>CM061554.1:177251828-178451828 GCA_030864225.1 Capsicum baccatum var. pendulum | reverse complement strand
GTCTTGTTTCTGTTATTATATGTTGTTGTGGTACTACCTATTGTTTCTTGCCTCTATATTACATTTTTTTCTAGACTGTTGTTGTCTAGAGGGGTCTATCGGAAACAACCTCTCTACCTCACCTCTGAAGTAGTGGTGCGGATTGCGTACACTCAAACCTCCCCCGACCCTACTTTTATGGGATTATTCTGGGTATGTTGTTGTTGTTGTGTTTGGTAATGGGTATTATTTAGTTCCAAGATTATTTTATCCCATCATTTATACTAAGTAATCACATTGAAACGGTTGGTTAAAATAATCTCACGGGATATCTCAACCCATGGGGTAACCTTGTCTATGCCATCTCACCAGCCAAAGACCTCTTATAGTTAAATTCTCAGGCAGCATGTCCTTGTTACGCGAGCTACTAATCTGGGGTGGTTGTTAGAGTTTAGACTTTGGTGTCAGCCGAGGCCCGAGAGTCCAAAAACGTTGTGTAAATATTCTACACTGAGTTTTGAGGAGATCATAGGTAGAGAGGAGACCTGGGCTGACATCATTGTTGTTTACTTTGAACTTGAACCTGTTTCGTGTTTTGAAACTCATACATATCGTAAAAAGGATGTTCTTCTGTTCTTAACCCTTGAACTTCTTTCTCTGTTCACTAAGGCCTTATATGAGTTGGTGAATGCCTGGGTAAACTTGAAGAGCTGTGAACTACGATGGTGTCATAGATCTCTGTTGATGTTGAGTTTGTCATGTCAAATCTTCTACTTTGCTCTAGGATGCAGGCTTGCATCCACCAAAGTAGTCATTCATGTTGTCTGTGGTCATGTACAAAAGGTTTTGTGCGGTTCTAGCTAGATATATCATGGGCATCAAACTAGTTAAGCTGCTTTAGCCGTCTGCCTATGTTGTGTACTGTAAGTTTGGGCTTAGCTTGACCAATCGAGTTAAGCCACTATGTGAAGATGGGTTTTCAGTCTTTTTTTTCATGTTCTTGTGTTCGTGATGGTTGGAAATAGAGTATTGTCATATGAATTGAAAGTTGAAACTGTACTGAAGGATGATTTGTGTTTATTAGCTTTGACTCACTGAGTTAAGCCATTATGTGAAAAATGAGTTTTCCATTATTCTCATTTTCTTGAGTTCATGATGATTGAGAAAAGCATATTACCTTCTTATTGGAACTCTGGGCAAATATATATCAGTATCACACTAACAACCACTGCAACACACAATGGAACCTTGAAAGGACTTAGATTTTTTAAGGAAAATGAATATGGAACCAAGTGAATCACCTATGTGCTTGAGCTATTGCTTCACCTCCTTGCTTGAGCTTGGTGCTTCACCTACTTGTTTAGACGTCCTACTTGCTTACGAGGACGACTCTCGTGTTTGAGGGAATTAATGACCTACTTGTCTAAATAGGTGACCCACCTACTTATATATGTGACCCATATTAAATGAAATAAAAAAAGAAAAGAAAATTAAATGAAATAAAAAAAGAAAAGAAAACCAAGGGAGGGGCGATCCAAGTGCCCAAGGTCATTTAAGGCCAAAGATAAAGTCTTATCTTTCATTTTGCTCACTTCTCGCTTGAATAAAAGCTGATTTCTCTCCCAACCAGTCGCCCCCTTTCTCCTCTAGGGTTCTTGAGAATTGTTCTCTCTGAACAGCCCCAATAATCACCCTCTCCCCTCTAAAGCTTCAAGTACTATGGAGGTTTCTTCAAGGGAAATAAGTGGAGGAAATCATAGGATTTTGCAGCCCTAGGCTGTCCTCTCCTCCAATGTTTAAGGTAAATATTCCAAGTTTAAGCTTGGGTAGAAACTGAAGTAAGCAGTGATCTGAACCAAAGCACACTGCTAGTAAAATGACTAGAAAAGAAATCAGCCGAGATAGAACTGCGTGTCCCGTGTCCCTTGTCCCCAAACAATATAATCTAATGATCAAAGCGAAGTCTAAACATAATAATAAAAAAGAAAAAAGAAGTTTGCGATGTGGTTTATGAGCAAGTTCCATCATAATGCAGTTGTGTGCAAAACTATCCGGAGATGCTACAATATTTTTGTTGAGCGACCGGTGTTTCCTCTTCCTTTTTCCTCTTTTAATAAATGTTGAAGGAAGGGTTTGTTTCTCAATGAACAGTCTTCACATTATCTAAGCAGGAGTATGTGTTCGTAAATTGTTTTAGTTCCTCTTGATAATACTACAAGTAGTTTCTCAACTGTCTGTAAAATTTTCAGGAATGGGTTGCTTTTACAAATGTGCTTTTCCTCCTTTTTGTACAGTGTTCCCTGATTGTCCTGCATTTGATAAACCCTTTCTCCTTTTCAATAATTTTTGGACCAGTGCCTTTAGAAATGATGAATCATTGCTTGATATTTGTCTCTTTGGTTTTCGGCTTTTTCACGGAATGAAGTACTCTCCCATTGTCTTCAATCAGGAGGTGCTTTAAATCTGTAAGATTTCCTGGTTAACTGTTTAAGTTGGAGACAAAATTCTAAAACAATATTATAGGGGTAGTGGTAAAAATCACAGACCTTACGAAAAATAAGCCCATGTTTTATACGAAGAACTCTAGGAACTAGAAGTCAACAAGATAACTATCTGGCTCTGAAAGTAGTAAGAGGGGGATGAATTACTCTTTTTCGACTTATCAGTCGACTTGTTATGTCAACAGTCGACTAACGAGACAGTATTGAGAAAGCTATTTGAACACTGGAAAGGCAATTGTTGAAAGTAAATATGACACAATATTTTATACTAGTTGGGGACCCTGATAGGTCTTACTCCAGTCCCCTCGGATTGCAAGGTATTCTACTAGCTCTTCTTTAGTTGAATCAAAATAGTACAAGTATCGAGTATAACTTTCTGGCTTTTACTCACCCTCTTCTTTTCTTTTCCCCCTCTTGACACAAAGCCTCACCAACTATGTGTCTTTTTCCTCTCTTTTTGAATACATAGTAATCTTCTAGTGAATTCAATGCTTAATAAAAGTAGAGCAAAGAGCTAGAGAAGGTTGAGACAAGTTGTATATCTCTTCCTTAATCTTCCATCTTTTAAATAGTAGAGGACCATTTGGAAAATTCAAAATAAAAGGCAACCCAAGAGATTTGATCCATGGAAATGGGATGTGAAATATCCTATTTCAAAGAATAAGGTTGGGCCATAATTATGATCCTTAACTATCCTAAACCCACGATCTTCCTTCCTTAAAGATGAGATCTTGAGATACCCAAATGGTCTTCTATTCCTTGGTGCATGATTTGATTCCTCTTTCCTTTGGTGCAAGAAACTGTAGTCAATTCTTGAAGGAGATATTGATATCTTTCCTTTTGGGCATCCGTTTGATTGATACTCCTCCCTTTTGAGCCTTTTGCCAAGTATCCTCGATTATTTTTTATACCTAAAACCTGCAAAGTTGTCTTACATTGGAATTAGACATTATCAGGTTCCACCTTCTAGGATAGAGAATTAATAAGGTTTTGTTGTGATCCCATGGAATGTTCAAGCCTTCGATATATTTGGAACCTTATAAACCGTTGAACAATTGTTGACCATTCAATGTGGGGTCTCTAGTGTAATAAAAGGAAAGAGGAATGACTCAATCCTCTTTCAATTATATTTAATTGCCTGCTTTTGCTTTACCTCATAAAAAATGTAATGTTTTTTTTTTGCTCGAGAGCTTCCGGTTCATAAGAGTGATTAGGACCTACATGCACTTTAATCATAGATTTCCTCATTAAGGTTTTATTTTTGTCATTAGTGGGAGCCTTGAAAAATGCCTGCAGTATTTTAATGGGATACATGCAAAGATCGATGTCCTTGTGTTGATATTCTTCAGTAAACGTGTGAATTTACAGTTTTATATTCTTGGTAATCATTATCCTGATCACTGTGACAGATGTTGAAGGGTGTGGTGCCTCCTTAGCTGGAGAGGTGCAGAAAGAAGCTGAGAAAGCGCAGCTCCTTAAACAGAAGATAACAAGTAATGCATCTGCCATACCTATTGTACTGAACAGGATGAAGGAAGGTATGGCGAGGATTGACAAACTACAGTCTAGCAAAAAGGTCATTCATTCTGCCTTTAAAAGGGGAAGAACTACCCGATAAGCCCCTGCTAAATCTGCTCACTGTGGTATAGAACGCGTAGTTCCTTATTATGGTTAACAACATTGACTGTTGTGTAACTTGTGAACTGTCTTGCAGAGAAATATTTGTTAACGTGGATCTAACAGTCAGGGAACACTTTCTTTGTGTAAATAAATGCAGCATTAGTTAGTTTTGTATGTAATTCTTAATGGTGATCGGGTTAGGTTATGATTATGAAAGGAGGATCTGTACTCCATTTAGTTGAGGTGGTGATTTTTGTGAATTACACTGTACAACTTATTTTGGTTCTGGATTTGTTGTACATGTACTCCATTGTTATTTTGTACACGGAAAGAGAAAATGCTTCTTTCCAGTTGTATTGCGTAGTATATTTTTTCTGTTGGGCATGTGGTTCAATCTTTTGTCATGCTTTCTATTATATTTCTGAAAATTACGTATATACACAAATTTAAGTTACATAATTACATAAAATCCTCAATTGGTAAAGTAATTACACAAATTCCTTTATTTGGTAATTTCTCTCCTCAATATTATACATGTTATAACCGGTTTTTAGCTTCCGTCTTTTACTCCCTAATGCTTCCATTATCAAGTCGATTTTTACTCCATTTTTGAAACCCCTCTTTTACGGCATAGTTGAAGTAACCTCTACTTGTGGTTATCAAATTGTAAGTTATTCAACATTTAATCATTTTTAAAATTGTACTTCATTAATTTTTTTGATTTTTTTTTGTTCAACTTTACCAATTTAGGGGTTTTCCGTTTTTATTTTTTTTGCATGTTCAAATTATAGTATTATTCAATCATATTCAAGTTAAGTAGTTTGTTTTTTCGTTATTTTTCATATGGTACAAGTTAGATCTTTCATTTTCTTGTTTTGTAGTTCGATTTAACAATACTGTTAAGTTAAAATTGTGTTAATTGGTAATAGATTATCCTCCAAGTTTTAGTTTAGGAATTACTCAGTTAGATGCAACTGTAGAAGATATTCCATTTGGATTTGTTCCTGCTATATTTGATGAACAGGATCCTGATTGGGCAAAGAATCAATCAAATAACAGAAACGACCCCGTTACAATGAAGAAATTGAGGGATAAGGCCGCTTCTAAATCGAAGAAGTCTACTTCAAAAGCAAGTAAAAAGAAATTTGATGATTCCGGTCGACCACATCTGCCGAAGGTATTTATTATGAGTGTATGTATAATTTGACACATGTATAGTAAAACACGATACATTAGTGTTTCATCACAAAAATGTATAATATAGTTATTCTGAAATATTATTCTGAAGGTTATACATTCTAATAAAGCTGATATTAATGTATAAGTTACCCTTATACATGTGTAGTTTTTGTTTATGTTTTGGTCTGATATAAATTGTTAGATGTATACATAACCATCATACATTTGTATATGTTGTTTAATTATGGTACTCTTTGAATTTTTTTTGTATCTAAGTTACCCTAATACATGTTTAGATGTAGTTTCTTTTTGAGTATAATAAAAATTTGTTAGATGTATAAGTAACCATCATACATGTGTATCGATAGAATGGTTAGGGTTGGATTTTATTATACATTAATGCAAGTGATTTGTTAATAATTAAGTAACCATCATACATGTCTAACAGCTTATATTAATTTTAGATGTATAAGCTAACCTCAAACACGTGTTACTGTAGTGTATATGTTGGACTGAAATTATTATACATTTAAATAGTTTAATTGTCAATGTATAAATAACCCTCACACACGACTAACAGTTGTTTAATGTGGGTCTGATTTAGTTAATGAATAAGTAACCATCATACATGTTTAACAGATTATGTTAATTTTGAGATATATAAGTTAACCTTATACATATGTTAATGTAGTGTATATATTGAACTGTATTTATTATACATTTAAACAGTTTACTTGTATAGTTATAAGTTACCCTCATACATGACTAACAATTGTTTAATGTTGGTCTGATTTATGTTATGAAAGTATAAATGACCATCATACAATCAGTAAATGTTAGCTAATTATGTTATATTTTTTTGTCAGGGCATAAAATACCGAATTGATAAAGTCCCACCACACTCATTGCATATGGAGAGCTTATGTAACTGTGCTTTCGGGGAAGACATAAAGGAATATTTTGTAGAGGATATACTGGGAGCATTTAAAAATATGATTTTTGGCATATTTCTAGATTTGTCACGGTGCAACTAGATAGGACAGATTTCAAAATGCCTACTCATGCTTGAAATTCAGCAGGATAACAAGGACGAGCTTTATGTTTGGGTACAAAGGAAAATCCTCAAATTCACAATGCTTGAATTTTCCATTATTACCGGTCCGAAGTGTACCAATAATATTGATGATTATATGTATACTTCATCATTAAAATCAGCGTTGACGTCGAGATGTTTTTCCGACAATAAAGGAGCAATAACTCGATCAAAACTGATAACACGGGTGTAGATGGGAAACTTTGATAATGCTGAAGATGCTTTGAACCTGTCGATATTGTTCTTTGTTCATACATTCATGTTTTCTCAGCATAAGGAAGCACCAATCAGTGTTGCGCACTTTCAGATTGTCGAGGATGATCGGTACATTCACTTTCCATGGGGAAAGGTCACATTTGAAAAGTTAATGAGTTCCTGGCAGCAGGATTTCAATGTTGCGAAGCAGTTATATTCATTGGGTGGAATGTCGCACATTCTAAATGTTTGGATGTTTGAGTGCTGCTCCGAGATAGAATAAAAAACTACTGTCCGTCAGAGAAACATTATTCCCAAAATAGTAAACTGATCGGTGGAGTGTATAAGGCCTAAGTACGAATCTTTTATGTCTGGCATGTTCAGTAAGGTAATTGTTTAACTTTGTACTTATTTTGTTTATTCAAGTTATTTTATTTATGTGTAAATATTTTATTTTGAAATTATTCTTTTCAGCATTCGTACAAGAATATACAACCTACAACCGAAGAAGTTAGTAGGTTGGATTTGTCCTTTTCAAAAGATTTTGAGACATGTGATCCAACAACTTATACTTCAATATTCGATTCAGGAAAGTTGAAAAGGACAACAGATGAAGTTCAACAGCGTGTTGGTACCATTGCTGAAGAATTTGATGATTTCAGCACTATACTCCCGCGGAAAATCCTCATAAAGGCTGATTTTGCATCGCCTGTATCACCTAACCAACCTTTGAAAAAAAAAAGACAGTCATGTTCGAGCAAAATAATCAAGCGGTGATGGATGATGATACATCTGGACGTGATCATCCAGTACATCATGTGTATGGTTTATATAGTGAAATGCATAAGGATGCAACAGACAAGGGAGAAATTGGTGTGTCTGAAATTCAACATCATCATCATAAATAAATTGGTGTGTCTCCTCAGAGTCACCAGCACAAGTTTGTTCCTTCATCTTCCACACAGCCTGAAGGGACTTCTAAATCAAGTTTAGATGATGATGAAATAAAGAATTACATCAACAAATGTGTAAGTTCAGTTTCTTTATCATACATTTTTTTTTTGAATAACATGATGTGTTTCTACTAACTTTTTTTTCGTTACGTGATAAGTTTGCTGAAAAGATGGCCGAACTGATTACACTAATATCAAAAATATCTGCTGAGGTTCACAGGTATGACAATTTAATTTCATTATATTTTGTCTAACGTTGATGAAATATTCAAACATTTAGATTGTTCGTGTTATATAGGAGGACAAAATTGATGAACAACAATAAAGTCAAGAAGACGGATCCAACAAACAGGAGAGACCACATAAGGAGGATATGGAAGTACTTTTTGTCAATAATGTTGTTCGTTTACTATAAATCTACATAATTAACTTATCAAAAATAAATGTTGTTTCTTTTTAATACAGCATGAAGATTATGATAAGGGATCACTCAATGATATGGAAATGTCTCGTAATGAAGAATCTAATAAGCAACACATTCTGGAAGAGCAACAGTTGCTGGTATTTTTTTCCCTTAATAGTTGTTATGTACTAAATTTGGGCAGTTTAATTTTTCATCATACATTAACTTAAATGTATAATGATCAGTTATACATTAAACATACTACTTTTCCTTTCAGCAAAATACATGTTATTTATGAATATCTTCATAAATATGCATGTCATTTACAATTACTTAAACAACATCATTCTAGAATCACCTAAAACAAGTTTATGAATAACTGTTCATGAAAGCGACTTGTTATTTAATTTAGGTTGTGAATGCGGCCGATAAAGAGGCAGGCCGTGAGGATGATTTTAAAAATGAGGACTGTTCTGATTTGCAAGCTTTGGAGGTATCTTTCTGTACATCAAATTATTTTTTTTCCTAAAATATATTTCTATATATATGTAGCTTCTGTTATTGGTTAGAAAAAAGGATATTAACCTTATCGGCTGAATATAAAGTTGTATCGATCTTGACGCTTTCAATATTTTGCACATTGTTTAACAGTTGTCTTAATAAATATAAATTTTTGTCTTCATGCAACTTGGATAATGATAATTATCACATAAATACTAGGATGAAATTATGGCATATGAATAAGAATGTAGCAATGAAGAATTGAAAAAAAAGAACATTCCAGATGTAGAAAATTTACCGGTATTTTTATGTCCCTAATATTGTTTAATTACTACTATAAGTTTCTGTACACATGTAGTTTCTTCTAACTTCTTCATATTAGGGCAGTTAAATATACATAAAACATTCAATCGAATGTATCAAGAAGAGTCATACATTCAACATACAAACATTTTCATGAACATAAAGTTTGTAGTTTATGAATACCATCATACATATTTATGTTATTAATGCTATAAAATTATTTGTGAATCACATATGACATCGTTTGTTATTACTGATATATTTATATATTCATATGCACCCATTACAGATAGAAATTTCTTATCACGAGTGTAAAACTTCATCTCAATCTTTTATATTATACTTTGAATAAATGTTAATGCACGATAATTGTTATTTAATATAGAATGTGAATGTAACCGCTAAAGAAGATGTTAATGAAGTGAATTTGAAAAATCAGGAATCTACTGATGTGACAGGTGTGCAGGTATTTTTTTGTCCATATACTTATTTTTTTTACAAAAATAAATCTATCTACGTGTTCGACCTTGTAAAAGTACGTACTGGACTTAATGTTATTTCTCTGGTGCATATCAAATTTTTTTCTGTGGATTTGAATAAATTGGAATATATTGATTTTTTTCTCTGCTGCATATAAAATTTTTCTGATATTGATGCTGTCATGATTTCTAACATAAATATTGTAAGCATTAATATAGTTACACATTCAGATGTTATATGTATACATTACAAATCCTTATGTTTTCACGTAGGATGAAGTTGGTGGGACAATAACTGATTCAATACAAGCAGTTGTAGATACAATTTTATTTGATCTGTCAACACCTTCGACTACAAAATCGTTGGATGTTGGTGCTTCAAATAAAATGACCGAAAGACGTTGGGACCTCCGGACAGTCAGATTCCACCTGACTTTCCTGATGCTCAGGTTCAGGAGCTTCAAGCCTCAAAAGTAAAAACACCTGTCAAACGAGAAAGAAAGAAGTCCAGGGTTTTAAGGTCACCATACATTTCAAAGTATGATTCTGGATCTAAGGATGCGGGCGATTTTGATAAAGTGGAGAAGCTGAAGTATGCTTTTGATGGGTACACCATTAACCAAGATTTGCCGAACGAATTGATGATTGATTACTCCCAGTGGATTGCCGTAGGATTACTGAAAACTCATTCTGCCAAGTAAGAAATTTGATATTATTTTTTTCCTAACAATACTATGTCATCTTAAACTAAACGATAATTGTCATGTGTAATCGATGATGTTTTTTTAGGAAAGAAACGGACAACTACTATCGAGTAAATGCTTCTGGGTTAGGTTACAGACAATTGAACTTTGTCGTTGCACACCCACAGTTCAAGAATTGGTTTTACTTGATGTTCGAATGCAAGACTTGCTGGAACGATGAGGTAACTTATTCTAAATATTATCCATATCATAAGTTCTTTTGCTGATACTTAATATTCTACAACACCATAACATATCATACATGTTAGCCAATGTATAATAACAAATCATACATGCAGTATTTTTCATTATCGTTTATTCAACTTTAATCAATATGTCATGTATAATAACATGTAACACCAACATAGCTGTATATCATACGTCTAAACAAGTAAGGTCGAAGCTACTAATTTCTTTCAATCGTTTTAGATTCAGCTGGGTGATAATTATAGATATATGATGATAAATTCCTTCTTTAAAACATATGTTGAGAAGACACATACTCGCTATTATCCAGCGAAACCGGCAGTTGAGATATCGACGCAACAAGATTATGCAAAATCAATTATGGTGGCTAAGAATGAAGATGCTATTGCTAATATAATTCATGGATTCTGTATGCTTGATGGATTACTATGGTATATGGTTGATGAGGTATATGTTTCAATTAACTGCGGTAAAGAATTTCATTGGGTATTGAATGTGATTGTCTTGAAGGAAAGATTGATACGTGTGTATGACTCACTGTCAAGTAAAAGAAAAACAGAACCACCAATTGAAATACAAAAACTTGCAGTGATGCTACCTACTTACTTGTCAGACAATGATTTTTATAATAAGACCGAGCGAACTGACTGGCCATCACTTGAAGCGTACAAAGGAAAGATTACTCAACAAACTGGTTTTGTAAATGAAATCCCATTTGATGTTGACTATGTGCAAAACATCCCACAACAAGCGTCTTATAGTTTGTAAGTAAATTACATTTTATTTTTCATGTATAATAATGTTATAATTGATGTACTGATTATTATTTCATTTTTTTTAAATCAAAGATTGTGGCATCTTTGTGTATGCCTATACAGAAATATTAAGTGAAGGACTGCAAGTTCATTCATGTGGGTTTGATGCTGCAAGTCAACGTGCATGCTATGCTTCCTTACTGTGGCATTACGGAGTGAAAAGGACAAATGAAGGATATACGAGTGATAATGGAGATCCACCTCGGCCAAGGAAAAATATTATCGAAGAAATTGATGCAAGTGCAATTGTTACTTTAGAGTAGCAATGTTTTCTAATTATTGGCATTGAATGAACTATTTCTTATTTTCGTGGTTAATGTTACACATTTCCAAGATTACTTTCTTAATGTAATGAACATTTTATGAATGTCTTTTTTTTTGAAACAAATGATTTGTAGTTTCTAACACAATACTTTAATGATACAAACGAATTTTTGATCGATATTGAGTTTGCCTTTTATTTTTTTTTAAGACGTGTATAAATAAAAATAAAAATATACTAACATTTCATTTGAACACATTATATTTTTACTGTAACGTACATTTTCTTATAAGTTAAAAATACACTGCAATAATAATTAATACGTTAAATATCTGTAACACATAACATAATACATGTTGTCACACTTTTTTTTTCTTAAATAAAATTTACAAACGGAGTTCACAACATTCACTTTTATAAAGTATGACACTATTTCATACAATGATACAAATATAATCTAATATTATACATTCGTAATTGAATAAAATATACTTTAGATAAACGTATAATGTGTAATCATTAAGAGTCCATAAAATGACATTTTTTTCTGTATAACATAATACACCAACACAAAGTATAACGCTACATCATACATTTCTTACACAGTAACTACTAACATATAACAGTTCATATAGCTTATGTTTCAACATTTTTTTAAGTGAATGTTATATTTTTTAGATTACATAATACACATACCAATCAGTTGTAACTTACATTAATATGGTTACGAAATATCATAAATGAAAAATTACACAAACTGTTCTTATACTATTAAATATTAATTGAACAAGTGAAACTCAAATAGCAACCAAAAATCTTAATATTAGTTGTTCCAGCATTTCAACAAAATCTAATTAAAATATTTATACAACTAAAACCAATCAACTTCATCATAGTTTCTTTTGAAAGAAACCACAAGTCCTACGGTTGTGACCGGCTCGTTCGCATTTACCGCTGCGGTTCAAATTTAAAGACAGTGATTCACTTGATTTCAAATGCTTTTTTTTTATCTACCAGTAGGTCTTCGATATTTGGGTGGCAAAACTTTTTCATCATCAACAAAACCTGGAACATTCCAATCCTTCTTGTCTAGCATTGAAACTATCGGGAGTTCATATGTCTTTACTATGGTTTGTGGCCTGTACAATTCAGAGCAATAACAACCATAATCCTTTACATCCACATTTTTACTTTTTAATACGGCAATTCCATGTGGACAAGGTATTTCATCAATTTGATACCGGCCACAATTGTACGTGCCACGCTCAATATCTACAATGTACCTCCGTCCCGAATCATAAACACAATAAAGATAACTCCCTGCTGACTTAACCTGTTACCAAAAAGCATAATATATTTCAAATGTAAAAATATTAATATACACTCAATGTAAAACAAAGTCTTCCATAATTATTCTAATACATACCGTCATCCGCAAAGCTTTAACACCATTATGAGTTAGTATTTCTTCAAATCTTATACCAAGATTTGTATTGGTGTAAAATGCAACTTCGTTGTTCTTACAATTCCATACAACAAATAAGAATCTAACTTCTTCTAGAAAACCTAGAATAGGAAGTTTTCTAGCCTCAACCAAACAACCATTAATACATTCGGCTATTTTTGAAGTCATCATTCTACCTCTACTCATAGGAGAGTAACACCGAGCCCGTTTTTCATACCCAACTTTCTCCAGATATTTCTTAACTCTTTGATCAACCTTAGCAACCTTTAACATAATATATTCAAAATCTTATTTTTTATAAGATTTAGCCATGGAATAATATAGGCCACTAAGTCTATCTTTTCTTTTCCTAAAATGGGTGCAAATATTTTTTCATAAATGCCAAATACAAGCTAGACGAGGGACATTAGGATAAACAATGCTTACACCTTTTATGATACTTTCATTTATGTCTGAAACAACACACATGTTGCCTTTTTCACCAAATGCCTCTCTAAACTGTTGAAAAAATCAAATTCACGCGTTGTCATTCTTTGAATCAACAACGCCGTAAGCTAATGATAGAATACAACCTACAAATAAATTAAACAAGACAATCATTATAAAAAAAGTCAACTATAAAGATACTAATTTTAGCATCTTTATGAATTATTATAAATAAAACATCAATGTATAAGCTAATATAATATATAGTAAATAACAAAAAAAAAATGAGTACCAAAAAACATGAACGTACAGTACCTGCACCATCTAATGTACTTGCTGATACAAATGTTCCTTCATATGGACCGCTTAAATGTACCCCATCAATAACTATAATAGGTCTACAAAATTCAAAACCCCTTATCATCGGATGCAATGCAATAAACAAGTATTTAAACTCGTTATCTACTGCTTTATGCATCCGAATATGCGATTGCGGATAAACTTGGTTCAACATATAGATATAACGGAGAATTTTTCTATATCCCTCTGCTGGTCCACCTTTAAATATCGCAATCGCCTTCTCTTTTGCACGCCATGCTTTCATGTATTTAATGTAGACTCCGTAAACAACCTTCATCTCTTCGATAATGTCCGCGGGGGTGTGTATTCTTTTGTGATTGATTAATTTCGGAGCTGTAAATTCACTCACAAAATTAGTTGTCGCAACCACATTATTCAGCACTCGATCGCTAAGACTGCAACTATGCTCCGAAATAAATATTTTAATCACAAACAATTTTGATTCATTCATACAAGATGCCTTCATGACCCACTTGCAATCTTCATTACGTAAAATCAGTACATAGCTGAATCAAAATATAAAAACTTAGTCATTGTATTAAATAAGTATTAAACTTGAAAATAGACAGAAAAAAAAATTATTTCTTAAACTGCCCCAGTTATATTATACATATCTCTGAATGTATAATCAACATTATACATACGTCTTTTAACTAAAAAAATAATTCATAAAACACAATAAATTTCAGAATGTCTTTATTCATATTATCATTACATATCTGCATCAACAAATAAAAACTTAATCAATGTATAAAACAAAACTATTAAAAATTAAAATAGTAAGAACAAAAAATAAATACTTTCACTGTCCCGGTTATATTATACATATCTCTGAATGTATAATTAACATTATACATTCGAATTTTAACTTAATAAACCAGTAATAAAACACAAAAGACTTCAGAATCTCTTAAAACAATGTATCATACATTTCTTTGACTGGCACAATTTAATCATACATTACCAAACACATATAATAACACATTATACATTTGTATATTAACATTAAACATCAACAGTTCACAAAACTATACAACATAAGCTTCTTAAAAAAAAATTCATATGTTATACGATCAAAAAATAAAATTGATAATCTTATATCATACCTTTTTTTGTCGGATCGTTTCGCTTTTGTGTTGAATCCATTGGCTATTGCAAGTCTTGCCATTACTGAAATAAGAGTTTCCTTATCCTTGTATATCTGGCTCACCATTATTTCAGTGTTCTTGCAATCAGTAATGAAGTTTTTCACTTCAATTTCAGGCACATATAGAGCATACTGATTATCCGTTTCATCAACTGTTAACGCAACCGAATCATATTCACTACCCTCGATACACATTACAGCACCAGTTGCTTTATCAAACTTTATTTCACTATTGGCTTTATTGCAAGTGGAAATACAAAGCGTAAAATTAACCAAACCAACAAGATGTTTCTTTAACTCAACGTAAACCCTCACTCCATTATCGTTTCTTATGATAATTGAAGAAGAGTTTCCTTCAACCACATATTTTACTATAATTTCTTTACGCACTTCGTCTATATCCAACTCTATGGCAATCGTACAAACCAATTTCAAGAAAGTAATACTTTCCGAAATAATTATTGCGTCACTTTTATATGACTTATAACTAATTTCTGACTCCCGAATTTCAGAATGCCGCAGCAATATTGGGACATTCATGTTGCTTTTTAAAGTATTTAAGAACGTATGTAGAAGAATTTTGTTTCTTTTTTCGGATTTTTTAGAAGAAATTTGTTGCAGCAATAGAGCTTTTTTGCTTTCCAGATCTTGAATCAAATATTACAGAAAATAAAAATTGACTTATTAGATTTTTTTTTTGAAATTCAAATTTCAGTTACTAGTTTTATCCATAAATGAGTTAATGTTAGCTAATTATTGCTGTTAATTAAGAAACAATAATATAATTACTGATTTCATTACTTTAAATTTAGGAATAACTGTTTCATCATACATTCGACCAATGTATAATATTTGACCGAATGTATGAGTATATTTGTCAAAATTCGGAAGAGAAAAAATAAGAGGGGATTTTGTGTAATTACTTTCTTAAACTAGGGGATTTATTTTGTTTACACATTATATTTTGCCATGATTTTTTACTTATTTCTTTTTTAATCTGCTTTAATATGTTTTTATTTGAGTGGAGTATCTATTTTAAATATCTGTACCTTCTAAGTGTGCATACATTCTATTTTTCCTCAAAGTCCACGACATAAGCTCTATGAATCAGGTGACTGATATTATGACTAAAAGTATTGCTACATGTTGATTTCTACTTCTCAGGGACAAGCTTGTTATGGCTGTACCACCGCTGCACTTGTGGGTCTCTGTAAGGATAAAGAAATTGCCTTAGAAATAATGATCCTAAGAAATTGCCTAAGAGATAATGATCCTGCTGAAATTTTAAAACTCAAAATGTATAGTCTTTGCCGTTGTTGTAATCCTAGCTTAAACTCATACTAGAATTCAACATGGTCTCTTTATACAGCAGCAACTTTTTCTATTATATACAGTATGTGTAAGGTGTACTACTAATTTATCTTTTGTGCTACTATCAAATCTTTACTTATGTATATTAGTAGAAAAAATAAATACTATAATATAACATAATAATAATATATAATATATATATGCGTGTATAATATAATATAATAACTTTTTAATTTTCTATTCTATTTTATACTCCTTATCTTATTACTATAATAATAATAATAATTATTATTATTATTATTATTATTTATTTTTTTACTATTACTATTATTATTATTATTATTATTGTTACCAAGGGTATTTCGGTAATTTAGTCACTCCAACCTTCACTTATATATAGTACTCCCTCTGTTTCATATTAGTTGACCCCTTTGAACTTGGCACACCAATTAAGAAAATATTAACTAGAGGGTTTATTTTACCAAATTAGCCTTATTAATTATGTTTTGAAAACATAAATTTGAGTAAATATACTTTGTTTAGTCATTTAATGTTAAGGATAATATTGGAAGAATATAATAAAATTCTCTTGATTTCATCAAAGAGATAACTAAATTAAAACAAATATTTTTAAAGAGAGGGTCAACTAAAACGAAACGGAGGGAGTAGTAAATAAAGTATTCATATAGATATACATCGATTTTGAAATATTTATTGCACCATAAAATGACCGAAATACCTTTGATAGTCATTTAATAAGGAACGAAAAAATGTAACCATTTTATTGCACCATAAAAATGACGACAACTAATAAATATAAGGAAAAAATAATATGCATGTGTAACCATTTTATTGCACCATAAAATTACCGAAATATCCTTGGGGTATAAAAATAAGTAATTTAATAAGAAACAAGAAGATATTTATAAGAAATTACTACTATGTATAATTCAATTACAAAGGTCTAAATAAAAATATTATTAAAATAAAACATGAGGACAAAACTAATAAATATAAGGAAAAAATAATATTCATGTCTAACCATTTTATTGCATCATAAAAATGAGGACAAAACTAATTAATATAAGAAAAAATTAATATGCATGTGTAACCATTTTATTGCACCATAAAGTTATCGAAATACCTTTGATAATCATTTAATAAGGAACAAAGAGATATTTATAAAAAAAATACTACCATGTATAATTCAATTACAAAGGTCTAAATAAAAATATTGTCAATCCAACCTTCACTTATATAGAGTAGTAAATAAAATGATTACACATATATATTGCTTTTTACTACTATATATAAATGAAGGTTGGGGTGACTACCAAGGGTATTTCGATAATTTTAGTCACCTCAACCTTCACTTTTATATAGTAGTAAATAAAAGGCTTAAGTCATCGACAAATACTTAAAATTCTCCTGAAAATTCACTTAGACCCCTCAACTAAGGCCTGTACCTATCAGGCCCCTAACCCATCTGAATTTTGATCCAATCAGGCCCTTTTTGTCTACATGATACACCACACATTATACACTCGCTTAGGACGCGTGATGAGGTATTTTTTAACTAAATCACGAATGAAAATGTGTCAAGTAGCACCGAGGGTCCTAAAAAATTATTAATACAATAATTTTTTTTTTTTAAAAAGCCTCAACCATATAATTTTTTTTATAACTAGTAGGTATGGTAGAGTATATGATCAATACATCAAACTAATATTTTCTCTCCATCTCATTAGCTCTTAATTGTAGATCTTATTCAACAACAAAAATATGTGTGCAGTAATAATTTGGAAAAGGGGATTTTTCTTTTTGCTATATCTGTTTACTCTTGTTCAATAGGAAGTTCACTTTTTTGAAAAAAGAGAAGTAATGATGAAAACAAGTTTTTCAATCATTAAATTAGAACCAAATCATGTGCTCCAAAAATTTAGGCAACCACGAACTTACGTGATTACTAGTAATATATGTAGTGTCTGATTAATGGAATACTAAAGATGTTATTACCCACTTGAAACCCAAACAACCCCACCCCACATTGTCAACTAGAAGACCTTTGAATAATTTAATTTCTTCATCACTCCCTTTCTTGACTGACATGACAATGCATTTTTGAAGTGAAGACGCCGGGGAAAGGGGGTTGATGACGATGACTGTGTGTGAAGACGCCGAGGGAGGGGAGATGAAGAAGTCGATAACTGGGTGGGGGGATGGGGGTGGGGTAAGAAGACGATGACGGGGTGAGTGGGGTGTTTTTATTTTTTATTTTTTATTTTTAAATTAAGAAATTATTATTAAGTAGATAAAAATAGAAAAATGGACAAAATTATTTTTTTTGTCATGTGTTTTTTTTTAATTGGTTAATTTTGTCACGTCAGGCGAGTGCGTTACACACACTTTATATCTTTTGCTGATTAGGCAAAGAAAGCTTGGTTGGATCAAAATTCGGGTGGGTTAGGGGTCTAATATGTACAAGCCTTAGTTGAGGGGTCTAGGTGAATTTTTGGGACAACTTAAAATGTCTGTCGATGACTTAAGCCTAAAAAAAATGGTTACACATGCATATAATTTTTTTCTTATATTTATTAGTTTTATCCTCATTTTTATGGTGCAATAAAATGGTTACACATGCATATTACTTTTTTCTTATATTTATTAGTTTTTTCCTCGTGATTTATTTTTTTGCGGGTACTTACTATTACTACTACTACTACTATTACTACTACTGCTGCTACTACTACTACTACTACTATTATTATTATTATTATTATTATTATTATTATTATTCATTTTTACTATTACTATTACAATAAAATGGTTACACATGCATATAGACATACATCGATTTTGAAATGTTTATTACACCATAAAATTATCGAAATACTCTTGTTAGTCATTTAATAAGGAACAAAAATATATTTATACTAAATTACTACAATGTATAATTCAATTACAAAGGTCTAAATTAAAATATTATTAAAATAATACATGAGCACAAAACTAATAAATATAAGAAAAAAATAATATGCATGTGTAACCATTTTATTGCACCATAAAAATGACGATAAACCAATAAATATAAGGAGAAAGCAATATGCATGTGTAACCATTTTATTGCACCATAAAATTATCGAAATATCCTTGGAGTATAAAAAATAAATAATTTAATAAGGAACAAAAAGATATTTATAAAAAATTACTACCATGTATAAGTCAATTACAAAAGTTTAAATAAAATTATTATTAAAATAATAAAAAAGGATAAAACTAATAAATATAAGAAAAAAATAATGTGCATGTGTAACCATTTTATTGCACCATAAAAATGAGGATAAAACTAATAAATTACTATTACTACACATGCATATGGTTTTTTTCTTATATTTATTAATTTTATCCTCATTTTTATGGTGCAATAAAATGGTTACACATACACATTGTTTTTTCCTTATATTTATTAGTTTTGTCCTCGTATATTATTTTAAATAATATTCTTATTTAGACCGTTGTAATTGAATTATATATAATGGTATTTTTTATAAATATCTTTTTGTTCCTTACTAAATGACTGCACTGAATGTATATATTATGTTAACATCGGTTCATTGTACTACATTTCTTTTCTTTTACTTCTATACTAAACAATTAAAACAAGTAGGAAATAATCTTCCCCACACCAACATGGGTTGTGGTGCAGTGGATGGGGCTGCTCCACCCTTAATCAGAGGTCGAGGGTTCGACCCTAGATATGAAGAAAAATTCTGTTGGGAGCGCTGCCACCTTAATGAGCCCTGCAATGCGCGATCCGAATTAGTCAGGGTTTCAATGCGGGCACCGAACACCGAATGAGAAACCAGAAAAAAAATCTTCCCCACAATTAGATCTCTTTTGCACATTAGTGTTGCCAAAATGCATGTGACTTGCATAGGCACGGGTATCTAGTACTTATATATAGAGAGGTTCTAATCCTCTAATTGTAATTAATTATTAGTCAATATACTTGGTGCAACAACTTTACTTATATATATAGAGATTCTAATCCTCTAATTGTAATTAATTATTAGTCAATATATCCGGGATTAAATCCTTTCAAAGACTACTCAGAAATAGGGACAATCTATGCCAAAAAAAAAAAACCTCTCAGGTCTAAAACACTTACTCGCCCAACCCGTTCAAATTTTATTGGGTCATTGACCCACTTATAAGGGAAAAAGACAAAAAAATAGCACTAAGTGCAAAATATTGCCACTAAATTGGCCGAAATTTGATTTCCACTTTTTGGCCACCGAATTCGTCGGCACGGACATTAATTTCTTGCAATTACTTTTGTTTTGTTGTCTTTTATTTTATTTTTATTGCAATTTTTTTAAAAGAAAAAATCACTGCTCCTTTTCTTCACTGTTTTTCTTTTTCTTTTTATTTTTTCGCAACTCCCTTTGATTTTTTTATTTTAAAAAAAACTTTCGCTTCTCTTTTTTTTTTTTTTAAACAATCACATATTAAAAAAATAATTATAAAAAAAGAATGTATAAGTGTAGATTGCAAATATATGTAACTTTAAAATCATATGCAGATACAAATTGTATACAATAATTATGCAATTTCTATATACATTTTATACATATACATATTCTATATAATAATGTTGCAATTTCTATACAATTATATAATTTTATACAATTATACAGTTTTGAAACAGTGGGAATATATTGGGTTGTTGTTGTTGTATACAGTTTTGAAACACATTTCATACAATACTTATACGATTTTTTTACACATTCTATACAATAATTATATAATTTTTATACACATTTTATATGATCTTTAGCTATAATTATAATTTTAATATGTATTTTATACAATAACTATACAATATCTATACACATTCTATACATTCGTATTTTATACAATGATTATACAATTTTTATACATATTCTATACATACATATTTCATACAACAACTATACTGTTTCTATAGACATTCTATATATTTTTTTTATTTATATTTTATACATATACATATTTGATATAATTATACAATTTCTATACATATATCATATATATATATATATTCTATACAATAATTTTATTATTTTTATATAATCATATTTAATTAGTGTTTTTAAATAACCAAAAAACAAAAGAAAAGCAGACTTTTTTTTTTTAGTTAAAAAGTTTGCAGCAAAATAAAAATAAAAAACTAAAATATTTTTTTTAAAAAGAAAAAAGAAAAGGGCCAAATGAAAAATGACTGGAAAAGGCCAATATGGCCCAATGACCATTGAATGTCATTATTTTATCCGACTGGACATGGAATGTCCATAAGCCCATACATAGGCTAATAATATTTTTAAAAATTACAAAACACAACTTATGTTTTCATAATTACAAAAAATTTCAACTCCTCAAACTTATTATAAAATTTCATTTTTTACGTTTCTCTCTCTAAAAGCAAATATACATAAGGAGATGGATATCTTTCATCATTTTTTCCCCTTAAAACACGGCTTCAATCAAGCACCGGTTACCATTTTGAATACAACCGTACTTGACTCCAACTGATAGCATTCAATTTTATCTTAATCTCCTTTTATCATTTTGATTTTTAAGTTTTGAGGTTAGTAATTTTTCTTCGTCATTTACTTAACCGAATTTTGGGGATTTTTGAATGAACAAATTATTGCATGTTCTTATTAAGTATTATTGGGTTTCTACTTTACTAAAATTTTGTTGTTATATCATTATTGTCCCTTTTTTATTTCAAAATCGTCCATTTGAAGTACGAAATTAACAACTTAGTACTTTGTAAATGGAGGATTCTCCTTTTTTTAGCTTAGAATTAACTCAGTTAGAGACAAATCTGGTAGTTGAATTCTTTTTTGGAGTTTTTAATTACAAGGAACCTAACTTTGATGAAAATAGATCTAAAATTGTAACGACCCCAACAAGATGAAAAAGATTAAAAAAGTTGCTTCTGAAAAGTCGAAAAAGCAATTGGAGAATCATCAAGAAAATTAAAAAAAGATGATACTACACGTCCACGTCTTCCTAAGGTATATATAATTTTTTTCGTTTTTTGTATATATTGGGTATATAAATTTGTGGTGAGGTTTTTGTTTGAACTACAGTGATCTATATTATTAATATACATAACTGAATAATGGGTGTTTGTACATTAGTAAGTATGTATGTGTTGCACATACATTACTCAGTATATATACATAAGTTAGGTTTGCCATTATGTTTTGTTATGTTAGTTTGATGCACTGAACATGTTATGTGTATATGAATAACATATACATAAACTTCATTATGTTGTTAAACTACTACTGTGATGTGTAGTTCACATACATCATATTTGCTGTGTATATGTGTTTATTTTTTATAGGGGCAGTTGAGGCAATGGACATCAGCTATGCATATGTTAACATATAATCACTTGTGATATGTTGTTTGTTGTGTTATTGAATTAGTAGTTCTCACACTTCAATTTTTATGTAAATGTTGTTAATATACATAATTTAGTTTATGTATTGATAACATATGCTCACATATGATGTGTTATTTCATTCTCAATAGGGTATGAAATACAGGATAAAAAAAAGTCCCTGCGCATTCGTTGCATTTTGATAGTTATTGAAATAAAAATTTGGAGAAGAAATAAATAATTATCTTGGTGAAAAAGTTCTAAATCTGTTTTGAGAAACAATTTTTGATTCAATCCTAGACATGCCGCAATGAAATTATCAGGGTCAAATATCCAAATGCTTACTTATGCTTGAGATAGAGCAAGACAATCCGGAGGAAATTCACTTTTACCTGCAGGGAATCGTACTTAAGTTTTCTATTATTTAGTATACCATTATATCCGGTCTAAAATATTCAAGAAGCATTGAGGAACACCTCTTTTTCAATTCATCAAATTCGTATTAATGGCGAAGTATTTTTCAGGATTAAAAAGTTCTATCAAAAGGACTCTTTTTATACATCGATTCAAGTTGAGAAACTTTGACAATAATTTTGATGCTTTGAATGTATCAATAATTTACTTCATTCACACCTTTCTATATTAAAAAGTACGTGATACCACTATTAGTAGATCGAATTTTGTGATGGTTGAGAATGGTAGTTACAAACAATTTTCATGGGAGAAGAGTTTATTTTAAAGGCTTATTGCAACGTGGAGATAATTTTTTTTAATTGAGAAACAGTTATACTCGATGGGAGGAATGCCTCATGTTTTGAATGTTTGAATGTATGAATCTTGTTCTGAGGTAGACAGTACGATAGCTGAGCGGATGAGAAATGTAATTCCATGAATTTTCAACTGAAAGGTGGTTGGAATCAAAGTAAAGTACAAGAAGTTTATGGGTGGTATGATCAGCAAGATAAGTATGAGATATATATTATTTCGATCTTAGTTTTATTTTTTAATGTGCTGACTGTAACAAAGTGTTAATGTTGATATTATTTATTGTTTAACAGTTTGTATACAACAATATACGGCCAACTCATGAAGAAGTGCAACGTCTTAATTTGCAAATGATTGAGGGATTTGAATTAAACGATGCTGAATCTGAATTTTCACCAAAAACTGTTGCCTATCATTCTGGTAAAAGACCTACTGTTGACATACATTCACAATGGGACCTCGATATACAAGGTTTTGAGGATTTTAGTATAGTCCCACTTACAGAAATTCTCAAGAAGGAAGGGTTGATTACTGATGCTTCAGCATCGCAACCTACTAAGAGGCGTAGGACAGTCTGTTTTGATACCACAACTATCGAGAAGCAAGTTTGTTAGAAAACATCATCTTTTATTTCAACAAGAACTGTGCCAACTGAAAAAATACCATCTTCTGATTCAGAGCGTGTTCATGCCGCAAAGACAACTCCATCATCATCCAGCAAGTCAGTTCGTCAGGACAATTCTGATGAAAAGTGGGATGAGATAAAGTTAGTTTTGCAGTCTTATGTAAGTTTATTCATAAGGTGAACACTATAAAATATTTTTATAAAACAGTAACATGTTTACTGTATTTGACATGCAGGTTGACACAAAATTCAACTTTCTTCATGATCTAATAGTCAAACTACATGAAGACTCAAATGAAAAAATGGATAAACAATATGCCGAACTCATTCAAAAGTTGAAACACAACAGCCAAAAAAATGAAGAGGTAAACTAAATTTGATTTACGTTATATAATTCATGAATTTGTATTTCTTTTTGATTAATTTTTGTGTATTTATATATATTTTGAATTAAAATTATATTATGTATTTTTAATGTTTTTTTATGCATGTTTTATAATATACATAAATGTGTACATTATGTTATATAATATACATACAAGCTGTTATGTATATTAACTATTTATCATGAAAATAATAATTATATTGACATAGTAGCAAAGAATTATTTTATGTATATTAGTTAACATACATAATTATTCTATGTATATTACAATACATAAAGTCAATGTGATATGTATGTTGTAACATATACACATAACACTGCTGTGTATAATTAAAATATTTACATGAAATTTTTCATTTCATATTAAAAAAACAACAATCTTATTTGTTGAATGACATCAATGTTTTTGTTATTACATAAGGATGGTGAAGAATCACACATTCCAGCAAAAAAGGGAGGAGTCAAAGTAAGTACAAATTGAAATCATATTAATGTTAATTCAACCCATTAACTTAGTTCAAATTGATTTTTTCAAATTTAGTCTTACATATCTTCTATAACAAAATCAAAAGAATCATGATTTGAAAGGTTCAACTATCAGAGATGAACCATCACAAGATCAAGTTGATGAGATGGATATCATGTCAAATGTTGAAGATATAGAAAAAGGGATAATTATTTTTAAATACACATTTTTCTTCTCATAGATTGATGTTATCAAAGTTTTTCTTAACTATATACTACACTAATTGTAGCAGCATTAGAAAGTTGGAGATTTCACAATAGGAAATGTACAATCCAAAGATGATGTTGAAGATATTGCTATCGTCACAACCTTGAAAGAAAAAAAAAGGTATTTTCCCATAAATAATAGTTATACATAGTTTGTTACATATATGAATTTTTCTTTCATTCTTTGACGTTATGGTATTCTTTCAGCTGAGAATGTGGTGCATATTGAATGTTGTGTCTGTCAGTTTGATTAGAAATACAATTTATATGTGTTATGTTATATGTATATTATTATAATATACATAAGCTGCACATCAAAATTTTGAAGGATTTAATAAACAATGCAATTCTCATTTTTAATTGGTAGGTTGTCAGCAACACTGATAAATCAATAGGCATAGAGTATAGTGATGATACAATGGAGGATGCTTATTTTGATTAGAACTGCAGTCCTATACAAGAATAATCTGAGGTTAAACATCAAATATATTAATGTTTACATTTAAAATAATGAACTAACATAGTTATGTATATGTTTTCTGTTATCTATAAAAGCAGGTTAAAAGATGTAGTGAGGATATTGTAACTATCCGAATGCTCTTGTTGAATCTCTGGTAAATAAGAAATTTGTTAATTCTAATATTGAAATATCTAGTACCGTGCATATCCGTAAAGATCATAAGGTAAATATTCAAAGTCATTTTTTTCATATATAGGTCAAATATATTAAAAATATCATGTTTTAGCTTACAATTAAAATGATAAAATGACTTACTTTTTTGACTGTTTTATGTTACCTCTTTAAGGATATTGAAGGAGTTAGTGCTGAAATTGGAACTGCCATGTTAGAAGTTTTTGTTGAAGCTGTAGAAAATCAGATACTTGATAATGCTAATGTTGAAACATCTAGTACCGTGCATAATCATAAAGATCAACGGATAAATTTATAAAGTCATTTTTTTCAAATTACATGTCTAATTTGACACACGTGACACTACTTTTACTAACTCGTTAAATCAAAACTGACACTACATACGTAATATTTACTATTACGATGATTACTCGAGTACAATTTTTGAATCTGCTCAAAGAGAGATAGATGCCATATTGAAAGGTCTTTCAACATCGGTGGAGGATCTACCTCTAGAAGTCGTTCCACCATCAAAATAAATCGTGAACCAACAACACATACCTGATAGTCAACTTCCTTTAGATTTACCTTATGCAGTTGTTGCTGTCCATCAAGCTTCAAAAACCCCGAGAAAGAGAATCAAAATTAAATTCAAAGTTTTCAAGTCACCATACTTGACAGAATATGCTTCTGGTTCAAAAGACATTGAGGATCAAAATAGAGATACAAAATAAAAATACGCATTTGATGATTTCTTGATATCTAATGATATGCCACGAGGTGTAATTGAAGAGTACAAACAGTGGATTGAAGAAGGTTTATTGAAGTTTTATGCTAAAAAGTAAGTTTTTGTCATTATTAAATTAAAATTATTTTGTCAATCAGTGTACTAATTTTTTTCCTACTAACACAATTTATTTTTAATAGAAAAATAAATGATGAATACTACAAAGCAAGAACCTCTTCTCTTGGAGTTCAAGATATTGATTTTGTTGTTGCTCATGCACGATCAAAAAACTGATTTTACTTGATGTCTCAAAAGAATGTATGTTGGAAAAATGAGGTATTTAGACTTTTAAATTTTTTAAGCTTTCATATTTAATTGATTTTGTAGTGTATGTGAATTACTAGAGTGTATATAGCTGCCTATCAGAGAAAGTTTATGCATGCCTTCAGTTCACTATTATCTAAATATATACCCAATTGCAAATTACAATACCTGTTTGTATTTGCTATATGTCAACCTTATTCTATGTATATGCTTGTTAGTTGTCATGCGTGTTTAAATACTAATATTTTGCTACATATGTATATTAGTGCATGTTATGCATATGAAATTCAAATTTATAGATACCAAATCCCAGTGTTACGTATATTTATATTAACAGTTATATTTTTTTGTACTCATATAACTTATTAAAAATATATAAATATGTTAAAAGTTTGTCAGTGTTAAAGGTGCAATTTTTTTTATTAAACTCCTACATGTCAGCATATTATATGTATATGCATGCTTATTGAGATGTATGTCCAAATTAGTTTTCCTAACTTGTATATCCTGTATATCATCTATGATATAATTGCACTTCTTTGTTTTTCAAAATTTTAACATATTAATGTGGTATTTTATCACTTGTGAAAGAAATTCAAATTAAGGGAAGATCAATAATACAGATTCACAATCACTAACTGTTTTTTCAAAAACTACACAACAAGATTATGCTCAGTCTATTATTGTGACCCAAAATGAAGAGGCAATGACAAACACAATCAAGGGATATTGCATTTCATTTGGGTTACCATGGCACCTAGATGACAAGGTGTATGTCCCCGTCAACTGCAATGAAAATTTTTACTGGATTTTAGCTATTATGTCTCTAAAGGATAGACGCATACGCGTCTATGACTCGCGCTGTCCAGTCTAAGAAATATGAAATCAATTAATGATATTCACAAGTTGGCTGTGATGCTGCCAACTTACCTCTCTGACAGCGGGTTTTTTTTGAAGAAACATCTCGTACAGATTGGGCTAATCTTGAAGCATATAGGGATAAGATGAGTCAAAAGACACAGTTTGTGAATCAAAATTCCTTTGAGCTTGAGTATATTCAAGACATTATGCAACAAGAATGTGTCAGTGTGTAAATAAATTTCGATATTAATTTTTGTGAAATATTACTGTCCATGTTTTGTATGAAACAACATATTTATTTCTTTGCTTTTAATTACTATGGAAGAACATGTAAGATTTTTGTATACATGTCAGGGATTGTGGAGATTTTGTAGCGGGTTATGTAGAATACGAATGAACGTGCCTTTTGCTGGTTTTGAAGCAATATCATCGAATGCGATACTCGTTACTCTTTCGAAATTATGGTATTTGCAAAGCAAAGAAAGACTATCTTAGTGAAAATGATGATGTTCCAAGACTGAGGACTAAACCTATATCAATTCCTGATGAATGTGGAATAGTTAGCATTGAGTAGACTTATTGAAGAATATTGTAAAGACTTTTTCTTTCTGTGAATTTGTTAGGAACGATGAATGTTAAACATTATTAGATGTTTTGTATGACAGAATATAAAAATTTGCTTTTATTTGGTGAATATGGTGAAGTTTGTTTTTCATATGAATTTTGTTATGAATGATGAATATTGAATGCATGATTGTATGAAGAGGATAAAAAAGTACCTACATGATTATTGTGTCTTGTACATTACCTTTCAAACTTTGTATATAATCACATTTACACAGATATGTACTTTTCAATATGATCGGAAAGAATGATTAAAACTTAGTCATTTAAGAGAATATAATAGTTATGTATGTTTATATATACATAGTAGAGCATAAAATTTAGTAATGTATCTTGAAAAATAAAGATAAAGGTACATGTAATTTAGATTAAAAACACAGCTGAATCAAATTTTACATCTACAATTTATGTATGTTAATTAATATACATACCTGTGTTATACTATATCAATAGATATCATTAAAATATATGTATATTAAATAATATACATTACTGATTAAAGTCTATAATTATAGGCTAAGTATGTTAGATAACTTTTATATGTATATTAGATAGTATACACAACTGATTAAAGTCTATAGTTAAAGGTTAAGTATGCTAGATAAAAATACAAGTATATTAAATAATATACATAGCTTATTAAAGACTAATATTATATGTTATGTACGTTAGTTAAAAATATATGTATATTAGATAATATACATACCTAATGAAAGACTACAATTAAAGGTTAAGTACGCTTGATAAAAAAATATGTTTATTAAATAATATACATAGTTGATTAAAGTCTATAATTAAAGATTAAGTTTATATATTCTACACCTATATATACATAAAAGTATGTGTATTTTAAATAATATACATATATAAGTTAAAGACAATATTTAAAGGTTTTGTACGTTGGATAACATATATAATTATATTATATATTGGCACATATCATACCTAATACGTTTTATATATTTTGCACCTTATAAACATATTAACATCATTCACTCAAAACAATATAATATCTCTATATCTAACTGTTTACATATAATCTAATTTATAATAATATATAGTATTATAGGCTTATAAACCATCTCGCCAAGTACACTAAATGTCCTAATAAACAAGTATGAGGTCATTAAATTTTGTATAAAATAACACAAATCCCAGTTACAAACAGATGCATATATAGATGCTTAACTTTTTACAAATAAACATTCATAAAGTTATTATCTCAGCAAGTAAATACATAAAAAAAAAAGATAAACTAAATATCCCAGATAAACAACACAAATGAAAAAAAAAATACATCAAAAAAAATGATAAACAAAAGAAAAATATTATTTATTTCAATGTTAAAGAAGCAAAGTAACGCTGTTCAATGGAGTCATTATTAAAAAACACATAACGATAACCGAGTGATTAATCAGAAGATAGTTTATGGAAATAAAAACTTAGTTCTTCTTTGGAAAGAAATTGCACGAACGTCTATTGTGCCCTTCATGTCCGCGATGATTTGTGCTTGATGAAAGTATTTCGCTGAATTTTTTCTTCCTCCCTTTCGTCGGTTTTCCTGGAAGTCTTTTGTATATCGGGGGCAACACTTCTTCCTCATCTACACTATTAGAAACATCCCAGTCTTTCTTATCTGGCATTGAAACGATTGAAACTTCATACATCTTTATCAAAGTTGCTGGTTTGTATTATTCTGAACAATATGGACCAAGATCTTTTACGTGTTTAGACTTAACACGGCAATGGCATGAGGATAAGGTATTTGATATACTTGGAACCTCCCACAGTTGCAACAACCACTTTCAAGGTCGACAATGTATCTTCGTCTAGATTCATAAACCGAGTATATGTAAGATGAGGATGCCTTCACCTAAACAAAATAAAAATTTCAAACATTAAAATTTCTATGGATTTTTTTAAA
Organism: Capsicum baccatum var. pendulum; assembly: GCA_030864225.1. Taxonomy (NCBI): domain Eukaryota; kingdom Viridiplantae; phylum Streptophyta; class Magnoliopsida; order Solanales; family Solanaceae; genus Capsicum; species Capsicum baccatum. Next base: position 178,421,852 of record CM061554.1, on the reverse strand, counting down.
AAGTTTAATATTGAATAAGATATATAATACATATAAATGCATAGTAAAAATTTAGAAAATTCTTACATACCGTCATCCTCAAAGCTTTCACACCATTGAGAGTTGAAATTTCATCAAATTATGATCCAAAGTGTAACGTCCTGATTTTCTATAACCGGAATGCTACACGGTGCTTATGATCCTGAAGAATCACAAGCTAACCCTTTTATGGTACCTGTACTGAGCATTGCATAATATAATGAAATACATGCGGAAAACTGGCAAAAACTTGCCATAAGGTTCAAAAACTTAACATACAACTGAATAATGTCTGTCAATATCAAAATTGAAACAACTGTCTGTGTAACTAGTCTGAAAAACTCTACAGTCTGAAAGCCTCTGAACTGTTTGAATAAGGAGTTGATGGGACATGTTCCCAACAAACTCCAACTTCTAAAATAAACTGAATTTAATGTAATACTGAAATAAGAATCATCCTCAAATGATGAAGACTCACTGCTACATCTACTACTACTGACTGAGTCTGGACTACTAAGGGTGCTTTGGATCTTGCGCTTTTGAACCTATGGTATAAAACACCATAGTGCAAGAGAAAAGTATGCGTCAGTACTTTGAATGTACTGGTATGCTAGATGAGGTAAGACCAAATGCAAGGGTTTATGCATGAACAATACTGACTAGAAAATCTGAGTATGCTGAATGAGAATACATGCATGAATGCATAAACTATCACTGAAATCGTAGTAACACAGAATACTAACTTCTGAATACTAGTTTCTGAATACTAACTTACTAATGTCTAAGTCTACTAGTACTGATATCTGAGTTTACTGACTCTAGGATAATGAACAACTGAGTCTACTCATAATAATAATGATTGACTATATCTGAGAGCAGGCCTATCTAGTGGGTGACCTCTGATTCTACTGTGATGATGATGATTTATATCTGAGATCAGGCCTATCTAGTGGGTGATCTCTTAATCTACTAATAATCATAATGATTGACTGAGTTTGAGATTAAGCCTATCTAGTGGGTGATATCTGAATCTGGAGAACTATCTAAGTTTCTCACTGATCTGCGTGACCGTATCTGACAATCCTAAATTTGAAGAACTATCTGAGTTCTTGACTGAGTCTAAATGTGAAGTTGAAACTGTGGGAGTTCTCACTTAACCGACATGCTTCGATCTTAACTGGTAGGGTCCAACCTGTAACCCCAGCTGGAAGGGTGTCAGTACTATGCCACGGGTAAAGACACTACTATGGTCAAGCCTCTCTAATGGGTGACCCTGAATAGTAAGTCAAGCCTAAGGCATCAGGTGACTCCTAGAAGGTAGTCAAGCCTTAATCTAACGGGTGACTCCTGGTCCTACGCTATGCAGTTCTAGAGTTCAAGGACTAATTCTAACGACTCTGCCTCTCTAACGGGGAAGCCGTCATCCCTGCACTCGCTTGATGCTAGTTCCTACTCCCAACTGAAAGACACTGAATTGATTCTTAATCTGTATTTGACTGAGCTAAATCTGTTACTGATCATCTTACTTGACTGATCTGACTGAGTTCACTTGATATCGTTGTCTGACGGAACACTTCGAAATTCTACTTTTTGTCTGAATAGTATTGAGTGCTGTAACTAACTGAGATTTACTAAAATCTGAATTGGATTCTGAATACTACTGAGGTCCGAACAAGAGACAGAACTGAGTTAGAATGATACAGAGATTGGATTAAACTAGTACTGAGATTACTGAATTTTCTTAAGTTCTGTAGCAGACTGAATTCTACTGATCATAACACGACTGAGATTATCTTGACAAGCAGCTAAGTTTTCGGGTATAAATACCCCCAGGACTCGATAACATAAATAAATAATATAGGACCACACTTGAATATCATGACAATGGACTTTCACTCACAACACAATCAATACGATATCTCGTCAATCACTTGAATGTCATAAACATGTAAATGTATATGGTATGTATACTAATATCTCATAGTTTTTCAATAAGGAATACACATGGATAAGAATGCATGCAACTTGTCATAATGCATTCACTAAGGCATTTCAACAAACGCTTGGCATGTACTAGTTATCGCATAATTGGGGATTTCATGGTTAACATACTAAAGAGGCACTATTCTCTTTACTTAAGCATTCTATCAAACATATGGGGAGCATGCTTTGGTTATACCACAGATTCTACACTTAATTATCATGAATACGTTAATATCATGCAACTTGAAGGGGTTTTATCATGAATATCACATAGTAGGAACAAAGCTTGGATATTTAAAATCAAGTCATGAATTAAAACTCATCAACATAAACTTTAATTTCTATTCACAAAAGTCATGACAATCAAATAAATGTATAATCTTGAATTTAGAAAAGGATTTTTGAACTTCTTGGGTGAAAGGAACCCAAAAATCAGCATCGAACATACCTCACAATCTTGAATCTTTAAAGAGAATGACTTTTTTTGAAGGTTCTGGAATGGGAATCTTAATTCTTGATTACCTTGTGGAGAGTGTGATGGGGTCTTGAAGTTAATTGAGAAGAAACCTTAAGTTTGTTCTTGGGAACAAAGAGGGTTAAGAGCTTTTGAAACTAAATCACAATACCTAAGTACGTATTTTTGGCATTTTATGTCGTGGGGGTAAGGTTTAGGGTGAGGGAAAAGACCAACATACCCCTACGAAATCACTTTCCAGTTGCTGAAATTTTCAGCTGACGACCAAGGCTAATAAGCCATCAGATCTGTGATAGCCCGTTAGCCCAGGTCATCACCTAGGAGCTAAAATTCATGGGTTTCTATCTAAGTCTGACGACATGGGCTGATAAGCCGTCAGATCTATGATAAGCCGTCAGCTCATATCGTCACTTAGTTGCCAGGCTTACATGCTGGAGTAAATAGGTATACATTTTTGCTACAATATCGGATTTGGTAAAATTAGTATCATTGGAAAGATAATTCAATTATCTATCTGTCGGTGGGTAATGAGATAAAAAATTCATAGTATAACGAGAGATATTCTTATTTAAAGTTGACTATACCAATATCCTTTTCAAGAATTTAATCGGTAAGGGATGTTTTGATTCGTCTAATAGCTAGGACGTATTTGAGGCCTTAATATACATCAAACTTGATAGTAAAACTACCAAACCACTAGAATTTATTTCTCATGAGCCTGAAGCATGGTTCTACTATCGGTTGGAAATTTTGGGGTCTTACACAATCTCACTGTTTTTACAGTTCCAAGATCCAAATAACTTTTACACCTTTTCTAAGAATCCATATATTGGTAATTCCCGGTCCTCCACCAAACACCCATTTATACACTCAACAATGTTTGAAATCATTATCCGACCTCTTTTTATTGCTGAATGACGCCTACTCCACTTTTTATATCTAGCTTCTTGTAGATATTTTTTCACTCTCGGATCAACGTTTTCAATCTTTCCCATTAGGTAGTCAAAATTGTCTTTTCTATAAGCCTTAGCTATTAAATAATACAAATCACTAATACTTTCTTTGGTCTTTCGAAAGTAACCACAAATATTTTTCAGAGATGCCAAATGCATGAAAGGTGTGGGACATTTCGATATACAACACTAATTGCTTTGATAATGCTTTCGTTTCTATCAGAGACAACACATATATTATCTCGTTCTCCAAAAGCAGCTTTGAACTGGTTGAAAAACCATGACCATGACCTATCATTCTCCATATCCGCAACCCCGTACGCAAGCGGTAATATACATCCTAGGTTACGTAAAAAATATATTATAAAAGTCAACATAAATATTTGAAATATTAATAAATTATCAAAAATCTTTTCTTATATAGTTATAATTTTTTATCAATAAAAAACTAAAGAATTTAAAAAATAAAATACCCATACCTGCACCATCCAGTGTACTTGCTGAGAGGAAAGCCCGTTGATATGGTCCACTTAAATGCGCACCATCAACAACTACAATGGGTCTGCAATCAAAACCCCTTATCATTGGATGCAATGCTATAAAAAGATACTTGAACCGTTATCCCATGACTTATGCATTGCAATGTGTGAATTGGGATACACATTATTCAATATATACACATATCTTGCCATCTGCCTATAACCATCAGTCGGACCACCCCTAAGCATCGCTATGACACACTCATTTGCACGCCATGCCTTCATATAGTTTACATCAACCCCATATACAACTTTTATTTCTTCCATTATGTCGGACGGGGTGTGCTTGTGCTTTCCCTTATGGTTAACTAAATTAGGAGCCGTGAATTCACACACAAAAGTGGTAGTTGCCAAAATATTCTGCATTACTATATCGCGCAACTGCACAAATGTTCTGGGTTAAATCTCCTGATGATAAAAACATCTATTTTTTGTAGCTAGATGCTTCCAGCGTCCACTTACAATCCTCGATGTAACATCGGAGGACATAACTGCAGTATTCATTAACATACAATATTATAAGTATTTGTATTAATGTATATGTGTTTTAAGAATTTCATGTTACTAATCAGAACTACTTTAAAAAACATATACAACATATACATACGAAGTGGTTATGCATACAAAAAATAATAATTTTGAAACTGTTTCTATGTAAAACATATACATACGAAGTCATATGTGTATGTAACAACATAAACAAAACCTTACCTTCTGAAAAATCATTTTTACAATGCTCTATTACTACGACACTACACTAACATATACAAATAATTTGCAAGGTATGTTAATTGACAATCAGTTACTTCAAGTAACAATACAATTATAGAATCTAACCACACCAAATTCTAATCATAAAAAACATTAACATAACTAACAAACAGGACAACAATATATGCTTCACAAATTTTCTAATCCTAAAAACATAATCTATACAGTTTACATAGTAACTTTTTGAACAAAACAAAAAAAAACGTATTACCTTTTTTTGTCCGAAAGTTTAGCTCTGCAATTGAATTCATGTGTCACAATATATTTCTCCATCACTGAAACTAGCGTCTTTTTATCCTTATACATCTGTTTCACCTTCATATCAATACCCTTGCTATCAAAGATCAAATTATTAACCTAGAACTCAGGAACATACAACACATATTGATTATGCATCTCTGTAACAGCGAGATCCATAGCATCTGATTCAACACCTTTTCGCAAACAACAACTCCTGTATTTCTATCAAACTGTATGTCATCTGAAGATTTATCAATCGTTGATATGCATAACGGGTACATAATGAAGGCTAGTTGGGCTTTTTTTTAACTCGAGATACAACCGAACTCCATTGTCATTACGGATATGAAAAGGTGATTCATTCCCGTCTACTACATAACGTACATCAATATTTTTCACACTTCATCAATGTTTAATTCGTCAGCGGTTGAAGAAATCAACCTCAAGTAACTTATTGATTCAAAACAACGATTCCTTTATTTTTATAATTTACATATTCTGTTTTGGTTCTCCATTGACCAGAGTGACTCACAAGAATAACAATATTCATCTTATAGAATTTCAATTGAAGTTTTTGTCTTCAGAGAGATAAAGAAATCAGTGTTTTGATTTTTTTCTGGGTGTGTGATTTTCGTATGATTTATGTTTAATGTATTTGATTAATTCAAAATATGACATTCAGAAGCTGTTACACAAATGAAGGAAGCATTAATCCACTTAATTAATTAGTTGACTTAACAACATCTTTAAAGGAAGGGAATATGTTAGTTCCTTTTTTAATGGCAATAAAACTTTCACATATACATAAGAAGCTATGTATATACGTGTTTCTTATGTATGTGAAAATGGAGAGAGGGTAAACTAATTAATAAAAGTGGGAGAGGGTGTAATTAGTTCTAAAATGATTGAGAGTTGTGTTATTTATACTTATTATTTTGATTGGCCAACTCATGTCCTTTTCCCTAGTTATTAATTGATTGAAAAAAATACATCATACTATCAAATTAACTTATCGTAAATAATTAAAATCTCAATCTTATTAAATAATTATATAAATCTCTGATTTTACGTAAAAGTTTGAACACATCACTGAAGAATATGGTTAATCCGTGTAAAATTAGTGATGTATTCGTGTAAAATTAAGTAATGTATCCGCGTAAAATTATGTGATATTTTTTGAAAGAATAACATATCTGTATAAAATTAAGTGATGTGTCTGAAAGAATGTGATGTATCCGTGTAAAATTAAGTGATGATTCAGAAGAATGTGGCATATTCATGAAAAATTAAGTGATGTATCTAATAAAAATATGATGTAACCGTGTGGACTAAATCAAAAACCTTTAGCATTTTTTTTTAAAAGGAATATATCGTAATTAGTTCCAAAGGAGTTGAGATTTATGTAACTTTACTTATTAATTCACTTTATTTTGACTTGTTAAATTGCAATTCAATTAAAAGGATAAACTATATAAATGACTCTTATCATGGGTGACTTTGTTTTTTTGTTCCCTATAAGAAAACTCTTAGAAAACTAGTCTCCCTTCTTTTTTTTATATATAAAACAGTTTCCGATTTGCTCTCTATATCTCGAATATTTCTAAAACAACTCCATACTTATATCTTTTAACTTCTTGTTTATTTTATATTTTTTATTTTACTTCTTTTCTCTTTTTTGTCTTTTTAGTTTTTCTCAACATTTAATTATTTTTCTTTTCTCCTCTCAATTTCTATTTTTTTTTTTATTTTTTACTTTGATTTTTTTTTCTTTTTTTCTTTTAAGTTTTTCTCAACCCTTATTTTTTTCCTCTTCGCCTCTCCACTTCTATTTTCGAGCTAAAAAAAAATTCTCCTTTTTATTTTTCTTTGATTTTTATTTTTTCTTTTTTCTTTTTCTCTTTTTTAATTTTTCTCAGCCTTTTTTTTCTCGTTTCTCAATCTTTATTTGTTTTCTTTTTATCCTCTCAACTTCTGTATTTTTTTATTTTCTTTATTTTTCTATTTTATTTTTTAAATTTCTTTCTTTATTTTTTTTCGTAATTTTTATTATTTTTTTTGTTTTTTTATTCCTTCCAAACATTATGTTATGCCCCATGGGTAAGAGTTGACACTACCATATTGTATCTTCATTTATGATATGTTCTACAAATCTTACCTTAGAGGCAAGACTTAGGACTTTCAAATAACAAGTTTTATGAGCAAGAGTTGACACTACCACATCATGTTTTAATTTATGAAATGTTATATAACTCTTACTTTAGAGACAAGACTTAACTCAAGGAATTTCAAACAACAAGTTATGCACCATGGCCAAGAGTTGACACTACCACGGTATGTCTTGATTTCTTAGAAGTTTTACAACTCTTTCCTTAGAGGCACGACTTATTCTAAGAATTTTCAAACAACCAGTTACATACTTTGGGCAAGAGTCAACACTGCCACATTGTATTTTTTACTTATGAATGACTCTATCACTCTTTTCTTAGAGGCAAAACATAGCCCAATAACCATCAAACAAGAAATGCCCTATGGGTATGAGTTGACACTACCAAAGTGCATTGTGCTCTAGCACTCTTCCCATAGAGGTAAAAATTAGATCAACAACTTTTAAGTAATAAGTTATGCCCCATGGGTAAGAGTTGATACTATCTGTAATACCCGTACCTTTTTCATTTCTAGAAATCATCTCAAGGATGCTAGGACTAACTTTGAAATACAAATCTATATTTGTACACATGGTATTTTTGATGTTTTCACTTTCTATCATGTGGGAAATTGAGTTTGATTTCCAACGGTACCAATTTTGTCCAAATCTGACATCAGACGAGAAAGTTATAGACGTTTTACTTGGAGCTATCGAAAATGCCCAAGTATGATGGCCAAGTTGATGGACCGCCATATAAGTGACGGACCGCTACTTTGACTATCACAGCCAATAAATTTAAGCCACGTACTGGATAAGGACTGATGGACGAGTTGAAGGACCATCAAAGTTGTGACAGACCGTCATCTAGGCCGTCAACTCTTATCCATTGAATGCCATTTCTGGTCCACGTCTGACGGGCTAAGTGACAGAGCGTCAAGTGTCTGACAGACCATCACACGCCACGTTCAGTTTATTTCTAGGTCATTTTAATAGGAGTATTTGGGTCACTTATCACTCGCCTATATATACCCAGATAAGTTCGAATTCAACCATTATGCTCATTATTATTTCACGAATAAAAAACTAGGGTTTCTCTCTAAATTTAATCTCCAAGAACAAGACCCAATCTTCTTCAAAAATCAAAGGATTTCAAATCCTTCAAGTTAAAAAACATCAAGAACCTTGAGTTAGGTATGCGTAGTGTTCATCTATGGACCCCTTTCATTCATAGAGTTAAAGAACCATGCTTTTAAATGAGAAACTTTAATTTCCTTATTGTTATATGATGTTGTTCATGTTAATGATCATTGTTTAACCTTCAAGATATTAATTTAAGTTGACTTCAATGATGTATGCATGCTTTAGTTAAAACCCATGAATTTGGGTGGTTCAAGATGATTAAAATTAGTGAGAAAACCTATGCCCCAAAGTGTGCATGCAAGGTGTTTGTTAAAATGCCTAGAATGCTAAAAATCATGTTCCCATGACCCCATAGTATTTAAATGACAAGCTATATCAACTCTTAAGATGATTCCACATGAACTTCCATGCTATTTATATGTGTTGCTAGTATGATTATGCAATGAACATGATATTAAGGTTGTGCAAGTACTTCCATGTGAAAAGAAATCCTTTCCAAGCAATACATTGTTGATAACCATACTTAGTATGAAATCCCATATGTACGATATTATGAATTGTGTACTCAAATCTTGTGATCAATTTATGTTATGTGTGTCAGTTTCCTTCCATCGAGTCCTGGGGGTATTCGTACCCAAAAAACCTAGCTGTGTGCCTAGAGCCATGTCATGTCATCACAATTATCTCAGTCAAGCCATAATCTATAGAACTCAGTCAGTCATGTGACTCAGGAAACCTCAGAAATCTCATGATCTTTGTAAAATCTCAAATTGTAGTGTTATTCTGTCAGTCAACAGAAGTCAGTTACTCAGTCCATGTAGAGTCAGTTACATCATGTTCAGTCTCTTCAGATGGGAGTAAAAGTTAGCACCGAGTGAACCCAAGAATGGGAACTCACCTGTCAGTTTAGGGTGTGATTCTTAGAAGTCATCCATGTGTTCCAGAACTACGTAGCTAGCATAGGTTGAAACATCTTCCAGAACTACGTAGCTAGCTTAGGTTGAAACATCTTAACCTGTCAGACTAGGGTTGATGAGGTGGCTTAACCTGTCAGTTTAGGGTTCCTACCGTTCTTATTTAAGTACCTGCCAGATGAGGGTCACTCATAACTATCCTTACCAGTGGCATGGTATTGACACCCCTCTAGTCAGGGCAGAGATTGGACCCCAACATTGCTATAGGCATTATTGGGGCATGTCGATTAAACAACTACCTCCCACAGTTTTAGGCTCAGTCTCAGTAAAAGAACTTAGATAGTTCTTCAGGTAGAAGTATATTATGACTGCCAAATACAGTTAAATTCGATTATAGTATGGAACTCAGATAGTTCCATCAGACCTAGGACTGTCAGACACAGTCACCCATATTGACAGAACCATAGTTTCAGTCATGATCAACTATCAGTAAAATATGTATTAGCGTACAGATTTAGCTATCATGCATTCGCGATCTTAGTTTGTATGTATGCATGTTTTCACTCTTACATTTATATCAGTCAGTTAGTTAGCATTGTTCATGCATGTAACCTTATTTATGTTTAGCCTACCTCACTCGTATACTCAGTACTCTAGTTGTACTGACGTATTTGCGCTATGGTGCTTTCTTTTCATGTTACACCATAGGTTCAGAGACACGAGTTCCAGACCAGTAGTAGCATTCACATTCTAGTATACAAAGGTACAGTAAGTCCTCTTCATTTAAGAATGATATGATTTGATTTATTCATTTATTATTTCAGTTAGCTATCAATTTACAGAGTTGGTTGGAGACATGTTCCTTCAACTCCTTATTCAGACAGTGTTTAGAGGGTCTAAGATTTTGTTCAGTTTTGATTCAGACTTCAGTTATCTTGGGTATTTTTTCACCCACATGGATGTTATAATTATTTCAGTTGAACCTTATGGTCTATTGTTTATGTTTTCCATATATTATATGTATGTTAAGAAATGTACAGGTACATATATCAGTCATGGGTTAGCTTGTAGTCCCTCGGGTTCATGAGAACCTTGTAGTATTTCTATTCTGAAAATTGGGGTGTTACAAACTTGGTATCAAAGCCTAAGGTTCAATAGAGTCCTAGTATGTCTGAAAGCCACATTTAGTAGAGTCTTGTACATGGGTGTGTTGTGCGCCATGTTTATGTACAGGAGGATATAAGATGTTTTAGGAATAGTTTCCCCTTCTTTTAGTATTCATGTCGCGATAGTGAGAATAATTTCAAGTTAAACTCTTAGTCTAATTCGTTCTTCTCTTATTTCAGAATATGCCTCCAAAGAGAAGAAACCAGCCAGTTCCTCAGCCCGAAAACCCTTTGGGCGAGCATGTTTTTCATGTAGAGTTTAGAGCCGCTTTCACAACACTTGCTCAGTCAGTGGATGCCCAGAATGAACGGCCACCAGTTATTCTGGCAAGTCCAGTGTCCAATTCTGCAGCAGCTAGAATTTAAGACTTCACCCGAATGAACCCTTTATCTTTCTTTGGGTCTAAGTCTGATGGAGACCCTCAGGAGTCCATTGACCAAGTCCAGAAGGTCATTGACATCATGGTATTTACTTCTGTTTAGAGTACCGAGTTAGTCGCATACCAGTTACAGGATATTGCTCACACTTGGTACAAATAGTGAAAGTCTAATACGTTAGAGTATGTAGGTCCTATAGAGTGGGAGGAATTTGTCACGGATTTCTTAGACAGATTCTTTCCCCAAGATCTGAGGGAGGTCAAAGTTCTTGAGTTTATCAACCTCAGGCAGGGAAATATGATAGTTAGGGAGTATTCTCTCAGATTTACTTAGCTAGCCAGATATGCCCCTCATGTGGTTGCAGACAACAGGGATAAGATGAGCAGGTTCATGTATGTAGTGAATGATAGTGTGGTAAATGAGTGTAGATTTGCAATGCTGAACAGTGATATGACTTTATCCAGGCTCATGACCCATGCTCAACAATAGAGGAGAAAAAATTTAGGGATAGGGAGAGGCAGAATAAGAGAGCAAGATCAGGCAGTTTTAGTTTTGCTCAGCCCAAATCAGAGGGAGAAAATCGTTTCTAGTTTTTTCCCAAGTCATCAGCTCTAGTTCAGTCTTCAGCCAGTGCTCCATCTCCTAAGTTCAAAGATAGAGCACCCGACTCTAAATCTCAAGTTAGTGTCAGCAATGCCCGAACTAATCCCCTATGTCAAACTTGTGGTAAGAATCACAAGGGTATTTGCAGAGCCGGTAGTGATGTTTGTTTTAGTTGTGGAAAGATGGGCCACAGATTCAGAGATTGTCCTCAGTCCAGTTATCAGGGTCAGCAAAATCGTTCCATAGCTCAGTTCGATTGCCCGAATCAGCAAGGTGCCACTTCTAGTGCTACTAGTGGGCAACGCCCAAATAGACTCTATGCTCTCCAAACTCGATAGGATCAGAAAAATTCTCCTGATGTCATTACTGGTATGTTACAGAGTTTCCATATTCATGTTTATGCTTTGCTAGATCCAGGTGCATCCTTGTCTTTTGTCACTCCATACATAGCAGGCGATTTCGAAATCAGTCCTGAAATTTTTGTAGAGCCCTTTTCAGTCTCTAACCTAGTGGGTAAAATCATCATAGCCTGGTGGGCATACAGGAACTTCTCGGTTATGATATTTCAAAAATCCACATGAGCAGATTTAGTCGAATTAGAGATGACTGATTTTGATGTCATTCTTGACATAGATTGGCTTCATTCGTGCTATGCCACAGTCGACTTTAGGAACCGTATATTTCAATTTTAGTTCCCAAATAATCCCGTCCTAGAGTGGAAGGGTAGTACTTCATCTTTTAGGGGTCAACTTATTTCCTACCTTTGGGTAAGGAAAATAATTTCAAAGGGGTGTGTGTATCATTTCGTACATGTAAAGGATTCCTGTTCCGAATCTCCCAGTCTCGAATTAGTCCCAGTGGTTAATGAATATTCAGATGTCTTTTTCAAAGATCTTCCAGGAATTTTTCCCAAAAGGGAAATAGACTTTGGCATAGACCTTCTCCCAAATACTCAGCCTATCTCTATTCCGCCATATAGAATAGCACCAGTAGAACTTAAGGAGCTAAAAGATTAGTTGAAGGGTCTCTTAGATAAGGGATTCATCAGGCCCAGTGTATCCCCATGGGGTGCACCAGTCTTATTTGCGCATAAGAAAGATGATTCTCTCATGATGTGTGTTGATTATCATCAGCTCAACAAAGTTACGGTCAAGAACTGGTATCCACTTACCAGAATAGACAATTTATTTGTACAACTTTAGGGTGTCAGTTATTTCTCCAAGATAGACCAAAGATCAGTCTATCATCAGCTTAGAGTTAAGGAATGTGATCTCCCGGAGACAACTTTCCGTACTCGATAGGGTCATTTCAAATTTGTAGTCTTGTCCTTTGGTCTTACCAATGCCCCTGCAGCCTTATGGTCTTGATGAATCGGGTGTTCAAGAAGTACTTGGACATGTTCATCATAGTCTTCGTAGATGATATTCTGGTCTATTCTCACACGGAGCGTGATCATTAAGACCATCTCAGGATTATTCTTCAGACTCTTAGAGATCATCAGTTGTTTGCCAAGTTTAGTAAGTGCTAATTTTGGCTAAGATAAGTAGCATTCCTTGTCCATATTGTTTATGGTGATAGCATTAGAGTAGATCCTAAGAAGACCGAAGTGGTAAGAAACTGGCCTTGCCCTGTCTCTCCATCAGATATTAGGAGTTTCTTGGGTTTGGATGGCTATTACAGATGCTTTGTCGAGGGATTTTATTCTATTGTATCTCATATGTCCAGGTTGACTCAGAAGATGGTTAAGTTTGGGTTCTCAGATTCTTGCGAGAAGAGTTTTCAAGAGTTGAAGACTCGACTCATCTCAGCTCTAGTTCTAGCTCTTCCAGATGGTTTAGATGGTTTTTTAGTCTATTGTAATGCATCCAGAGTGGGTTTAGGTTGTGTCCTCATGCAGCATGGTAAGGTCATAGCCTACGCCTCCAGATAGTTAAAGCCCCATAAGAAGAATTATCCTACTCATGATCTTGAGTTAGCAGCCATAATATTTGCCTTAAATATTTGGAGGCATTACCTATACGGAGTTCATATAGATGTCTTCACAGATCATAAGAGTCTCCATTATGTCTTTTCTCAGAAATATCTCAATCTTCATCAGAGAAGGTAGTTAAAGCTTTTGACTGATTATGACAAGAGTGTCCTTTATCACCCAGAAAAGGCCAACGTTGTGCCCGATTCTCTCAGTAGACTCTCCATGGCTAGTGTTTCTCACATAAAGGATAGCAAAAAAAATATAGCCTAGGAAATCCATCAGCTTTCCAGACCAGGTGTTCGCTTAGTCAACTCTTCAGAGGGTGGCGTATGTGTTCAGAGTAGTTCAGAGTCATCTCTAGTTTTCAAGGTGAAATAAAAGCAAGACAGGGATCCCAACCTTGTCAAGATAAAAGAGTCATTTCAGAATTAGAAATTAGAGGCTTTCTCCCAAGGGGGAGATGGTGTTCTTCATTGTCAGGGTCGTCTGTGTATTCCAAGTGTAGTGACTTGAGGCAACGAATTCTTGCAGAAGTGCATGGTGCACGATACTCTATTCATCCAGGGGCCACGAAGATGTACCTTAACTTGCGGGAGATCTATTGGTGGAGTAGGATGAAAAGAGATGTTGCGGAGTTTATGGCTAAGTGCTTTACATGTCAGCAGGTTAAGATAGAGCATCAGAAACCTAGTGGGTTTATGCAGGAGTTCACCATTCCTACTTGGAAGTGGGAAGAAGTGAACATGGACTTCGTGATAGGTTGTCCTCGAACTCGTTATCAGCATGATTCAGTTTGGGTTATTATAGACAGAATGACCAAGTTATCTCATTTCCTTCCAGTTCATACCTCTTAACTAGCTGGGGATTATACCACACTCTATATCAGGGAGTTAGTCAGATTACACGGTGTTCCATTATCTATAATCTCAGACCGAGGTACACAATTCACCTCTCACTTTTGGAAAGTGTTCCAAAAGGTTCTTGGTACCCAAGTTCATCTTATTACTGCCTTTCATCCTCAGACAAATGTTCAACTAGAGAGGACCATTCAGATTCTTAAAGATATGCTAAGGGCATATGCAGTTGATCTTATATGAAGTTGGGATGACCACTTGCCTCTGATTGAGTTTCCATACAACAATAACTATCATTCCAGTATTCAGATGGCTCCATTCGAAGCTTTCTATGGTAGGAGGTGTAGATCTCCATTCGGTTGGTTCAAAGTTAGTGAGGCCTCAGTCATCGGTCCTGACTTGGTATTCGAAGCCTTAGAGAAAGTTCAGTTGTTCAGAGAGAGACTTTGGGCTGCTCAGAGCCAAAAGAAGTCTTATGCAGATGTTCGTAGAAAAGATCTCGAGTTTGAGGTCAATGAATATGTCTATCTTAAGATCTCTCCCATGAAGGGAGTGAAGAGGTTCGACAAGAAAAGGGAACTTAGTCGCCGCTATATCGGTCCCTTCAGGATTCTCAGTCGCTTCGACAAGGTAGCTTATGAGCTCGAATTGCCTTCAGATCTAGACTTAGTTCATCCGGTCTTCCATGTCTCCTTGCTCTAGAAGTGCATAGGTGACCCAACAGTCGTAGTCCCTATTCAGAACATTGATGTTCAGGACAATCTCTTTTATGAAGAGATTCTATTTAGACTATCAGATTAGTAGGTTGAGGAACAAAGAAGTCCCTCTTGTCAAAGTTCTTTGGCGAAATCAGTCCGTTGAGGGAGCTAATTGGGAAGCAAAAGCAGACATGCATACCACCTTAAGCTTATTCAGTTTCACGTTCAGCATTCAATACGACTTGATATTTCATTTCATGTTCATGTTCCATCACAAATTTGGTATCAAGTACCATTGAATATTCATTCATACATACATGTATCAGTCCAGTAAATAATCATGCATCAGATATGCATTCTCATTGCGAGAACCTCAGGTATACATTTATGAATCAGTTACACGTGCATCAGATATGCATGTTCAGTATAATGCATTCAGTTTGTTAGTCATAAGATCATGTTCCAGCTACTCATGTTTAGATTATTGTTTCCCCTCTCAGTCAGTTCCATTCGAGGACGAATGTTCTTAACTGGGAGATATTGTAATACCCGTGCCTTTTTCTTAGCTAGAAATCATCTCAAGGATGCTAGGAATTATGTTGAAATGCAAACCTATCTTTGTACATATGGTATTTTTGAGATTTTATTTTTATCATGTGGGAAATTGAGTTAGCTTTCCAAAGGTACCAATTTTGTCCAAATCCGACATCAGACGAGGAAGTTATTGACGTTTTACTTGGAACTGTCGGAAATGCCCAAGTATGATGGCCAAGTTGATGGACCGCCACATAAGTGACGGACTGCCACTTTGACTGTCACAGCCAAGGCAGTTAAGCCATGTACTGGATAAGGACTGACGGACGAGTTGACGTACCGTCAAAGTTGTGACGGACCGTCATCCAGGTTGTCAAATCTTATCCAGTGAACCCCATTTCTGGTCCACGTCTGACGGGCTAAGTGACGGACTGTCAAGTATCTGATGGACCATCAGTCAGACCGTCATATGCCACATTCAGTTTATTTCTAGGTCATTTTAATAGGGGTATTTTGGTCACTTATGACTCGCCTATATATACCCAGATAAGTCCGAATTCAGCTATTATGCTCATTATTATTTCACAAACAAAAAATTAGGGTTACTCTCTAAATTTAATCTCCAAGAACAAGACCCAATCTTCTTCAAGAATCAAAGGATTTCAATTCCTTCAAGTTCAAAAACATCAAGAACCTTGAGTCAAGTATGCGTAGTGTTCATCTATGGACCCCTTTCATTCATAGAGTTAAAGAACCATGCTTTTAAATGAGAAACTTTGATTTTCTTGTTGTTACGTGATGTTATTCATGTTAATGATCATTGTTTAACCTTCAAGATATTAATTTAAGTTGGCTTCCATGATGTATGCATGCTTTAGTTAAAACCCATGAATTTGGGTGGTTCAAGATGATTAAAATTAGTGAGAAAACCTATGCCCCAAAGTGTGCATGCAAGGTGTTTGTTAAAATGCCTAGAATGCTAAAAATCATGTTCCCATGACCCCATAGTATTTAAATGACAAGCTATATCAACTCTTAAGATGATTCCACATGAACTTCCATGCTATTTATATGTGTTGCTAGTATGATTATGCAATGAACATGATATTAAGGTTGTGCAAGTACTTCCATGTGACAAGAAATCCTTTCCAAGCAATACATTGTTGATAACCATACTTAGTATGAAATCCCATATGTACGATATTATGAATTGTGTACTCAAATCTTGTGATCAAGTTATATTATGTGCGTTAGTTTCCTTCCATCGAGTCTTGGGGGTATTCGTACCCAAAAAACCTAGCTGTGTGCCTAGAGCTATGTCATGTCCTCACAATCATCTTAGTCAAGCAACAATCTATAGAACTCAGTCAGTCATGTGACTCAGAAAACCTCAGAAATCTCATAATCTTTGTAAAATCTCAGATAGTAGTGCTATTCCTTCAGTCAACGGAAGTGTAACTCCCCGAAAATGGGTCGTGGGACGTCACATGGTGCTTAAGGCTACAAGTGGCCCCAAGCTAACCCTTTGGGCCATATTCACATCATTCAAAACATATCAATAGAATTACTATGATCAGTCATCAAAAAATCCTCCATGATATCATAATTCAAAAAAACAAAACAGATAAGGAAAGGTAACAAAATACTACACATCACCACAACTCCAACCATCTAGTCTAGTCCGACAAGCCTCTAAAAGTCAACAACATCAGAGAGCCATTGGGACATACCCCAACTGACTCATACTCAGTATCAAAAGTACTTCATTCAACGAAACAGAAATCTGGATGTCATGTCCTCGGATCATGAGAAATCACCACAACAGAGGAAGTAGAACAACGTGCCCGAAAAATCACTATCGAGCCTGGGACTGAGCACCTGAACCTATATTTTGAGAAAATGTAGCCCACATCCAAAGATGTGGGTCAGTACCATAGAAATGAACCGAGCATATGAGGGTGTATGCAGTTTAAAATATCAACATCATAGGCATTTATAGGAAGCATACATGATATAATAAAAGACTCACATAGCTTGAATAAGATCACTGTAATCATCAGAGAGTGAAATATAAGTAATAAAACATGTGAGTCATCATATAAATTCTCAATCACTTTCCAATTCATTAGATGATCAAACCTCATAATAAAATCCCTCTTTGATAATATAAAATCATTAAACTTTGCAAAAACGATAGCTTTCACAACTCAACTTTCAAATCATTTCACTTTTCATCTCAGACATAAGAATACACACACACACGGGGGGAGTCTTTTACAACCGACATAAACCATATGAGCTATATGGAGTCCAACGTCCAACCCACGTTGGGGAGAGCTTTCCTATTCTTGCCCTCGGAGTAGGACCTTAATAATTTATTCACTAGTGACCACTATATCAAAAAGCCTCAGGCTCATATCCTACGGGGGAATGTAGTTCTATGGAAGTACCAATTACAGCTATACCTCCAACTCGGTGCTAAAGACTACTCCTGGACTTAGCTCAGATATTTTCAAAGACAATCCACAACAAAACAAATTCAACAATTCATAACGGGAGCCATCATGCTACCCCTTTTTCATAATCAATCACAGTGTGGATTTCTTTACTGATTCAAGTTCAAAAATAACTCTTTCAAGACCAAAAGGTCAAATCAATTTCATTCTCAAAGTGTGTATAACACATTACTTCATAACATAATAATCTCAATCTGGGTTCAAAACCCATAATTCAATACTTCAAGATTTATACTTTACTTAGGAAACACGATAAAATTCATATAAAATCTGGAAATTCGACTCTTAAACATGATATTCACATCAAAATCATGAAATTCATTCTCAAAACATCTAAAATATCATAACTTCTTGATCAAGGATATAGAATGTAAGTTTTCATCTCAAATTCATAATAAGATATGTAAAATCATATATTTTTGAAAATAAAACAATTTGGGCACAAGAACGAAAGAAGGCTCTTATTGAAAATCCCCACATACCTCTATAGTAATGAAATTGTTGAACGATTAGACCTTCAAACCTTGATTGGGCAACCCTAGTTATTTTTCTCCTTTAGTGCTCTGGGATGATGAACTTAGACTGATACTAGGGTTATGATGTGTTTAGGAGAAGTTAAATTTGTAGGGTTATGTTTAAGGACCTGTAAGGAATGTTAAAAGGTTTATTTATCCTTGAAATAATGCAAAACAGAGTGTTTAAGTCACTTGAAACCAACACATAGGAGCCGCATATGCTATCACCTATGTTTACATAAGCGCCGCCTATGCTATCGCCTATATTGACATAGGCGCCGCCTATGCTATCGCCTATGTTTACATAGGTGCTGCATATGCTATCGCCTATGCTTTCCAGTGACCATAGGCGAATGGTTAGGCGACACTCTCTACTTTGCAAAGCCATAACTCTTAGCTCAGGTGTTGGATTTTGATGAGATTGGTATCATTGGAAAGCTAATTCGATTCTCTATGATTTGGTGGGTAAAAATATGCAGAAATACCATACATTTATCAAGTTATGTTCATTCAAAGATGAACCTTACGAATTCAAATGCTAAAACTTGATGGATTCCAAAACTCTTAGCTTGTATTACCTTAAGTGACTCATATAACCACACTTAACACATCATAAGCTCTCTTTTAAATAGGGTACTCTTGATAATTTAGGTTCCCAAATATGGCTTACAAAATTGGGATTTAACATGTACGAACAACGGTTTGTTTTCTAGACTAGGAAATGCGGGGTATTACAATATTTCCCCCTTGGAGACATTCGTCCTGGAATGACGCTGGGTATACTAAGAGTAAAGAGAAAATGATGGTACATAGCTGAAGCAACTTGCTAATCTTGCCTCTACTTCATTCTGCATTTCGGACACAACAAGGACTGCATAACTCATGAAATCACAGCTGAATAGTAAAAATAGCTGCTGAACTACTGTAATTCTTCATAGAAAAGGAATTATTTAGAGCAAAATGGTACTGTCAGCTTGATCGGAGCTTATGGAAAATAGGGATTGCATATCCGCCTCAGCTTCCCAAGTTGCACCCTCAATGAATTGGTTTCGCTACAACACCTTGACCAAGGGAACTTTTTTGTTCCTTAGTCTTCGGACTTGGTGATCTAAAATCTCAACAGGAACTTCATTAAAAGAAAGACTATCTTGCACATCAGGGTTTTCTGAAGGATCAACAACAACACAATCACCAATGTGTTTTCTAAGCATGGAGACATGGAAGACAAAGTGAACGGAAGATAACTCTTAAGGAAACTCAACCTCATACGCTACCTTACCAACACGGCTAAGAACTCTATAGGGGCCAACATAACAGGGATTAAGTTTCCCCTTCTTCCCGAATCTCTTCACTCCCTTTATGGGTGAAATTTTCAAATACACCAATTCACCAACTTTAAATTCAAGGTCTCTTCTCCTCACATCAGCATACGACTTCTGACGACTTTATGCAGTTTTCAATCTTTCTCTAATCAGTTTGACTTTTTCCATAGCTTTAAAGATCAAATCAAGACCACTCACGACCGCTTCACCCACTTTAAACCAACCTATGAGTGACCAACATTTCCTCCCATACAAAGCCTCAAATGGAGCGATTCCAATGCTAGAGTGAAAACTGTTATTGTAAGAAAACTCTATCAATGGTAAGTGCTCATCCCAACTCCCCTTAAAGTCAAGAGCACACGCTTTCAACATATCCTCTAAGGTCTGGATGGTCCTCTCAACCTGACCGTCTATCTGCGGATGGAAAGAAGAACTCAAATGCACTTTGGGTACCAAGACCCTTCTGAAAAGCTCTCCAAAACTGTGAAGTGAACTGAGTACCCCTATCTAAAATGATGGACAAGGGAACTCCATGCAATATGACTAATTCCCGGATGTACAATCTAGCGTAACCCTCAGTAGTATAAGAAGTATACACAGGCAAGAAATGTGCAGACTTAGTTAATCTATCCATAACAACCCAAATGGAATCATGATGGCGTCGGGAAAGAGGTAAACCAGTCACAAAATCCATGTTTATCTCTTCCCACTTCCAAGTAGAAATGTCGAACTCCTGCATCATACCACCAGGTCTTTGGTGTTCTACCTTAACCTGTTGGCACGTCGCACACTTAGACACAAATGCTGCTATATCCTTCTTCCTGCCACCCCAACAATAAATTTCCCGCAAGTTGCGGTACATCTTGGTAACACCACGATGAATAGAATATCGCATATCGTGCGCTTCAGTCATAATTCTCTGTCTCAGATCCTCGACATCCGAAATACATAATCTATCCCGCAATCTCAACACATCATCTCCCCCTTAGGAGAAAACTTCCACCTTTTAGTCCTTGACTGATTCCTTTAGTCTGACCAAGCTAGCATCTAAGTCTTGCTTCTCCTTCACTTCAAAACCAAGGAGGATTTGGAACTACTCTGAACCCCTATACTGCCTTCAGTAGAGTCAAACAACCTAACCCCCAGTCTAGCAAATCGGTGCACATAACGAGCCAAATCTTTCTTACCCTCTTCAAAATGCGAAACACTACCCATAGATACCCTGCTTAGGGAATCCGCCACCACTTTGTCCTTCCCCGGAAGATATAACACGCTCATATCATAGCCTTTTAATAATTCTAACCATCCTATCTGCCTAAGGTTCAACTCTCTCTGGGTAAATACATATTGGAAACTCTTATGATCAGTGAAAACAGCAACGTGAACACCATACAAGTAGTGTCTCCAGATCTTTAGAGCAAACACAACGACAACAAATTCAAGATCATGGGTGGGGTAATTTTTCTCATGGGGTTTCAACTGTCTAAAAACATAAGCTATCACCTTACGCTGCTGCATCAATACAAAACCCAAACCAACTCTAGAAGCATCATAATATACCACAAAACCATTAACACCATCAGGCAGAATCAAAATAGAGGCTGTAGTGAGTCGAGTCTTCAATTCCTGAAAACTCTTTTCACAAGAATCGGACCACAAGAATTTCACTTTCTTTTGGGTCAACCTTGTCATAGGGGACGCTATAGAGGAGAAACCTTCAACAAAACGACGGTAATAGCCAGCTAGACCCAAGAAACTTTAGATGTCAGTCGGAGAGATAGGTCTAGCCAGTTTCTAATAGCTTTGGTCTTTTAGGGATCCACTCTAATGCCCTCGAAAGAAATAATATGACCTAGAAAAGCAACTAATCTTAACCAGAACTCACATTTGCTGAATTTGGCAAACAATTGATGATTTCTAAGGGTTTTTAAGACAATCTGGAGGTGATCTGCATGCTCATTCTCACTACGAGAGTACACCAGAATATCGTCTATGAATACGATAACAAACATATTAAGGTATGGTCAAAACACTTAATTCATGAGGTCCATGAATGCTGCCAGGGCATTAGTTAACCCGAAGGACATAGCAAGAAATGCAAAATGACCATAGCGAGTTCGGGAGGCTGTTTTTAGGATGTCACACTCCCTAACTTTGAGCTGAGGATAGCCGAAACGAAGGTCTATCTTTGATAAGTAACTTGCACCTTGCAATTGGTCAAACAAATCATCTATTCTCGGAAGGGGATACTTATTTTTGATAGTGACTTTATTCAACTGGCAATAGTCAATGCACATACACAAAGAACCATCTTTCTTCCTCACAAATATCACAGGAGCACCCAAGGAGAAATACTGGGTCTTATAAAACCCTTATCTAATAGATCTTTGAGTTGCTCTTTCAACTCCTTAAGTTCTGCAGGTGCCATACGGTAAGGAAGAATAGAAATGGGCTGAGTATCGGGAAGAAGATCGATCCCAAACTCTATCTCTCTATCAGGAGGTATCCCTGGGAGATCTTTTGAAAAGATATCATAAAACTCATTGACAATGCTAACTGATTGGAGAGTTGGAGTCTCAGACTTAGTGTCCTTGACTCTAACCAAATGATAGATACACCCCTTGGAAATATGTTTTCTAGCTTTAATATATGAGATAAAATGACTCTTGGGAGATACAGAACTCCCAAACCACTCAAACACACGTTCATCAGGAAACTGAAACTTGACCACTCGGGGACGATAATCTATAGAGGCATAAAAAGAATGAAGCCAGTCCATATTCAGAATAACATCGAAATCCATCATGCTTAACTCAATCAGATCAGCCAACATGACTCTATGAAGGATTATAACAGGACACTTTCTATACACACTCCGGGAAATAATCGAATCACCCACTGAGGTATAAACTAAGATAGGCTCAGGAATATTTTTTGGACTCATTTCAAAATTCACAACAATCAGAGGTGTAACATATGAAAAAAAGGACCTAGGGTCCAACAAAACATAGATATCAAACTGAAGTATACGGAGCATACCAGTAACAACATCAGGAGAGTCCTCCTGCCCCTGGTGAGACGACAAAGCATAGAACCTATTCTGGCGCTGACTGCCAATAATGCTAGAAGAGGTGCCCTGAGCTGAGGCTGGGAGAGTCACCTAAACTGGAGCACTAGTAGTCTGAGTCTGAGTCTGAGTCTGAGGGCGATTATCATGACGCCCTTGTCTGGCATGTGGGCACTCCCTAAGTTTGTGACCTAAGTCACCACACCCGAAACAACCTTTCTTCTCACCCCAACACTCACCCAGGTGGGTCCTACCATACTTAGGACACAGAGGATAATTTGGCTTACTGCCAACACTGTACTGAGACCTGGATACATATGACCAATTACCTTGCTCCTGCCTACCCCTAGGCATGGGAGCACTAGCTGATGATGGTGCTGGCACAGATGAACGGTGCTGAAACTGAGGGCGATTCCCTCCATACAATTTAGTCTGACCTTGTCCGTGCTGCTTGGACCTAGCTCATTTATTCTCTTTTATTCTATCTCTCTCCCTAATCTTATCTGCTTTAATCTGTTGGGCATGAGTCATCATCCTGGAAAGATTCATATCACTGTTTAGCATAGCAGACCTGCACTCCTTCACTATATAGCTAGACACTCCTGTCACAAACTTACTCATACTATCCCGATTATCAGATACTAAGTCAGGGGTATATTTGGCCAACTGATTGAACTTCAGACAATATTCTCTAATAGTCATAGCACCCAGTCACAAGTTCATGAACTCTTTTACCTTCTCCTCTCTCATCTCTAAAGGGAAAAACTTATCTAGGAATGCATCCTGGAACTCCCGCCAAGTCGTAAAGGTGCCACCGTTACCTTTGCCTTTCCTCCAAGCAACCACCCAATCATAACCAAGGTCTTTCAACCGATACGCTGCCAACTCCACACTATGCTTCTCGGATACATGCATCACCTGAGTAATCTTTTGTATCTCCTCTAAAAACAACTGTGGATCCTAATCTGACTTGGACCCATAAAATTTTGGTGGACTCATCCGCACAAAGTTATGAATCCTCGCAGTAGATGAATCACCTCCCTGCTGCCTCTAACCAACCGATTATTAATAAAAGTCGAGACATGCCCCCGATAATAACAAAAATTAAGTCCAAAGGAATAAGTCAATAACATAAAGAAACCCCAAACATGAAATTGGGTCTTTCGTAGAATGGAAGCTCACCACTTCAAATTTGACTCATAAGCTATTCCATGATCACTTAGTCACCGCGCAGGATGGGTTGAAGTATTTTTGGTTCCTATATCGTGTGTGGATTCAATGTCTAGAGATGGTTAGTGGGTTTAACACTAGTATGTAACTCAGGGATCAGGATAACATAATACCAACTAAAACTATTGTAAAATCCTCATGCACACAGTGCACATACATAATTTATATCATATTGGGGTGGGGAAGAAGGTACAGCATGCTATTTAAAAACCATTGCCTAGACTATGTAGTGCAATTGTTATAGAAGTCACCCACGAGCTATATGGGTTCAGCTCCCCCTGTTGAAGTGCATGTTAGCCTCAAGAACCAGATAAAAACTAAAGGAAAGCAAAAGACATCAAGGAAACTAGCCATCCCAAATGTATTTATCAAATGTTACAAATGCACATGGTCATAAAGACCAAACCTCATGTCGGCAAACATGAGTTTCCAATATAAGTCATCCATTACCCACACCTTCACGGCTTCACTACATAACCCCAATTAATCCCAATTAAAGCTAGTTTCACATAACCTATTTATTAACCAAAGAACCAACCGTTAGGGTATACCATGGGTATCGTCATACCCTTACACTTACAAGCTTATCCCTATGCCATAACAATCACATTAACTTGGGGGAATGCCTCGACCTCCTTTGTTTATTAAATCAATCGTAGCCAACTAGGCCTTCAAAAATCCAAGTTCATTATTTAATATTTTATGCAATGCAATAATATAGGTGAGTAAGTCAAACCAACTGACGATTTAACAACTTAAAGAAATTTACCCAAATGGGTTGAGGGAATACGATTATTCAAAACCCATTCCAAATTTAAAACATCAATTTGGGGTAATAACAAGAATCCTATTCTAATTCCCACACCCATACACCCCACTATTTCAAAATATTCAATTCAAAGCATGAACAACTCATAAAAACCATGGGAAAATAGTTCAAGGATCAAACATTCCAAAACTCTCAACCATATCAAAACCCACATTCATATACATACAATTAAACCATTTAAAACAAATGATTTTCATCAAATAAAAATTGGGGAAGTGTAACATGCCTTAGATACACGAGAATTTGAAAGAAATTCAGAGCTTATGACCCAGAGGATTAATGCATAATGAAACCCTTGTGCTTTCTTGAGTTTTTGAGTTATAGAGTGAAATAATAGCTTTTTGTTTCATTAAAACTAATGAATATAGGTTCATATAAAGTTCAAAGGGCATTCATATTTGAAAGGACCTCACTACCCCTTTATCCTAGGGGAAATAAAATAAAATAGCATGACTTTTACATAGAGGCGTGCTAAACTGCCTATCACATAGGCTAACCTCCATGCCATGCTGAATGTCGGGAGATTATCCTCCGTGACATGTTTCTTACGGCGGAGTTTATCCTTCATGACATGCCAAAAACACAGAGCTCACTAACGTTGAACTCCAAAATAACTCCAAACCTCTTCTAAAAATTCCAAAACTCACTCGAATTACCATTTAAACATCCCTAAGCGTATCTCATGTCAAAAATTAATGTTTCAAACATGGGAAGGTCAAAAATAAAATGGAATAAATTGTAAGGTGTTACATTACCCCTACTTTGGATCATTCATCCTTGAATGATGAGCTAAGAAACTTGTGCCACGATAAATAGCCAATATACCAGAATCAAATGAATAACTTAGAAAGTAAGAAGAGGAAAATAAAACTCATACCTTAAGAATTATTATACGCAATGGAAAAAAATGGATACTTGGACTTCATGTCCTCTTCGGCTTCCCAAGTAGTTTCCTAAAACTTTTTCTTTCTCCATAGAACCTTCACCGAAGCAACAACCTTAGTCATCTAGCGGACTTGCCTATCCAAGATCTCGACCGAAACTTCTTCATAAGGCAACGAGTCCGAAACAACCAAAATTTTGAAAGGAACAATCAAGGAAGGACCTCCTACACACTTCTTCAACATCAAAACATGGAAGACCTGATGAATGGAACCCAAACTAGAAGGATAATTCATAGGCCACATTACCCACTCTCTTCAAATCCAAATACGGACCCATATAACGAGGGGTGAGCTTTCTCTTTTTTCTAAATTGCATTACTCCCATCATGGGAGCCACCTTCAAGAACACCCAATCAGTAACATCGAATTCCAACTCTCTTTGCCTTACAATCGTATAGGACTTTTGGTGATTTTGAGAGGTCTTAAGCCTATCCCGATCACCTTTACCTTATCTATAGCTTGATGAACCAAGTTAGGATAAAACAACCCAGCCTCACTAACCTCGAACCACCCAATTAGAGATCTATACCTCTTGCCATACAAAGCCTTATATAGAGCCATGCCGATACTAGAGTGATAGCTGTTGTTATAAGCAAATTTGATGAGGGGAAAATGAAAAACTCAACTACCACTAAAGTCAATCACATAAGACCAATGCATATCTTTCAATGTCTGAATGGTCCTTTCCGCTTGTCCATCCATCTACAGTAGAAAACGGTACTAAGGTTTACCTTGGTTCCTAAACCTCTCTGAAATAAATGACAAAAATATGATAAGAACCGAGTACCATGATAAAAAATGATAGAAACTGGAGCACTATGTAATTTTACTATCTCTTCAATGAACAACTTAGCATAGTCCTCATTGGAGCAGCTTGTCCTCACTGACAAGAAGTGAGCAGACTTAGTCATCCTACCAACGATGACCTAAATTGAATCAAATTGATTATGAGATCATGGAAGTCCAGTAATGAAGTTTATATTAATCACTTCCCAATTCCAAATGTGGAACTTGATCTCTGAAGACAACCCATCCGGCCTTAAGTGCTCCACTTTCACTTGTTGACACATTATGCACTTAGCCACAAAATTGGCCACATCTCACTTTATATTATTACACCAATAAATCTCCTTCAAATCAGGATACATCTTTATCGAACACGGATGAACTATATATCACAACTTATGAGATTAATAAAAAATTCTTCCTCACAATCCATCTATATCGGGAACACACAAACACCCTT
Source organism: Capsicum baccatum var. pendulum (assembly GCA_030864225.1). NCBI lineage: Eukaryota > Viridiplantae > Streptophyta > Magnoliopsida > Solanales > Solanaceae > Capsicum > Capsicum baccatum. The sequence continues at coordinate 178,394,799 of CM061554.1, read as the reverse complement.
GGTACCTCAACATACCATCATCACCTATGTCAAAAGTCATAACTTTTTGTTGGCCCATATCATCCATGATCTGCATCAAGATTGGGCCCAAAACCTGTCTCTCCTTTACCTCAGCACCAAGAGATGGCTTGACCACCTCTTATACAATCACACCACCATCTTTAAAGTCCAATAGATAATTCCAAGATTAGCCAAACGGTGAATATCCTTCACCAGTCCATGCTTCTCTTTATCCACATGAGGAAGACTCCCCATAGATAACCTGCTAAGAGCATCAACATCCATATTAACTTTACCTGGATGGTAATAGAGTCTCATGTCATAGTCCTTGATCAACTCAAGCTATATCCTTCGTCTAAGATTCAACTCTTTCTGGGTGAATACATACTGTTAGCTCTTATGATCAGCATAAATGTCAACATGAACTCCATACAAGTAGTGTTGCCAAATCTTCAATTTGAACACTACAACCAATAATTTTGAGTCATGAGTCAGATAATTCTCCTTATGAACATTCTACTACCTGGAAGTATAGGCCACCACCTTACCATGTTGCATCAACACATAACTAAGACCTACACGGGATGCATCACTATAAACTACAAATCCATTAGTACTCTCGAGCAGGGTCAAGACCAGAGCTAAAGTCAATTTATCCTTTAGCTTCTCAAAATTACCCTCATAAGCATCCGAACATAAAAACATTACCTTTTCTGAGTTCAACCTAGTCAATGGGACAACAATGGAGGACAATCTCTCTACAAATCTCCTATAATACCCGGCTAAACCCAAGAAGCTTCGAATATTAGTTGGAGTTGTAGGCCAATGCCATTTCTTAACCACCATAAATTTTTTCGAATCCACCATGATCCACACAATAGAAATCACATGAACCAAAAAAGTAACATCATTCAAACAGAACTCAAATTTAGAAAACTTTGCAAACAATCGCTACCTTCAGGGTTTACAACACAATGTTGAGATGATCAGAATGATCAATGCAACTCCTTAAATACACTTGAATATCATCAATAAACACAATTATCAACTAATCTAAGAACTAACAGAAGACCCGATTCATAAAATCCATAAATTCCATCGAGGCATTAGTCAATCCAAAAGATATAACCAAGAGCTCATAATGACCATACCGAGTCTGGAAAGCAGTCTTAGGGATATCCACCTCTCTAATCTTTAAATAATGGTACCTAGAACGAAGATCAATTTTAGAATAGTACTTAGATCCCTAGAGCTGGTCAAATAGATTATCAATACTCTAAAGAGGGTACTTATTCTTTACAATCACCTTATTCAGCTGGCGGTAATCAATACACATCTAAAGGACCCATGTTTTTTATGCACGAAGACCATAGGATTACCTCATAGAGAAATACTAGGGCAGATAAAAACCTTACTGAGAAGATCCTTAACTGATCCTTTAATTTATTCAACTCAGTCGGAGCAATTCTATAATAAGGGATAGAAATAGAACGAGTTTCCAAAAGAAGTTCAATCCCTAAATCAATCTCCCTATTGGGAGGAACACCAAAAATATCATCAGGAAATACCTCCGAAAATGCATTAACCACAGGAACGGTTTGTAATGATGGACCCTCCAAATTAGAGTCTTTAACCTGGACCAAATAATTAAGGCACCCCTTTGAAATCAAATTTTTGACTTTAATATAAGAAATAAACCTTCATTTAGCTCTATGAAATGATCAAACGAGTATGATCATGAGATCTTTCTACTATTGTACCTTGGTTTGTAGGTTTGAAGATACAATCAGGGGTATCTGTGGGACTCATGCTCATGGTTTATTCTTGTGGTTTGAAGGTATAGTTTGTCATATTCAAGATTTTAGAGTAGCCTCAATCAGATGAAACTATAGTAAGGTTTTACAATATAACCATGGTCATGTTCTGGATCATGGTATCTCACTACAGAGTAGTGCTTTACTAAAAAGGCCATAACTTTTTCCCCAATATTAGATTAAGGCAAAATAGAATGTATTGGAAAGATAATTAAAATATTTTTATTTTAGTTGGTCTCTATCTCAATAATGTATCTGAATATTGAAGGTATACTCATTTAAAGTTGATTATTTATTAAGGAATCGATCAATAAGAGAGGTTTTACATCGGTTAAGGACTAGGGGGTTCATGTGGCCTATGTACATAGCCAAATTCCTTCTCATAATTTTAAAACATGATGTTTAATCCTACATATAAACCCTACATGTAATTGAATCATGGTTTTATCCTTGCATTAGATTTTTCGAGGTGTTACAATAGCCCTCCCTTATGGTTATTCATCCACGAATGGCAACTGACTAAGTTGGGATGGTTAGGGTAAAAGAGCTATGATTCCCATATTTTCTTCACCTCTTCTCATGACATTATTAGAATTACACTATCTATACCTAAAATTCCTACAATGATTTTCTATGAGTTGAACATTGACATGGAATTGAGTCGGTAACTCAATCATGGACTGAATCGAACTCATGGATGTATGATATGATATGAGAATATTTGGATGAAATGAAATAGAAAGAATTAATAAATCAAGTGGAAACTATTACCTCAATCAAGGTCTGAGCTCAAAGGAAGAGATGGGGGTACTTGGTCATCATGCCTCCCTCTACTCAAGTAGCTCCCTCTATCGACTAATTTTTGCAAAGAACCTTTACCAACGAGACGTCTTTATTCATCAACCAACTAACCTGATAGTCAAGTATTTCAATATGAACCTCTTCATAAGAGGGACTATCTTTCACGCCAATATTGTTTGAGGGCACAACTAATGCAGGATTACCAATGCACTTCTTTATCAAGAAAATATGGAAAACTGGATGTACTACTGCTATGTCTACTGGCCAAACCTAACTCATAGGATACTTTTCTAAAATGACCTACAATCTCATAAACACCAATAAAGTAGGGACTGATCTTTTCTTATATCTTGTATCTCTTTACCACTTTCATAGGTGAAACTTTCAAGTAGATAAAAACACCAACAACAAACTCAAGTTCCCTTCTCCTCGTATTTGTATAGGACTTCTAATGACTCTGAGCCATTCTTAGCCTTTACCTAATTAGATAAACTTTATCCATAGCCTCATGGATTGAATTTGGACCTATTAATATAGATTTACCAACTTCAAACCAACTAATAAGAGACTTATACCTCCTACCATAAAGTGTCTCAAATAGGGACATTTCAATACTGAAGTGATACCCGTTATTTTAGGCAAACTCGATCAAAGATAGATGAGTATCCTTACTACACTTGAAGTCGATCACACATACTCTCAACATGTCCTCTAAAGTCTGATTCTTCTCTCTACCTGACCATTTATCTATGGGTTAAAAGCTATATTGAGGTGAACTTGGATACCAAGAACCTTTTGAAATGCCTTCAAAAACTAAGAGGTAAATTAAGTACCTCTATCTAAAATTATAATTAAGGGGACTTCATGAAATTTCACCAACTCCTTTAGGTAGAGTTTAGCGTAGTCCTCAGCTGAATCTAAAGTGTTAACTGGTAGAAAATAGGCCAATTTAGTTATTTTGTCCATAATAACCCAAGTAGAAGTATATTGTCAGAAAGTAAGAGACAACCCTGTAATGAAGTCCATATTAACTGTCTCCCGCTATTGGAATACTGATACCTAAAGCATGCCACTAGGTCTATGGTGCTCAACCTTAACCTATTGGCAATTTAGGTACTTAGCCTTAAATTCTACTATATCCTTCTTCATACCATTCCACCAATAGACTTACTATAAATCACAGTATATTTTAGTGGCTCCTAGGTGAAAAGAATACCAATAACCAAGAGCTTTTTCTAGTATCTACTATATCAAGTCATCTATATTCAAAATATATAGTCTGCCCTGATAGAAAAGAATACCATCTCCCTATTTAGGAGAAAACCTCAACCCTTTGACTCTGGACTGCTAGTTTATTCCAAGAAAAATAGAATCACTATCTTGCCTTATTTCCACCTCGGCTACCAAGGTGGATACCAAACCTTTTTGAACAAAAATTCTACCATTGATTGAGTCAACCACTAGAACTCCCAAACTAGTTAATCTATGAGCGCCGTGATCTAGTTTCTTTTTCTCATCCTCTACATAAGAAATACTTCCCATAGATAATCTTCTAAGAGAGTCGGCCACCATATTAGCATTCCTCAGATTGTACAAAATACTTATATTATAATCCTATAGCAACTATAGCTATATCCTCCAATAGAGATTTATATCTTTCTATATAAAAATATATATAAGACTTTTGTGATCGATAAACACATCAACATGAACCCCATAGGGGTAATGCCTCTAAATTGTTAAGAAAAAAAATTGATTCCAACTTATGATCATGAGTTTGATAGTTCTATCATGAGGCTTGAGATACCTAGAGGTATATGCTATAACTTTGCCCCACTGTATTAACACTCAACCAAGTCCAAACCTGGAAGCATCATAATAAACCATAAAACCATCTAATCCCTTCAGAGGAGTAAAAATCAAAGCAGTGGTGGGTCGAGTCTTCAAATCATTAAAGATCTTCACACAAGAACCAAACTATTCAAATTTAACTTTATTTTAGGCCAACCTAGACCTACGATAAGTTATAAAGGAAAATCCTTCAACAAACCATCTATAGTAACCAGTTAAATCAAAGAAACTTCTGTTATATAATGGAGAGATAGTCTAGGCTAGTTCATTACTACTCGATCTTTTAAAGATAAACCCAAATACCTTCACAAAAAAAAATGTAACCATAAAAGGCTACTAATTTCAACCAGAATTCACACTTGGTTAACTTATCAAATAATTGGCGATCTTTAAGAGTTTACAAAACAATCCTTAAATGTTCAGAATATTCATGCTCACTCCTTGAATAAATGAGGATGTCATCTATGAAAATAATAATGAGCATGTCCAAGCACTACTTGAAAACCCTATTCATCAAGTACATAAAAGTGACCATACTAAGTTTGGAAGAATATCTTCGAAATGTCACATTCTCTGACTCTAGGTTGATGATAGCCTGATCAGAGGTCTATCTTACAAAAGCAATTTACATATTGAATTTGGTCAATAAGTCATCAATTATGGTAATGGGATACTTATTTTTTTACTATGACTTTGTTTAACTGATGGTAGTCAATGCACATTCTTAAAGAACTGTCTTTCTTGTGCATAAAAAATAATTGGAGCACCATATAGTGAGATGCTGGATGTAATGCCTTGGAAAATCCAACCCTGGACTATAACAATGATTCAACTAGCTATAGGGTAAATCATCAAATTTTAACAGTATTATATGGGACTTGGCCATGTACCAAGGCCATAAGAACCTCCTTAGACCTTAACCAAGACAAAACCTCCTTTACCGATCGATTCTTAAAGAAGTGATCATATTTAAAAAAATATAACTTTAAAATTCAGATGCATATTTGAGACCTAGACCCACCAAATTATAGATATTTGAATTATATTTCCAATACATGAATCTTTCCTTAATCTGACATCAAAGTAGAAAGATATAACTTTTTTTAGTAAAGCACTGCTATGTAGTGAGTTAACATGAGACCAACCACAACCTTGGTTACATTGTAAAACCATACAATGGTCTTCCCTAACCTAGGTAAACCTAAATTTATAAATTTGACAAAGTGTACCCATATACCGTGAGAGAGAACCATGATCGTACTTTGAAACTATGATCCACTAGCATGATTATGAAACCTACATTTACACTTAATGTAACCAACAATCATACAAATCAAAGTATGACCATAGACATAACACACAAACATTCCAAATTTTACTTGATCATGTTCAAATAGATCTTATATAGCTCTAAATCATGAGTGTAATCCATGATTATAGGTTGTTCCTATGATTGTAGAAAGGTCTCGTATGTCCCATCCTGTAGTTTCCAGTTATGAATTTTAAGGGGTATATTTGTATTTTTCTACTCTTTAACATCAATGCTACATCATTTGAAGGAATACCAAAGGTCATTAGTGGGTTTTATATGACCCTAAGCTCTCCTTACTTAGACGTTTATCTGATACTTAGTTTTATAAGAGAAAAAAGGTGATTCCCTTATCCCTAACCCAGTTAAAGTTCATCTTCCTCATGCATCAAACTCTAAGGAGGGTTCTCACAGCCAGGAATGTAAGAGTTTATCAATGGATTCCTTTTTATCCATTGAGTATTAAAGTTAACCCAATTCTCTAGTACAATTTCTTTTTCACATCTTAGGGTTATGGGTATTGGTAGATTCAGTAATATCTCAGTCGTTTAATGTCATTGAGTATAATTATAATTTTAGCATGAATTCAAATGTTATTATTTAATCATGATTTTGAATGCTAGTTACATTATAAATTCCATAATTATTGGACCAAAGTCATTGAATTCTATAATTGCATTTAGTTTACAAATTTGACATGGTAGCTGCATTTTTTAGAGGTGGCAAATTATGAACACATGATGACCTAGGATTTCATACGTATAATTTTGGATGCTATATTCCCTACTTTACATATTTTAAATGCCTTTTAAAAAGTAAATTTATTTCAGTAATTAGATTATTGCCATCATTGAGCATTACTATTATCAATGTCAATTAATTGGGAGTAGTACTTAGCACAAAGAAGACACAGGAATAAAGGCTTATCAGCCAGTTAGGGTGAGTCCTTTAGTAGAATTCCATAAGTCCCAAAACTATGGCACCACCATAGGTTCTAAAGGGTCACCCCTCAAATAAGGTTTGACACCTTAGTCCTTTTGTACTTTAGTTTAATGAATCTACATTAGTTAGTGTTCATGCCCTTGGAAGGTACTAAACGCCCTTCTAGTTGGGGTTACAGTTTGGAATCCATTTAGATCATATTGGGTACATCAGTTGTTATTAACTCCCACAGTCCAAAGTTTGTAGTTATGATTCCAAATTTATGCACGACCTTCCATTCAAATATTTAGTTCATCTTGCAGCATATGTTCATTACTTGGTATTGAACTAGTTATGATGTTACATATGTCATGTTCATCTTATGTTAGCTATTTCCCTATATAACATTCTAAGTACATTTCAATCACTAATCGCGTACTTTCTTTTTGCTATATTGTCTTATAATATAGGTTTGAAATACTCGGTGTCCTGATCGTACTTAGTAGGATCTTTTATTGTATTAGTAGAATTTGTGTGGTGATTACTCATTATGCAAGGACTAGAGTCAACCTTTTATTTTTATTTTGTCTTTGTCGTTCCTAGTTTTCAGACAGATAGAGTTAGTTGGGGGCTTGTCCTATCGACTTATCTTAGTAGACTTTTCAGACATATAGTTAGTTATTCATATTTTGATCTCAGACTTGTTTAGTGATGATTTGATTTCCTTTGGATATTTATTATATTACTCAAGTTATGATTCCACATAAGTGTCATTTTATATTCTATTATCTATATTTCTTAGTGTTTTGCCATTCCATGGGTTAGTTTGGTGTCACTTGTGATTGTAAGCATCGTATTACGACTATGGGGTAGTCTTGAGTCATAAAAATGGTCTGGATAAAAATCTTGGCTAGAAGTTCCTTCAATTGCTACTTTGATACTCTACGCTCATTTAGAGCCATTCTGTATGGTAGAATTGAAATAGGTTGGGTAATGGAAAGAGATATATTCAGAAGTTAATTTCTTATTCGGGAGGAACTTTAGATAGATATTATGGAAGAACTTCTAGAAATTCATTTGCCACTGGACTAACCCAAGAGTTGGGGAATAAAATTTTGAATCCATAACCCAAAAATGATTATAGAGACAACCTTTGGAGATTAACTTCCTATTCTTATGCTTCCTATTCTTAAGGTAAGAGTTGAACAGACTCATAGGCGCTGAGGCACTACCCTTCCACTCTAGAACTAATTTATTTGGAAATTGGAATTAGACTTCCCTCTTCTTATAATCAATAGAGGCACAGAAAGAGTGTACCTAATCCATACTAAGAATGACATCGAAATCTACCATGCCTAACTCTATAGGATCAACTGAGGTGACTTTTTGGGAAATTATGATTGGGCAATTTATGTATACCCATTTAGCTATGACTAAATCACCAACTGGAGTAGATACTATGAAAATTTATGAAATGATTTTAGGCCTGGCACCAAAGTCAACCACTATATAGGGGTTTATAGAAGAATGTGTGGCTTTGGGATATAATAATGCATAGACATGAAGATGGAAAACCCATAATATACCTTTGACTACATTAGGAGAACCCTCATGATCTTATTAAGTTTGAATGGTATAGAACTTGTTTTGACGCTGCCCGCCACAACACTAGATGAGGTACCCATCTAAGTTAGGAAACTTTCTAGAGTTGTCGAAGAATTGGACTGACTTTGCTAATGGATATCCCTACTTGTTAGGAAAGCCACTGGGCATTCCCAAAGTCTGTGGCCTGGCTTTCGACACCTAAAACAACCATAAATACCAGACATACACTCACACATGTGGTTCCTACCATATTTTTTTCATATCGTGTTAGCATAAATACTTCTCACACTATACTGGGACTTAGAGCATGGTGCCTTATCTTAAGTATCTTTCCAAAACATAGGCACCAGGGCACTAGCAAAAGACAAAACTAGAGCTAAAGATTTCTGGTGGAACTAAGAACTATTTCCATCATGTGACTTCTGCAAAGAGAAATTAAAGTTTCCTTTCCTGGACCTCTTATTCTACCTTTTCTTCTGCTTAACTTACTATTTCTTTATCTGATGAGCATGAACCATCAGCCTGGAGATGTACATCTCGTTCACCAATATAGTAGTCCTACATTCTTTGACCACATCCTCAAAAACACTAGACAAACTTACTCATATGGGACCTAGAATTAGAAACCACAGTCGAGCATACCTTAACTATTGAGTAAACTTAAGGGTAATATTCTTTCACACTCATACTACCTTAATTCAGATTTAGGAATTATTGCTCCTTGGCCACCTTTAGCTCAAGCAAAAAGAACCTCTATAAAAATGCAACCATAAATTTATCCATTCCATCGGTTCTACATATACATCCTTATCTTCTATCCATTACTTATACTAGATGTGAGCTACTCCCTACAATTGACAAAAGGCTAGGTCGGTAATTTTTTTGGGGTAACACCTATGATCTATGTAACTTTCTAAAATCTATTCACAAACTGATGTGGATTCACCTCACACCTAGACCTAAAGACCACTGGAGGATTTATCTAACTATAGTATCAGACTGTAGTTGCTTCTACATTCACTATTAGGTTGGCTGGTACCAAAAAGGGCAGGTTATTTTGGGTGGTCATGGACTGAGCTAAGGATGTGAAAGTAGCCCTAAATTTTGCATTGGAGACTTGTTCATTTAGAGTGTTTTCTGGAGCTGGTGGTGGGGCTTACTAATTCTTAACCCAGCCATCATTTCCACTCCTCCTCTAAGTATTTCTTGTTTGAGGTATATTCTAGAACATGTAGAGAAAGAGTTAGAAGAAGGTTTTAATAGATCTTACACTCTATCACACAATATGAACATGAAAGAATTTAAACTTTTCTTAAGATATCATATAACCTCTCACTCATAAGTGTGGTGTGCTTTACACCCATAAATAAGAAAATATTCAATGAATCATTTAGACACCCTAGGAAACTTTAAACTTGTTGCTCTAATATAAAGTTAGTTATGACCCGAGACTACCCTTAGCCGTAATACAATTCTTAGAGTCAAAAGTGACCCTAAGTTAACCCATGGCTGAGAAAAATAGTAAGAATATTGAGAATAACAAATAAAAACACTTATGTGGAAGCTAAACTAGATAACAAATAAATATTTAAAGAAAGCCAATCAATAACTGAATCTATGATCACAAGTTCAACATTTAACAGTAAGTCTGAAGAACCTCTACTAAAATAAGTTATTGGGACAAGCCCCTAGAAAACTCCAACTATCTATAAACTGGGAACGATAAAGAAAAAATGAAATAAAATGCTGACACTGGCCCTTGCATAATGAGGACTCACCAAAATATTATTGCTTAAGCGATAAGCAATCATACAAGGAATGATTTGGATGCTAAGCATCAGAGCATATATTATGAGACTATATAGTGCAAAAGAAATTATGTGATCAGTACTTTGAATTTACTGAGTATGTGAGCTAGGAAATAATTAATATAAGCTAAACATGATACACATAACATGATAATGTAATACAAGATGAAGTAATGAGCATGTGTTGTATAATGAATCGAATAACAAATTACAAGGTCATGGAAGGATCTGAATTTGTTGTGAATTGTAATGTGGACTTTGGGAGATACTAATCACCGACATACCCCAATCTAAGCTAACTAGGGTCCAACCTGTAAATCCAGCAGGAAGGGTGTTCAATACTTTGCTAAAGGTACAAACACTGATGAACGTGGATCCGCTAAACTGGTATCCAAAAAGATTAAGGTTTCAATCCTGATCTAAGGGGTTCCCCTTTAGAACTTATGATGGTGACATAGTTCTAGGACTTAGGGAAATCTACTAAGGATATCAACCTAACCGGCGGATGAGACTTTATCTCTGCATTTACTCGATGTTAAGTACCAATACCAATTGACTGACACTAATAACTACAATGCTCAATGCTAATAATAATCCAAAGACTAAAAATAAATACATTATATAAAATCTTTCAAAGCATGTAAATTGGGGAATATAGTATCCAAATATATATGCATGAAATCCTTGGTCATCAGGTATTCATAACCCACTATCTCTGGAGAAAGCTACTAATATGCCAATTTAGTAAATTGAATGAATTTAAAGAATTTAATGACTCAGGTCCAATAATCATGGATTTTATAATGTAGCTAGGTTTTGTGATCGTGGTCATGTAATAACACTAAAATTTATGATAAAATAGGGATTACAACTCAATAAAACCAAAGGACTGAGATATCAATGAATTTACCAATATCCATAAACCCTAAATTATGAAAAAGGAACTGAATTAAAGAATTCGGACTACTTTGGGACTCAATGGGTGAAAGGGGACCCATTGATGAAATCCCACATACCTAGAGATGAAAACCTTGAATAATTCTTTGAATTGGTAGCCTGGCAAAGATGAACCCTTTCTCTACCTTGGGGAAAAAAATTACCTCTTTTTACTCTTGGAACTAAGTAATAATTTTTTTTTGTGTATTGAGGGATCAGGGTAGTATTAAATCTAATAAACATCCTTAGAATACCTAAAAAAATGTAGTTTTTATTTAAAAAGAGTGGGAAAAGATTGATATGCCCCTTTAAAATTTGTAACCAAAAACTGCTTGGAGGGATGAATGGGACCTTCCCATGATCGTGGGTTGTACTTGTAGTTTGGATCTAGATGAAATATATGTAAATATGATAAGATGAGACTTGATAGAATCTGTGAGACTCACAATCATGACTAGGATTATGGTTTCAAAGTACAATTATGGTTTCTTCTCATAGAATAAAGGTACTTTGTAAAATTTTAGATGTTGGGGTTTTTTATTTCAAATGAGACTATTGTACGGTCATTCAATGTAACCACAGTCGTGGTTTGGCTCGTGGCATCTCATTACAGAGTAGTGCTTTCCTAAAAAGGCCATAACTTTTTACCCCGATGTTGGGTTAAGGTAAAAATAGATGTATTGGTAAGATAATTCAAATATATATAATTTCATGGGTTTATAGTGAAAATATTCATCTAAATATAGAAGTTATGATTGTTTGAATCTATCATTTCTTGAGGAATCAATCGATAAGGAACATTTTGTCTTGGTTAAGGGCTATAGGGTTCATGTGGCATTGGTAAATGGACAAATTCCTTCCCATGAAATTAACACTTGATGTTTAATCCTACATGTACTTCAACCATCGTTATAACATTATCTTGGAGTTCTTGCGGTGTTGCACATACCTTCCAAAAACAAGAGTGAACTACGACCATGCTTTGAAACCACTATCTTAGGTATTATTGTGAAAGCTAAAGATGATCCAGTTTGAACTTCCAAGCTATGAACCAAGGCATGATTATGAGTGGGTCCTAGTATTGTACCATGTCTCATATAATCATACTCAAAGAACCTTCTAATCTAGCCCTAACCATGAACATCTCCTTTGATGGTAGGTGGGTCCATGATTGTGGGAAGGTCTCATATATCCCTTCCAACAACCTTTTAGTTATGAATTTAAATGGGGAAATCATTCTTTTTCCACTCTTTTAACATTAAAACAAAATGTTTAAATTTATTTCAAGGCTGATTGTTAAGGTTAATGTTACCCTAAGCCATCATTACCCAGAAAAACATTCGACACTTAGTTTTAACGTAAAAAAAGAGATGATTTTTTTCTCCAAGGCAGAGTTAGGGTTTATCTTCTTCAGTATTCTAATGTCAAATATTTCTTTAGGGTTATCATATCCAAGTATGTGGGATTGAATCAATTGGTTTTCTTTTACCCATTGAGTCACAAAGTTAACTCAATTCCGTAGTTCAATTCCTTCTTTAAATATTAGGGTTCATGAATGTTTAAATTCCTTAATATCTCAGTTCCTTGGTATTATTGAGTTGTAATCCATGTTTTACCATGAATTTTAGTACAATTACATATTCATGATCATAAATCCTAATTATATTGTGAAATCTATGATTTTGGACTGGTGTTGGTAAATTATTAAATTTACTTAGTTTATGAAATTGTCATAATAGTTGCATTCTTCTGAGATGGAGGGTTATAAAAACCCAATGACCTAGGGAATCATTCATTGTTAGTCATAAATTCATTCTTTCTATCTTAATGATTTAGAATGCTTTTCAGATAAAGCATTTGCCTTATAGTTTTAGAATATTAATATTGTTGAGCATCTCAAGTATATTAGTTTACTTTTAATTGGAACTAATAATTGGCAAAGAAAGGACACGAGTTTAGATAATCCAAGTCCCAGAACTAAGTTACCATCATAGGTTGACACTATTGTCCTATGGACATTAGATTAGTGGATCCATATCAGCCAATGTTTTTACCCTTGGATATGTACTAATCACCCATCCAACTGGGGTTACTAGTTGGGCCCTATTTAGATCATATGTGATATGCAAATACTGGTAGCTCCTACAGTCAGTTGCAGACCTCACAAGACCTTATACTTAGTTATTTTAGTATTTTATATTATTTCATTATAACTATTGGGTTATTGCATCAGTCTACAATTTTCAGTTCATGTTCAGCTCCAGATGTTATTTTTAGCATCCTTAGATTATATAGATATTACATTTCTCACATGCTTAGTACAGTCAAAGTACTGACTAATTGCCTCTCTTTGTGCTATATTTCCTTATAATTTAGGTCAAATGCTCAGCATCCAGACCAAGCTTAGTATAATCCCCTACCACACTAACAATAATACATTAGGGAATCTTCATCATTCGACGACTAGTATTAGTATTTTATTTTTTTATTCTCTCCATTCCAAAAATTTAGAATTAGCTTGGAGATTTTCTATAGCAACTCATCTTATTTAGAGGCTTTCAGAAAGCCATATATATTACTTTTTAAGCTTCATGGTTTAAAAAATTATATATTGTTATTGGTTTTGATTATAACTGATCACTACAACAAATTTGATTATTAGGGATGAATTATTTTGTCACTTATAAGTCATATTTCGTCACAAAAGATTTAGCGTGACCGAAAAAATTTCGTCAATCAATCGTCTCCAAAGGTGGGTCACTAAAAGTAGATAAAGACGATTTAGTGTTTCGTCCCTACAAAAATTAAATTGGCTACAAAAAATAAAAAATCATCCCTAAATATGTAACATTTATGACAAATCTGTTTGCCATAAAAATATAATTTTTTGTAGTTGATGATATGCTTTTGTCACTAAAAAGTTATCAATACCGACATAATTTCATTGTCGCTAATTATTTAATTCAATTAGCGACGACACCAATTGTAGCTAGAGTTATATATATTTTGTGGTTGAACAAATGTATTTTTGTCACTATTGAAAACTTTTTGTATACAACAAAAATTTTCGTCATTGAATGTATGAATTGGTGAAAAATTTATTATTATAATAAAGAGTAATAATTTTGTAGTTAAATCTCCCATTTTGTCATTAAAAATAGTATTTTTTACCGATGATGTAGAATCGTCACTAAATTATTATGATTACTGACAAAATGATTTTCATAAAATACAAAATTAATTTGTATTAAATAAAAAGAACGATATTGAGACAAATACATTTGTCACTAAATATAGTCAAACTTATGACAAACTAGTTTATTTCGTGATAAAAATATGTCTTGAAAAGTCTAATTTAATCGTTTCTAAAAGTTATCTCTGATAATAAAAGTTATCTTTGATTAAGTTCATATCATTTGACTCTGAAAAATAAAAGAAAGCATTTAAAAGAAATGGAAGGAGTACTATAGGTTGAACTTCTTTTTGTAGAAGAATACATTTTGTGTACCTGTGATAGGGTTCAATTTTATCGTAAAAAAATTTAGCCTCAGAATTCATCAAATTTCGTTATTTATATAAGACAAAATAGCTCGGTGGATCCTTGTACTTGTGCTGGTTTGTAAAGTGAACATCTCTACTTCGACTTTTGTCATTTGAACCCCTGAACTCAATAAAATTCAATATTTTAAACCCTATTTCGGTGTACGTAACACAATTGCTTTCACATCAGCTTTCACATCATTTTAAATGCTACATTAAATTTCCATCATTTTTAAAATGCCACAGAAGAAACTACATATTAAAAAAATGAAAAATTTAAATTGAGAATTAAAAAAAAAGAAAAATGGTTAGGGCTTGGGCTCTAATGGCTCTTTCATTTGCTTCTTCTTATTCTTCATATGAACAAGGGAGCCGAGAAGTTGAGGCGACAGTTAAATAGATAAGTATTTTGTAATACTTCAAAACAACTGCATAACTTTTTTTTTTGAAAATGGTAACATTGTATTCCTCAGTATTAATGGATATGTTGGCCACCACCAAAAGTATTATAAAGTAAGAGTAGAAATGCAGGCCAACTGGATAACTATTATTATTTCACTCGTTTCCATTCAACTGAATGACTCAATCTTTCACCAATTCTAAGTTTTACTCATTTTGATTAGTCTTTCATTGATGCATTTCATCCAACTCAGCCGATTTGTGTCACATAAGCTTGGTCAACGGTCTGATTAAAATATTGAGTTTTATTGAGCTGAGGGGTTCAGATCACAAAGGTTTAAGTAGAGACATTCACTTTACAAACTCAGACAAGTACAAGGGTCCACCGAGCTAATTTGCCTTTACATATATAAATGAGATGTACATAACCATTTGGAAAACTTAAATCTTTCGCAAATGCTATCAAACTGTTAATAGAAGTGTATTTCGTATATTTATTTTTCCTATTTATAATTCTAATTGACATCAGTTTAAATTATTTAAAAATAATGTAAAAAATATCATAAATCATAAAAATTGACAACTTAAAACATTTAATGACATATAAAAAATTTGTTTGATTTGTCAAATACTATCACACTCACATAAATTGAGACAGGGGAAGTCACATATTGTTTGTCTTACTTTTATTTAATATATTGTGTATTTATTAATTGCATCAAAATTATTTTATATTACAATAATTAACCGGTTAAAATATTTGAAAGATAAATGAAAAATTTAACCGAATTTTAAAATTCTATTAGTGTCGCATAAATTGAAACCGAGAAAGTAACATATAGAGTATCATAAATCACAAAAATTAACAACTTAAAATAGTTAACATAGTATAAAAGTTTGATTGATTCATCAAATATTATCACACTCACATAAATCGGGATAGAAAGAGTTAAAAAATTGGTTGACTCTCTAAATTTCATTAGTGTGACATAAATTGAAATAGAAAGAGTAGAAGATATTATTTGAAAATTATGTAAAAGGATAATAAAAAATTATGTAGAAGGACATAAAAAGTTTGTTGGCTCTCGAAATTCTATTGACCATATAAATTGGGACAGAAAAATAATAGAAATTATTTAATCAAAATGTAAAAAATATTATAAATTATAATAATTAACAACTTGAAATATTATCTTGAAATATTATCGACATATAAAAGATTTGAGTGATTCTCCATATATTATCACAATCACATAAATTAGGATAGTAACACATTATTTAAAAATACCAGAAAGTAGTATAATTACAATAATTAACAACTCAAAAGATGTGAAAAAACAAAAACTATATGTAAAAAATTCTTTATACATATTATATCTTTTGTTTATCTTTCTTTATACATATTATATCTTTCTTTTATCTTTCTTTATACATATTATACATATTATGTCTTTTTTTTTGGTTCCTAAATTCAGTCACATATTATACATAGCTGAAATTAATTCATCTCAGTTCATTACTATGAGTCTCTTAACACACCAGTTTTCTAGTCGCCGAAAGCAATTACAGAAACTGAATTTAGCTATTTTTTTTGCCATTGCTCAGATGGGAGACCACTTAAATATGTTATGTACCTTCCATCTCATTTTTTAGTGTAAGAATGTAAATTTTACCATTTGGGATATCAATTTTTTTTTTGAGAAATTATTTTCGATTGCTTCAATTTCAAATGTTTTTATGGGGTTTTCAGTGAATTTTATTATCCTATTGTGTATTAGTTTCTATTTATTGAAAATAGAGGTAAAATCTATTTTTTTTATTCTTGATATCAAAATACTAAGATCTGATTTATGAATTGATTTTTCCTAAGTGGAGATGGAAATAGGAAAAGGCGGGGGCTGACAAGGCTTAAATTGAGTAGGTCAGGGCTTAAATTGTGCAGGGCAGGGTAGGGCAGGACAAGGAAAATTCAATATGTGAAATTATAGGGTAGGGTAGGTACCATATCTAAACTTTTAATAGAAAATTATAAAACAAAGAGTTACCATAAAGGCTTAAACTCGTATGATATTTATTTGCTTGTGCGGGTGGTCAGGGATAAAAGTTGAATGCATGAACTAAAGTTCACTAAAAGATATATTGAGGGTGTCCAATCTATTATGCGTCTTGTTCGATCTCACTTTGATCGAAATACCAAAGTTTGATGCCCATTTACAGATTGCTTAAATGTATTTTATCAAACACAAGAAGTAGTGCATGACCACTTATTGCTCGAAGGAATTATGGAAATGTAACGCCCTGAAAATGAGTTTCGGAGCGTCACACGGTGCTTGAGGCTACGAATAGCCCCAAGATAACCCTTTGAGCCATTTTCATTCAGTTTAACACGAATCAATGGGGTTTCCATAAATAATCCTCAAATATCAACAGAGTAATCATCATTCAAGAATAAAAAATTTCAGAAAGATAATAAAATACGACTTATTAGTCAACTCCCAACATCTATACTAGTCTAAAAAACCTCTAAGAAAATCAATAAAACCAGCGAGCCATTGAGATATGCCCCAACTGACTCATACTCAGTTATCAAATGTAAAATAATTCTGTGAAACCAACATCAGACATCACGTCCTCGGAATATGAGGACTCACCACGACAGAGGATGTAGAACAACGTGCTCGAAGAATCACTGTCGAACCTGGAACTGAGCACCTGGACCTACATTTTGAGAAAATGCAGCCCACATCCGAAGATGTGGGTCAGTACCATGGAAAGAAACTGAGTATATGGGGGTGTATGCAGTTGTATAAACATCATCATCATAAATATTTATAAGAAATATGCAGGATGTATGAAAGACTCACACAGCCCAAAAAAAATCATCATAATCATGAGAGGATGAAATAAGTACAATAACACATGTGAGTCATCATATAATTTGTCAATCACTTTCAGTTCATCAAGAATATCAATTCTCATAATTTAAATATCATTTAAATCTTTTGAAAGAATAACTTTCACAATTCCACTTTCAAATCACTTCACCATTCACCATAGATACAAGGAAACACACACACACTGGGAGATCCTATAACCAACATAAACCATGTGAGCTAAATGGAGTCCAACGTTCAACCCACGTTGGGGAGAGACGTCCTATCCTTGCCATCGGAGTAGGACTATCGATATCAAATCCACACAAACTAGTGATCACTATGTAAATCAGCCTCAGGCTCACTCCTATGGGGGCACGTAGTTCTAGGGAAGTAAGGTCGCTTTATACCTCCCACTCGATGCTAATGATTTCTCCCGGACTTAACTTAGATTATTTCAAAGACAATCCACAATAAAACAATTTCAGTAATATATAAATATACATCGGGATCCATCATGCTTCCCATCTATCAAAATCAACCACGTTGAGGATTTCTTTCACACTCGAGTTCAAAACAACTCCATTAAGACCAAAAGGTCAAATCATTCAAAATCTCTCAAATATTCAACATCAACGTGCTTATAACACACACTTTCTAAAAAAACAATTTCCAATGGGGATTCACGACCCAAATATCTCCACACATGTAAATTCATCTTTCAAAATCATAAACATCAAGATTTCATAATAATCATCATAAGATATGGGTTTATGCTTCAAATTCATAAAAATTAAATAAAAATCATGCCTTTGTAAAGAAAATTACTTTTGGGCACAAGAACAAAAGAGAGTTCTTGTTGAAAAACTCCATATACCTTGAATGATGAAATTTAGATAGATACTCATTTTTGAGATGTTAATCATGCCTTTGAATGATGGTTCTTGGAGTTCTTGAACTAGGAACTTGGAATCTTGAATAAATTTGCAAAATTAATGGTGAACTTTGGAGGTTCTTGAAGTTGGATGTAGGAGCTTAGGGTTTTCTTTTTGAGGGAATTTGATGAAATATAACATATAATAATTCTAATAGTCTTTAATATAGCATTTGGACAGATTTTGGGTTAGGGAGAATGACCAAAACGCCCCTAAAAATCAAATAATTCTCGAATCTCTTCTTTGGTGGACTGTTTTGATAGTTTGAAGTAGATCAACCATAACGTTTGACTCCGATATCCAAATTGGATGAAACTAATTTTATTAGAAAGAGGACTCTCATATATTTCCGTTGATATATAGTATCTCACCCAGATCATTATGTACGAGGAGTTATCATTATTTGAAGTTGACCCAAAAATTCGCTTTTGATAGGGTAAAGTAGATCGACCATAAATTTTTGCTCCGATAGACAAATTAGATGAAACTAATTTCATTGGAAAGAGGACTCGTAGAGATTTTCATTGATATATAGTAGATCACCTAGATCATTATGTACAAGGATTTGTGATTATTTAAAGTTAGAGCAAAAATACGACAGGCCTCAGTACTTTTTCCTGCACATTTTAGTATTCACTACTATTCTCGGTTCGACGGAATATTCATAACTCGTCGCTCGGGTGTCTGTTTTGAATGATCCATATATTGTTGGAAAGCTTATTCAATACTCTACGAAATGGTGTGTCATAATCTAAGACATTCCATATGGAAAATTTCTAATTCATTCTAGAATATAGAATCCAATACGTTTACGCACAAAATTTCAACGAAAAATTTCCCAGGGTATTACAGGAAAGTTACGTGCACTGGAGGCACCATGGGGAACAATCACAAATGAGAGATAACAATGAAGTAATTTACAGTGAAGATGAAAATGAAGCCCATAATAAGTATGATGGGATTCGTACTATGTTAGAAGAGGTCGTTAAAGGATAGTTTGCCAATTATTCGAAGGAGACTGGTAATAACATGTGTAGTAATATGAGTGAGAAAGAAGCTACAACGTTTGAAAAATTGTTGAAAGAAGATGAACGTGAATTATACCCGGAATGTAAGAATTTTTTGAAGCTTTCATTTCTTGTGAAGTTGCTACACTTGAAAGTATACAATCAATGGAATAATAAATCATTTGATATGTTGTTGGAGCTGCTAAAAGAGGCATTAGCTACTGAATAGACACTTCCTAAGTCATATTATGATGCTAAAAACATGTTGTAGGGTTTAGGATTAGGATACATTTTGATCCATGCTTGCAAAAATAATTGTGTGTTGTACTTGATAGAACATAAAGATAGATAAGAGTGTCCACATTATGGTACTTCGAGGTGGAAAATTGACAATGGAAGGGATAAAAGGATTCTTCATAAAGTTCTATGGTCTTTTCCATTAAAACCGAGACTTCAAAAATTATTTATGTCTAGTAAAATAAGTGTGTACATGAGGTGGCATAGAGAGAAACGTCTTGATGAGGCAAATGTATTAAGCCATCCCATTGATTCTGAAGCATGGAAAGAGTTTGATAATATTAGACTCATTCTTGCAACAGATAGCTTTAATCCATATGGTAACATGAGCACATCATATAGTATGTGGCCTGTCATTCTTGTTCCTTATAATCTTCCTCCATGGAAATATTTCAAGGACCCATTTATAATGATGCCATTACTTATTCCTGGTCCCCAAGCACTAGGAAAGGATATTGATGTTTATTTGTATCCTTTGGTTGATGATTTGAAAGAGTTATGGATTGATGGCATAGAGTGATGGCGTAGAGTCATTTGATGCATCAACCGAGGAATGCTTCAAAATGCATGCTGCTATTTTATGGACCATAAATGACTTTCCAGCTTATGGTATGTTATTATATTCTCTAATTTCATGGTTGTCCAATAATCTATACTATTTATGTATTACACAATTTTTACTATTCCTTATCTTATCTTAGATTGATTTATTTTGAGCCGAGGATCTATCGGAAATATTTAAGGTATTCTTTTCGAATAGAAAATTAGGTAATCGTAAGTCGGTAGTAACGAGGCGACAATTACAATGCAATACTATGGAAATCTCTCAAGAATAGAAGATTTCCTTAAAACTGCTAGTAGCAACATCGATAACAGATATCTAATAATTATTTGTCAAAGGCTCGTTCCATGTTTTCCACATTGAGAGAACAAATCTAAAGGGGAGTTTTTGTTTCATTTCATGAATAGGGCTACTCAAGATTGTTCCTAACAGAAATAGATAAATTACCTCTCTAGAAACATCACCAGTTCACAGTGAGGAGTATGTGGGAAAAGATCAACATCCATGGCTTTGACAGGTTGAAAAGGTTTTGAAATGGGCATAGATTTGGTCCTATGTCGTGTGAGAGTAGCGCTGCTCATCTTCCTCCATAACTTGTTGTTTCTATTATTCCCCTTTGAAGTTTCATCTAGAGAAGGTGTGCAGAGCTTAATAGCATTTGCAAGCAAGGTTTCAGTATTACAGGAAATGTAACTGAAAATAGCAAACGTAAACAAAAATTATACAATAAATAGCATTAGAAAAGGTCGAACTAGCGAATAAGAAAATAGTGAAGGGATAAGTTGATTCATCAACGGAGCTTACACAAGCCTCCTTAGACGTGAATTAGTCCTTAAGAGTTTGATAACCTACAAGTATCGAGAACAAAAATTAACACAAAGTAGTTTATTTCAAACCTCAACATTCAAAAACATAGGGAATACATTGTAGTATCTACCCCAAGAGTCGCATAAAACTTTGATTAGATCAAAGGTCAGATGAATTTTTCATCCATTATATAAGATAAAAAAGCATATAACTAAGAGACTAGTGACCGACATAATAAGGAACTAATTTTCCCGTCATCTGGCATAATCTTTAATCATATTACCTAAACTCTGGCACCCATGTAGAACTTAATACATGTACTTGAATTCCAAAGTTCACTCCATTGTAGGACAGTTTTAAAAACTTGTCACGGCCCAAAAACTAGGGTCATGATGTCACTTGTCGCGGCGTACCTTGACAGGTAAGCCTATCACCCAAACTGATACGAATAGAGAAAAAGACAGAAATAGCCCAAGGTAAGGCTTCTAGAATGAATTCGAACCATATAAATAATCATAATAATGCGGAAAGAACTTATCCAGAATATCAATCATCCCCAAAACCAGGTGTCAATAGTGTAAGAACTATTAATACAAGCCAAGAGTCAAATAGATCCAAAAAGATAACCACAAAGGAATAATAACTGTCTTCGAATACTAATAATGACATAACTAGTATAGAAAGATAGAGGTGAACTACAGACGCATGAATGTCCAACCGCTACCTTGGAAGCTCCAACAATCACCCGAATAAAGTAAGCTGAGGCGCACTCGAGCTAGGACTTGCACCGAAAGGGCGCAGTAGGCATGAGTACGGTCCACTTGTACTTAGTAGGTATCATAGGCCGACCAAGAAAAGTAATAAATAAAGCATACAAAATATACACTAAGGGCACATCACCTACAATTAGAAAGTGTCCCACAACGGTATCCCATACCGCTTGCACTAACAGTTCTAATATATCTCACAATTATTACCAAAAATACACCAAGATATAGAACACAAGTATACATTATATCATATATAATAGAACGAGAGAGAACATGTAGATACAAGATCATCAAATACAAGTAAAGGAAAGTAAGACAAACACATAGATGACAAGTCAATAAGGCAATACAATACAACATAAACACAATAAAGTAAGTGCAATGTATATGATGATGATCATGATGATGATGCACGAGGTTGTCTTACAACCTCTGAGATCGTTACATAATCCCCGTATACACCTACGGAGCTAAATCTTCCCGACGTAGGACCCATGTGGAGTTTGTCAACCCAAATACAATCCACTTTTCTTATATCTCCTTTCCGGCATATCCCTCGAAAAGGGTTTTATAAGGTGTTACAATATTTTTAAAAAGGTTTTGCTAGTGTTTCTCAGATGTTGCCACGGTGGTACCAATGTATCATGAATGAGTATTCTATGAAGATGTAATGCTCACAACCCAGCACAATAAGTATTTCCACAACCAACCACAATGATATATTTCCACAACCACATGAGCCAATATCCACTCGTTATTTTTATTTCATCCATGAATTTCCACATCTTATATGCTAATAAAGTATGAATATAATCACAATACACCAATGGTACCACACTAAACAATACAATACAGTTGTTCGCATGTATTCAAGGCTATTAATATCACATAGGACCCACACAGCCAAACATATCATATAATATTTTAATTTCCGCAATTACACCACATATAGGCCCCTACACGGGAACAACACGTAGATAGACATTTTTTATGATTAGTTCCCACCCTTAACATGCATTTTGCACCATCATTTACTACCCTAAGCCATAACCTACCTCGAAAGCCAAAGCTGGTCCGCTACACTTGAACCCGCAACCTTACCTTTTAATAACAATCCCGAACTTTACTAGAAATATCAAATATGAAATCTACACGTTAAAACAAAACCAACGACACCCATATTGACTACTTTTGATTCGGGGTCAAAACGGACCCCCAAAATGGGTTTTCGAAAAAGAAGGGCCAAATTGGAAATTTACTTCAAAAATATGTTTCCTATATTTTTAGGAACCTACAACTAAAATTCAAGTTAAATCGAGTCAAAAACGAAGTTCAAATTAAAAAAAACCATTTTTGAGCTTTACCGGGTAAAATATTTGAAATCAGGGTTAAAATTCAGAATCGGAGTTATTTTGAAGGTTAAATTGATGAAAAATTAGTAATTATAAGATAAAAGTATTATTCAAGTGAAAATGAGTGAAATTTGGGTTTATAATCATGCCCTAAGATTTTTGGAGTTTTAAGAAATTAATGAAGAAATTACTAAGAAAAGGGTGAATTCTTACCGTAAATCCGTAATATAATCAAGAAATAGGTTTTAATCTAGCTTTCCAAGCTCCCACAAACTTCACTTTTATGCTCCCAAAATATTTAGGGTTTAACTCTCAAGAGACAAGATGAAAAATGAGCAAAATGGGCCAAAAAGAGTGAAAAATCTGCTATATATTGCAGATTTTTCTGCAATAATTGGTGCTGTCTTTTTTTTCCAAAGTCGAAATGGACTTCGATGGGGTGCTCGGGATTTGTTCGGAGTCTGATTTATGCAAACAAACTATGAAACCACACTAAATTTGACGTTCCGGATGCGATGGCGCTATCAGATTTTCCAGAAAAATTCTTTTTCACAAAATTGACCCCCTAAACCTGAAATCACTATTTTTTCTAATTCGAGGGTCGAAATGAGATTTAAAAGTCGTAAAGTCATACCAAACATGCTAACAAACTAAAATCAATATTTCGTATCTGATGGCGAAGTCATATTTTCCATACGAGGTCGTTTCAACCAAAAGTGGGTCCCACACCCAACTTTCCAATTTTTCAACTTTCTGACCAATAGGTCGAAATGAGCTCGGGTGCACCAGGACCCGAACCCAAGATCTACCTAGCCTAAAATTGATATTCCGGAGCTGCTGGCACAGTCCGTTCAGCCATCCATCGCACAAATCAAAAGATATCCACATAAGTCCAAAATAAGACTCTTAAAGCCATTAAAAACCACAATAATGCATAAATGATACCAAAATGAATAAAAAATCATGTCAATCACTCCCACACCCCAGAAGTACCGTAATGCAACTTCGGGGAAGGGTAGAATAGTCAAATAATAGAAAATCATAAATTTCGCATAGTTAATCATATTTTTAAGTTGTTATATCATCTACCACTAAAAATTTAGTTCATCCTCGAACTAAGGCAAAGAAATACCTGAATCAATGAAAAGCTGGGAATAAGAACTATGCATATCAGACTCAATCTCCCAAGTAGCCACATCTACAGGTCAAAGTTGCCACTGGACATGAACCACAAGGATCACTCTAAAGTGCAATCACCTAATATCCGTAGCCAAAATTGAAACCGGCTCCTCAACAAAGGACAACCACTCACCTAATCTAATCGAATCCCAATGAATGATATGAGACTCATCAGGAATATAGCGACAAATCATAGAAACATGAAAAATTGGATGAACAGCTGATAGATCAGGGGGTAAATACAACTCATAAGCCACATAAAAAATAGTCTGAAGAATCTCAAATGGACCAATATACCTGGGGCTAAGCTTGCCTCTCTTCCTAAACCTCATCACACCCTTCATGGGTAAAACTCGAAGGAAAACATGATCACCAAAACCAAAACTCAAGGAACAAAGTCTACGATCATCAAAATACTTCTGCCTACTCTGGGTCGCTCTAAGTCTATCGTGAATGACCCAGACCCTCTCTAAAGACTCATGAAGCAAGTTCGTACCTCGAGGTATCACCTCTGAAACATCGAACTAACCTATCGATGAGCGACAGTGCCTACCATACAATGCCTCAAAAAGAGCCATATTAATACTGGAATGGTAGCTATTATTATATACAAACTCTACTAAAACCAAACGCTGCTCCCACTGGCCACCAAAATCCATCACGCATGCGCGAAGCATGTCCTCCAAAACTTGTGTAGTCCGTTCTGAATATCCATCAGTCTGGGGGTGAAACACTATGCTAAGATCAGCCCGAGTACCTAACTGATCCTGAAAAGTCTTACCATGAAGACGTACAATCTCATGAATGACAATTGGGGCTAACCTCTCAGCACTGAATGAGACCTGAACCACAATAAAATGAGTTGACTTGGTCAATCGATCCACGATGACCCAAGCACTATCAGAACCTTGAAATGTACGAGGCAAACCAATCACAAAGTTCACAGAGATGCGTTCCCACTTCTACTCAAGAATGGGTAACCTCTGGAGCAAACCACTAGATCTCAAATGCTCGGCCTTACCTGCTGACAACATAGGCAATGAGCCATAAAATCTGCAATATCTCACCTCATACCACTCCACCAGTAGTGCTGCGACAAATCACGATACATCTTAGCCACACCTAGATAGATAAAATATTTGAAACAATGGGCCTCCCCCAAGATCAACCTAATTCGATCACCACTCTCGGCACACAACTCATCCCCTAATCCTCAAAACTCTATCCGAATCAAGTGAGGTTTCCTTAGCCTCCCTACTCTATACTTATCTCGAATCAACCTCAATCCAATGTCGTCAAACTGATGAGCTCAAATCTACACTATCAAAGATGATCTAGCCTCCATAAATGCCAAAACACAACTCGGTGTCTAAGTATAATCCTACCTATATGGTTAGCCAAAGACTGAACCTCTAAGGCCAATGGCTTTTCTGAATCAAAAAATGCACCAAGCTACCTATGCTAGTCGACTTTCGACTCAAGTCATCACCATATTAGCCTTGCCCTGATAAAAGAGAATAGTCAAGTCATAATCCTTAAGCAACTTAAGCCAACGACACTGCCTCAAAAGAAGATCTCATTGATAAAGAAGTACCGAAGGCTACGATGATATGAGAAGATCCCACAATGAAATCCATACACGTAGTGCCCCCAAAAATTCAAGGCAAATACAACTGCATATAACTCTAAATCATGGGTAAGATAAATCCTCTCATGAAGCTTCAATCTTGACGAGACGCGTACACAATTACCTTGCCCTCCTGCATCAACAAAACACTTAACCCAACACCTGAAGCATCACAAAAGAAAATAACGCCATTGCTCTTCTTGGGAAAAGCTAAAATAGGAGCTGAAGTCAATAAATCCTTGAGCTTTTGAAAGCCCGCCTCACAAACATCGGACCACTGAAAAGAAATCTTCTTCTGATTCAACTTAATCGATGGAGCTGCGATGGAAGAGAAACCCTCAACAAAACACTAATAACACCCGACCAAGCCAATAAAACTTGGAATCTCTGTGGGCGAAGTAGGTCTAGCCCAATCACGAACCACTACAGCCTTAGTTGGATCAACCATAATACCTTCCTTAGTCACCACATGATGGAAGAAAGAAATAGACTCCAACCAAAACTCGTATTTAGAGAACTTAGAATACAACTTCTTATCCATCAATCTCTAAAACACAATCCTCAAATGCTCCTCCTTGTCAGCCTCACTCTTGGAATAAACCAAGATATCATCTATAAATACAATCACAAATAAGTTGAGATACAGTCGAAACACCCAGTTCATCAACTCCATGAACACGACAGGGGAATTGATCAACCCAAAAGATATGACTAAGAACTCATATTGACCATATCATGTCTGTAAAGTCATTTTTGGAATATCCAAAGCCCTAATCCTCAACTGGTGAAAACCAAACTATAATTCAATCTTCAAAAACACCGCAGCATACTGAAGCTGATCAAACAAATTATCAATACGAGAAAGATGATACTTATTCTTAACTGCCACCTTGTTCAACTGTCGATAATCAATAGACATCTGCATAGACCCATACTTTTTCTTCATAAACAAAATAGGCGCATCCTAAGGTGAAACACTAGGTTGAATAAATCCTTTATCCAACAACTCCTATAACTGTTCCTTTAGTTTCTTCAACTCTACTGGGGCCATCCTATAAGGAGAAGTAGAAATAGGCTTGATGCTTGGCTCAACATCAATACTAAAATCAATATCTTAATCTGAAGGCATACTAGGCAAGCCCGTAGAGAACACCTCCATAAATTCACTAACAACACGAACAAAATCCAAGGAAGGAGGTGAAATAACACTTGTGTCACTACTATAAGCCAACTAAGATAAACATCCCTTTTCAACCAATTTATGAGCTTGAACATAAGATATAATCCTTTTAGGTCCCAAATTAAGTGTACTCTTTCCAAGCTATCCTTGTCACACCAAGTAAAGCTAAAGTCACAGTCTTAGCAAAACAATCTAAGGCAACAAGATAAGGAGCCAACTAATCCATACCCAAAAATAACATCAAAATCAACCATATCTAACATAATCAAGCCTACCAAAGTCTCACGCTCGGCAAAAGTCACAACACAAGATCGATACACCCGATCAACCACTAAAGAATTACCTATCGGGGTAGACATACAAATAGACATGGAAAGAGGCTCACTGATAGAATCAAAACCCAAAGAAAATATATAGATACATAGGAGAAAGTCGATCTGAGATCAAATAATACAAATGCAGGCCTAAAATAAATAGGAAAAATACCTGTAATAGCAACATCAGAAGCCTCTGCCTCTGGTCTGGCTGGTCTAGCATAACACTGACCAATACCACCAATTGCTTGGTTAGCCCCATGACCACCAACACAGCCTCCACTACCTCTACCTCTCGCACCTTTGGTAAAACCCCTACCTTCCTCTACTGAAATAAGAGTAGCTCGAATCTCCTAGAGGGGACAGTCCCTGGCCACATTTCCAATCTCATCACATACATAGCAACCTCTACGACCAGTCTCAATAAGAGAAAGTACAACTGAGCTCGAACAACCTTCCTGAATAGCTGAACTAGAAGATCCACCAACTGAACTCTATAAGATCACCCACACTCTATAAAATTACCTCCATTGGCCTACCATGGTATCCATAAGAACCTCTAAAATTTCTACCTTAATAGGCTGACTCCTGAACTCATCAAAACATCATGCCTCCCTGAGATGCACTAAGAATATCCTCTTTCACCTTAATATGATCCACAATACTCTGAAAAGAACCATCAAACACAACCATCTGAGATGTAGCCAACTAAAGAAAGATAACCAAACCTTTCACAAACTTTTAAATCTTCTTAAATTCATATTTGGACAGGGTGTGGAAGCATGCCTTATGCCCAATAACAGTTATGGAGCCCTACTCCATATGATCAAACTCATCCCACATATGATCTCTCAAATAAAAAGGTACAAATCTCTCTAGAAAGGTATCAAAAAATTGATCCCATGATAGCTCAGGAGCATTAACAAGCCTACAACCAAAAAATGATATCCAATAATCTCTTGTTGCATCTCTCAACTGATAAAAGGTATAAGCAACTCCATTTGCGTAGAAAGAATAAAACACAACTTAGAATATAGGGTATGAAAGAATTAGAATGATAAGGAATAAAATGAGAGAAGTTTCCTAAAGACGTTCTACAGCCTCTCAAGATAGATAGGAACATCAACTTACCGTTCCGCAAGACTCTATTAGACATCTCATTCTTATACCATTGAGACCAATGAAATTTGGTTACTTTGATACCGATTTGTCACAACATAAAAATGATGGTCCTGATAGAACTTGTCGTAGTTTACCTTGACAAGCAAGCCTATCACCCAAAATGATACGAATAGAGAAAAATACAATAATACCCCAAGGTAAGGCTTCTAGAATGAAGCTGAACCATATAAATAATCATAATAATATGGAAAGAACTTATCCAGAATACCAATCATGCCCAAAACTAGGTGTTAATAGTGTAAGAACTACTAATACAATCCAAGATTCAAATACAATTAAAAAAATAACCACAAAGGAATAATGACTGTCTTCAAATACTAATAAAGACATAAGTAGTATAGAAAGATAGAGATGAACTTTAGATGCATGAATGTCCAACCGTTACCTTGAAAGCTCCAATAATCGCCCGAATCAAGTAAGCTGAGACGCACTCGAGTTAGGACTTGCACCGAAAGGGCGCAGTAGACATGAGTACGGTCCACTTATACTCAGTAGGTATCATAGGCCGACCAAGAAAAGTGGTAAATAAAGCATATAAAATATACACTAAGGGCACGTCACCTGCAATCAGAAAATATCCCACAACGGTATTCCACACCGCTGGCACTAACAGTTCTAATGTATGTCACATATATTACCCAAAATATACCAAGATATGCAACACAAGTATACATTATGTCATATATAATAGAATATGAGAGAACATGTAGATACAAGATCATCAAATACAAGTAAAGGAAAGTAAGACAAACACATAGATGACAAGTTAATAAGGAAATACAACACAACATAAACATAATAAAGTAAGTGCAATGTATATAATGATAATAATGATGATGATGATGATGCACAAGGTTGTCGCACAACCTCCGGGATCGTCGCACAATCCCCGTGTACACCTACGGATCTAAAGCTTCCCGACGTAGGACCCATGGGGGATTCGTCAACCTATATACAATCCACATTTCTCATATCTCCTTTTTGGCATATCTCTCAGAAAGGATTTTATAAGGTGTTATAATATTCTTAAAAAAGTGTTGTCAGTGTTTCTCAGATGTTGCCACGGTGGTACCAATGTTTTATGAATGAGTATGATATGAAGATGTAATTCTCACAACCCATCATAATAAGTATTCCCACAACCAATCACAATGATACATTTTCACAACCACATGAGCCAATATCCACTCGTTATTTTTATTTCATCCATCAATTTCCAGATGTCTTATATGCCAATAAAGTATGAATATAATCAAAATACACCAATGGTACCACATTAACAATACAATAAAATTGTTCACATACATTCAAGGTTATTAATATCACATAGGACCCCACACAGTCAAACATATCACATAATATTACAATTTCGACAATTACATCACATATAGGCCCTCACACAGACACAACACGTAGATAGCCATTTTTCATGATTACTTCCCACCCTTAACATACATTTTGCACCATAAATTACTATCCATCCTAGTCTGAAAAGTTAACCCATAACCTACCTTGAAAATCGAAGCCAGTCCGCTACACTTGAACCCGCAATGTTACCTTTTACGAACAATTCCAAAATTCACTAGAAACATCAAATATGAAATATATGCATAAAAACAAAGCCAACGACACCCATATTGACTACTTTTGATTCGGGGTCAAAATGGACCCCCAAAATGAGTTTCCGAAAAAGAAGGAAAAATTGAAACTTTACTTCAAAAATATGTTTTCCATATTTTTAGGAACCTACTGCTGAAATTCAAGTTAAATAGAGTCAAAAACGAGGTTCAAATCAAAGAAAAACCATTTTTGAGCTTTACCGGGTAAAATATTTGAAATCGGGGTTAAAATTCTGAATCAGAGTTGTTTTGAAGGTTAAATTAATGAAAAACTAGTAATTATAAGATAGAAGTATTATTCAAGTGAAAATGAGTGAAATTTGGATTTAAAATCATGCCCTAAGATTTTTAGGGTTTTGAGAAATTAATGAAGAAATTACTAAGAAAAGGGTGAATTCTTACCTTAAATCCGTAATGTAATCAAGAAATAGGTGTTAATCTAGATTCTCAAGCTCCCACAAACTTCACTTTTAAGATCCCAAAATATTTAGGGTTTAACTCTCAAGAGACAAGATGAAAAATGAGCAAAATGGGCCAAAAAGGGTGAAAAATCTGCTATATATTGCAGATTTTTCTACAATAACTCGTGCTATCTATTTTTTCTAGGTCGAAATTGACTTTGACGGGGTGCTCGTAATTCGTTTGGAGTCTGATTTATGCAAACGAACTATGCAACCACACTAAATTTGACGTTTCGGACGCGATGGCTTTACCAAATTTTCCAAAAAATTCATTTTCACAAAATTTGACCCCCGAAAACCAAAATCATATTTTTTTCCAAATCGAGGGTCGAAATGAAATTTAAAAGACATAAAATCATACCAAACTTGCTAACACACTAAAATCAATATTCTGGATCTGCTGGCGAAGTCAGATTTTTCATACGAGGTCGTTTCGACCAAAAGTAGGTCCCATACCTAAATTTCCAATTTTTCAACTTTCCGACCAATAGGTCGAAATGAGCTCGGGTGCACTAGGACCCGAACCCAAGGTCTACCTAGCCTAAAATCAATATTACGGAGTTGCTGGCATAGTCCATTCAGCCATCCTTCTCACGGATCAAAATATATCAACATAAGTCCAAAATAAGACTCTTAAAGCTATCAAAAACCACAATATTGCATAAATGATACCAAAATGCATCAAAAATCATGCCAATTACTCCCACACCCCAGAAATACCATAATGCAACTACGGGGAGGGGTTGAATAGTCAAATAATACAACAACATAAATTTCACATATTTAATCAAATTTTTAGGTCGTTACATAGCTAGAAGCCAAGAACATGATCAAATATTTCTGGAGATATCTGAAAAACAAAAGTCTAGAATTACATTCCATTAGTCTGTGTCAGGATGTTGTATGTTTTGGTGTGTACTTGGAGTATCTTAATTTTGGTACTATTGAATATGTTAATTTTCATTGTATCTTGTTCTATTACTATTCCGTATCTTATCTTAGATTGCTTTATTTTGAGCCCGGGGACTATCGAAAATAGTCTCTCTATCTCACATTTGAGGTAGTGTATGGACTGCGTACACTTACCCTCCCTAGACCCCACTTGGTGGGAATATACTGGGTATGTTGTTATGAAGTATCCCTTTTTTAGTTGTTCGCCTTGAACATAATTTACGAGGTTTATTGTGTACCTATAGATTTTTTTGAACTTATATCTCCGGCTATAACTGGTAGTAAGGCTTAGAATACTGCAACCAGCTCATGCTAATCAGCCTGAAAGCTCTTCCAACCTTGTTTTTTGTTTTTACATAATGATTGATTCATTTTTGTTTTGTTTTTTGATGGTGTATTTAAATTTGTAAAAGTAATATATATAACTAAACAAGTAATTAGTTACAGGAGTAACTACCAAGTCAAGGAAAAGCTATTTTAACACTGGATAAATCAAGCATTCCTAAAATCAGAAGAATGGTTCAAGAAGATATTACTTATTTTAATGCCTAAAATATGCAAGC
This sequence comes from Capsicum baccatum var. pendulum, assembly GCA_030864225.1. Taxonomy (NCBI): domain Eukaryota; kingdom Viridiplantae; phylum Streptophyta; class Magnoliopsida; order Solanales; family Solanaceae; genus Capsicum; species Capsicum baccatum. The sequence goes on along the minus strand of CM061554.1, from coordinate 178,362,136 downwards.
AGGGGAACAATACCAACAAAAGGAAAGAAAAATAGGAAAGAATGTACTTTATTTACAGAACTTCCTTAATTATGTACAGACAGAGTATCAAAAATAAGAACCTGTTGAAAGCAAGGTAGTTCCTTCTTTTCTGCTCAATTCAGCTGAGAAGAGATTCTCGAAATGTACTTGCGACCTAGATGAAAACAAAATTAGAAGGGTGAGTAGATTGCAAACTATATGAATCAGGGATTGGCAGTAGAAATGATTTCATCTACCATTGGAAATGAGTTCCTACGATTACTACACCTACATCCAGTAAGAGTTTTGGGTGTGGCAGGTAAATGCAATCAAACGGTATGAAATCGAATCTAAAGTGCTAATCTATTGATACATAGAGTTTACATTTACAATAATAACAACTTGAATTCTTCAAATTCCCTAGAATTTAATTTTAGTAGGATGGTGGTATTAGCTTCATTGAAGCTCAACCCATAAACTAACAATTAAAGGAAGGGGAAAAAGGGACTTAACTTTGCCAAGGAAGGTGACAAGCTAAAATCTTGGTCCGTTGAGTTGGAGTAGAGGGTCGACGGAGATGCCATTATTTATGATGAGATAGGTGGCGGATGCCTTGGTTTCCTATTTTGTGCTTATTGATATGTTTGTCTGACTAGGGAATTTCCTTGTTTTTTTTGGTTTTTCTGATGGACCCGGGTCGCCTTTTGTGGGCTGATCCATTTTTTATTTTTGTTTGTAATTTATAAAACGGGCTAAAATACCATATTTAATTAAAAAAAAAAACTCTCCGTGGATTAGCAAATAAATATGATAACAGCTGATAAGTTCATTCGCAGTGACATATGCACGCCCGTGGATATCATATTGTGTGGCTGCACCGAGTATTTTCGGTCCCTCCTTATTCCGCGCTTGACATCCTTGTACACTAGCTTCTCAAATCCCCATTTCCTGCAATCACATCATTAGTTGTATTTTGAGAATTCATCATAAATTGACTAATTTACGTTTACTTGTCATTTAACAATTCTGGCACCATACAAAAGCATCCAACTAATCTAACAAAACTAAAAACATTATGTCCTTATTAGAACTTTCAATTAACAAATTAGTGTTCAATTTAAGAATTTAAAATAGTACACTCAATAATTTAAGGTTTCAATAATACTACTATCAATTAATGGAAACTGACAATGGGTACCTCCAAATAATCATTCAAAATTAATAACCTCAAAGTTTGTTCACTGCAAATAAATATTGCTCTAGTTCATCTAGGTAATGATCAGACATTGGATTCTCACCATGTTCTAATCTCATAGGGGTGCATCATAAAACAGTGAACAAAAGAAGTCATTGTCAAACTAATGACAAAAATGTGCAAATTTACCAAGTTAGGTGCTATATATAGCCATAAAAACCCTTCACTAAAAAGATAGGTAATTGGAGCTTCATGCCACACATCACTGGTTTTGACATTGAGTGGCAAGTTTATACTAAGTCAATATCTACACAGAATGGTCAAAATTAGTATTGGGCCTGAGTATTCAGAGGACAGAAAAAAAAAAGAAAAACTCACCGAGATGGGTCAAACCAAGTTCTTCCTTGTTTTTTTTTTGAGAAAAACTACTTAACATAGATACATTTAAAACATTGAAGGTGATAACACAAGATAAAGACATTGAGAAGTAAACAAGATGACTTTCAGATCTTAGAATCAAATAAAGATGCACAGAAAATGATAGATATCTTCTAATACAGTAAAGAGTCATCTCAACAAATACTAGATAGCCCATTGGAAGAGTTGAGATGGGAAAAAACAGCTTTACCTCTTCTTGTGGAGCAATAGACAAAATCTCTTAATATTGTTATTCTTTAACATTGTCAGTGGCATGTCGCTCAGTATCTAAATTCCTAGTAGTTCTTTGTTTCTTATGCTTCTTGCTCTTCACTTTCTTGGCTTTAATTTAGCATTTTTTCTCATTTGCATCAACCCAAGCATAATCAAAAGGTATGTGGAAAGGGTCAATCTCTTCACGAAAGTTGCTGCTTTCACTATCACTAGATTGGCCACCGTGGCTTTCCCTCATCCATGAAATCCATAATGTTGAGCCATTAGATTGCATAGATTTAGATAAAACAGAATTGATTCTTGTTTTCCCTTCCACATCTAAATATTATTGAGATTGCAAGTTTGAGGGGCTGACATACAAACCTCTGTAGGGATAATACACCCCGACCACCTGAGAAGAAGAATCAGTCAAATATGAAGAATGGAGTGAGGGTTCGGAAGCAAAGAAGGCGATAAACGAAGCGGTGGTACCACTCAATCAAAAACATCACAGTTGAAGTTGAAGGAGAGAGAGTAAAGAGGTGGCGGGCAGCTGAAAAAAGGAAAGTGAAGAGTACATTTTATGTCTTAATGCAAAAATTAGAAAACTCCTTATTGTGAAAAATAAAAAACTATCATTTAAATTTTTGACAAAATATTTTTAATTTACAGAATAAAATACTTTGTCAAAAATATAAATGATAGTTTTTTATTTTTCACAGAAAGGAGTTTTCTAATTTTTTCTCTTTCACAATCGTTAGTATCCTAATATAAATTATATGGGAGTCAAACATCAAATTCTTTTGGTTAATTAATACTCCTTTTATAAATGGAGTAGCTTTGTTCGGTGATTAAATTACATGAATAAAAGGTACGTAGGAACAATTTTCTTTTCTCTTAATGTTTTCGTTTCTTTGGTTCAATTTTTGTGCAATTCACTTTATTGTTATGTTCTCAATTGTGTGTTTGTATTGATAGTAAATCATTATCAATTTCTCACAAATTCAACTCCAAATTGATTATTAGCTTAAAGTATTTAAGCGTGAAAAGTGTTTGGCTCTATTTGAGTGGTTGTTATCTATTATATTATATTGTGTTCTTAGTTAAAATATAATATTGTGATTATCTGGGTTTGTTATTTTTTCTCTATTTGTTTTGTTAAGGTGATTTTATTTTGATGGGTACACTTTGCAATGGAGTCCTTTTAAATGTAGGATTTATTAGGAATGGAATTAGTTTAGGTATAAAATTCATGTAATATTCTTCAATTTAGGTAAATTAATTTTCCTTACCTATTTTAACAAGGATCTGTGTTATTGATGTGGACATTAGTTAGTTAGCTTTTTTATTTTAGGGGGTGGTTTTTTTTTTTATTAAAAGTGTGAAAAACCTTAGAAATATTGTTTTAACTTTTTATCCTTCATTAAGAGTCTTTGTTTTATATAAAATCTTCTTTTCACCCTTTTTCCCAATATTTAAGAGTTAAAAATTAATTAAATATATTTATGATAATGTTAAAATCTTTATTTATCAGAAGTCATTAGAATTAATGACAACTAATACTTTTTTCATTAGTTTAAAAATTCTAAATCAACTAAATTTAATTTTAAGAAGATTTGAAAAATCTAGAAATAAATATAACAGTGTTTGAATAAGAAAAATTTTAGAAGAATCAAATTTTTAAAATTTTTAAGTACGTAATAAGAATGTGATCAATGATTTGTAAAAGTTACTAAAAACATACTCCTATTTTTACTTTTTATTATTATTTTAAATTAAATTTGATTCATGTGTATTGTTGAATTTATTATCACCACACTTTATGCCTTCATTTATTTCTTTTAATTAATTGCTTTAAAAATTGTACATGAGTTATGCATAATCAACAATTGATAACAAATTCTCTTCTTTTAATTTCTTGTGTTTTTTTTTAGATAAGAATTTTTAATCAAAAAATTTAGAAGAGTTTCACGCCAAATGAATCAATGATGCGTCTCTCTTAGCTTCTAACGGTAAGGAAAAAAGGTAATGCTTGACAAACATAAAAGCGATATCCATGAACCACTTGAAACCTCTCGTGATAAAATATATATGTGCTTCCACTAAAATATATGTTTATACTTACATTATTATATTAAAGTGTGAAGAATCATTGAAAAGTGATTTAAACTTTTACACTTCATTAAAAATTATCGCAATAAATAAAATCATTTAATTTTAAATAATCAAACGTTACACGTGCAAGGAACGTGTGGTTAATATATATATATATATATATATATATATATATATATATATATATATATATATATATATATATATAATATTAAAATTGTGAGGGGCCTTAGAAATAAAGTTGTCTTTTAACTATTTTCATAATATTTAAAGATTTAAAAATTAATTAAATATTTATAGTAAAACTTTCCTTATTGGAATTTCTTCAGAATTAATGACAATTAATACCTTTTTCATTAGTTTAAGAATCTTAAAAATCTATTTCATTACATAACTTAAGCAAGTGAATAACAAAGTTCAACTAGAAAAGTTAACAAATATTCATTAAGAAAAAGACAAATTCCCTTATGAAAAGATAATAATTTTTTTTTTTAAAATAACTCCCGAATAAAAAATTGACATTAAAGATTTATTTTTTTAATATCTAAGGAAAGAAAAATAAAATTTTCAGTTGTATTGTGCATCTATTTCAAATTTTCGGTTAGTACATTCTTCATATTTACCATGTATTTAGTTCTTTGATTCATAATTACAATTTTTCTTTATTTTTGGTTAGATATTTCAATTTGATTTTTATATTATTGTTAATTTAATTTTATCATGATGTGGTTTATTTTTCATTTCTTTCACCACTTACTTTTGGTGTAGTTGTATTTGGAAAGTGATTCGAATTTTTTGCACTTCGTTAAAAATATTTTCTATAGATAAAATTGTTTAATTTTAATAATCAAAAGTTACAGGTGCATGACACATGCAGCTAAACTAGTAAACAAGAATAGCCAAATATTAATTTATATTTAGCTATGAAATTTTTTTCGTACCAAGTAGTTAAATTATTCAACTACAAATTTGAAAACGTCACTATTAAATGATGACATAATTTGTGATAAAATTATATTGTCACTGAATCAGAGGTTAATTAGAGACAATAAAAGGACCATCACTAATTGTTTATAGTATTAATGACAAAAATTGAGGTCACAATTAAATATCAAATTTTGTAGTTAAAAATTATAATATATAACTACAAACTCTAATTTGTCGCTATTGCAATAACTTATTTTTTTATGATGAAATTTTTTTGTGTCTCAAATTGTAACTAATTCAAGACAAATAATAGTTTATCATAAATTGAATACATTATTAGCGACAAAAAATGGTGTCACTGAAAACTTAAAATTCATCACTAATGGTACTTAATAAATGGCGCCAAAATATTTTTTGGTGGGAAACTTTAGAGGACAAAACTTTACTATAAAATTTTATGTTTCGTTACTAAAAGTATATACATCATGTATTTAGATACGAAATGTAATTATCGTAATGAAAAGGGAACAATTAGTGATGAATTTCATCTCGTAGCTAATAATTTCGTAGCTATATATCAATTTTGTTGTAGTGTGATGTTGGGTGTATTTATGCACTTTAGTATCGTTATCCTAACCTATTTAGCCTTGTTTTGAGGACAATTCGTGTGATTTATGTGTAAACGAAGAATAAATAAGAATGTAAGTGTTCAAGGATGTGGTTATAATGCTTAGAAGTGTTTTCAAACAAGTTTGGGTTCAAATTGATCATTTAGAGTCTAGACGAGAAAACTAGTTTTACTACCTTGAGCTAGGTGTTGTTCTAGTCTATCATGATAGTTTATAATATGTCAAATGATTTTATAATGGTGTTAATGTTTAATATTATGTGTAAAAACTTTTTTTTACTTCAAAAAGTGCAATTGAATCAAGCCAAGAGTCAATATAATAAGTTAACGATCAACATGTGCAAGCCTAGTCTTAGCTGAGTTTCTAGCTTGTAGTTCTTGACGTCAAGTTGTGTTGAACTCTAAAGTGTGGTGTTTGATCATGTAGGGTGCTTTAGGAGTTGACGTAGATGATATTTGTATGAGTAAAAAGCTGAAAATTAAGGCAAAACAGCACCACAAGGCATGGGAGAAGTGGAGGAACACTTAGACAAAATTTTGGAAGCAAATTCTAGTGAGTGGAGGCGAATAGCCCATGACACATCAGCCATATCAGTGTAATGAAGCATGCGTATCCCAAGACATAGCGGCAAAATGGTGAATTTTCATCCCCCAAGCAGTCCGGTGCTCTCATGGACGTTACGCCTCCAAATCCTACACGGGTTAGTCTTCCTTGTAATATAAATACACACTTTAAACACTTTGTACTCTACTTTTGGACATCTTTCACTTAGGAGAGGGAATTCTCAACACTTCTTTTAGGATTTATATATCTTTAATTTATCTTTACAATGGATTATAACATGTATTCAATTATGTTGATTACGGTTATATTGATTAGCAGCTAAACGCCCCCTTTTTGGGGTTAAGGCTGAGATCATGATTGCTTTCAATTTGAATCATGTGTGTTGAATTGGTTATCATATTTGGTTGTTTGATTATTCTTGTTTTAATTATTTTAATGATTCATGGCCCTTATAATATATTCATTGTCGACCTTGTGATCTCGGGAGGGGGAATAGAAAGATAGAACGTGAGGGTAAATAGAGTAAGATTCTTATTGTTTTATAAAATAAGGAATTTGAATTAGCATCTAGAATAGGGATGTACCTAGAAGCCTTGCTTATTTCACACGAAGGATGATATATTTATGCACTTAATTGGATTATTACATCCCCGTTCAATGATGTATTGTAATGTACAAGTTAGTGTAAGACCCCGCAAAATTTTGAGCTTGCTAAGGGGTCCCAGACTTAGAAAATTCTAGCTATGTATTCAGACATAGAATTACTTCAGCCTTCATAAGTTGTTAACACTATTTCACGACTCTTGTGACCTTAAAATATTGATCTTTAGGTTGATTCATGATCAAGAATGTCAATAGATGTTTCCGAACAGCTTTTAGATTTTTCGAACCTCATTTAGATCATGTTCAAATGACTAAAATAGTGAGTTGATGGGATATTGACGCGTCGCATCATCCATCACGTCGATAGATAATTTTCCCCTTAGCTCAGTGCAAATTCTAGTGAACCAGCGCAGGCTTGATGCGATGCGTTGGCCATCACGTTGATGCCAACGATGCGGCATGTCAATCTATGCATCGATAGTTTAGTTTTCAGTCATTAAAAAGCCGTATCCTCAGGGGTAATAAGGTCTTTTTTCCATATTTATCATCCCCAAAACAAGAGATTAAGCCCCTATAGAGCCTAAATTCATTCATTATTCTCAAATTTCTCAAGAACAGAAACTCTAGGGGGATCATTTCAAATCAAGAACTCAAGAAACCACCACCGATCTTTCAGAATTCAGGCACTAAGGTATGTCAAGTGTTCATCCAAGGGTTCCTTCCACCCTTGGTGTCCAAGAAGCTCTTTTAAACTTTAAGTAGCTTGATTTCATGCTTTCCATGATTTGGATTCAAGTGTATTAATGATTATAATATTGATTGGATTTCTATTCCATGATTAAGTTCAAGATTTATGTAAAAATAACTATTATGTATGTAGTATCATGTGAATTCATGTTAAACCCTTGAAATTGTGATGCTCATGTGTTGATTAGTACTATATGCATATTCAATGCCTTCCAAGTGTTTGATTAGTTGTTCATGAGAATTAAATAATGAAATTATATCATGTTAGCATGTATTCAAGTTTATGTCATGCAAGTGTTTTACCAGCATGTCCCAAATGAATGAATGATAATTAGGTAGTTATTTATTATCTTTTAAGATTGTGCCATGTCTTATAATTTATGCTATCGAGTCTTGGAGGTATTTAATACTCGATAATTTAGATGATTACCTAGATCCATGGTCAGTCTCAGGATAGTATCAGTCATTCCACGATCAGTAGTACTCTCATTCGGTTACAGAACTCAGGAAAAACTCAGTAGACTCAGTATCAGTCCAGTCTAGTTCAGTATTCAGTTCAGGCCTCGATAAATTCAGCTAGTTAATAGAATTTAGTAGTATTCCATCAGTCAATGGAACTTAGTGAATTCAGTCGAGTTCAGTTAGACAATATAATCAGTAACAGTTTAGTCAAGAAAAATATGAACTAAAAATCAGTTCAGTATCTATTCAGTTGGGAATAAGATTCAGCACCGAGTTAACCCAGGGATGGGGGCATTCCTGCCAGCAAAGGGTTTGACCCTTTGTAGAAATCGCTGTATTACAGAATAACGTCGCTAGCATAGGTTGAGATATCTTCCTGCTAGATATTATGAGGGTTGATATATCTCATTCAAGTTTTCCTGCCAGCGAGGGTTGACGAAAGGGCTTTCTGTTAGAGAGGGTTAACTCAGAGCTTATATTTAATAGCACGATATTAGCACCCTTCCAACTGGGGTTACAAGTTGGACCCCAATCTATTTAGAAAAGGGCATGTTGGTTAGATGATTACCTTCCATAGTCTTAGTTTCTGTTCCAGTCTTAGAATAAAACTCAATTCAGTTCTACAGATTCAGGACTGTCAGATCCAGTCACTCAGTTCAGTATAGAACTCAGTATAGTTCCACAGGATCAAGACTGTCAGATATGGTCAATCAGTTATCAGCTATACATTATTAGTAAACTCGGATATCAGTAAATCAGTAACTTAGAACTCGTCAATTGTTTGAAATATAGAGTTGATGGGACAAGTCCCCAACTAACTCCGACTACTGAAATAAAACTAAAATACTGAAATAATTATCATTTCCTCTTTCGTTTATAGAATATGCCTCTAAAGAGGACTAAGGGAAGAGGAATGAGAGACCACTCAAAACCCTAGCCCGTCCAGCTAGATCCTCTGGACGAACACATCTCCCATGTTGAATTCAAAGAAGCTTTCACCACCCTAGATCATTCTGGGGCTGCCCAGAATGAATGCCTAGCTGTTGTTCTGGCTAACCCAGTGGCCAATACTATTGCTGCCAGGATTCGGGATTTCACCCAAATTAACCCTCCATCTTTTATTAGGTTTATGTCAGATGAGGACCCTTAGGAATTTCTTGATCAGGTGCAGAAATTTATGGATATTATGGGGTAATAGTTAGTGAGAGTTCTGAGTTAGTCATATATCAGTTATCGAATGTGGCACACTCATAGTTTAAATAGTGGAAAGCATAGAGGGATGCAAATGCAGGGTCAATAGAATGCGATGAGTTTGCTGTTGCTTTTCTAGATAGGTTCTTGCCACTAGAGTAGAGAGAAGTGAACGTTTTGGAGTTTATAAATCTACAATAGGGTAACATGATGGTGCAAGAGTTTTCTCTTCAGTTTACTCAATTAGCCAGATACACTCCTCATATAGTAACAAATAGCAGGTCTAAAATAAGTAAGTATGTGTCTGGCATGTCTAATAGTGTGGTTAAGGAGTGTAGGAACACAATGTTGATTAAGTAGATGGACATATAAAGGCTTATGGTACATGTTCAGTAGATAGAAGAGGCTTATAGGGAGAAGGAGAGAAAGAATAATAGAGCGAGAATAGGTAGTACCAACTTTGCTCAGCCTAAGTCAGAGGGTAGGAATCATTCTCATTTTTTCCCAAAATCTTCAGTCCTAGCTCCATCCTCAGCTAGTGCTTCTTTGCCAAAATTCAGAGATAGCAACAGAGATAGGGCATCAGGCACTAAACCCCAGAGTAGATTTAGTAGTGCCCGAACTAATCCCCTTTGTCAGAAATATGGAAGAAACCACCAGGGTATCTGTAGAGCTGGCAGTGATATGTGTTTTAGATATGGAAATCCAGGCCACATGGTTAGACAGTGTCCTTAGGTGGGTTCTCAGAGTCAGCATAATTATCCCCCAACTCAGTTCGATCGCTTTAATCAGCATGATGCCGCATCTAGTGCCACCAGTGGGCAGTGCCCAAATAGACTCTATGCTCTTCAGTACCGACAGGATCAGGAAAGTTCTCCTGATGTGGCCATTGGTATGTTACAAGTTTTCTGTTTACATATTTATGCTTTGCTAGATCCAGGAGCTTTGTTGTCTTTTATTACTCCATATATAGCCGTTGATTTTGGAGTCAGTCCTGAAATTTTAGTAGAGCCTTTCTCAGTCTCTACCCCAGTGGGTAAACCTATTATAGCCCGATAGGTATATAAGAACAATCCAATTATGGTATCTCAAAAAGTCACTTCAGCAGACTTAGTCAAATTAGAGATGACCAATTTTGATGTCATTCTTGGCATGAATTGGCTTCATTCTTGCTATGCCTCATTGACTACAAAACAAAATTGTTCAGTTTCAATTTCTAAATGAACACGTCCTTGAGTGGAGGGGTAAGGCCTCAGCACTTAGGGGGCAACTTTTTTCTTACCTTCGCACGAGAAAAATAATATGTAAGGGATGTGTCTACCATCTTGTTTGAGTCCAGGACTCTTGTTTAGAAACCCCTACTCTTGAATAAGTATTAGTAGCACGTGAATTCCCAAATATGTTTCCTAAAGATCTTCCCAGAGTTCCTCCCAGAAAGGAAATCGACTTCAGAATAGACCTTCTTCTTGATAATCAGCAAATATCTATTCCTCCATACATAATGGGACCTACAAAACTCAGAGAACTAAAAGAATAGTTAAATAATATCCTAGATAAGGGATTCATCAGACCCAGTATGTCTTGTTAGGGTGCACCAGTTTTATTCATGCATAGACTTGATAAATCGTGTGTTCAAGCAGTACTTGGACATATTCATCATAGTCTTCATAGATGACATTCTTGTCTACTTCCATAATGAGCATGATTATGCAGACCATCTCAAAATTGTATTGCAGATTCTCAGAAACCATCAACTATTTGCCAAATTTAGTAAGTGCGGATTTTGGCTAAGGTCAGTAGATTTCCTTTTCCATATCATTTTTGGTGATGGCATTAAGTTGATTCCCAAAAGACTAAAGCAGTGAGAAACTGGCTTAAACTTATCTCTCCATTAGATATCAGAAGTTTCTTGGGCTTGGCTGGCTATTACCGATGGTTTGTTGAGGGATTTTCATCTATTGCATCCCCTAAGTCCAGATTAACTCAGAAGAAATTCAAATTCCAGTTGTCCAATTCTTGTGAAAAGAGTTTTCAGGAGTTGAAGACTCCACTCACTACAGCTCCAGTTTTGATCCTAATAGATGGTTCAGATGGGTTTGTGGTGTATTGTGATTCCTCCAGAGTCAATTTGAGGTGTGTTTTGATGTAGAGAGGTAAGATCATAGCCTACGCATCTAGATAGCCTAAGCCCCATAAAAAGAACTATCCTACTTATGATCTTGAGTTAGAAGTAGTAGTATTTGCCTTAAAGATTTCGAGGCACTATTTGTATGGAGTGCATGTTGATGTGTTCACTGACTATAAAACCGTACAGTATGTGTTCTCTCATCAAGACCTAAACCTCAGTCAGAGAAGGTGGTTGGATCTATTTAAATACTATGACATGAGCGTCATGTATCATCTGGTAAAGCCAATGTAGTGGATGATACTCTTAGTAAGATGTTTATAGGTAATGTTGGTCATGTGGAGGATGATAAGAAAAAATTCATCCAGGAAGTTTATCAGCTTGCCCAACTAGGTGTTTGCTTAGTCGATTTAGTAGAAGGTAGTGTATGGGTGTAGAGTAGTTCAGAATCATCCCCAGTTTTTGAGGTAAATTAAAAGCAGGATAGGGAGCCCAATCTAGTCAAGTTGAAGGAATCAGTCAGAGATCAGAAGATAAAGGTTTTATCCCAAGGGGGAGATGGTGTTTTGCATTTCCAGGGTCGGCTATGCATGCTAGGTGTAGATGACTTGAGGCAGTGAATTTTTGTAAAAGTGCATGGTGCTAGCAACACCATTCATCCAAGGGCCACTATAGTGTACCATGATTTGTGAGAGATCTATTGGTGGAGTGGGATAAAGAGAGATATTGTAGAGTTTATAGCTAACTGCTCAATATGTCAGTAGGTTATGATTGAGCATTAGAAGCCAAGTGGGTCTATGCAGGAGTTCAGTATTCCCACCTGAAAATGGGAAGAAGTGAACATGGAATTTATGATGGGTTTACTTTGTAATCGTCGCCATCATGATTCAGTTTGGGTCATTATAGACAGGATGACCAAATCAACTTATTTCCTACCAATCTATAACTCATAATCAGTTGAGGATTATGCCAAACTCTATCTCAAGGAGTTTGTCAGATTGCACAGTGCTCCATTGTCCATTATCTCAGATAGAGGTACCCTGTTCACCTCTCATTTCTGGAAGGCATTCCAAAAGAATCTTGGTACCCAAGTTCATCTCAGTACAACCTTTCACCCTCAGATAGATAGTCAAGTTGAAAGGACTATTCAGAGTTTAGAAGATATATTGTGAGCATGTGCGAGAGACTTTAAAGGTTGTTGGGATAACCACTTGCCTTTGATTGGATTCACATAGAATAACAACTATCATTCCAATATTCAGATAGCTCCATTTAAGGCACTTTATGGGAGGAGGTGTAGATCTTGCATTGGTTGGTTTGTAGTGGGTAAGGCTATAGTGGTAGGGCCTAACTTGGTATTTGATACCTTAGAGAAAGTTTAGTTGATTAGGGAAAGGCTTAAGGCAGCTCAAAGCCAACAGAAATCATACACAGATGTACGCAGAAAGGATCTCGAGTTTGAGATTAGCGATTTTGTGTATTTAAAAATCTCTCCTATGAAATGAGTGAAGAGGTTTGGCAAGAAGGGGAAACTCAATCCTGATATGCCGGTCCTTACCAAATTCTCAGCTGTTTAGGAAAGGTAGCTTATGAGCTTGAGTTACCTTCAGACTTAACTTCAGTGTATCCAGTGTTCTATGTCTCCTTGCTAAAGAAATTCATAGGTGACCCAGAAGTCATAGTCCCTATAGAAGGCATAGATATTCAGAACAACCTCTCTTATGAAGAGATTCCAATCAAAATTATTGATTATATAATTCGCAGGCTGAGGAACAAAGAAGTCCCTCTAGTCAAAGTTCTTTGGCAGAATCAGTCCGTTGAGGGAGCTACTTGGGAGGCAGAAGCATACATGCGTACCATGTATCCTCACCTCTTCTCCGCAAACTCAGACCCATTCCAAGATAATAGTTTTCCTATTAAATTTACTCAGTCTCATGTTCTGATAAAGCTACCAACTTGGTATCAATTAACATTGCATACTCAGTCATACATTCACGAATTAGTTCAGTCATGTAATCATGCATCAGACATGGATTTCCAGTATATAACCTCATCTTATCAGTAATCCCAATCATGCATTCATGAATCATGTTCAGCTATGTACTTATGCATCAGATATGCATGTTCAATATGATAATTCATTATATCAGTAATTTCAGTCATAGAATCATGCTTTAGTTGTGCATATCTAGTGTCTAAATCAAGTCTATCAGTATTCTCAGTTTAATCACTCTCATTTGAGGATGAATGTTCCTAAGGGGGAGATATTGTAAGGCCCCGCAAAATCCTAAGCTTAACTTAGACTTTTAAGCTTGCTAGGGGTCCCAGACTTAAAAAATTCTAGCTATGTATTCAGACGTAGAATTATTTTGGCCTTCATATGTTGGCAACTCTATTTCATGACTCTTTTGACCTTAAAATATCGATATTTAGGTTGATTCATGATTAGGAATGTCGTAGGTGTTTTTGGATAAGTTTTGGATTTTTCAAACCTCGTTTAGGCCATGTTTGAGTGAATAAAATAGTGAGTTGATGCGATATCGATGCATCGCATCATCCATTACATCGATAGATTATTTTCCCATCATCTCATTGAAAATTCTAGTAAATCAATGCGGACTCGATGCGGACTTGATGCAGCACGTTGGCCATTTCATTGACACCAATGATGCAGAGAGTTGATCTGCCCATCGACAGTTTTGTTTTTTGTCATTAAAAGTGGTGTCCTCAGGGGTAATAGAGTCTTTGTTCCACGTTTATCAATCCCCAAAACATGAGATTAAGCCCCTTTAAAGTCTAACTTCATTCTTTATTCTCAAATTTCTCAAGAACAGAAACCCTAGGGGGATCAATTTCTAATCAAGAACTCAAGAAACCACCACCAATCTTTCAGAATTCAAGCACTAAGGTATGCCAAGTGTTCATCCAAGGGTTCCTTCCACCCTTGGAGTACAAGAAACTCTTTTAAACTTCAAGTAGATTTATTTCATGCTTTCCGTGATTTGGATTCAAGTGTATTCATGATTATAATGTTGATTTGATTTCTATTCCTTAATTAAGTGCAAGATTTATGTAAAAACAACTATTATGTATGTAATATCATGTGAATTCATGTCAAAGTCTTGAAATTGTGATGCTCATATGTTGATTAGTACTATGTGCATATTCAATTCCTTTCAAGTGTTTGATGAGTTATTTATGAGAATTAAATAATGAAATTATCTCATATTAGCATGTATTCAAGTTCATGTCTTGCAAGTGTTTGCCAGAATGTCCCAAATGAATGAATGATGATCAGGTAGTTATTTATCATGTTTCAAAGTTGTGCCATGTCTTATAATTTATTCTATTGAGTCCTGGGGTATTTAATACCCAACAATTTAGCTGATTACCTAGAGCCATGGTCAGTCTTAAGATAGTATCAGTCATGCCATGATCAGTAGTACTCTCGATCAGTTGAGGGTACCACCATTCTCGTTTAGAGCACCTGCCTGATAAGGGTGGCTAAGCTTGTGTTTACTTATGGCAGGTTACTGACACCCTTCCAACTAGGATTATAGGTTGGACCCCAATCAATTTAGAAAGGGGCATGTCGATTAGATGAGTACCTCCCACAGTCTTAGTTTCAGTTTCAGTCTTAGAATAGAACTTCGTTCAGTTCTATTGATTTAAGACTGTCAGATACAATCACTCAGTTTAGTACAGAACTTAGTATATTTCCACAGGATCAAGACTGTCAAATATGGTCACTCAGTTATCAGCTACATAGTATCAATAAACTCTGATATTAGTAACTCAGAACTCAGTATCCAGTGTTATCACGATCTAAGTTAAAGATTACACATTCCCTCATATACTCTTATTCAGTTAGATTCATGTCGTTAAGTCAGTATTGTTCACGCATATGAACCTATGTATTTCAGCCTACCTCACTTTGCATACAAGTATATTCAAAGTACTGATGCATACCTTTCTTTTGCGCTATGATATTTTATATCATAGGTTCAGACGCACGGGCTCCCGATCATACTTAGTAGTTTAGATTTTCTACAGTTAGAATTAGTGGTGAGTCCTCATAGTTCAAGGACATGATTATTATTTTAGCATTTCTATTTTATTTAAGTAGCCGAAATTAGTAGGGTACTTGTCCTATAAACTACACATTTCAGACAGTTTAGAGGCTTGTCAGACATATGTTTTAGTTTTGGTATTGTTATACCGTATTCAGTTTTATTATAGTATTGAACCTTATCACATGTTTTTCACCTAACTTCTGCATATTTGTAGTATTACTATTCAGTTATTGTAGTAGGTACCAGTCACGGGTTATCTTATGGTCCTTTGGGATTATGAGCACCATGTAGCGTCCGCGGTACAAACTTAGAGCATTACAGTTAGGTAGATGATTAGAGGTTGGGAGACCATGATTATGCGATAAATCCTATGAACCAACAACCAAGATAAGCATTCTAATGAAAGAAGTTTAATGGCATAGTATGATCTGGATCTCTATCCATTGATTGTCAAAAGTCATTACTTTTTTGCATTAGTTTAGTTTTGATTTAGTGTACAATTCTAAAACTTTCTTGGTTACTTTATCTCAATTGTTAAACTAGAATAGATAGTTTTTTAACACAAGTACCTACAGGATCGATATTTGACTTTCTTTATGGCTACTATATTACTTGGTAGACTACGTAGACTTGCATGTGCGCTATCAAGTTTTTGGCACCGTTGCTGGGGACTTGTAATTTGACAACTACTTTTATTTTACATTTGGTTTTTGCAATTACTTTGGTGATTTACACTTGGTCTTGGTTTTGTATTTGCTAGAAACAAATTTACATATTAGTAAGCTAGCAAGGGACCGAATTTGGTTGAACCAAGCCCCAAACTGAACAACGCTTCCATCAATGAAGGAGAGGAGAAATCCTTCTCCTTATTATTCCATAAATCGAAGAAGATCAAGATAATATTGTTATCATGGATGAAGAAAAAGCAGCCCGCAGGACAGTTTGTGAAGTGGCAATCCCATTTCCAATAAATCTGACCTCCCCTTTTTCAAAAACTGGATGCTGGAGGTAATTTTGAGCTCAAGAAGAATGTGGTACAACTTTTGATTAATAGGGGATAGTTTATTGAGATTTCAAATAAATATCCATAAGTGCACTTGCGAAACTTTCTGGAGATCAGTGACACATTCATCCCTACGGGTGTGTCAACTGATTATGTGAGGCTGAATCTATTCCTCTTTTCACTGTTAGGGGAAGCAAAGAAATCTTTGAATGTTGATCCAAAAAATTCAATCACAACATGGGATGACTTAGCCAGTAAATTCCTCATCTAATTCTTTCCGTTTGGCAAGACTATGAAACTTTGCATTGAGATTGTGTGCTTTAAAAAGATGCCAAATAAGAATTTAGATTATGCTTGGGAACAGTTAAAAGCCCTTCTTCAGGACTGTCCATATCATCAATAACCCAATGAGGTATTAACTCATACTTTTGTACTGGCACTTAACCATAACACAAAATTTTTCTAGATTAAGCTGCAGGTGGTCAAGCTTTAGAGTTGACATTTGATTAGCTGCATACTTTGTTGAACCGTATTGCTCAAGGGAATCCCGAGTGGCATTCAGACTCAAGAAATGCCATAAAGAAGATTGAAGGTGTGCTAAAGGTGGACCAATTTACTGCTATATCCATCCAGATTTCTACACTGCAAAATCAGATAAGCAATATAAAGTTTGGAGTTGCATATCCTGAAACTATAGTTAATACAATTCAACAAGTTGCTGGTTGGTGTGAAGTTTGTGGTAATAGTGGCCATTCAACAGTTATATTTGCTGTAAATCCTGGTCCGTGATGTGTGTAGAAAATGCTCAACGGTAGAATTATGGGAATGCCTACAATCTAAAGTGGCAGACTCAGCTACTAAATCAGCCGTGGAATGCCCAACAATAGCATCTTCAGCAATCATAGGTTCAAAGGAATTAGGCCACAAATAGCAATATTAAAGAGATAATGAAACAGGTGTTAGATTATCAAACATAATTGGCAGTAGATATAAAGAATCAGTAGGAATACATGAAAACTCAGTAGGCGACTACAAGGAAATTAGAGTTGTAATTGGGAAAGCTATAGTAGGCATAAAATACCAGGACTCAAGGTGGTTGATGTTGGGTGTATGTATACGTCTAAGCACCATAATTTACCCATATTTTAGATAAGTTTTGAGGATAAAATATATAATTCCTGCACTTTTAGTCCATTTTCAATTAAGTGAGCTAACCTATGTGATTAACATGTTTTTCAGGTACTAATGATGAAGATTTCAGCACTTTGTGGACCTGTGGGCAGCAAAGGAACACTTCACATAAGAGGGAAGGCAGCTTTTGGACTGAATGTGATGCATGAAGATTTTTTCCCGGGCAAAATCAGTATTTTTAAATACTTAGTGATGCAACAGTAACCTAGTATAGAAGAATGTTATAAAAACCTTATTGCTGAATTTTTCAGCATGATCATCATTCGACATTATTCATTATTCACTATTCAGATTCTATAATATTTTTGGACAGAGAAAAACGGCTAAGGCTTGAGCAACGGATAGATGAAAAACGTCATTCTCTTATTGACGCTAAATCATCTCCATCGTGAAAATTGTTCTAGTTTGGTATGATGATGATGTCTACTTTGATTTCCATTGTATTCATGAGTAGCTAAACTTTTCTGTTAGGGTTTTGGAAACCTTATAAGATACTATCTATTGCTATGAGTTTGTGAATTCTTGATGTGTATGCTACTTATATCATTACTCTCTTTGTTTTAATTGAATTCTCATGGTTGCAAACATAGGGAATGTGCTAGTATAACATTAACTTGTTCGATAGAAAAGTTAAATGTTTGGAAAAGAGAGTGTGACAAGAAAATAGGGTTTTCAACCTCTATTTACACGTTAATGCCTTAGCAGGATTAACTACTTGGAGAATTCGTACCAATTGTTACATACTTTAGGTTCGAGAGAGCTAAGGTGAAATAATCCTTGATGGTTGAAAAACACTTGGATTTAGAATTAGAATACGAATCTCTATAAGTGCATGCATGTCTAAATTCCGCATTACTCATAGTTAATAGAGAAGTAGAAACTACAAGGTGGACATAACCCTAACTTATCATTCTCTGTGATTAAAGCTTACTATACATAACATTCCATCGTTACTTTGACATTATTAGTTCACGCCTAAACCAAAACCCCTTGTTCCTTGGAATTTTCGACCAACAGTCTACTAATAATTGCAACACTTAGTGACCAGAGTATTCCCTGTGGGATTCGACACCCAACCCAGTTGGGTTCTATATTTGACAGCGACCGTTTACATTTTCTAACGAGAGTTGTAATTTGGGCGTATCAAATTTTGGCGCCGTTGCTAGGGAATACGGTTGTCAACTAAGTTTGTGATAGTTAATAGACCCTTTGGTCAAAGATTATCAAATTTAACTCTTTGTTTGTTGTTTTTGGTTTTGTTCCGGTTTGGTAGAGTGCATGCCAAATACATGAAGTTCCGGTCAGCCATTATTACCTATAAATCCTGAACCATATCTTATTGGCAGAATGGATGCGCAACGAAACCTTGAACGGATGGCTGCTCAATAGGATCAGGCTAGACTGCTCAAGTGCCTCAACAGAATATTGATAACCCAGGTCGGGCAACAAATCCTGACGATAAGGACCTGGGTGATGATGAGTTACTAAATCCAGGGCGTACAGATGAGATGGTAGCACCTATGAACAGGAGAGATTGTCAAGCTGGAAAGAGACCTTAACACCAAGCTGTGTAGGCTCCCTTTGATGATGATGATGACGATCTGGATGGGGCTGGTGCCACAAGGGCTATTATTCCTTCGCCCTTAGCACTCGGAGCCAAGTTCAATATCACTAGTACCATGATTCAGCTCTTGCAACTCAAGGGGTTATTTGGTGGACTTGCAGGCGATGATCCGAATATGCATCTGATTAATTTTATCTCAACATGCAAGTCGTTTGATAATCCAGGAGTTGGACAAAATGCAATTCGGCTGCGCTTATTTCCATTATCTCTATCTGGAGAGGCAACTCTATTTTTGAATAGGATAACGCCTGACTCTATTACTAATTGGAGAAAACTGAATGACGCTTTCCTAGAAAAATTCTTTCCGCCATCCAAGAGAGCACAATTAAGATATGAGATCAGCAATTTTCAACAGCTTCCAACTGAAGCTCTCCACGAAATATGGGAGAGGTTCAAGAAGAAGATTATGCGGTGCCCAAATCATCAGATGACCAATATCCAATTGATGGAAATATTATATAGGGCTTTCAACTCGGTGACTAACCCAGTGGTTGATAATGCTGCAGGTGGGTCATTTATGGACCTTACTTTTATTGAGGCAAGTGATATGCTGGATCGTATGACAAAACAGCGTAGATCTTGGCATACCAGGGATTCTGAGGTAGCAAGCTCTATTGTATCTATTGGCATGACTGCAGTACAGAGGCGAAGAGAAGAGGAGCGTGAACAAGATATGGCTCATATGAAAACGTAGATGAATCTTTTTACCAAGCATTTATTATCAGGGAAGACCGAAAAAGTCAAGGTTGTTGTATCACAGGGAAGAGATGACTCTAATTCTGAGGAGGAAGCAAATTACTTGAATAATCAGGGGGTTTTTGAGGCAATGCCCAAGGAAACCAAGGTCAGAACTATTATGATAAATTTGGATACAAGGACCACAATCAAGGAAGTTGGAAGAATAAGATTGACAGGAGTGGTTTGTACGTTCCTCCTGGAAATCGTGAGGCTGCGGCGTCTGGCTCTGGGAAGATGTCCATGGAAGATATGATGGCTAAGCTATTAAAAGGAGTGGAGGCAACCAACACGGGAGTAAATGAGGTAAAGAATGATTTGTCTTCAATAAATCAATTGGTTGACTCGCATTCCACTGCAATAAAACAGCTGGAACAACAACTGAGTCAACTTTCAGCGATATTCAATCAAAGAAAGGCTGGTACTTTACCTAGTGATACTATGCATAATCCAAGGAATGATGGATCATGTATGGCTATTACTACCAGGAGTGGTTAAGTGTTGGAAAGTCCATCCATAGGCAAGTCGGTGGTTGATAATATAGAAGAGAATGTTATTAAAGTAGACTGTGATGATTCTGTAGAAGCTGAAAATCACAATGAGAACATTCTTGATACTACACCTACATGTCAGCAGTCCAAAAAGATCAAGAATGGGACGTAAAATAAAAGGGATGTGGTGGAGAAAACTCTTCCAAATCCACCACAAACTTTCCCTCAGAGACTGAAGAAGTAGGCTGATGACACCAGCTTCAGTAAATTCATGACAATGTTGAAGCAGCTGATTATTAATGTGCCTTTGGTGGAGGCACTTGAGCAGATGCCAGGGTACGCCAAATTCATGAAGGTCCTTTTGACGAAGAAAAGGGCAGCAAGCTATGAACTAGCAGATAATGCTCATCATTGCAGTGCAATTGCCACGCGATCTTTAGTATAGAAGAAGGCGGATCCTGGTGCTTTCACTATTCCTTGCACAATTGGATCTTTGGATTTTTCTAAGGCGTTGTGCGATTTGGGGGCTAGCATCAATTTTATGCCACTATCCATTTATAGACAGTTGGGGTTGGGCGATCCTACACCAACCAACATGCGGCTCGTGATGGCAGATGGGTCGGTAAAATGACCTGTTGGTATGTTATATGATGTACTGGTGAAGGTTTCTGCCTTTATTTTTCCTGCATACTTTGTTATTTTGGATTGTGAGGTGGATTCTGAAGTTCCCATAATATTGGGATGTCCTTTTCTCGCAACAGGAAGTATGCTTATTGATTTACGTGCAAATGAGCTTTTATTATGGATGAATGACAAAGTGGTCCATTTTGATGTATGCAAATCAATGAAGCAACCTAAGGATATGAATGTGTTCTCTGTATCTGATGTTTATTATGAGGATAAGAAAGAATTATCTATAGAGAAGCAGCTTACTGTTGAGCTATTGGCTGCTGTGCTTTTGAATTTTGAGCGTGAGGATGTGGAAGAGTATGAAGAAACTATTTGTGCTCTAATAGGAATGGGGTCCTATTCTCATGCCCCTAAGAAGCTGGACCTTGACCTTAAGAATCAACTTTCACCACCAACGAAACCATCCATTGAAGAGCCACCAGTGCTAGAATTGAAAGAGCTCCCCAGTCATCTAAAGTATGCATTCTTGGGAAGTGGAAACACACTTTCGGTTATTGTTGCGGCTGATTTAGGTGAACAACAAGTAGCGGATCTCATTTCTTTTCTGAAGAGGTACAAGAGAGCCATTGGTTGGACTATTGCTGACATAATTGGTATCCCTCCTGGGATATGTATGCAAAAGATTCAGCTCGAGAAAGATTGCGTGCCCACTATTAAGCATCAACGTCGTTTGAATCCACCTATGCAAGAGGGGGTGAAGAAAGAAATTATTAAGTGGTTAGATGCAGGGGTGGTGTACCCAATCTCAGACAATAAATGGGTGAGTTCGGTGCAATGTGTGCCCAAGAAAGGGGGCATGACAGTAATTGCAAATGAAAAGAATGAGCTAATTCCCCTCAGACATGTCACAGGGTGGAGAGTGTGCATGGACTACCAGAAGATGAATTCGTGGACATTAAAGTATCACTTCCCAATGAAGTTCATGGATCAAATGCTTGATTGATTTGTAGGGAAGGGATGGTTCTGTTTCTTAGATGGTTATTTCGGATACAATCAGATTTGTATTGCGCCTGAAGATCAGGAGAAGACCACTTTTACATGCCCGTATGGTACTTTTGTGTTCAAATGAATGCCATTTGGGTTATGTAACGCACCTGCCACCTTTTAGCATTGAATGATATCCATTTTTTCTGATATAGTCGAAGACACCTTGGAGGTGTTCATGGGTGACTTCTCAGTTGTAGGTGAGTCATTTGAATCATGCTTGGCAAATCTGAGTATGGCTTTGCAGAGATGTGTTGAATTCAACCTAGTGCTAAATTGGGAGAAGTGTCACTTTATGGTTAAGGAAGGCATTGTTCTAGGGCATAAACTCTCTGAAGGGGGAATTGAGGTTGATCGAGCCAAGATTAAAGTTATCGAGAAGCTTCCACCTCTAATTTCTGTAAAGGGGGTTTGTAGTTTTCTCGGTCATGCAGGTTTTTATCGAAGATTTATTAAAGACTTCTCCAAGATTGCTATCCCATTATGCAAACTTTTGGAGAAGGATGCAAAATTTGACTTTGGTGAAGAGTGCTTGAAGGCATTTGAATGCCTCAAAGAAAAGCTAGTGGAAGCTCCTATTATTGTAGCACCCGATTGGTGTCTACCTTTTGAAGTTATGTGTGATGCAAGCGGGGTAGCATTGGGTGCTGTACTTGGTCAGAAAAGAGAAAGGATATTTCACCTAATCTACTATGCGAGCAAGGCTTTGAATGGAGCACATAAGAACTATACCGTCACTGAACAAGAGCTTCTAGCAGTTGTTTATGCTTTCGAAAAGTTCCGTGCTTACTTGTTGGGAACCAAAGTAGTAGTTCATACAGATCATGCAGCTCTAAGATATCTAATGGAAAAGAAGGATGCTAAGCCCAGGCTAATTAGGTGGGTGTTACTGCTGCAAGAATTTGATTTCAAGGTAAAGGATAGAAAAAGTTGCGAGAACCAAGTAGCTTATCATCTACCTAGACTTGAGAGTGAGCACATAGTGCAACCCGACCTTGATATTGATGATGTATTTCCCGACAAAGAGATACTATACACTATGGTGGAAAATTTACCATGGTATGCAGACTTTGCGAACTACATGGTAAGTAAGGTGATTCCTGAGTATCTCTCCTTTCATTAAAAGAAAAAGTTCATGCATGATGTGAAACACTACTTCTGGGATGAGCCGTATCTTTTTCGACGATGTGCCGATGGTATTATCAGATGATGCATCTTAGATGTGGAGGTGCCTAGCATACTGGAAGCAAGTCATGCTTCACAAGTTGGGGGTCACCATGCAGGTGATCAGACGACCAGGAAGGTATTGCAAAGCGGCTATTATTGGCCTTCATTATTCAAGGATGCCTACGATTTTGTGAGTAGGTGTGATCAATGTCAGAGGCAAGGCACTATATCAAAGCACCATGAGATGCCCATGTCTAAAATGATTGAGGTAGAGTTATTTGATGTCTGGGGAATTGATTTCATGGGCCCATTTGTGAGTTCGTTTGGGATGAAATATATCCTAGTTGCTGTGGACTATATATCCAAATGGGTCGAAGCAGTCGCGCTAGCTGATAATGAAGGTAAGCATGTTGTAGCATTCTTAAAGAGAAATATCTTCTCTCGTTTTGGGGTACCACGTACCATCATAAGCGATGTAGGATCGCACTTTTGTAACAAGCTGTTCAGAGCCGTATTGGTGAAATATGGGGTTAAGCAACATAAGGTAGCTACACCTTACCACCCACAAACTAGTGGGAAGGTAGAGGTTTCTAATCGGGAGATCAATCTGATACTTGCTAAGATGGTGAATTCCAGTAGGAAAGATTAGTCCAGAAAGCTGGACGATGCCTTATGGGCATAGAGGACTGTGTTTAGGACACCAATTGGCATGTCACCATATCAACTAGTTTATGGGAAACTTTGTCACTTGCCAATTGAGCTGGAACATAAAGCACTATGGGTAGTGAAGCGGCTTAACCTACATTGGGATATGCTATTAATCTGAGATTGGAACAGCTGAATGAGATGGATGAATTCCGACTACATGCGTATAAAAGAGAAGATCTCTACAAGGAAAGGATAAAAAAGTATCATGATCGCAGGATTATCCAACGAAACTTTCAGAAGGGTGATTTGGTACTTCTTTTCAACTCCAGACTGAAGCTATTTCCAGGTAAGTTGAAATCTAAATGGTCTGGTCCATTCAGAATTAGCCAATTCTACTCATCTGGAGTAGTGGAGTTTGAAAACAATGATGGTGGTTTCTTTAAGGTGAATGGCCAATGAGTGAAGCTATATATCGGTCCACCTAACTTGATAAAATGTATATCCACCATCTATCTTGATGAAGTCTGAGTAATTGAGATAACTATGTCATGCCGCGATAATAAATCAAGATCTACATGGGAGGCAACCCATCATTTTTAATCATTTTTTTTACTAGTATTTTATTTTTGATAAAGAAAAGTTCAAACAGAAGAGTCGAGCCACGACCAAAACTAAGGCGCTTGGTGGGAGGCAACCCATCCTTCTAATTATTTTTGTTGTTTTTGATTAAGTGTAAGTCCAAGACGTATACAGGAGGATATTAATACCAAATTTTGATTTGAAAGCGAGCCATGATAAAGGTGGTAAGTTAGGAATGATGGAGCAAAGGCTATCGGCTAGGCATTGCCTATGCCAATCTAGGCAACAGACAAGGCATTGCCTATGCCAATGTAAGCAATGCTATAGTCATTGCCTATGCGATTTCCTATGCTCACTGCCTCACATAGGCAATGGACAAGGCATTGCCTATGCCAATCTAGGCAATGGACAAGGCATTGCCTATACCAATCTAGGCAATACCATAGGCGCCGCCTATGCCATTGCCTATGCTCGTTGCATCACATAGGCAATAGGCAAGGTGCCGCCTATGCCAATCTAGGCAGTAGGCAAGGGGTCGCCTATGCCTATGTAGGCATAGCAAAAGGCGCCGCCTATGCTAAGAATAGGCAAAGTAATAGGAGCCGCCTACTTATACTTTTTTGCCTCCTAACCCGATTGTATATGGGTCAAACCCGATCCATGGCTTAGCCTTTAAATAGATACTCAATCTTAGAACACAATGCAATTGTTTTCTCAACCTAGGCGCCGCCCAAGCTCCCCTATTCTCTCAAAGTTGTTCTTTTTCTTCATCTAATCTTGCAAGCTCATCTTTCGGATTCGTCACCACATAATTTTCTCTTTTATATTCCGTATTTGTTGAAATGCTACACTTATAATGGTTCATTAGATTTTTATGTGGTGTTTGGTGATAAGAATATGGTTGGTTTGTTATGATACATCTAGTTGAGTGAATGGATTCGTATGGGTGTTCTTGACTTTACTCCAACTTGTATTTGATTGGTATTCACTTTCATATTTTTATGGAGTCAGAATTGTGAAGTTAATGCATAATCTTGAACGTTGTAAGCTTGAATGTTTGAATGACTCATTCATCGAGGTACTAATTATGATTGACCACAAGCATAAGATGGTGTGATTATTTCTATGCAATAAACTTGTAACATCTCTATGTGGTAGTCTTGTTGAAAAAGTGCATTAATCGATTGAAATAAAGTTGGAAAAGATAGTCAAGATTACATGAAAGTATGACTGCGCTAAACTTGTTGTTGGAACATACCGCCTAAAGGCATGTCGATGAAGTCTGAGTAATCGACATCACTCACTTTATTAGTCTGTGCCAAGAAATTAAGTGTGGGGTGGTGCCATCACTGATTGTTACTCGATTATAGTGAATCTTCTGAGATGAAACTAACATGACTCTATTGTGATCTCAGGTAGAATGGCCCCAAAAGGATGACAAGGAAAAGAAAAAGTGTCCACCTCACAGAAAGGTCAGAAAAGGTCAAGAAAAGACCAAGATGAGCCCTCCTCTATGCAAGTTCCTCGATGTACTTTTGGAATCAAGTGGGTTCTAGAGGAGGAAGGGAAGGAGTGGTATAGGAACAACAAAGTAAAGAAATATGTTCATGTGGAGTTAATGCAGAAGGACAGTCTAGCAAAGAGAGACCCCCGCATTTTGGCTAAAATCATGGCGCTAAATCTTGACTTCATTTTCTGAGATATAGGGGAATGCAATCTTGATCTAACGCGAGAGTTTTATGCTAATTGGTCCACAAAGACTACCGGAAGTAAAGTAAAGATTCGGGGCCAAATCTTGCAATTGAACGCGGAGTTCTTAAACTCTTTTCTAGGCACTCCATCTGTGGATTCAGTACCACTCAACGAGCTTTATCACAGACCTCCCTACAGGGCCATCAGACATACACTGTGCGGAACAAGGTCCATGACCCGATGGATTCGTCACAAGGATAATGGTCGTCACAACACCTACTCGTATGCCTCTTTGACCAGAGAAGCTCGCATATGGTTAAGTATAGTCAACTCTTGCTTGATTCCTGGGACACAATATACTAAGATCACATGTGATCGAGTCTGCCTAGTGTATGATCTGATGACAAATATTCCCATCAACTTTGGTGTGGTTAT
The DNA here is from genome assembly GCA_030864225.1 of Capsicum baccatum var. pendulum. Classification (NCBI taxonomy): domain Eukaryota; kingdom Viridiplantae; phylum Streptophyta; class Magnoliopsida; order Solanales; family Solanaceae; genus Capsicum; species Capsicum baccatum. The sequence goes on along the minus strand of CM061554.1, from coordinate 178,335,636 downwards.
ACGATCATCAATGCGCAAGGCAAGGCTGCACAAAAGTTCCCACTTCAGCTTCGGCAATTTGTTGACTGCGATCTTGAGGAAAGAGCACATTGAAGAGGAACCCGCTGACCATAAGCTGCCACACAACCCGAAGAAGGTTGATCTCACGGAGATTAAAGATCCTGAAAATGGTCAAGGCATCAACCTTACCACTGTTGAGAGACATGCTTAAGATGAAAGTTTTTTCCGCCATCTGTATGGCATGACTAGATTTACCATGATAAATGGGGGTCGTGTTCCGACTGATCTAGAGCTTCAGCAGTTGGACAATGACTACCCGCTTAATAAGCATGTATGAGATATGTGTGGAGTGGGAGTACATTTGGAGGAACGTCTCGATGATGACGTGGCAACTGACGATGATCACCGACTGCCAGATTCAGATGTGGAGGACAACTCTGATGATGATTCCGACACAGGGGGTAAGACCCCAGACATAGAAGAGGAGTCCGACTAATCAGGTTTTCCTTATTTATTTCCATTGAGGGTAGTGTATCCCGTCTAAGTATGGGGTGCGGGTATATGTATGCTGTATTGTACTTCTTGCCTACATTTATTCTTGTTTGTTTGAATTAGTCTTAAATAGGTTAAGTTAGATTTTAGATTTTGCATGAAATGCATGAAATTATTTTGATAGATGGCATGGTATTATAACAAGAGTTTGTGCTAAATCATTACTATTGAGACATCTAGGCTCTAAGTTGTGACTCACTGTGTGATAAATTATTGTGGTTTAATTCATTCATCTGTTGGGTCAAGAATCTATAATCCTCCTAATGAAGTTGACCATGTGCCTTGTGTGTGTGAGGTTATTGTATATTCTTTATTGTGGCTGATGCTAGAACTTTCCTGGTGTGTGTGTGAAGCGAAATAAAGAGTGTGAGTTTAGGAGATGATTTAGGCATTTCTTTGGCAGCCTCATATGTAGCCTAATCCATTTTTTTAAGACCATAATTTGATCCAAATTCCTAAGCGCTTTAAATTGTAGAATCATCTGGCAAAATAAGAGGAAAATTGTGAAAGTGATGCCTCAGAGTGTATTGGTGCTTGAAAATGCTGTGAAAAAGAGTGGCTATCATAGGGATGCTTAATAAAAAAAAAAAATAAATAAATAAAAAATAAAAATAAAAAGAATAATAAAAGAAACTAAAAAAAAGAATTAGAAAAACAAAAATATAGTTATGTTTATGATTGAATAACAAAATGGGTGAAAAGGGGTTGTTAGATGAAAGGAAGGTAGAGTGGTTGTTAAAAGTTAGTGTAAATAGCATAATGTAGTGTATTAAAGAGCTTAGGGAACATAGTCTCTATTTCTGGCCAAAATAGTCCTACCTGTCCCTTAGCCTACATTACAACCCTGTAAAGACCTATTTGATCCTAAACTTAGCATTCTGATATTAGTAGAGCATTACACTAAGGGAAAGCATATGGTCATCAGTTGTAATATAAGAATTCTTTGTGAGAGTGAGAGCAAGCAAAGTCTTATACCCATGTTTCGAAAAATGCAAAACAATGAGTGATTATGGGTGACATCTTGTGTGAGCGCACATGGTTGATGATTGTTGGGTAGTTTTATATGATCTCTTGTGGCTTAACCTGTGAATATGAATTAACCATCCTAATGAGTCTATGTTGGAGGGTGAATTGTTTCTAGTAATGATCAAGAAATCTACTCTTTGTTAATAATTGTCGTGCATGTCTTGTTGAAAATTTTGTGTTGCTCGTGTGAAGTTAGTTAGGTACTGCATGGATGTACTATTTTGTTCGAGGATAAACAAAGTTTTAAGTGTGGGGTGGTGATGTTGGGCGTATTTATACGTCTAAGCACCATAATTTACCCATATTTTAGCTAAGTTTTGAGGATAAAATATATAATTCCTGCACTTTTAGTCCATTTTCAATTAAGTGAGCTAACCTATGTGATTAACATGTTTTTTAGGTACTAATGATGAAGATTTCAGCACTTTGTGGACCTGTGGGCAGCAAAGGAAAACTTCACATAAAAGGGAAGGCAACTTTTGGAAGCTTTTGGACTGAATGTGATGCATGGAGAATTTTTCCCGGACAAAATCAGTATTTTTAAATACTTAGGGATGCAGCAGTAACCTAGTAGAGAAGGATGTTTTAAAAACCTTATTGCTGAATTTTTCAGCATGATCATCATTCGACATTATTCATAATTCATTATTCAGATTCTGTAATATTTTTGGACAGAGAAAAATGGCTAAGGCTTGAGCAACGGATAGAGGAAAGACGTCATTCTCTTATTGACGCTAAATCATCTCCATCGTAAAAATTGTTCTAGTTTTGGTATGATGATGATGTCTACTTTGATTTCCGTTGCATTCATGAGTAGCTAAACTTTTCTGTTAGGGTTATGGAAACCTTATAAGATACTATCTATTGCTCTGAGTTTGTGAATTCTTGATGTGTATGCTACTTATATCATTACTCTCTTTGTTTTAATTGAATTCTCATGGTTGCAAACATAGGGAATGTGCTAGTATAAGATTAACTTGTTCGATAGAAAAGTTACATGTTTGGAAAAGAGAGTGTGACAAGAAAATAGGGTTTTCAACCTCTATTTACACGTCAATGCCTTAGCAAGATTAACTACTTGGAGAATTCGTACCAATTGTTACATACTTTAGGTTCGAGAGAGCTAAGGTGAAATAATCCTTGATGGTTGAAAAACACTTGGATTTAGAATTAGAATACGAATCTCTATAAGTGCATGTATGTCTAAATTCCGCATTACTCATAGTTAATAGAGAAGTAGAAACTACAAGGTGGACATAACCCTAACTTATTATTCTCTGTGATTAAATCTTACTACATATAATATTCCATCGTTACTTTGACATTATTAGTTCATGCCTAAACAAAACCCCCCTTTTTCTTGGAATTTTCAACAAACAGTCTACTAATAATCGCAACACTTAATGACCAGAGTATTCCCTGTGGGATTCGACACCCAACCTAGTTGGGTTCTATATTTGATAGCGACCGCTTACACTTTCTCACGAGAGTTATAATTTGGGTGTATCAGTGGTTTGCCAAGTGATACTGAACCTTCTAAAAAAGTCATGGCAAACACTTAGAGAAGTGGTAAAGAGCTTAATGAAGAACCTCCAAAGGCATCTAAGGAGGTAGATGTATAGAAAGCTCCTAAATAGGTAAACGACAAAGTTGTTAAAAATTTGAGGAAGTCTGAGTACTCAAAAGAAAAAGTTACTGAAGAGGTGAAGAAGATCCCACCACTACCTTTCCTACAGAAGAGTATAAGGGAAAAGGAGGATGTGTTCTTCAAGAAGTTCTTTGACACGTTCAAAGAGCTTCACATTAACTTACTTTTTTTTAGATGTTTTATAGAAAATGCCCAAGTATGCTAAGTACTTGAGAGATGTAGTTGCTAATAAGGTTAAGCTACTGAATGCGTAGGCAGTAGCACTCACTGAAAAGTATACCTCGATAATGACATAAAGGATGCCCAAAAATCTCAAGGACCCTAGAAAGTTAACTCTCCCTATTCAAATTGGGAATAGCTAGGTAGTCCATGCACTTAGTGATTTAGGGGCATGTATTAACTTGATTCCCCTCTCCTTATTTAATACTTTGGGCTTGGGGAAGCCAATACCGAGCTCTATGCTATTGCATTTGGAAAATGGGATCATAGACCATCCTGAAGGAGTCATAGAGGATGTTGTCACAAAGGTTGGTAAGTTTATTATTCCTGCTGACTTTATTGTTTTAGATTTTCAGGCAGATGAACTAGTGCCAGTTATCTTGGGACATCTATTCTTAGCAACGGAGAAGATTTTATTAATGTGAGAGAGGGCATGCTCACAATGAGGTTGGAGAATGAACATGCAGTTTTTAAAGTGTACAAAGTGCTTAACACACTATCTCATTACAAATACTTGTGCATGATTACTGTGATTGAAGGGGATAAGTGTAGGACCGTGGAGTTTTTCCACAAAAGACTTCTTCATACTTTCTCATTGTGCAGCCCAAGCCACAACTACCTAAGCACGACATGATATAGATTGATGAGCCAGAAAAGGCTATTTGTGAAAAAGCTATTGACCTTAAGATTTCATACTCAATAGGTCAAAAAACAATAAGAAGATGGCGCTAAGTATGATAAAAATGATGAAGGAATTTGGTTGAGTAGTAGTTGGGTCATGCCATGACACTAAATCAGGCACTACTTGAGAGGCAACCCAAGTTAAGTAGGTATGTTTTATTTTTAGTTTTTTAATTTTTACTTCTCATAGTTGTTGTTTTTCTTAGTCACGGGTTGATGGGAAGCCTAAGTACCGAAAACCTGAGCTAAAAATCATGGAGAATACTAAGTGTGGGGTTCCCCAGACCCTCTTGATGTATAAAGATGTTACTATCTAGGCCTAGAGGCCTTAGAGAATATTTCTATTTCTACTTTTAAAGTATACTTTAGGGACAAATTAAATTTATAAGTATGGGGTGTGAAAGTTCCCATTTTTAGGGTAAATTTAAAATTTTTGTGTCAGGAATAAGTGGGATATTCTTGTTGGGTTATAGGTGACTACATAGTGCAAGTATTTTTTTTTATAAAAACATATTAATTATGTGAATTACTATTTTTCATACTATTAGGCTCATGTTTATGAATCTCGTACTTGTTGGCTTAAAGTTGAATTCATGTGATTGTTTAGTTGGGAGTCCATGATGATCCTACTTGAGTTGAGCATGTACCATGTGCGTGTGAGGTATTTGTAAATACCTTATTGCATATGATGTCTAAAATTTTTTTGGTGTATGTGCAAAGAAAAATAAAGAGTATGTGTTTAGGAGATGATATAGGTATTTCTTTGATAGACATTTTTTATACCTGCTTTTCACCTACCATTGTGCATAATCTTAGTCAGCTCTATTGAGCCTTTAGCTATTTCTTTAGCAGACTCATATGTAGCCTAATCTCATCTTTCATTGACCTTAGTTTGATCCAAAAGGCTCCTAAGCCCTTTAATGTAAAGATTAATTGAGTAAGGAGTTTGAAATTATAGAAGGAAAAACTAAAATTAAAGCCCTTAAGTATTAGTTATTGGTGTGTAAAAATTATTGTGTTGTGGTTGGGAGTTAGAGAAATTTGTGCTTGAAAACTTTCCATTTTTAGTCCAGTTGTGTTACAATGAACTTGTTTTGTCCCTAGTCCTCCTTGGACATTGTGCACCTCAATTAAGACAAATTGCATAAGTTGAGGATGGTTATCATAGTGGTGTGTAACATAAATTAGGGGCAAAAAAAGGGTAAAATTGAATGATATGTACATAACACATTCTCACCATAGTGTATATGAGTGAGCTTGGTTGTTAAAGGTACATTGAATTAACAGTATGATGTATTGAATCGCTTAGGGAAAATAGTCACTATTCTTGTCCAAAATTGTTCCTACCCGTCCCTTAGCCTACATTACAACCTTTGAAAACCTATTTGATCCTAAGCTTTAACATTCTGATATTAGTGGAGTACTATACTTAAGGCAACCCTATTGTACATTTGTGTAACTTATTAAATCCTTAAGAGAGTGAGCGCAACTTGATTCTTTTACCCATTGTGTAATAAATTGAATTTATATGAGTGATTATGGGGTAACTCTTTTTTTATGAGGGAACATGTTTGATGAATGTGGGATATTTGAGCAATGTGCATAAGTTTTCCAACTTGGTGAGTTAATTCTTGAGGCTAGCATGTTTTTAAGTAATGTTCTTGAACTTTCAATTGCGTACATAACATGCTTAGTGTAAAAACTTGCATACTGTGTGGTCATTATAGTACTAACTTGAGTGTCTTGTATGTAGTAGAAGTTTGGAGTCTCCTCAGCTTATGATGCTTAGAGTAAAGAGTTGTTCAAGGATGAGCAAGGTTTTAAGTGTGGGGTGGTGATGTTCGGTGTATTTATGCACTTTAGTATCATTATCCTAGCCTATTTAGCCTTGTTTTGTGGACAATTCGTGTGAATTATGTGTTAATGAAAGTAAAAATAATCATATAAATGTTAAAGTATGTGGTTATATTGTTTATAGGGTTTTCAAAAAAGTTTGGGCTCAATTGATCATTTAGAGTCTAGATGAGAAAACTAGTTTACTAGCTTGAGCTAGGTGTTGTTCTAGTGTATCATGATGGATTATAATATGTCAAATGAGTTCCTAATGGTATTAATGTGTAATATTATGTGTAAAAACTTGTTTCTAATGTGAAAAATGCCATTGAATCAATTCAAGAGACAATATAATAAGTTAAAGATCTACATGCGCAAGCCTAGTCTTAGCTTGTATTTCTAGCTTGTAGTTCTTGACGTTGAGTTGTGTTGAACTCTAATTTGTTGTTTTTGATCATGTAGGGTGCTTTATTAGTTGATGTAGATGATATTTTGATGAGGAAAAATCTGGAAATTAAGGCAAAACAACACCATAAGATATGGGAGAAGCGGAGGAACACTTAGACAAAATTTTGGAAGCAAATTCCATTGAGTGGAGGCAAATAGCCTGCAACATCTCAGCCATAGAGGTATAATGAAACCCGTGTTTACCCATCCATATAAGTGTAATGGTGACAATGCATCCCCAGGCAGTCTGGTGCTCTCATGGATGCGACGCCTCAAAATCCTACGCGGCTTAGGCTTCCTTCTACAATAAATACACACATTAAACACTTTGTACTCTACTTTTGAACATATTTGGATTAGGAGAGGGTCTGATCAACACTTCTTTTAGGGTTTATATCTCTTTAATTTAGATTTATAATGGATTATAACATGTATTCAACTATGTTGATACGGTTATGTCGATTAACGGTAAAACGCCCCCTTTCTAAGGTTAAGGACAAGATCATGATTTCTTCATTTTTAATCAAGTTTATTGAATTTCTAATAATATTTGGTTGTTTTTTTATCCTTGTTTTAATTATTTTAAGGATTCATGGCCCTTAGAATATATTTACGGCCGACCTTGTGATCTCGGGAGGGGGAATATAAAGATAGAACGTGGAGGTAAATAATGTAATGTTCTTATTCTTTTTTAAAATAAGGAATTTGAATTAGCATATAGGATAGGGATGTATCTAGAAGCCTTGCTTGGTTCATATGTAGGATGATAGCCTTATGCACTTATTTGATTATTACAACCCCGCTCAATGATGTAGTTATAATGTCCAAGATAGGTAGACGATTAGAGGTCGGGAGACCATGGTCATGAGATAAACCTATGAACCAACAGCAAAAATAAGAAATCTAATGAATGAAGTTCAATGTCATATTATGATTGTTCATAAGCCTTAACCTTGGATCTCTATCAATTAATTGTCAAAAGTCATTACTTTTCTGCATTAGTTTAGTTTAGTTTTAGTTTACAATTTTAAAACTCTCTTGGTTACTTTATCTCAATTGCTAAACTCAAATTGGATAGTTATTTAACACAAGTTCCTATGGGATCAATATTCGGCTTTATTTAAAGGCACTATATTATTTTGTAGACCAGATACACTTGTGTGTGCACATCGGCACTGTCAATTACTATACCATTTAGTATTGATTCAACCTATTTTTATTCTAGTTATTTTAGTATCCGTAGTGTCATTCTATATCATTGGTTAGCTTAGGGTCACTTGTAACTTTAAGCACTATATTGTGACTAGGCGGTAGTCTCGGGCCGTGATTGTAGGTTATGGTTTAGTGTAGTATAACACCACAGTTTATTTATGTGTGCATGTTAATTGTTTCTTTGTATATTCATGATTTTTCACCATTTTGGACTTTGAGCTTTTGATTGGGGTAATATTTAGGGTTTGCATCACTATTTGAGCTTAGATAAGCTCTAAAACCTTACTTTCATTACCTTACATTGAATCATAACATCTAATATAATGACTCTCTAGCTCATTTTCTATATGTCCACTCATTTTCACCCTTTATATATTTCATATAGCTACCCTAAGTCCTTTATGACTTGCTGGAACTAACAGTTTGGGTACCAAACAAATCGTTTAGTTTTTAGATTGGTTCAAATTTACTATCGGGTGAAAAATTTAGACAAACAACCATGTATGCTAATTCTGGTAGTTATAGAATCTTTGGAACATTGATTTTTGGCTAGGTTGTCCCCCGGTTTGGGTCCCAAGGCTTCTTGGCTCATTTTTGATTGGCCAAAAAACAAGAAAAATGACACATGGGTATGAGACCCACTTTTCATCAAAACAACATCAAATGGAAATTTTGACTGTGCAATTGAGTTTCGAACATAGAACTTGATAGGGTAGCATAGTTTGTTTGCATATACGAGATTCTGAATGAATCTTGGAGGGTTGGCGTAGACTTAGAAAATTCTAAATCTCAGTTGATACTGGTGCAGGTGTCGCGTATGCGACTATTCGATCGCTTAAGTGACCTAGCATTGGCCGCTGATATCACTTACGCAAGGCTTTTATCATATATGCGAGAGCCATTTAAGAGACACTAGGATCACTTACGCGACATATGTGGAGGCAGAGTATCGCTTAAGTGTTACTTGGTCACTTGAGCAACCCAGTGTTTTCTTAATCGACATCCATACACCTAGGGTGGGTATAAAAACCCCACTTATCTTGATTTTATAAATTTTTCATCCATTCCCAAGGTCATTAAACCCTAAAAAGTGGAAAAACTTGGGAAAAAATAATTTGTGGTTAATTTTAGAGCTTGGGTGAAGTTAATTTATGTGTTTCTTCTTCAATTTTATGGTAAGATACCATCCATTTTGTTTGGTTTAATTCTCCAATTTTTTCTAAAATCCCTAAAAGCTTGGTGGCCTTCTATAGCACCATAAGAGCTTGAAATTCACCTATTTTGGAGGGTATTTATTCCTTGAGCATAGAGGGATATTGTGTTGGTTTTGAAATTGCATGGGATTTTATGTGATTTTGGACCCGAAGAATAATATGAAATATGGGTATCATAGTTCTTGTTTTAATGAGTATATTCTGATTTTAATAGTGTGGCACCTTGCGGAAGTTTCTCGCAAGGGAAAATTGGTGGTTTAGCGAATTCTTCAATCTTTTCTTCAGCGTCCATGTAGACCACGTTTACCTTCTCCATATATTAAGTCAAGTTGTAGTATAATTATGATATTTTTCTAGATATTGGTTAGGATTTAGGTATTATAAGCATGAATGGCATGATTAGTCGTAGTTGGACTGTTTAGGCTATCTTAAAACTATTGTTTAGGTGAAATTGATCTAGTTGCTCACATTTTAGGTGAAATTGACTTAGTTGCATATGTTTTAGTAAGAATTGCTATTCTAGGGATAATTATGGCTTATTTAACATCTAGAAATGAATTTAGATACCTTAGCCTAGTTTGGGGTAGAATTTGTTTAAAAATTGAATTTGGGGATTAAAAGTAGTCCCTTTTGTCCCACCTTAGGGCAAGACTTGTGTTAGCTTTGTAAACATGTTTACACATCATGCACTTTTACTAGTTATTTTCTTGGGACATTTAGGAGATCAAATACTTAATAATTACACTAGTTTGGTATTTGGGGGTTAGTGCTAATTCTGATAAAATCCAATGGTTTATTTATATGGATTATGTTCATGGGTTATTGGTATGGTATATTGTTATGGTCTATATATTTGAGATTGTGTTCAAGTCTATCAATTAATGATATATTGATGATATGAGTTCTAGTTCAAGTCTGGTAATTGAGGATTTTATTGAAGATATTAGTTCCAATTCAAGTATGATAATTAATAATGATATTGATACAATGAGTTTCAATACGAGTCTAACAAATGAAGTTATGATTTTGATACTAATAAGGATGTTATGGTTATGATAATATGAGTTCTTATTCAAGATCGACATTGAGAGTTGGGTATGATGTGATACAATATTGATGGTTCAATGGTTATAGATGATATTCAATCTAGTTATGGATTTTCGGTTAATTATTTTACTTTGATTGTACTCTCTTAGCATATGGGGGCCCACATTGGGTTATTTATTTTTATGCACTCATTATTTTTGGGGGGAAATTTAGTAGTAATAATTGTATGATCTTTGTGTTACTTTTTTGTATTTATTTTATTTATTTATGCATGCTAGTGGTGGAGCTTATTTCTAGGTTTTCCTTTTTACCTTTACTTAGTCAAATTTATCTTGTATTTTATCTTACTTAGATTATGATTTATATTAGTCGGCCGATGATGCCTGTTGAGTACCCATGTTTTGGCACTCATACTAAACTTCTGTACTTTTTTCATGCGGATTCAAGTACTAGTTGCCGACATTGATATGACACTCATGTTGGGTTAATTTCAGAGATTAAGTGAGCTCTTGGAGTCAGAGTTGTCATATTTTTCCTTCTATTATCCATATATAGTATTTCATTTACCCTCCTCAGACCCCACTTGGTGGAAATATACTGGGTATGTTGTTGCTGTAGTTGTTGTTACAAAATGGATTGTATTTGATATTTTCATTACTTATGTTTTATTTTCAGTAGCTCTGTATTGATAATACTAGGTCTTAGGACTATTAGGACTATTATTATCGGTTTTTAAGACTTAAAATGTTAAATTATGGATTTTAACCATTTTTCACCAAGTAGCCTATTGTATGTAGCTCCCAACTATGGTTTGGCTTTCCTACTAGTTAGATAAAGTAGGTGTCATCATGATACATAAATCCAGTCATGATGAATTGGTATCAGAGCCCAGGTTTCCCCAGTACTGTTGGTATAAGAGCAAGTGTCTTGTAGAGTCCTGCGGATTAAAACAATGACATTTGTTTCTACTTTGGGAGGCTATAGGATATTCTTAGAAGTTTTTCACTTTTTTTACTCATTCAATTCTAAGTGTCTAAGTTGGTTTCTAAAGCATTCCTTTGGTTTCACTCTTTCATATATGGCTAGGACACGTGTTACAACTACATAAAATAAGAGTTCCATGATTGAGCCTATAGATCTTATCACTATTTATAGATGACCTAACTGTCGTGGACAACACAAGAATGTGTCCCAAGATAGGGATTTAGAGGTAGTGGTTCTCAATATAGATTCCCTTTACATTAGTCATATTAGTATCAAGATCAGTTAAGAATGCCTATTTAGATCGCGCTTTAGATTTTAAATGGAGGCCTATCTATTTTCAGTAATCGTCCTAGCTAGGGTAGTGGTCATTCTTAAAGAGGGATGTCTTCTGGTTAATATAGTCATGGTGATTATTCTAGATCAATCGTATCTTCTAGTTTCTATATGGTTCCTAGGGCATGCTATGGTTTTGAAGATTTTGGTCATTTCTCGAGGGAGTGCCCTAATCGTGGAGCAATAGTTTCTTTAGTTCTGAGTGTTCCATCAATTTAGGAAGCTTCCCCCCTTCCCCAGCTAGATATGGTATGCATGGTCATAGGTGTGTTCCCTAGGGTGCTAATAGAAGTCCTTAAGCAGGTAGGACTGGAGATCGGTCAGGACCCCAGCTTGGTGGAAGACGTGGTTAGTTGTATGTTGTACCTACTAGACCCAAGGTTGAGACTTTGGATGTTATTATCATAGTTATAATCTTGGTGCGCCATTAGTTGGATTTTGCATTATTTTCTCTAGGATCCACTTATTCTTATGTGTCTGCATATCATGCCTCGCAATTAGAGTTTTCTTGGGATTCATTATCTATGACATCATGAGTATCTACTCCCCTAGGTTATTCTTTAGTAGTATATAGGGTATATAGATCATATATCATGATCGCTCAAGAGTTTGATACTTAGGATGATCTTATTGTGTTAGATATGGTAGATGTTATATGATTCTAAAAATGTATTATTTATCCCACCATTATGCAGTGAAGAATTGTTTTACCAAGACCATTACCTTTGGAAAGCCCTAAAAAAACCCTGTTACATGGTAGGGAGGGGTTATCCACGAGTTGATAGTGATTATTTTTTATATATGGTCTAGGAGACTTATTTTGAGAGGTTGTGAATCTTATCTCACTTATATTTGTGATGTTAGTATGGATATTCCATCGCTTGAATCCATTTATTTAATTTTTGAGTTTCCTAATGTTTTCCCTACCAATCTACCTGGTCTTCCTCCTGAAAATGATATTGAGTTTCTTATTGGACTTAATATAAGAAACTGACGTATTTCTATGGTGCCTTATCGTATGGATGCTGTCGAGCTTAAAAGGTTAAATTCTCAGCTTCAGGTTCTTTATTCTAAGGTTTTTATAAGACTAAGTGTGTCTTCTTGGAGAGATCCTATGTTTTTCATAAAAAAGAAGGATGGTTCCATGTGTATTTGTATTTATTATAGGCATCTTAATAAGGTGATAGTGAAGAATTGGTATCCTATGCCTCACTTTGATGATTTATTTGACTAGCATTAAGGAGCAGTGTTCTCTAAAATTAATTTGAGATCCGGTTACCATTAGTAAGGATTCCAGCTAAGGATATCTCAAAGATAGCCTTTAGGAGCTGTTATGGTCATTATGAGTTTCTAGTGATGTCTTTTAGGTTGCCTAATACCTCAGCCACATTTGTGGATTTAATGAATCATATGTTTATACCTTATATGGATTCTTTTGTAAGCGTGTTCATCCATGACATCCTTGTGTATTCAAGGAGTAGAGAGGTGCATATACAACATTTGAGGATTTTTCTCTAGAATTTAAGAGACCATATGCTTTTTGGAAAATTCTCTAAGTGTGAGTTTTATCTTGAGTCGATGACTTTCCTTGTACATTTGGTATATAAGGATGGGATTATGGTAGATGATGATAGGCGAATTTACGCGCCTATATCAATATATTTTGCCCATATTTTAGCCTAGTTTTGAGAACTAATTATCTATTTCATGCACTTTTAGTCCTTTTTCCTGTAAATGAGCTAACAAACATGATTAGGAAAGTTTCAGGTATAAATAATGCAAAATACAGCATTTTATGGCTTACTTGACGCAAAAGAAAGCTCACAAACGAAGTGGAAAGGAGCTGGACGCCTAAAGGACCAAATCTGCTGCATGGAAAATCTGTCCCGGGCTAAAACAGCATTTCTGAATACTTTGGGGACTGCATGGAAAATCTGTCCAGGACTAAAACAGCATTTCTGAAGACTTTGGGGACTTACAGACACAAAGCTGGAATTTTACAAAGATACATTAACCTAGTACAATTAGGTTATGTATTTCACTATTCTACTTGGATTATGATATTGTAACCTTACCCTAGTACATTTGGGTTAAGGATTTCATTAGTCTATTAGGATTTGGTTATTTATTTCATTAGCTTAGTAGGAGTAGGATAGGAGTATTATAAATACCCTATCATGCTAGAGATTTTAAATGAAGTCCTCCCTTAGTGGAGGCAACTCCTCCCTTCATTCAAGAAATTCATTCTTAAACTATTAATTTTCTTCCATCTTTCTCATCTTCCACTACAAACACTTCTAATATATTCTTCTATTCTTAAATTCCACAACAAGAGAATCGTTACTTGCTAAGGAATCACCAAAACCACACGCCAAACACCTACTATTCACGCCAACCACCATGCAAAACGTGATATTCTTCGCATTCATGGGTAACTAAACCTCTTAGTTGGGGTTATGGAAGCCGAATGAGTTACTATCTATTGCTATGAGCTTGTGAGTTCAAGACACGTATATTGCTTATATCATTATTCTCTTCATCTTAAATCTACATCCTTTGCGGTTCAAACACAAGAACATGCCATTCTAACATCTAACCTGTTCGAGAGAAAGGTTATTTGTCTAGAAAAGAAGACGCATAGACCAACGCCAGTCTAACATTTAACTTGTTCGAGAGAAAGGTTATTTGTCTGGAAAAGAGATAATGTCAAGGTAGTAGGACACCCTTTCCTATTAAAAAGCTAGTGCCGTAACTGGACTAACCTCTTGGAGAATTTGTACCGCTAGACACACTTTAAGCTCGAGAGAGTTAAAGTGAAATAGTCCTTGTTTAGGTCGAGAGACGCTTGGATTTACCATCGACTACAATTCTCTATAAGCAATTGCATGTCAAGACTCTACACACTCATAGCCAATAGAGACGTATACCTCTGAAGGTGGACATAACCCCAACGCTTCAATTCTCATTGTTTACAACCAACGTGACAATCTTTCTCTTTTTACTTTATTATTTTCAGCTTTTATTTCATTACTTTGGTTACTTATTACAATCCCCCCTTTTTACGAGACTTGCACCAAAAGTCTATTAATTTTACTTACTTGTTGGCCAAGCTATTCCCTGTGGGATCAACACCCAACCCAGGTTGGGTTCTATATTTGCTAACGACCGCTTTACACTCCTACGAGAGCTGTAGATTGAGCGTTATCAAAAATTGGCGCCGTTGCCGGGGAATACGAGTGTCAATCAAGTTTGTGATAATTACTAAACCCTTTGGTCAAAGATTCTCGTACTTTTACTTTTAGTTGTTGTTTTTGTTTTTTTTAGGATTATTTAGTGCATCAATGGATGCACAACGTGAAATTGAAAGGATAGCTGCTCAAGTGCATCAACAGAATATTTATAACCCAGGCCGTGAAACAAATACTGATGATGAGGACCTGGGAGATGAAGAGCTACTAAACCCACGACATACTACTGAGGTGGCGGCACGCATGCAGAGGAGAGATCGTCAAGCGAGATTGAGGCATGATCGCCGAGCTATGCAAATTCCTTTTGATGACGATGAGGACGATCTGGATGGACCTGGTGCCACCGGAGCTATTATTCTTCCGCCATTGGCACCCGGAGCAAAGTTTAATATCACTAGCGCCATGATTCAGCTTTTGCAACTCAAGGGATTATTTGGTGGACTAGCAGGCGATGATCCGAATATGCATCTGATCAACTTTATTTCTACATGCAAGTCATTCGACAATCCTGGCGTTGGACAGAATGCAATTCGATTACGTCTATTTCCATTGTCTCTGTCTGGGGAGGCAACTATGTGGTTGAATGGGCTGACTCCTGATTCTATTACTCATTGGAGGCAATTGAAAGACGCTTTCCTAGAAAGATTCTTTCCGCCATCCAAAAAAGCACAATTGAGAGATGAAATCAGCAACTTTCGTCAGCTTCCCTCTGAAGCTCTCCACGAAACATGGGAGAGGTTCAAGACGAAGCTAATGCGATGCCCAAACCATCATATGACCAATGTCCACTTGATGGAGATATTATACAGAGCTTTGAATTCGGTGACTAAGTCAGTGGTTGATAATGCGGCTGGAGGATCTTTTATGGACCTCACCTTTGGGCAGGCAAGCCATATGCTAGATCGGATGACAAAGCAAAGTAGAGCTTGGCATACCAGGGATTCTGAGGTAACAAGCCCCACTTTATCTTTTGGCATGACTGCAGAGCAGAGGCGAAGACAAGAGGATCGTGACCAAGACATGGCTCACATGAAAATGCAGATGGATCTTCTTACCAAGCACTTATTATCAGGGAAGACCGAAAAAGTGAAAGCTGTAGCGCTAAAAGGAAGAGACGAATCTGATTCTGAAGCGGAGGCCGATTACTTGAACAATCAGAGGGGTTTCCGTGGGAATGCCCAAGGAAACCAAGGTCGGAACTATTATGATAAATCTGGAAGCAAAGACCAAGGTAGTTGGAAGAAAAATAATGAAAAGAGTGGTTTGTACGTTCCCCCTGGCAGACGTGATACCACCATATCTAATTCTGGGAGTATGGAAGACATGATGGCTAAGTTATTGAAAGGAGTGGAAGCAACGAGCGCGGGAGTTAAGGAGGTGATTGATGATTTGTCCTCCATGAAGCAACTAGTTGATTCTCATTCCACTTCTATCAAGCAAATAGAGCAGCAATTGAGCCAACTTTCAGCAGCATTTAATCAAAGAAAGGCTGGCACTTTACCAAGCGATACTGTGCAAAACCCAAGGAATGATGGGTCATGCATGGCCATAACTACCAGAAGTGGTAAGGTGCTAGAAACTTCAGCAAAAGGCAAGCAAGTGGTTGACGAAGTGGTACGGTTTGATATATGCAAAACAATGAAGCAGCCCAGCGATATGAATGAGTCATCTGTAGCTGATGTTCATTATGAGGATACGAAAGCATTATCTATAGAGAAACAACCTACTATTGAGCCATTGTCTGTTGTGCTACTGAAAGTTGAGCATGAAGATAATGAAGGTTATGAAGAACTTATGAGTGCTCTAACAGAAATAAAGTCTTATACTCCTAAGAAACCAGATTGTGAACTCAAGAATCGACCAACAACGAATACTCCCTTTGACGAGCCACCGATGCTAGAATCGCAAGAGCTTCCCGATTATCTAAAGTATGTGTTCTTAGAACGTAGAACTATACTTCCGGAGAGAGCAGATGATTTAAGTGAACAGCACGTAGAAGCTCTCATCTCTGCTCTGAGGAGATACAAGAGAGCTATGGGTTGGACTATTGATGATATAATTGGAGACTCTCCGGGGAAACGTATGAACCATCTCGAAAAAGATCGCATGCCCACAGGTAAGCCTCATTGTCGTCTAAATCCTTTCAGAAAACGATCCATCACTTACCTCGACGAAGTCTAAGTACTCGAGGTAACTACGTCGAGCCACGACAATAATAAGGCGCTTGGTGGGAGGCAACCCATCGTACTAATTGTTTTCATTTGGTTTTGAGTAAAAATAGGTGCAAGAAGTATGCAACGAGGAGATTGATTTCAATTGACGATTTGGTCGCATTGTATGGTAAAGTCGGTAAGTTAGGAATGGTGATGCATAAGGCTATGAAGTGAGCCTTTCTCACGTCATAATAGGCTTCGAGGAAGGCTAGGCCTTGGTATAAATAGGCCACGAACGATGCACAACCTATTCTATAGCCTAAGGACTCGGAATCTAGTGTGCAATACACTATGCGCCGCCTATTCCTAGGTGTGCTTTTGACTATGCGCCGCCTATGCTATGGCATTTGAGATACTGAGACCAAATGCCATAGGATATGCGCCGCATATGTCTAGATATGCCATAGGATATGCGGCGCATATGTCCCATTATGCCATGGACAATGCGCCGCATATGTCATTGATATGCCAAGAGATAGGCGCCGCATATGTGGTGATTTTGCCCCCAAATCTGATTGTAAATGGGTCATAACCCGACCCATACTCTTCCTATATAAAGGGGACATAGTTTTACAACACAACCACATTAGAAAACACCCTAAAGGCGCCACATAACCTTCCAAATCTTCTCAAAATTTTCTTCTTTTGCTCTTCCAATTCACAACACCGTCTCCACAAGCTTCAAGCAAGTAAGTACTCTCATATTCTTCATTTATTTATCGTAAGTACTACGTTGCTATGCTTATTATAAATTGCTAAATCATATAAGATTGTTGGTGATGTTCATGTGTTTGAATTGTTGTCACATAATCATGTGAGTGAACATATACGTAGGGAATTCTTGACTTATTTCCGACTTGAATTTGGTTTCAATAGCATTGTTATGATATTTGCTGAATTGATATGATTATGGATATTGCTTAAGAGTGTTATTTGGATGCTTACATGTTAGACTATCCCGGCCATCGGGATAAGATTATAGTGCCTATCGACTTAGGAGGTTGTGCTTGTTGTAAGAATAACGATTCCATGTGGTAACCCCTATGTCGTAGTGTTGCTATATCTACCATGAAAGTAGTCCAATGGCTGCAAATAAGTGATACAATACTGATTTTCTTGTTGGAATACAATCCTAAAACGTATGACGACGAAATCTGAGTAAATCGACTACGTTCACCTCGCTGATTTGTGCAACAAAACTAAGTGTGGGGTGGTACCCCTAGTACTTGCTTATAGATTGTATCAAGTGAGATTGTGCTGCAACTAACACTATTTGTAGTCTCAGGTACAATGGCACCTAAAGCGAGACAAGGCAAGGAGAAGGCTACCACCTCCCAAAAGGGCAAAAAGAGAAGTTGCAAGGACCAAGGAGAACCCTCCTCGCAGCAAATACCCTGACTCACGCTTGGAATTAAGTGGGATACTTATGAGGAACTTCTAAGGATGACGACTCTGATGATGATTCCAATGCAAGGGGTATAACCCCAGACATAGAGAATAAGTCCGACCAACCAGGTTCCTCGTATTTATTTTCCACTGAGGACAGTGTCCCGTCTAAGTGTGGGGTGGCATTGCATGCTATACTTCTCTATTCGCATCTATGTTTGTTTGCTTTTGTTTCGTTGTGCTTTTGTTTCGTTGTGTTTTTTTAGTAGTAAAATTTTTTTTTCTAGCTTCGCATGAAATTATTTTGATAGGTAGCATAAGATTATAACAAGAGTATGTGTTACAATTGTGACTATTGAGACGTTTAGGCTCTAGTTGTGACTCATTAAGTGATATTGTGTGATTCAATTCCTTCACTTGTTGGGTCGAGAGTCTATATTACTTCCAATCAAGTCGACCATGTGCCTTGTGTGTGTGAGATTAATAGTATATTCTATGTATGTGGCTGATGCTAGAACTTGCCTGGTATGTATGCAAAGCGAAAATAAGGAATGTAAGTTTAGGATATGATTTAGGCATTTCTTTGACAACCTATACATGTTTACCTTCAGTTTTTCCTACCCATGTAAATCATCCTAGTTAAACCCTTTTGAGCCTTTAGCCTATTTCTTTGACAACCTTGTATGTAAGCCTAATCCATTTTTTTCAAGACCGTAATTTGATCCAAATTCCTAAGTACTTTAAAGTGAAAAAGTCATGTGACAACATAAGAGGAAATTGGGTAAGTATGATGCTTTAAATTGTAAATGGTGCTTGAATGTGTTATGAAAAAGAAAGTGCTATCATAAGAGGTATGTTGTGAAAAGAAAAAGGAAAAGAAAGCTGAAAAGTGAGTTGCTCTTAAAACTGAAAAACAAAAGAGGAGAAAAAAGGGTGGTAGAACAAAAGAAAGAAGAAAGGTTGAAAGAAAAAAGTGTCAATGATACAAAGTGATGTATTAAAGCGCTTAGGAACTTAGTCACTATTTCTGGCCAAAATAGCTGATCCTACCCGTCCCTTAGCCTACATTACAACCATCAAAAGACCTACTTGATCCTAATCTTAACATTCTGACATTTAGTGGAGTACTACATTAAGGGCAAGCTTATGGTCATTAGTTGCTACATATGAATTCTTTGTGAGAGTGAGTGCAAGGATATTTTGATACCCATGTTTGAAAAATATGCTATATTTGTGAGTAATTATGGGTACTATATTGTGAGACACACATGGTTGATGAGCCTTGGATAGTTGTATATGATTCTATGTACCTTAACGTTTGCATGCGAGTTGATCACCATCACGAGTCTATGCTTGAGGTTAAATTGTTTCTACTTATAATCGGAAAGCTACTCTTTGTTGATAGTTGTTGTGCTTGTCTTGAGGAATGTTTTGTGTTGTGGCTGTAAAAACCCTAAGTTGATGTTAGAAGGACATGATATGTTGTTCGAGGACGAACAAAGCTCTAAGTGTGGGGTGTTGATGATAGGCGAATTTACGCGCCTATATCAATATATTTTGCCCATATTTTAGCCTAGTTTTGAGAACTAATTATCTATTTCATGCACTTTTAGTCCTTTTTCCTGTAAATGAGCTAACAAACATGATTAGGAAAGTTTCAGGTATAAATAATGCAAAATACAGCATTTTATGGCTTACTTGACGCAAAAGAAAGCTCACAAACGAAGTGGAAAGGAGCTGGACGCCTAAAGGACCAAATCTGCTGCATGGAAAATCTGTCCCGGGCTAAAACAGCATTTCTGAATACTTTGGGGACTGCATGGAAAATCTGTCCAGGACTAAAACAGCATTTCTGAAGACTTTGGGGACTTACAGACACAAAGCTGGAATTTTACAAAGATACATTAACCTAGTACAATTAGGTTATGTATTTCACTATTCTACTTGGATTATGATATTGTAACCTTACCCTAGTACATTTGGGTTAAGGATTTCATTAGTCTATTAGGATTTGGTTATTTATTTCATTAGCTTAGTAGGAGTAGGATAGGAGTATTATAAATACCCTATCATGCTAGAGATTTTAAATGAAGTCCTCCCTTAGTGGAGGCAACTCCTCCCTTCATTCAAGAAATTCATTCTTAAACTATTAATTTTCTTCCATCTTTCTCATCTTCCACTACAAACACTTCTAATATATTCTTCTATTCTTAAATTCCACAACAAGAGAATCGTTACTTGCTAAGGAATCACCAAAACCACACGCCAAACACCTACTATTCACGCCAACCACCATGCAAAACGTGATATTCTTCGCATTCATGGGTAACTAAACCTTATGTTGGGGTTATGGAAGCCGAATGAGTTACTATCTATTGCTATGAGCTTGTGAGTTCAAGACACGTATATTGCTTATATCATTATTCTCTTCATCTTAAATCTACATCCTTTGCGGTTCAAACACAAGAACATGCCATTCTAACATCTAACCTGTTCGAGAGAAAGGTTATTTGTCTAGAAAAGAAGACGCATAGACCAACGCCAGTCTAACATTTAACTTGTTCGAGAGAAAGGTTATTTGTCTGGAAAAGAGATAATGTCAAGGTAGTAGGACACCCTTTCCTATTAAAAAGCTAGTGCCGTAACTGGACTAACCTCTTGGAGAATTTGTACCGCTAGACACACTTTAAGCTCGAGAGAGTTAAAGTGAAATAGTCCTTGTTTAGGTCGAGAGACGCTTGGATTTACCATCGACTACAATTCTCTATAAGCAATTGCATGTCAAGACTCTACACACTCATAGCCAATAGAGACGTATACCTCTGAAGGTGGACATAACCCCAACGCTTCAATTCTCATTGTTTACAACCAACGTGACAATCTTTCTCTTTTTACTTTATTATTTTCAGCTTTTATTTCATTACTTTGGTTACTTATTACAATCCCCCCTTTTTACGAGACTTGCACCAAAAGTCTATTAATTTTACTTACTTGTTGGCCAAGCTATTCCCTGTGGGATCGACACCCAACCCAGGTTGGGTTCTATATTTGCTAACGACCGCTTTACACTCCTACGAGAGCTGTAGATTGAGCGTTATCAGTAGACCTATCAACGATCGAGGCCATTCGTGATTGGGCCAAACCTACTCTCCGTATGAGATTCGTAGATTTATTAGTTTAGTAAATTATTACAGGTAGTTCATTAATCATTTTCCTACCATTGCAGCGCCAATGACCAAATTGACTCAAAAGGAGTTTTTTTTTATGGATCGAGAAGTGTGAGTTGCTTCAAGAATCTTAAGGGATTCCTCACTTTAGCTCTTATTTTCGCTCTTCTTGTTAAGGATTAGGTATTCACAGTGTATTGTGATGCTTCTGGTGTTGGTTTGTGTATTGATACAGCCAATTTGAGTTATTACTTATGCATCAAGACAGTTGAAGGTATACAGGTGCAGATACCCCATTCATGATTTACGATTAACAGTGGTAATTTTTATGCTTAAGATTTTGAGGCGTAATCTTTATGGTGTGCATTATGTGATCTTCACGGATCATCATAGTCTTCAATATCTTATGACATAGAGAGAGCTTAATTCTAGGCAATATCAATGGATAGAGTTTCTTAAGAATTATGACATCTCTATCTTGTATCTTCGGGCAAGTAAAACATGGCCAAAGATGCATTAAGCCAATAGGTGGTAAGTAGGGGTAGCTTGGCTTGTATTTCACACTCTTAGAGGACATTTTCATGGGATATTCAGTCCTTACCCAACTTAATGATGCGACTTGATATTTCATATACTAGGAGGATTCTTGCTAGTGTTGAGGTAAGGTCTTCGCTATTTGAGTAGATTTAAGGTCAACAATTTAAGGATAAAAGACTTTGCATCATCGTAATTATGTGCTAAGTGGTAAGACTAAGAGGGACACCGTAGATTCTAAGGGTGTTCTAATATTTAATAGTCACATATGTGTTTCAAGGGTTACTGACTTGATTTATTCAATTTTGCGAGAGGATCATAGCTTAAGATATTCTATTTACCCGAGTACCAATGAGATATATAAAGTTTGAAGAAAGCATTATAGGTAGAGTGGTATGGAGAGAGATGTGGCGGTCTTTGTAGCTCATTGCCTATGTATCAACAGGTGAAGGCTGAGAATCAGAGAGTTAGTGGTGATTCATAAATTGCCCATTCCCGAGTAGAAATGGGAGTATATTACCATGGACTGTGTTTGTGGTTTTCCTTCTACTTCCCATGGTTTAACTGGTATTTGGATCATTGTGTATCGGTTGACCATGTCGGCACATTTTATTCCTATTCAAATGTCCTTTAGTGCTAAAAGATTAGCCCATACCATATATTTGTTAGTAAAATAGTTTGTTTACACTGTCTGCCTATATCTATCATTTTAGATCGGGATTCAGTGTTCACTTTTTACTTTTGGAGATCTTTTTAGGTGGATTTAGATACTCAATTGGATCTTAGTATAGCCTTTTATTCTCAAAGTAATGGGCAGTCAGAGCAGATAATTTAGTTTCTCTAGATATGCTTCGATCCTTTGTTAGAGATTTTAAAGGTCTGCAGAAGCAGCACTTAGCATTGGCAGAGTCTGTGTATAATAATAGCTACCATTCAAGTATTGAAATGGCATTTTTTAAGGTTTTGTATGGTAGGTGATGTCGTTCTCTGATTGGTTGGTTTGAGACTTTTGAGATTAGACCCCATGGTACTGACTTGCTTCACGAGTTGTTGGTTAGAGTTAGGGTGATTCAAAATAGGTTGAGGGAAGCTCAGAGTAGGCAAAGCCATATGTAGATTGTAGTCTTTGTGACTTAATATTTGGAGTTGGTGAATGGGTATTCCTTTGAGTATCGCCCATGAAGGGTGTGATGAGGTTCAAGAGGTAGGTTAAGCTCAGACCATAATATTTCTGACCCTTTGAGATTTTTTGCACAGTTGGTGGGGTGGCTTAAGAGTTAGCCTTACCCCTATATTTTGCTATTATCCATCCTATTCTCCATGTTTCTATATTGTGGAGATACATTTCTGACCCTTCTCATGTGCTTAGTTAAGACTCGTTTCAGTTGGATAAGTGGTTGTCTTCTTGGAGGAGCTTGTGTTCATATTCGCTAATGATATCAGGCATTTGCGCACTAAGGAGATTCCAGTAGTTAAGGTTTAGTAAAAGTGCCCAGTAGAGGAGGCTACTTAGGGGATCCAGAGCGTGATCCAAAACTAATATCCTTACTTGTTTGAGACTTCAGGCATATCCTAATCCATAAGTTTTGCGGATAAAAGTTCTTTTAGTAGTGGATATTGTAATGACCCTTTAGGTTATTTTCTATCTTTGCACTTATATTCTCCATTTAGAACTTTTTTATAGCTTCCCCAAGTCATTTATGACTTGCTGGAACTGATAGTTCGGTTACCAAGAATTCATTTCATTTTTAGAGCTAATTTCCTATTTTGAAGTCTTCGCTAGTTCAAATTGGCTACCAAGCAAAAACTTTAGCTAAATGACCTTATATTCTAATTATGCTATTTCTAACGTATTTGGAATGTTGATCTTAGGCAAGGTGGACCCTTGTTTTTTGTTCCGGGGCTACCTGGCTTATTTTGGGCAATTGGCCAGAAGTTAAGAAAAATGGCACATGGGTTTGGGACCTACTATTCATCAAAACAATCTTAGATGGAAATTTTGACTGTGCCATTGAGTTTGGAACATCAAATTTTTTAGGGTAGCATAGTCTATTTGTGTATATGGGATTCTAGATGAATCCTGAGGAATTGTAATTCCTAGTCTTAATTAGTACTGGTGCTGGTGTGTTGCATACACGACCAACCGGTCACTTAAGAGACCTACCATTAGCCATCGGTACCTTTTAAGTGAGGCTTCAATCACGTACATGAGAGATATTTAAACGACACTAGCATCACCTACGCGACATATGCTGAAGCAGCAAGTATCACTTAAGAGACACCCGAATACCTTGGGAGGGTTTAAAAACCCCACTTAGCCTGATTTTCTCCATATTTTATCCATTTCTAAGGATATTGAACCCTTAAATATGGGAAACGTTGGGGAAATCATTTGTCGTTGATTTTAGAGATTGGGTGAAGTCAATTTATGCATTTCTTCTTCAAATTCGTCGTAAGCTTCCATCTTTTTCTCCATATTTTTTTCTAAAAACACTAAAATCTTGGTGGCTTGATTGTATCACCATTAGAGTTCGGAATTCACATATTTTTGTGGGTAATTGTTCCTTGAGCATAAAGGGACATATTGTTGATTTCAAAAGTGCAATTTCGTACATAGACCCCACATTAGATTTTTACATGATTTTGGACCCGAAGCACAATAGTGTAATATGGGTATCGTTGTTATCATTTTGATAGGTAGATTGTAATTTTGATAGCATGGCACCTTGCGGAAGCTTCTTGGAAGGAGAAATTGGTAGTTTAGTGGTCGTCTAAGTAGGGAGGTTTACCATCTCCATAGATTAAGACAATTCATAGTATAATTATGATATTATACTTGATATGAGTTATGATTTAGGTATTGGAAGCATGATTGGTAAGATTAGTCTTAGTTGGACTATTTAGGCTACCTTAAAATTGTAATTTTGGCCAAATTGATCTATTGCTGACATATTAGGTAAAATTGACTAAGTCACGCATTATTTAGTAAGAATTGTTATCTTGGGGCTAATTATGGCTTATTTAACATCTAGAAATTAATTAAGATACCTTAGCCTAGTCTGGGGTTGAATTTGCCTAAAAATGGATTTCGGAGATTAGAAGCGGGCCTTTCCGGCCCACCTTAGGCCAACACTTGTGTTACTTTTGTAGACATGTTTACGCATGTTTTACCCTTATTAATGATTATTTTCAAATTTTAAGGAGGTTGAATACTTAATGATTATGCTGGTTTGGTATTTGCGAATTGGTGCTAATTCTAGTAAAATCAGGCGGTTTGTTTATAGAGTTTATTGATATGGCTTACGGTTATGGATTATCGGTATGGTTTATTGCTATGGTCTACTTATAGAAGATTCAGTTTATATTCCAATAATTAATGATGGCATTGATAATAGGAGTACTGATTAATTTTTATAATTAATGATTTTATTAATGATATGAGTTTCTACTCAAGTTCGGCAATTGATGATGATATTAGTGCTATGAGTTTCGGTTTAAGTCCGGAAAATAATGTTATGATGATGATAATAATAAGTATGTTGTGATGATGATATGAGTTTTAGTTCGAGTACAACATTGAGAGTTGGGTATGATGATATACAGTATGGATGGTTTAATGGTTATAACAGATATGTCGTATAGTTATGGACTGATTATTTATGTTCCTTTGATTGCACCCTCCAGGCTTATGGAGACCCGCATTGGGTTATTTATTTTTTCATACTTATTGTCTTAAGGATCCAATTTAGTAGTTATAATTGTGTAATGTTTATGTATTTTTCTAAATTTATTTTATTTATTTGTGCACAGTAATGTTGGAGCTTATTTCTAGATTTGCCCATTTACCTTGGCTTAGTCTATTTTATCTCATATTTTATCAAACTTATATAATGATTTAGCTCAGTCGACTAATAATGCCAATTGAGTACCCATCGTTTTGGTACTCATACTACACTTCTGTACCTTTTGGTGCAGATCTGAGTACAAGTTGTCGTTGTTGACGTGATGCTCTTACTGGGTTGATTTTGGAGATTGGATGAGCTCTTGGAGTTGAAGTTTCCCATTTTTCCTTCTATTATCCATATCTAGTCTTTAATTACTGACACAAATTGTATTTTGCAATTTCAGTACTTACATTTTATTTATAGTAGATCTATACCGATATTACTAGGTCTTGGGAGGATTGTTGATCTTTTATCTATATATTAGACAATTTATGACTGTATTATTGTTGTTTTATGTCTTAAAATGTTAAATTTTGACTTTTAGACCATCAAAGTTATCCTACTCGTGTAGCTTGGGGCTATAGTTTCGCTTACCTACTAGATGGATAAAGTAGGTTCCACCATGACTCATTTTAAATCCGTAAGGGTTGCACCACACAGTGAGGAACTTGGTCCCTCAAGGTCAATCATAGGCAAAATATAAAAAATTAACCAGGAATCAAAACACAGTGCAGAATGAGTAAAGAACACAATTTTTAACGTAGAAAACCCCCTTGGTCAAGGAAGGGAAAAACCACGGCTTTCCATCGCAAGAACCTCCAAATCCACTATAATCAAACTCTTGATTACAGTTTTCAATGAACCTAACTCTAGGTTCCTTTTGATTGTAATAACTCAACTACAAGCTTATCTTGGCAACTCTGTCAAGGACTTTTTTCACTAAATAACTCTAATCAGTATAAAACTTAGGCAACTCTATCTAAGCACTTCTCACAACAAATGAAAACACTACTCTTGCAGCATGAGTAGTTTAGTTACAAACCAGTACTCACTCAAGAATAGTTTCGATTTAATCACACATAATCAACTAAGAACTTGAGTAGTGCTTAAATAGGGTTTTGCTTCGTCTCTTCACTCTTTGTAATTTTACAAAAATAACTTGATGAATAAGTGTCTCTTTCATTTTATACATGAGTGATGATTAGGGATGAAATATCAGTGGACCAACTTTCCTAACCAGTACAAGCAACACCTGCAAGTTTGTTACAAAGAGGATAGAATTGTGCAGTCACGCGTGCCAGTTATAGTGTACCATGAAAATCCAGGGACCTAGTCCCTTACAGTTAAATTCTCATCATCAAAACTCCATATAACAATTTTCCCCTTTTTTGATGATGACGAACCAACCATACAACTTTAAGCATCAAAACATATCCATCATATTTAATCACTCTGAAGATGAATGTTCCCCCTATGAGCTTGCTTCCATCATCATGCAACACAGGAACCTAGTTCTTTATTGTCATTTGCAGATAAAATCTAGAACATGTTTGCTTCCCCCTGTCACTATGCCTTACCATACTTCCCCCAATCAGCATGCATACACACCTGGTCCTTACATATTAAAACTCACTCTTGGTACTTATATATGAAGTCACTATCCCCCCTTTTAGTATTATTGAAAAACATTAATAGTAAACCAAGAGTAAATATAAGTACAAGCTAATTAACTCATGGCTACTGGTGAAACACTAACATGAAGAACGATTTTAAAGGAGAGAACATCATAAGCATACAAACCAGAATTCATTCATTGTTAAACAGTTAAATACCAATTTAGTATACTGAAACACTCAACAAAAATAATTATCCTTAAAGGCTATATGACAACAAGGAGTGGAACTGACATAGGGTTGATGACGAAGATAGGAATAACAAGACTCAAGAGGATAGAGGCTTTGGGGAAAGAGACTTAATCAACATTTCTATTCTAGAATTTTCAGAAACAAGGTCATCCGGCAATTGCTTAGTGATTTTCTTTACTTTTGCATTCAATTCATTCACTTCACCAGTTAGTTTTTCTACTTTCATATAGAGTTCTGTATTTTCTGACATTAGTGCTTCAGAAGCACCCGAACCCTCATAAGCTAGCTGTTGATTTTTCTATTTTAAGTGCATTATTTTAGCATCTTTTGCAACTAAGTTGATCCTCATTTTCTTTATTTCTTTACTTAAGATTTCCTAAGCAGCGAAAAGTTTAGATACTTCGTACATAGTTCCTATATTTCTCTCAATGCACTCATTTTCTACCAAAGTAGTTAGAGTGAGCCTTTGTTTGGGTATTCCAGGAATTTCTCTTGTCCCAGCTACTCTAAAATGATTAAAGTCCCTATAAAACAATCAGCAATAGGCCATTCCATGTGTCTCTTCTTTCTCAAGAATTAATTTATTCATAGGTTCAATCATAAGGATAGGTAGGCTGATCAATTCAAAATTACTCAAGCATTCCATCAAGAATAGATTAGCCTCAGATGTAATTGTAGTCTTCCTAGATCTTGGCAGCAGGACTTTGTTGATGAATTCAAATACTAGCTAAAACTCATATGTCAGGAATTTTTTTTCACAACTGTTATAGATGTTCCACCCACCTTAGTGTCATTGATCATAAACTTCGTTATGGGTTGTTGCTTTTCAGCAGTTCTAACTCCAATTACTAGTACGTCCAAGATTTTTCCCAGTGCTTCTTCATCCAAATCGATTGACTTTCCTTACACCTAGGCTGACAAGCTTAACCCTTCTGAGAATTCTATGGTTTAGTAAAGTTCTCTAACCTCATTATCAAGGACCATAGGGGTTGATTCATCAAACAAGTATAATTACCCTCGATTCCTATCATATTCAACTAATTCAATCATCCTAGCTTTCTCAGAATTTTTTGGATCAGCAACTCTCTTTCTAATAGGACTGTTTGTGTTTTTAGTATATTATTTCTTTGTTTTCTAGAAATACCCTTTTCTCTTTTCTCCAGTTTTCTTTTCTTAGGATAATACTCACTTCTTTAGTAGTTGTTCCTTTTCTATTAGGACCAGGTCACTTAGAAATTTCCTTTTTTTTACTACTATATGTTTCTACCTTATCTCAGCAGGACTGGAAGATTTTAAACTAGAGGACCTAGTCCTTCCAGTAATATGAACTTCCATTTTACTTTTCTTAATTTCTTCAGTAATATCTTTCTCCTCTTTAACCTCAACCATGTTTTTCTTACCTCTATTTCCCCTTTGTTCCTTCACAATCCATCTCAAGGGCAGTTTATTCCCAACCTTCTCATCCTCCTCATTTAGAGATGATAACATTCTATTTTCTTTATCCATTTCATTCATTTCTCCTATTACAGGTGTCATATGCAAGAAAAAGCAAGTTTTCATCCATACAATTCTCATTACAAAGAATATAAACCCTTTTAATTGGTATTTCTTCACCAAACAATTGAGCAAAATAAGGTTTAAATATAAGGAAGTAGGAGAACTGGGAACTTGTGGGATTTTAAAAAAATATCTTCGTCGGGTTCATCAAACTTAATAGGGCTTTGAGATTCTACAGGTGGTTTTGGACTTCTAAGAAGGAATGAATTTTAGGTTGAGAAGATGTTTGGTCAATGTAAGAGCCAAGACTTTGACTTGAATATTCTACCATAAATGACTGACCCTAAATTTCTAAAGCAGATGAGAATTCTGTGGGGACTGTCACATTTATAGGTTTTTGATTTTTAGAGTAAGAAAGAGTTGACTTAGGTTCTTGTTGAAAGCTTAAGGAGGTATTTGCTTTGGTTAATCATGGATTAGAGTCTTTAATTAATGAATGTTTAGATTTTTCATCAGGACTTTAACTACTTTAAAGTGTTTAGAAGGGATTGTGGAAGCACGAATATCAACAATTTTGATTAAAAAATAGGGTAAAGGACCTATTTGGTACACAATAGATGATCACTAAGAAAGGTAAAATGAATTAGTTGAAAAAGAATGTGAAATAGTTTGATTTAGTAAGTTTAGAGAAGGGATCACTATTATTTAAAGATGTTTCTTCTAAAATGACATATTTGATCTAATAATTACGACTCTTCATTAGTCATAGGAGTTGATGCCTTATACATAGAGATAAGAAAACACATGGCCTTTCAGATAGTATTTTAAGATTGTTGAAGCATCCTAAAATGGTACTAACCTAAGAGATAGGACCAGGCCCCTCTGTTTCTTGAGTGAATTCTCAATTTATGTTTGTTTCAACTGATTTCTCCCAAAGTTATCCCTATAGGTGTATACGTGCAAGGGTATGATACTGAGTAAGACCAAACTGCACTTACCTTATAAGGATACATATCTCCTAAACATAGCCAATTTTGAGTGAAAACACTAAATCCCAAGATTGGTCAGGTTGATTTGATCTATTTTCTTTTAGTCTTTTGCCTCTCATCTTCAGTAATATTATCATTCTTTCTTCAATCCATAGGATTCCACAGTTTTCTCATTCAGATAATCCAAGAACTAGGTCCCTGAGAGTAATTTCTTATATTAAGACACCTCCACCTAAAGTGTCTTGAGAAAGAACATAATCAGACTAAAAAATTGAGCCTTGCTCACACATTATCATAGAAAAGCTCCCAACTGCAACCCCCTTTCTCAAAACCTAGACCGTGACCACAAGTTTCATTTGTGAACCGACAGTGATGTGATCAAAGCTTTCTTTTCCCATTTAGGTAGAGAAATTTTCCTCACCTTTTTAGAGATTTGAACCCCTTATGCAGTATACTTTCCTGTTGAACATATCTAAAATCATTTATTCTAGCTCTTACCTAGTACTGACAACTGTTCTTAGTATGCCCATCATTTTAACCATGAGTATACATAGGATTAAAAGCCTTGTTTCTAGCACCACTGACAGTCTTTCCTTGCTACCCAGTAGGTGATGTTAGGCGTATTTACACGCCTAAAGCACCTTACTTTGCCCATATGTTAGCTAAGTTTTGAGAACAAAATATATAATTCCTGCACTTTTAGTCCTTTTTTCCTGTAAGTGAGCTAACCAACGTGATTAGCAAGTTTTCAGGTATAAATGATGAAGATTTCAGCATTTTATGGACTGTTGGACGCCAAAGGAAACTTCACGTAAGAAGGAAGGCAACTTCTGGAAGCTTATGGACTGAAAGTGATGCATGGAGAACTTGTCCCGGGCAAAAACAGTATTTCTAAAGACTTGGGGGATCATCAGTAACTTAGTAGGATTAGGATAAGGATGCAGTAACCCAGTAGAACTAGGACAAGGATAAAAACCTTATTTCAGTAGGACTAGGACAAGGATGTTATAAGAACCCTATTTGCTGAATTTTTCAGCAATATTTTATTATTCATTCAACACTTTCAATTCACTCTCTGTCAATTAATTCTTATTACCTTCTATTCATCTATTCTATTCTTAATTTTCATGACAAGAGAAATGCTACTAGCAGGGAATTCACGCCACAAGTGACACCAAAACACACTTCACGTGAGATTGTTATTATTGGTATGATGATAATGTCTATTGTGTTTTTTTCCGTTGCACTCATGCGTAGCTAAACTTCTCTATTAGGGTTATGGAAGCCTTATAAGATACTATCTATTGCTATGAGTTGGTGAATTCTTGATACGTATGTTGCTTATATCATTACTCTCTTTATCTTAAGTTAAATTCTTGTGGTTGCAAACATATAGAATATGCCAGTATAGCATTAACTTGTTCAAAAGAAAAGTTACATGTCTGGAAAAGAGACAATGACTAGGAAATAGGGCTACCAACCCCTGTTTAAAATTTAGTTCCATAACTGGATTAACCTCTTGGAGAATTCGTACCATTAGCATATGCTTTAAGATCGAAAGAGTTAAAGTGATGTAATCCTTGATGGTCGAAAGAAGCTAGGATTTACCATAGAATACGAATCTCTATAAGCGCGTGGATATCTGAATTTCGCATAACTCATAGTCAATAGATACGTAGACCTCATAAGGTGGACATAACCCTAACTTCCAATTCTCATTGATTAAAACCTACTAAACATTTCGTTTTTCTTTGTTACTTTGATACTCTTAATTCACGCTATAATTAAATCCCCCCTTTTCGTAGAATTTTCGATCAACAGTCTACTAATCGTTGCATACTTAGTGGCCAAGTATTCCCTGTGGGATTCGACACCCAACCCAGTTGGGTTCTATATTTGACAACGACCGCTTACACTCTTATGAAAGCTGTAGTTTGAGCGTTATCAAATTTTGGCGCCGTTGCCGGGGAATACGGTTGTCAACTAAGTTTGTGATAGTTACTAGACCCTCTAGTCAAAGATTCTCGTACTTTACTTTTAGTTGTTGTTTTTGTTTTCTGTAGGTTTTGTTTAGTGCATGCCCCATACTCGAAGTTCAGGATAACCATTATTACCTATCAATCCTGAACCATATCGTATTGGAAGAATAGAGGCGCAACGTGACATTGAAAGAAGGGTTGCTCAACAAGAGTAGGCTAGACTAGCGGCGTTGGCCGCTGCCCAAGTACATCAATTTGATGCCATTATCTATTTACAGAAAGTTGGGGTTGGGTGATCCTACTCCAACCAATATGAGGATCGTGATGGCATATAGGTCGGTAAAACGATCTGTTGGTATTTTATATGATGCATTGGTGAAGGTTTCTTCATTCATCTTTCTGGAAGACTTTGTTATTTTGGATTGTGAGGCAGACTCAGAAGTTCCCATAAACTTGGGGCGCCCTTTCCTTGCAACAGGAAGTGTGCTTATTGATTTAAGAGCTAATGAGTTTTTATTCCGGATAAATGACGAAGTAGTTCGCTTTGATGTGTGCAAATCAATGAAGCAACCCAAAGATCTGAACGTATTCTCGGTAGCTGATGTTTATTTTGATGATCAGAAAGAAATACCTATAGAGGAGCAGCTTATTGATGACCCATTGGCGATTGTGTTTATGAATGTTGAGCGTAAGGATGCTGAAAATTATGAAGAAACTATTGGTGCTCTAACAGGATTAGGGTCATATCCTCATGCTCCCAAGAAGTTGGACCTTGATCTCAAAAACCGACCTAGACCACCAGCTAAACCATCTATTGAAGAGCCACCCACGTTAGAATTGAAGGAGCTGCCTAGTCATTTAAAGTATTCATTCTTGGGAAGCAGAAACACACTCCCGGTCATTGTGGCGGCAGATTTGGGTGAGCAAAAAGTTGCAGCTCTGATTGCTGTTCTGCGGAAGTACATAAGAGCCATCGGTTGGACCATCGCTGATATTATTGGTATTCCTCCTAGGATTTGTACACACAAGATTCAGCTTGAAAAAAATTGCACACCCACTATTGAGCATCAAAGGTGTCTCAATCCACCTATGCAAGAAGTGGTGAAGAAAGAAATTATTAAGTGGTTAGATGCGGGGGTTGTGTATCCAATCTCCGACAGTAAATGGGTGATCCCAGTACAGTGTGTTCCCAAGAAAGGAGGCATGACGGTAGTCGCGAATGAAAAGAATGAGCTTATTCCACTCAGACCTGTTACAGGATGGAGAGTGTCCATGGACTATCGAAAGCTGAATTCGTGAACGCTTAAGGATCACTTTCCGATGCCATTTATGGACCAAATGCTTGATCGATTGGCAGGGAAAGGATGGTTTTGTTTCTTAGATGGTTATTCCGGATACAATCAGATTTGCATTGATCCCGAGGATCAAGAGAAGACAATATTTACAAGCCTATATGGTATGTTTGCCTTCAAACGTATGCCATTCGGGCTGTGTAACGCACCCGCCACATTTCAGCGTTGTATGATATCCATTTTTTCTGATATGGTTGAAAACACCTTGGAGGTGTTCATGGACTATTTTTCAGTTGTAGGTGAGTCATTTGAATCGTGCTTGGAAAATCTAAGTATGGCGTTGCAGAGATGTGTTGAATTAAACCTAGTGCTGAACTGGGAGAAGTGCCACTTTATGGTTAAAGAAGGTATTGTTCTTGGGCATAAAATCTCAGAAAGAGGAATTGAGGTTGATAGAGCTAAGATTGAAGTTATCGAGAAGCTACCACCACCAATTTCTGTGAGGGGAGTTCATAGTTTCGACGGTCATGCAGGTTTTTATCAAAGATTTATTAAATATTTCTCCAAGATTGCTAGTCCGTTATGCAAACTTTTGTAGAAGGATGCAAAGTTTGACTTTGGTGAAGATTGTTTGAAGGCGTTCGAATGCCTCAAAGGGAAACTAATAGAAGCGCCTATCATTGTTGCACCCGATTGGTCTTTACTATTCGAAGTCATGTGTGATGCAAGCAGGGTAGCTTTGGGTGCTGTACTTGGTCAGAGAAGGGAAAAGCTATTTCACCCAATCTACTATGCAAGCAAGATCTTGAACGGAGCCTAGAAGAATTATACTGTCACGGAACAAGAGCTTCTAGCAGTTGTTTATGCTTTTGAAAAGTTTTGTGCTTACTTATTGGGGACTAAATTGGTAGTTCATACTGATCATGCAGCTCTGAGATACTTAATGACAAAGAAAGATGCAAAGCTGAGACTAATTCGATGGGTTTTATTGCCGCAAGAATTTGACTTTGAGGTAAAAGATAGAAGAGGTTGCAAAAACCAAGTGGCTGATCATCTATCTAGACTTGAGAATGAGCACACAATGCAGCCTAATCTTGAGATTGATGATGCATTCCCCGATGAAGAGATCTTAGCCACAATGATGGAAGAGTTACCATGGTATGCAGACTTTGCAAACTTTGTGGTGAGTAATGTGATGCCTGCAAATCTATTTTTTCATCAAAAGAGGAAGTTCATGCATGATGTAAAACACTACTTCTGGGATAAGCCATATTTGTTTCGACGATGCGCGGATGGTGTTATCAGACGATGCATATCTCATGTAGAGGTGCCTAGTATATTGGAAGGATGTCACACTTCCCAAGTTGGGGGCCATCACGCAGGTAATCGGACAGCAAGGAAGGTATTGCAAAGTGGATATTATTGACCTTCGATATTTAAAGACGCCTACAACTTTGTGAGAAGATGCGACCAATGTCAGAGACAAGGTGCAATTTCGAAACACCATGAGATGCCCATGTCAAAAATTCTTGAAGTAGAGCTCTTTGATCTATGGGGTATTGATTTCATGGGCCTATTTGTGAGTTCATTTGGAATGAAATATATCCTACTTGCTGTAGATTATGTTTCAAAGTGGGTCAAAGCAGTAGCATTGGCTGATAATGAAGGTAAACGTGTTGTTGCCTTCTTAAAGAGAAACATCTTCTCTCGTTTTGGGGTACCACGTACCATCATAAGCAATGGAGGATCATACTTTTGCAACAAACTATTCAAATCCGTGTTGATGAAATATGGGGTCAAGCAACATAAGGTAGCCACGCCTTATCACCCACAAACTAGTGGACAGGTAGAAGTTTCCAATCGAGAGATAAAGAAAATCCTTGCTAAGACTGTAAATGCTAATAGGAAAGATTAGTCTCGGAAGCTTGATGATGCACTATGGGCTTATAGGACTGCATTCAAAATTCCAATTGGCATGTCCCCGTACCAACTAGTTTATGGGAAAACTTTTCATTTACCCATTGAGCTCGAGCATAAAGCATTGTGGGCATTGAAGCGACTGAATCTGAATTGGGATGATGCCATGAATATGAGATTGGAGCAGCTGAATGAGATGGATGAATTCCGTCTACATGCCTATAAAAGATCAGACCTCTACAAGGAGCGGATTAAAAAGTATCATGATCAACGGATTGTTCAATGAAACTTTCAAAAGGGTGATATGGTACTTCTTTTTAATTCCAGACTGAAGCTATTCCCAGGTAAGTTAAGGTCTAAATGGTCTGGTCCGTACAAAATTAGCCAAGTCTACTTTTCTGGAGTAGTTGAGCTAGAAGACAATAATGGTATTGTCTTTAAGGTGAATGGACAACGATTAAAACTATATATCGGTCCTCTTAACTCAATAAACTATATGGACACCATCTATCTCGACGAAGTCTAAGTACTCGAGGTAACTATGTTGTGCCGTGACAATAAATCAAGCGCTATATAGGAGGCAACCCATCGTTTTTCATTTTTCTTTTCTTTCCTAAGAGTTTGTTTATTAAATAAAAAGCCAAAAAGAAGAGTCGAGCCATGACCAAAACTAAGGCTCTTGATGGGAGGCAAACCCATCGTTCTAATTGTTTTTGTTGTTTTTGAGTAAATGTAGGTGCAAGAGGTGTAAAAGAGGAGATTGGTTTCAAATTTTAATTTGGAAGTATTGCATGTTAAAGGTGGTAAGTTAGGAGTGAAGAAGAAAAAGGCTATGGGTTAGGCAAGGCTTATGTAAATCGAGGCCACGAACAAGGCAAGGCCTATGCTATGGCCTAAGCTCTCAGATTCTACAATGCCATGGCATAGGCACCATCTATGCAAAAGCCTTTTGTCTTTGAATCTAGAATGCCATGACATAGGCGCCGCCTATGCTCAACAATGCCATAGCATAGGCGCCACCTATGCTCAACTAGGCTTTGCAAAAGGCGCCGCCTATGCCAAGTATAGGCAAAGCATTAGGCGCCGCCTATGGTCACTTTTGGTCTCCAAATCCGATTCCAAATGGGTCAAAACCCGACCCAAGCTTGTCCTATAAATAGAACCTTAGTCTTAAAACAAAATTGTATTGCAAGTTCAACCTAGGCGCCGCCTACCTCTCCAAAATCTCTCAAAAATTTTCCTTTTGCTCTTTTAACATTGCAAGAACATCTTCCGAGGCCATAAACCAAGTACAATGGTACCAAAAGCAAGACAAGGAAAAGAAAAAGCAACCACTTCACAAAAAGGCCAGAAAAGGGGACAAAAAGAGCAAGGTGAATCCTCCTCGTTGCAAATACCTCGCCGCATGTTTGGAATTAAATGGGTCCTAGAGGAGGAAGTAAATGAGTGGTATAGAAAAAATAAAGAAAAAAAATATGTTCATGTGGAGTTGATACACAAGGAGAGCCTAGCAAAGAAAGAACCTCGCATGTTGGCTAAGATAATTGCGTTACATCTTGATTTGATCTTTCGAGATATGGGAGAGTGCAATCTTGATTTAACACGAGAATTCTATGCCTACTGGTCACCAAAAACTACAGGAAGTGAAGTAAAGATTCGGGGCAAGTCTTGCAACTTAATGCGGAGTTCTTCAACTCCTTTTTAGGTTTGCCATCTGTTAATCCATCACCACTCAAGGAGCTGTATAACAGACCTCCGTATAGGGCAATCAGACACACACTGTGCGGAGCAAGATCAATGGCATTATGGAGTTGACACAAGGACACCGGTCGGCACAACACCTTCCCATATGCTTCCTTAAATAGGGAAGCTAGGATATGATTGCGCATAGTCAACTCTTGCTTGATTCCAGGGACACAGTACACAAAGATAACACGAGATAGAATGTGCTTGGTGTACGCATTGATGATGAATGTCCCTATCAACATTGGGGCAATTATTCGATCTACAATGCGTAAGGCTAGGCTGCACAAGAGGTCCCACTTTAGCTTTGGCAATCTGTTGACTGCAATATTAAGGAAGGAGGACATCGAAGAGGAACCGGCTGATCGTAAGCTTCCACACAACCCGAAGAAGGTTGACCTTAGAAAGGTCAAAGATGCTGAATCCACACATGGCGTCAACCTTACCAGCGCAGAAAGACATGCTCGTGACGAAAGCTTCTTCCGCCATTTATATGGCATGACGAGGTTTACCATGTTGAGCGGGGGTCGTGTTCCAACTGCTGTTGAGCTCCAACAGCTGGATTATGACTACCCAATGAATGAGCATGCGAGGGCGATGTGTGTAGTAGGTGTATATTTTGAGGAACCTCTTGATGATGATGTGCCAACTGATGACGATCACCGAATGCCAGACTCAGATTTGGAGGAGAACTCTGATGACGATGACTGTGATGATGATTCCGACACAGGGGGTGTGAGCCCAGACATAGAGGAGGAATCCGACTAACCAGGTTTCTCTTATTTGTTTTCCACTGAGGGCAGTGTATCCCGTCTAAGTGTGGGGTTCTGGTATTTGTATTCTATACTTCTTTGCCTGCATTTGCATCTATTTATTTTTGTTTGTTTTGTGTGTTAGTAGTTAAATTTTTTTTAATTTTTTTTTAACTTTGCATGAAATTGTTCTAATAGGCAGCATGGTATTATAACAAGAGTTTGTGCTAAAATCATTACTATTGAGATGTTTAGGCTCCAAGTGTGACTCAATGTGTGATAATTGTGTGGTTTAATTCATTCATCTGTTGGGTCAAGAGTCTATACTTCTCCCAATAAAGTCGACCATGTGCCTTGTGTATGTGAGGATACAATATATTCTGTGTTTATGGCTGATGCTAGAACTTGCCTGGTGTGGGTGTGAAGCGATATAAAGAGTGTGAGTTTAGGAGATGAAATAGGCATTTCTTTGGCAACCTGTGTTTGTTTTCCTTCTTTTTACCTACCCGTGGACATTATCTTAGTTAACCCCTTTTGAGCCTTTAGCCTATTTTCTTTGACAGCCTCATATGTAAGCCTAATCCATTTTTTTAAGACCATAATTTGATCCAAATTTCTAAGTGCTTTAAAGTGTAAAGACATGTGACAACATAAGAGGAAATTGGGTAAGAATGATGCCTTAAAGTATATTGGTACTTGAATTTGTTATGAAAAAGAATGGCTATTATAGAGGTGTGTTATAAAAAAAAAGAGAAAAAATGAAAGAAAAATAAGAAGCTAATTCTGTTTAAAATTGAATAACAAAAGAAGTGAGAAGGGGTGGTAGATTAAAATAAAGTAGAAAGGTTGTTTGAAAGAAAGTGTAAATGGCATAATGTGATGTATTAAAGCGCTTAGGGAACTTAGTCACTATTTCTGGCCAAAATAGTCCTACCCGTCCCTTAGCCTACATTACAACCTGTAAAGACCTATTTGATCCTAAGCTTAGCATTCTGATATTAGTAGAGCGTTACACTATGGGCAAGCCTATGGTCATCAGTTGCAACATATGAATTCTTTGTGAGAGTGATAGCAAGGAAAATCTTATACCCATGCTTCGAAAAATGAAATACTTATGAGTGATTATGGGTAATATATTATGAGACACACATAGTTGATGAGTTTTGGGTAGTTGCGTATGATTCTTTGTGCCTTAACTTTTGGATACGAATTAACCATCATCACGAGCCTAAATTGGAGGTTGAATTGTTTCTAGTAGTGATTAGAAAACTACTCTTTGTTAATAATTGTCGTACCAGTCTTGATGAATATCTTATGTTGTTACTGTGAAAACCTAAGTAGATGTTTATATGGACATGATATTTTGTTCGGGGACGAACAAAGCTTTAAGTGTGAGGTGTTGATGTTAGGCGTATTTACACGCCTAAAGCACCTTAATTTGCCCATATTTTAGCTAAGTTTTGAGAATAAAATATATAATTCCTACACTTTTAGTCCTTTTTCCTGTAAGTGAGCTAACCAACGTGATTAGAATGTTTTCAGGTATAAATGATGAAGATTTAAGCATTTTATGGACTGTTGGACGCCAAAGGAAACTTCACGTAAGAAGGAAGGCAGCTTCTGGAAGCTTATGGACTGAAAGTGATGCATGGAGAACTTGTCCCGGGTAAAAACAGTATATCTAAAGACTTGGGGGATCAGCAGTAACTTAGTAGGATTAGGATAAGGATGTAGTAACCCAGTAGGACTAGGACAAGGATAAAAACCCTATTTCAGTAGGACTAGGACAAGGATGTTATAAAAACCCTATATGCTGAATTTTTTAGCAAGCTTTTATTATTCATTCAACACTTTCAATTCAATCTCTTTCAATTAATTCTTATTACCTTCTATTCATCTATTCTATTCTTAATTTTCATGACAAGAGAAATGCTACTAGCAGGGAATTCATGCCACAAGTGACACCAAAACACACTTTACGTGAGATTGTTATTATTGGTATGATGATAATGTCTATTGTGTTTTCCGTTGCAATCATGCGTAGCTAAACTTCTCTGTTAGGGTTATGGAAGCCTTATGAGATACTATCTATTGCTATGAGTTGGTGAATTCTTGATATGTTTGTTGCTTATATCATTACTCTCTTCATCTTACGTTAAATTCTTGTGGTTGCAAACATATAGAATACGCCAGTATAGCATTAACTTGTTCGAAAGAAAAGTTACATGTCTGAAAAAGAGAGAATGACTAGGAAATAGGGATACCAAGCCCTGTTTAAAAGTTAGTGCCGTAACTGGATTAACCTCTTGGAGAATTCGTACAATTAGCATACGCTTTAAGCTCGAAAGAGTTAAAGTGATATAATCCTTGATAGTCGAAAGACGCTAGGATTTACCATAGAATACGAATCTCTATAAGCGCATGGATATCTGAATTTCGCATAACTCATAGTCAATAGATACGTAGACCTCATAAGGTGGACATAACCCTAACTTCCAATTCTCATTGATTAAAACCTACTAAACATTTCATTTTTCTTTGTTACTTTGATACTCTTAATTCATGCTACAACTAAATCCCCCCTTTTCGTAGAATTTTTGATCAACAGTCTACTAATCGTTGCATACTTAGTGGCCAAGTATTCCCTGTGGGATTCAACACCCAACCCAGTTGGGTTCTATATTTGACAATGACCACTTACACTCTTACGAGAGCTGTAGTTTGAGCGTTATCAAACTTTGGCGCCATTGCCGGGGAATACGGTTGTCAACTAAGTTTGAGATAGTTACTATACCCTTTCGTCAAAGATTCTCGTACTTTACTTTTAGTTGTTGTTTTTGTTTTCTGCAGGTTTTGTTTAGTGCATGCCCCATACTCGAAGTTCAGGATAACCATTATTACCTATCAATCCTGAACCACATCGTATTAGAAGAATGGAGGCACAATGTGACATTGAAAGAAGGGCTGCTCAACAGGAGTAGGCTAGACTAGCTGCGTTGGCTGCTGCCCAAATACATCAACAGAATATTAATAACCCTGGGCGAGCAACAAATCCTGACGATGAGGACCTCGGTGATGACGAGTTACTAAACCCTAGGCATGATGCTGAGGTGGCGACACCTGCTAACATAAGAGATCGTCAAGCTAGATTTAGACCTAAACACCGAGCTATGAAGATCCCTTTTGATGATGATGATGACGATCTGGATGGAGCTGGTGCCACAAGGGCTATTATTCCTCCACCCTTGGCACTTGGAGCCAAGTTCAATATCACTAGCATCATGATTCAATTATTGCAGCTCAAGGGACAATTTGGTGGATTTGCAGGTGATGATTCAAATATGCATCTGATCAACTTTATCTCTACATGCAAGTCATTCGACAGTCCTGGCGTTGGGCAGAATATAATTCGGCTGCGCTTATTTCCATTGTCTCTATCTAGGGAGGCAACTTTATGGTTGAATGGGCTAACTCCTGATTCTATTACAAATTGGAGGCAATTGAAAGACGCTGTCCTAGAAAGATTCTTTCCACCATCTAAGAAAGCACAGTTGAGAGATGAGATCAGTAATTTTCGATAGCTTCCAACTGAAGATCTCCATGAAACATGGGAGAGGTTCAAGATGAAGCTTATGCGGTGCCCAAATCATCATATGACCAATGTCCACCTGATGGAGATATTATAGAGCTTGGCATACGAGAGATTCTGAGGTAGCAAGCTCTACTATATCTATTGGCATGACTGCAGAACAAAGGCGAAGAGAAGAGGAACGTGATCAAGATATGGCGCACATGAAAACGCAGATGGATCTTCTTACAAAGCATCTTTTATCAGGAAAGACCAAAAAAGTCAAAGCTATTGTATCAAAAGGAAGAGAGGAATCCGATTCTGAGGAAGAAGACAACTACTTGAACAATCAGGGGGGTTTTCGAGGCAATGCCCAAGGAAACCAAGGTCGGAACTATTAGCATAAATCTGGAAAGAAAGACCGTGATCAAGGTGGTTAGAAGGATAAGACTAGCATGAGTGGTTTGTATATTCCCCCTGGAATACGTGACGCCGCTGCATCTGGTTTTGGAAATATGTCCATGGAAGATATAATGGCCAAGCTGTTGAAAGGAGTAGAGGCAACCAACACATGAGTAACTGAGGTAATAAATGATTTATCCTCAATGAAGCAATTGGTTGACTCGCATTCCACTTTAATAAAATAGATGGAGCAACAATTGAGTCAATTATCTGCGGCATTCAACCAATGAAAGACTGGAACGCTACCTAGCGACGCAGTGCAAAATCCAAGAAATAATGGATCATGCATGGCTATTACTACCAGGAGCGGTAAAGTGCAAGATAATCTATCCAAAGACAAGCAGGTGGTTGAGGATATAGCAGATGATGATATGAGCGCTAAATGCAAAGAAGCCGAAGAAGCCGAATAACGTGTTCATGACGTCACCCTTAGACG
The DNA here is from genome assembly GCA_030864225.1 of Capsicum baccatum var. pendulum. Classification (NCBI taxonomy): domain Eukaryota; kingdom Viridiplantae; phylum Streptophyta; class Magnoliopsida; order Solanales; family Solanaceae; genus Capsicum; species Capsicum baccatum. The sequence continues at coordinate 178,293,667 of CM061554.1, read as the reverse complement.
TCTGCAGCCTGAAAAGATTGATAGTTGGAAGCAAGATAAAAAGAAAGTCATGGAGAAAACTATTCCCCTTCCACCACCACCTTTTCCTCAGAGACTGAAGAAGAAGGCTGACGACACTCCTGAAAAGGTTGATAATTGGAAGCAAGATAAAAAGAAAGTGGTGGAGAAAATGATTCCCCTTCCACCACCATCTTTTCCGCAGAGGATGAAGAAGAAAGCTGATGACACCAGGTTTAGCAAATTCATGGCTATGTTAAAGCAGCTGACTATTAATGTTCCTTTGGTGGAGGCACTAGAGCAGATGCCCGAGTATGCTAAATTCATGTAGGACCTTTTGACAAAGAAGCGGGCGGTAAGCTATGAGCTGGGAGATAATGTTCATCATCGCAGTGCAATCGCTACAAGATCGTTAGTTCAGAAGAAGGAAGATCCCGGTGCCTTCAATATTCCTTGCACTGTCGGATCTTTGAATTTTGCAAAGACATTATGCGATTTGGGAGCCAACATCAATTTGATGCCATTATCTATTTTCAGAAAGTTGGGGTTGGGTGAACCTACTCCAACCAATATGAGGCTCATGATGGCAGATAGGTCGGTAAAACGATCTATTGGTATTTTATATGATGTATTGGTGAGAGCAAGGAAAATCTTATACCCATGCTTCGAAAAATGAAATACTTGTGAGTGATTATGGGTGATATATTCTGAGACACACATGGTTGATGAGTTTTGGGTAGTTGCGTATGATTCTTTGTGCCTTAACTTTTGGATAAGAATTAAACATCATCACGAGCCTAAATTAGAGGTTGAATTGTTTCTAGTAGTGATCAGAAAACTACTCTTTGTTAATAATTGTCATACCTGTCTTGATGAATATTTTATGTTGTTACTGTGAAACCCTAAGTAGATGTTTATATGGACATGATATTTTGTTTGAGGACGAACAAAGCTTTAAGTGTGGGGTGTTGATGTTAGGCGTATTTATACGCCTAAAGCACCTTAATTTGCCCATATTTTAGCTAAGCTTTGAGAACAAAATATATAATTCCTACACTTTTAGTCCTTTTTCCCGTAAGTGAGCTAACCAACGTTATTAGCAAGTTTTCAGGTATAAATGATGAAGAATTCAGCATTTTATGGACTGTTGGACACCAAAGGAAACTTCACGTAAGAAGGAAGGCAGCTTCTGGAAGCTTATGGACTGAAAGTGATGCATGGAGAACTTGTCCCAGGAAAAAACAGTATTTCTAAAGACTTGGGGGATCAGCAGTAACTTAGTAGGATTAGGATAAGAATGCAGTAACCCAGTAGGACTAGGACAAGTACAAAAACCCTATTTCAGTAGGACTAGGACAAGGATGTTATAAAAACCCTATTTGCTGAATTTTTCAGCAAGCTTTTATTATTCATTCAACACTTTCAATTCACTCTCTTTCAATTAATTCTTATTACCTTCTATTCATCTATTTTATTCTTAATTTTCACGACAAGAGAAACGCTACTAGCAGGGAATTCACGCCACAAGTGACACCAAAACACACTTCACGTGAGATTGTTATTATTGGTATGATGATAATGTCTATTGTGTTTTCCGTTGCACTCATGCGTAGCTAAACTTCTCTGTTAAGGTTATGGAAGCCTTATGAGATACTATCTATTGCTATGAGTTGGTGAATTCTTGATACGTATGCTGCTTATATCATTACTCTCTTCATCTTAAGTTAAATTCTTGTGGTTGCAAACATATAGAATACGCCAGTATAGCATTAACTTGTTCGAAAGAAAAGTTACATGTCTGGAAAAGAGAGAATGACAAGAAAATAGAGCTACCAACCCTTGTTTAATAGTTAGTGCCGTAACTGGATTAACCTCTTGGAGAATTCGTACCATTAGCATACTCTTTAAGCTCGAAAGAGTTAAAGTGATATAATCCTTGATGGTCGAAAGACGCTAGGATTTACCATAGAATACGAATCTCTATAAGCACATGCATATCAGAATTCCGCATAACTCATAGTCAATAGATATGTAGACCTCATAAGGTGGACATAACCCTAACTTCCAATTCTCATTGATTAAAACCTACTAAACATTCCATTTTTCTTTGTTACTTTGATACTCTTAATTCATGCTACAATTAAATCCCCCCTTTTCGTAGAATTTTTTATCAACAGTCTACTAATCGTTGCGTACTTAGTGGCCAAGTATTCCCTATGGGATTAGACACCCAACCCAGTTGGGTTCTATATTTGACAACGACCGCTTACACTCTTACGAGAGCTGTAGTTTGAGCGTTATCAGTAGGTTAGAGTTCTCCATAATAGCCCAGTATTTTTCCATCATTGGCACACTGAATAATCTGATTAGAAAGGATCTGTGACGAAGTAGTTCATTTAAGAGATTTGTTAACTTTTTGTCTTAGACGGACCAGGTACCTTTCTAACTCTTCATTTTTGTTAAGTGTAGACATAAGGTGTTTTTGAGAATCCTTCAATTTCTTTTCAAGGTTAATTTAAAGTTGTGAAGCTTCTCTTTTTCCCTTGCCATCTATGTCACCCAATTTCTCCAATTGGCCCATAGAGCTTAGATTTTCAAATTTTAATTTAGTGATAATTTTTCTAGTTTCTGATATCTGGAGAGTTATGGCTCTTCAAACTCTTAATTCTCTACTTTCTCATCTAGAGCAATTTTCTTAGCATTTAGTTCACATACAGAATCAATAAGCACATGAGCAAGATTTTTTAGTTTTATAGCTGACTAGTTATCTAGATCTTATTTAATATCAGAGAGTGTTACCTCATCATCTATATTTTCCATGAAAGTAAATAGGGAATCATAGATAACTGGACTATCTTCCACTGATTGCATAGACATATCTCCAGACTTCGCATCTTCATCAAATTCATTGGAGAAATCTCCCCTTGCTGCCACTACTTGCTTTACTATATGATCAATAGCAACCTTCTTTCTTGAACTGTTAGGTACCTGGTCCATAATCTTTCCTTTGTCACCTGCAACCATGATTTGCTCCTGGTGATCTATTTTATGCATGGTACAATCCTTAATTAAATGCTCAGAACTTCCACATTTGTGACACACTTCAACATTTCTTCCTCTCCTTTAGAATAGAGCACTCTTTTTTATATCTCTAATAATCCTATTTTCCAAATAGGAACATTAGTGTCTTCATACTCAACTAGATAATATTTAGAAACCTTCATTGCCAGGGAACTTTATCTCTTTTTTTCTTTCTTCTCCATCCCTTGTTGCTTCTTGAGCTCATGAGTCTTTACCTTTCTAATGAGTTCATCCATAGTGAGGATCTTTAGGTTCATTAATTTAGTTATGGCATCCACTTTTTTTTTCTGGGATTTATGAAAAAAACCAAGAACTTTTCTCACTTGTTTGTACAAAGAATTCATTTAGCCAAAGCGGTGAAGCTCATTTGTGATAGAAGTGAACCTTGTATGCATTTATTGGATTGTTTCTCCTTTTTTCATGGTAAAGGTTTCATACTAAGTAGTCAGTATGTACATTTTTGAATCTTTCACATCAGTGGTACCTTCATGAGAAGTCCTTAAGCAATCCCAAATCTCTATTGCATTTTCACAAGATGAGATCCTATAATATTTATCAGGACCTATGCCACATATTTGTAATTCTTTTTATTTTTTTCCTATCTTCATCATTGTACTCCCTCCTATTTTTAAAAATAATCCTTGTAACATCTCCTTCTTTAACTTCTTTAATAGACAATTAAGGACCATCAAGAATTTTGTCCATCAACTCACTATCTTCTTCCATAATGGAGTCAAACATCTTCATTTTGCACCACCTATAATACTTCCTATTGAATCTTGGTAGTCTAGTAGTAGATTGCCCTTCTTCTAGATTAGGTAGAGCAGCTATGTTAACCAAGATACTCTAGGTGTGAACCATTTATAATGACCTATCTCTGATACTAATTATTGAAACCCTGAGGGTTGAACCATACAGTGAGGAACCAGGTCCCTCAAGGTCAATCACAGGAAAAATATAAAAAATTAACCAGGAATTAAAACACAGAGTAGAAAAAGTAAAGATCACAAGATTTTTAATATGGAAACCCCCTTTCTAAAGGAAGGGAAAAACCATGGCATTCCCCACAAGTACCTCCAAATCAACTATAATCAAACTCTTGATTACAGACTTCAATGAACCTAACACTAGGTTTCTTTATCTTGTAATAACTCTATTACAGGCTCATCTTGGCAACTATACCAAGGACTCTCTTCACTGATTAACTCTAATTAGTATAAAACTTAGGCAACTCTACCTAAGCACTTCTACTAATAAACAAAAACACTACTCTTATAGCATGAGTAGTTTAGTTAAAAATCAATACTTACTCAAGAACAATTTAAATTTAAGAACACATAATCAACTAAAAACTTGAGTAGTGTTGAAATGAGGTTTTTGTTGCCTATCGTTACTTTTGTAATTTACCAAAAACCACTTATTGAAGAAGTATCTCTTTTCTTTTATAGATGAGTGATGATTAGGGATAAAATATCATTAGACCAGCTTTAATAATCAGTATAAGCAGCACCTGCAAGTTTTTTACACAAGAGGACAAAATTGTGCAGTCACACGGGCTAGATGTACTGTTCCATGAACATCTAAGGATCTGGTCCTTTGCAATTAGCTACTCATCATTAAAACTCCATATAGCAACTTGTAAACCGAGTCATGACAAAAACACTCTTAAATCTTAATTTTAGCATGGGATTTTTAAATTTTCTAAAAAATCTTTGAAATTGTTTTTCTTTGATTTGAAACTCATTTTAAATTATTTTTTCATGGGTTGAAATTGTAGATTCATTTAACCTTGGAGAATATATTTCAAGAATAAAATTCTTATTGTATCCTTTTCATTTTTGAACTCATTTTTTGAACCCATTTTGGATCCAGCTTAAATATTGATAATATAGGTATCATTAGCTTTATTTTAAGACTCAATGTTATATTTGAATGTTGTAGTTGATTCTAAGATCGTTCTAAGGGGGAAGGGAATTTTGTCATTTCAAGACAGGTTATAGCTTAACTTTCTTCAGACTGAGAATGGGTAGTTAATGAATAAATAAAGCATGCTATGAGTTGGAAAAATAAATATAGGAATGATTTTTGAGAAATTATATATGTGTGATGCCCGTTTGACGGCTTATATTCTGTTGCTATTGACTTATGATATTATATAGTATGTGTTTCCAGTGCGGGCACTTTATTTGACATCATTAGCCCTATTTGTGAATTTGAATGGTTTAATTCTTAATGTGATGCCTGAGTATGGGTTTGAATACATATAGGCTTTATTGAGCATTGTTTGCCATTTTCATGATAAATTAACCATGTTGGTGGATTGATGTGATATTAATGATGTCTTACGTGCATATTTATTCCAATGATGCCCAATTATAACTAATATCATCTATTATTAGCATATTGAGTTAATTTCTAAGATCACTTATATATGTATTAAACGAATTTGATATCTTCATACTAATCTGATTGCGAGTATTATATCTTTATTACATATATACACATTCATGCGATATTTGTACCATTAAGAAACTTTAATTTTTGAAATAAAATGAGACACTTTTGAAAATGCCTAGATTGAGGGATGTGTTCGTCTGTTGATTGAGACATGATATTGAGATTGATTGAAATTTGAGATATTATATTATTTGAGAGCCCTCCATGGGTCCTATTTTAGGAGCATTGAGGCTTAATAGGTGCAAATAGAAAGCCATGCAATGGCTTTTAACTTTTCACTTCATCTTTCATTGTATTGCATTGCATTTGAACATTATGTGTTGTTCTTACATGTTGCTTGTCATGTAATTAGATTTCATCTATACTTTCATGTAATCTTGCCCGTTGATGTTTATACATATATTAAAAATATCAGTGGAGACTGTGTGAGCTACCGTTTGAGAACTTTTCCGCTTGTAGGTTGCGTGCTCATAGTATTTTCTTAGTTGTCTTATTTTTTATTTTTCTTAGTCGGCTTATGATACCTAATGAGTACAATTGAACCATGCTCACTCCTACTATGCCCTTTTAATGTATGTCCTAGCACGAGTATGACAAACAGAGGTTGATTCTGTATTGTTGAGTTGGTGATTCGAGATACTGGCTTACTTTAGGCTTTTAGAGTTAACTCTAAACCTTCTCTGATATATTTTTTATGTCTTTATTTTTTGTGTGGAGATAAACGGTTTATTGATTTTAGACATATTTATTATATTTTCTAATGTATGACACAAGATGATGAGATTGTATAGTTTATTTAGATTTCACTAATTTTGTGTATGTTTTGGCTTGACTTCATTCTAGAATATCTCATCTTGTCTTATTTTGTTATTTATTTGAATCTTCTTTCCTTTTTGGGTGATTGACTTACTTATCAAGGATGGACAGCAATAAATGTCATAACGGCCATGATTTTTGGATCGTGACATCAAGTATTGTATAGACAATAAAATTCAAGTCTTGAAATCAATAATTGAGACAAGAAAAATATTGCAATAATTATTTTATTTTATTTCAGGTAGTGAGTGTTACAATCTCTATGAATCCTCTAATTCTTCTTTTCGAATGTAAATTAAAGGGTCTTTGATATTGATCTTTAGTGCAATGAATTTGATCTTCACTTTAATTTGAATCCAAGGGCTTTTGAGCTTGATTTTGAATCTGATGGTCTTGATCTTGACTTGTACTTTAATCCAAGGGGTTTTAAGCTTGATCTTAGATATCGTGGTCATGATCTTCACTAGTACTTGAATAAAAAGACTTTTGAGCTAGATCTAGAATCTTCCTCTTGATCTTGAATTTTATTTAAACTTGAATGCTTGAATTTGTAGCTTGTAGAGAAATCAGTGTCATATGATCCATGATCTATCTCTTGCTTCTTGTATGAGTTTTTGTTCCTCTTTTCAGAATTATGAGACTCCTATATATAGTTATAGAATGGAAGAGTTATGACGAGGAAAGACTTTTTTATGCCAATTAGATTTAAGTAATATGATGACATTTGATTGGTCATAACATGTCATTTGTATGCATAACACATTTTCATTGGCCTTTAATTTCACTAGGCATGCTGCATTATTTTAACAGGTGTCATTATCCTATTAGATCCTTTCTTGACTTGATATGCCACATCATTTGACATGTGACATCAAATTGGCCCTCTAGAATAAGAAGAGTATAAATAACATGAATACCAACCTTTTAAAAGTAATTACACTCTCTCGCACTTTTTTAATTACTTTACTCCCTCTCCCTATTAATATACATAACATAGCCGACATATACATAGCATTCTATATATATGTGAGATTTTTGTAATATGTTTAGGGAATTGAAATTTTTTGTAATATTGAAACATAAGTTGTGTATTTATATAATTTTTAGATAAGACAATATCATGGGCTTAGTAATGTGGGCTTATCATTTATAGCTGAAGTTAATGGACAAGCCCAATAAAATTTGGAGTTTAATTGAATCAGTATTTATTGAAGTTAATTAATTCAATTATATTAATCCATAATTTTTATCTGAATTAATATATCTTAATTTCATTTTAATAAAAATTATATAATTATAAATATCCCACTTCAAGATTGGTCGAATTACATATACTTAAAAAGCAGTCTTGAAGTACTAACAAAGGCAATCCATAATATCAAGGAAATTTGTAGCTTATCCATCGCATCTTGTCAAAATTAAGATAGCATGACTTAGGACCATGTCTTTTATTTGTCATTATATTATGAATATCACCTTCCACATGCACCCACTTTTACATTTGAAATTCATTTTTATTGCATACTCCTAGTACCTGCTAGAAACCAAAAAATTACGTGTCGCCTTTACACTTGACGTTCTTCTATTAGGAGAATAGATTTTCCAGGGAACATAGTTTGCAATCCTTTCCTTATTTTACCAAAATTCCTACGGATCATTTTTAAATTTGTCAAGGACTAGGAAATATTAACCACCGCCTTATGTTTATAAGTAGGACTTTCTGCCATGCAATTGAGTCATTCTCCTTATGATTCCTCCAACCGGTTATTTTTAGCTCTCACAAAATCTCAAATCCTCTTTAGGTATTTTTATTTTATTTTATTGACTGGTATCTATTCTCTTTGTCAGGGAAAAAAATAATTAAATCCATGAAGAGTCAATTTGAAATGTGAGAGTTTCAATTTGCCTTTGACACCTTGAAACTGGTCAATTCGGCTTCAAGTTTGGTGACTATGTAAGAGTCAGCTTAAGGTGCGAGAATTTAACTTTGCCTCTGATATCTTAACCAATTCCGCTTCAACTTGGCTTCTTTATATGAAAAATTCTTAAAAAATCTTAGCTTAAGGTGCAAAGGCACAAATTTTGTTCACCTTTACGCATGCAAATTTAAAATTTTTTTAAGATACACCCATAAAAAGGCCAGCTTGTCCACATTAAGTCATGAAGATTTAGAGATCATTATAAGGCTAACTCCGTGAAAGGTCCAGTTTAAGGTTCAAAGGGACAAATTTTGTTCACCTTAAGGTGCCAAATTTAAAAGCCTCAATTTTGAAAACATGGAGCTTTTGGCAATCTCAACTTGCAAACTTGATGTATCTGACAACTTCAAACGTGCAAACATGCCAAATTTGACGACTTCAACTTCTAGACTTGATACATTTCATAATTCTGCAGACTCGGTAAATTTGGCAATTTCAACTTGCAGATTGATGTATTTGACAACTTCATTCGAAAAATTCATACTTATAGGATTCGAAGACTTCAACTAGCGAACTTGGCGTTTTGGAAAACTTCACCTTATACATTTGGTAGATTCTTGACTTCAACCTATAGGTTTGATAGATTTTCATCTTCAACCCACAAAATTTGACAGATTTTGCAATTTTAACTTGCAGGTTTGAGGAACTTAAACATTTCAAATTATGTAGAAAAAGTCTATCTGCTATGGATGTCTACGCTATTGAGCCATGAATATTTGGTGTAAGTCTAAAGTTCTGTGAGAGTAACTATAGACCTTACTTTCATATGATAGATCAAGTGAGAACATTTTACACTCGCGCGATTGAACTTAGAATGTAACTCTAAGTGCCTACATACCTCGATAAAGATGGTAAAGTCATAACATAATTCTACAGACTTAGCTCTAATTTGAGGATCTTTATAAATATAAGATTAGAATAGAATTTAAAGATCTTTGCATCTTGAATTTGACAAGTTTAATAACTTAAAGATTTAGCTCATTCGAAGAGTCTATGTATGCCTCAAAGCCCCTCGATGCATGAGCCAGAATTTCAAATTATAAAGCTACTCATGCACGAGAATAAACTACAATTTATACAAAGCTCCTTAATGCATGATCCTAACTACAAGTTAAAAAGATTCTTAAATGTACGAGCCTAAACTGCATATCAAAAAGCTCTTCAAATTTGAGTCAATTCTCCATGTTGGAAAGCTCCCCTACCTCAATACTTGTCCAAATATAACATGAATGACAAGGCTTGAAGTATTAATTTTTCAATTGCAATAATACTTATTAAAATAGAAATCATCATAGACCAATGGATGTTCCATCAAGTAGGAATACGTTGGACATGAATTAACCATCTGCTTTATTTGGAACTTTTTTCTTTTTTCACATGAAGCATATTATATTGAAAAAGAGTTGAGTTTCTGTTGTTTCACTTAATGTTTAAATGATTCCTTTTCCCTTTTCCCTCCTCCTTATTTCACTAAACAAAAGAGATTTTTTTTGCCGCCTTAAAAGTGGTTCTACTCAATTAGGATTAGAACATAACTTTTTATATTTACATTAACAGAGTAGTCCACCAACGCCTTAGAAAATCAAATTGTACTAGGAGTAATAATAAGACAAATTTTGATAGATGATGAGTCAGAAAATTATGACTCATTTTCCCTGAAAATAACAAGAAAACATGTCCTAAATTCTAATTTGAATGCATTTTAATATTGGTTTTTTAATTTTAGGGCCAAGGTTAAGAAGTTATTGAAATAGCAAAAGAAAGAAAAGGGAGCAAATAAATAAAGATGGTGTTAATATTCACAAATAATTAACCATCATTGAATCTCACAGTTTAGGGCCAAGTGTTATCGAGACAAAATGACAACGCATCATGAATTTTGGTGCAACAGTGACCAAATCAGCAGATCATATTCTGCAGTGCCAAAAGTTATAGAGGCTTAGCAATGGGGCTTGTCATGTTGATGAATTAGTGAGCCACAAGAAATTCAATTTTGACCATTTTTTAGGTGTTGTTTAAGCCTTTTAGGCCATTAGAACCATATCTTTTGTCAATTTTGAGTAGTTTAAGCTTGTTATCAAGTCGCTCTATCTCAATTATCCTAACCATTCCTGTAGACAGGTAAGCATCCAAATGCCAAAATCTATGATAACCCTTACGTCTCCATTCAAATGAGTCAATATTCCAAAATCGAGCCAATAAATCTACACCAAGGCCAAATACCCAACTCACCTCACTATCAAAAATCATGCATATCCCACTGGTTTTAGTTTGAGCTAAAATCAAAATGTAGCTGAAGGAAAAAATCACAACGGAGGAAAAACCATCAATTTAAGACACAAGAAATCAAATCCACGTATGCTGAGGGCATAAGGTGCCAAGGCATACCCAAGGATTAACCAAGGCTACAAATAGTACTAGCAATACCCAAAACTCTAGCAATTCATGGAATGCAACCACCAGAAACTAGTCAATCTAATACTCCATCTGAAAGAATGAATAGGCACATATCAACAAGGAGGAGAACTACATAAAGGCTTATTAGGGAAAGAAAATACCAAAATGATGATTTCCTGAATCAACCCATGTCAAACAATCTCAAACCAATTAAATCATGAATCACATTGCAGAAGAATAGAGTACCAATCTCAACATTAATGCCAAGGTTAAAACCACTATCGATAAATAAATGAAGTCAATAAAGATAACAAATTCCCAATTGTCCAATCTTAAGGAGCAACTATAAAAATAAGGACATTTGTTTCCACCACTTTTAACTCAACTAGACCAAGAACCACATCACATTAAGAATGAAGAATCCAAATCCATACCAATACAAAGATCTAAGCTATCACCAAGAGTTAAAGCCAACAAACTATAAAGGCAAACCTAAGACCTTTCAATATCCATATCACTAACATAACGAGGCAATAATCTAGTTAAATAAAAAGTATGGATCCCAAACTAGTGAACCTCAGAAACAAACTATAGGGGAGGATAACCAGTGTTAAAATCTCAACAAACTAGAAGGTAAGCCCTAGAATCTTGATAACGCTCGACTTACACATCAATTTAGTGCAAGGCGACCGTTATCAATATATTTACCCAACTTTGGATTCAGGGTAGAATCCACGACGAACAATGTGAGTGATGATTAAACTAATTTGAAACTATAGCTACAAGTTAAATTCAAACAAATGATACCAAAAGATAAACTGGTTTTTTTTAATGATTGAACAAAAGTTATTAACACTTCAATTTGCCTTAGAAATCAAAGCTTAAACTACAATATTTAAAATCAATAATATAGAGAAACTAGAGTTGTGATCGCTATGATTAGTAATCCTCCATTTAATGATTGTTGTAATACTGGATTCTCATGACTTGTGGAAAACATCAAATTATCAGTTTCGACAGTCCATCCAAGTGTTTGTCAACCTACCTATATGTTGAACTCCCTTATTCTCTTGAACTTAGGAAAACATTCTATTCATATTAATTTTTATTTTGAGTTGATTAATCTTGATACATCATTAATCATTAGATGGGAACTTAACCTTCCCAAATCCTCATTGATAATTTACTACCTTTAGTTTATTTCTCAGTTCGAGAAAATCAACATAAGGAAAGACCTATTATTTGTAACCAAAAAAAAATAATTAATACAAAACAACAACAACAACAAACCTAGTGTATTCCCACCTGGTGGGGTCTGGGGGGGGGGTAAGATGTACGCATTCCATACCTCTACCTCTAAAGAAGTAGAAAGGCAATACAGGAGTAATCATAGATCCCACTATCCTAGTTATGGATTTTAGTTCCACATGAAAGAGAAAGAGATAATAATAACTGAATTCATAATTCAAAGTGATTAAACTTACAAAAAATATAGTCAGAAATTGATTCTCTTCCCAAATTCAAGAAGAACATCCCACAACTAAATCAAAGAATTGAAAATTAAAATCCAAGTTTTGAGACCAAAGAGAAGTAAAGTAGTCTTTTAAAATAAGTTCAAGATGTTTAGCCTCTCAATGAATCCCTAAAATCTGCTATTTATATCCATAATTTAAGATAAATTTGAAATTAGAAATTCAAAATTTTTCTCCTTAGCTAACGACATGTTTTGATGGCTTATCAGAGATCTGATAGCTTATCAGACCATGTCGTCAGACAAGATTTCCATTTCTTGCCTTCTGCTTATGTGTGATAACATGCTTGACGTCTTATCAGAGTTCTAATAGATTATCAGAACATATCATCAGGCATGCTTCAAATTTTTGCCTTCTGCTTCTGAGTGACGGCATTCTTGATGGCTTATCAAACACCTGATGGCTTATTAGGGGATATCGTCGGCTCCTCCTCCAAGTTTTTATGATTTCTGCCTTAGGTTAATTGCAACTCCTGATGGATTATCTAGGATTTGATGACATATCAGATAATATCGTCACTTTTTCACTTCAAATCTCATATACTACCTTAGGTTGACGGCATTCTTGATGGCTTATCAGAATTGTGACAACTTATTAGAGATCTCATCACACTTCTACTCCAACTTCCTCACACTATCAATAACTTACGATGACTCTGATAACTTATCACAAATTTGATGACTTATTCGACAAGTTGTCAACTACACTTTCATGGCCACTTGTTCCAAATTCACCTCTTTTACTCTTATTATCTTTTATTTTCTTGCATCTTGACTTTCCTACTTTATCAAAGAGAAAACAATCAAAAACGACAAAATTTGCTAAAGACTTTATAATTATTTTTAATTAAAAGCCTAAAATATGTTAGCATTATCTCACACATCAACACCCTCAACTTAAAACAATTGCTTGTCCTCAAGCAACTTAAATATAACTAAGAGGATACAAAGCATATTCGGCAGTCAATCATCCATTTTAGCTCAAAACATATTTACCATTTCCAAGGTCAATCATCTCAAACTCAACTGTGTATATTACTGAAAAGCAACAATGCAACACAAACGAATCAAGCTATGTCATCAACTTAGCAACAACAACCATGTATGTACCAATATTACACTACCCAAATAATTTATCAACTAGCAACATAACCAGTGTGCCCTTACAACAAAGAAGTTCCTCCTCACTCATATGTGAACTCAAGCATGTCAATGCGTGGATGATCAAGAGACACTCGATCTCAGAAGGAAGTTCTAGTCAATGTATGCCAAATACCATAAGCTTGCCCTTATTTTCATTACTAAAGCTTTCAGACAGTTAATTTAGGATCACTATAGGACTTTTCTTCATCTTATAATGTAAGCTTGGGGATGGTATTATACACAAGGATATTTAAAGTAACTTGTAACACCACGATTTTCTCAACTAGATGACGACATGGTTCCTATGATCTCGAGGGACCACAAGCTAACCCATGACTGATATTTGTACCTGTATACAACAATATATGATGTAATAATATAGAAAACATGAACAATAGGCCATAAAGTTCAACTGCATAGAATATCTGACAAATCATAACATCCATATAGAGTAATGAATACCCAAAATAACTGAAATATGAATAAAATCTGAGCTAAATCTAAAAGCCTCTAAATACTGTCTGAAGAAGGAGTTGAAAGAACATGTCTCTAACTAACTTCGGCTAGCAAAATTGAACTGAATTAACAAATAAAATAAATAATATCGTCCTCGAATGGATGAGGACTCACTGCAACTCTACGACTAGAATGCTACTGCTACTGCTGTTTCGGAGATTATATCTATGAACCTATGGTGTAATGTGAAATAAAGCACTATAGTGCAAATACGTCAGTACAACTGGGAGTACTGAGTATACAAGTGAGGTAGGCTAAATGCAAAAGGGTTTAAATGCATAAACGATGCTAAATGACTGACTGATATGAATGTAACAGTGCAAACATACATATGTAGTAACTGAGATCGTGATTACGTGATATGTAGATCTGGACACTAATACATGATCTACTAATATATATCATGACAAATACTGAAATTCTGATAACATAGATGACTGTGTCTGACAGTCCTGAACCTAATGGAACTATCTGTGTTCCGTTCTGTAACTGAATTGACTGTATTTAACAGTCCTAATACACTGAAATATGAAAAACTATCTGATTTCTTTTACTAAGACTGGGACTGAAATTATGGGAGGTAGTTATTTAACTGACATGCTCTAATAATGCATATAGCTAAGTTGGGGTCTAATCTCTGCCCCCGACTGGAAGGGTGTCAATACCACCCTACTGGTAAGGACAACTATGAGTGACCCTTATCTGGCAGGTACTTAAAAATGAGAACGGTGGGAACCATAAACTGACAGGTTAAGCTATCTTATCAACTCTAATCTGATAGGTTGAGATTTCTCAACCTATGTTGGCTACGCAGTTCTGGAATACAAAGATGATTTCTATGAATCACACCCTAAACTGTCAGGTGAGTTCCCATCCTTGGGTTCACTCAGTGCTAACTTCTACTCCCATCTGAAGAGATTGAAAATGATTTAACTGACTGTACATGGACTAAGTAACTGACTTTCGTTGACTGATAGAATAGTACTACTATCTGAGAATTAACTGAGATCATGAGATTTTTGAGATTTCCTGAGTCACATCACTGACTGTGTTCTATAGGTCATGGCTTGACTGAGATTATCGTGATAACATGACATGGTTCTAGGCACACAGTTATATTTTTTGTGTACAAGTACCCTCAGGACTCGATGGAAGGAAACTGACACACATGACAGACTTGATCGTAAGAGTAGAATCCATAATTTACAATATCATAAGTAGGGGATTTCACACTAAGTTTAAGGCAAACTATTACCTTTAGCTTGATCTGAATGGACAGAGAAGAGGTAAGGATACTTGGTATGCATATCTTCTTCTTCTTCCCAAGTAGCTCCCTCGATGGACTGATTTCGCCAAAGAACCTTAACTAGAGGGACCTCTTTGTTCCTCAATCGACGAGTGTAATAGTTTAATATTTTGAATGGAATCTCTTCATAAGAGAGACTGTTCTAAACATCAACACTCTATATAGGGACTACAACTGCTACGTCACCTACGCACTTCTTGAGTAAAGATACATGGAAGACCGAATGAATTGAGGCTAAAACTAAAGGTAATTCGACTCATAAGTTACCTTACCTAAACGACTGAGAATCCTAAAGGAACCAATATAGAGGGGACTGGGTTTCCCTTGCTAGCCAAACCTGTTCACTCCTTTCATGGGAGAGATCTTAAGATAGACATAATCATCGACCTCTAACTTGAGATCCTTTCTACGAACATTAGCATAAGACTTCTGTCGGCTCTGAGTATCCTAGAGTCTCTCTCTGATCAACTGAACTTTCTCTAAGGTGTCATAAACCAAGTCAGGACCTATGACTAAGGCCTCACTAACTTCATACCAACCAATTAGAGATCTACACTTCCTACCATAGAGAGCTTTGAATGGAGCCATTTTAGTACTGGAATAATAGCTATTATTGTATGTAAACTCAATTAAAGACAAGTGGTCATCCCAACTTTCCTTGGAATCAATTGCACACGCCCTTAGCATATCTTTAAGAGACTAAATGGTCCTTTCTACTTAACCATATGTCTGAGGATGAAAGGTTGTGCTGAGATGGAATTGGGTACCAAGACCCTTTTGGAATTCTTTCCAGAAGTGAGAGGCGAACTAGGTACCTCTATCTAAAATAATAGCTAATAGAACACCGTGTATCTGACCAACTCCCTAATATAGAGTTTGGCATAATCCTTGGCTGAATAAGAGGTATGAACTGGAAGGAAATGAGCTGACTTGGTCATCCGATTTATAATAACCCAAACTGAATCGTGCTGAAGATGAGTTCGAGGCAAACCCATCACGAAGTCTATCTTTACTTCTTCCCATTTCTAAGTAGGCATGGTGAACTCCTATATAGGTCCACTAGGATTCTGATGCTTTATCTTAGCTTGCTGACATGTAGAGCACTTAGCCACGAACTCTGCAACATCTCTCTTCATCCCACTCCACCAATAGATTTCCCACAAGTTGCGGTACATCCTAGTGGCCCCTGGATGAATAGAGTATCATGCACCTTACGGTTCTTCAAGAATCCATTGCTTTAAATCATCTACACCTAGAACGCACAAACGACCCTGACAATGAAGAACCCCATCTCCCCCTTGGGAGAAAACCTCTACTCTCTGATTTTGAATTGACTCTTTTAGCTTGACAAGGCTAGGATCCTTGTCTTACTTTTCTTTCACCTTGGAAACTAGAGATGACTCTGAACTACTCTGAACACATTCATCACCCTCCAAAGAATTTACTTAGAGAATACCCAGTTTGGCGAGCTGATGGATTTCCTGAGCTATCTTCTTTTTGTTGTCCTCGACATGAGAGCATTGTCCACAATGTTGGCCTTGCCCAGATGGTAAAGGACACTGATGTCATAATCTTTCAAAAGCTCTAACTACCTCATCTAACCAAGATTAAGTTCTTTCTGAGAAAAGACATAATGAAGACTCTTATGATCCGTGAAGACATCTATATGAACTCTGTGTAGGTAATTTCTCAAAATCTTTAAGGCAAATACTACGGTTGCTAACTCAAGATCATGAGTAGGATAATTTTTCTCATGGAGCTTTAACTGTCTGGAGGCATAGGCTATGACCTTACCATGCTGTATGAGGACACAACCAAAACCTACTCTGGACACATCATAATATACCACCAACATATCTGAACCATCTAGAAAAGCTAGAATTGGAGTTGAGGTGAGTGGAGTCTTTTACTCTTGAAAACTCTTCTCACAAGGATCTGACTACTGAAACTTGACCTTCTTCAAAGTCAATCTGGATATGGGGGATGCAATAGAAGAAAATACCTCGACAAACTATCTGTAATAGCCAGCTAATCCCAAGAAACTCTTAATATTTGATAGAGAGACGGGGTGAGGCCTGGTTCTTACCACTTTGGTCTTCTGAGGATCTACTCTAATGCCATCACCAGAAATAATATGGCCAAGGAATGATACTGATTGATTGTTGATGATAGGAAAATTTACACGCCTAAAGTACTATATTTTACCCCATATTTTAGCTAAGTTTTGAGGACAAATTATATAATTCATGCACTTTTAGTCCTTTTTCCTGTAAGTGAGCTACAAAACATAATTAGCAAGTTTTCAGGTATAAATGATGTAGAATTCAGTATTTTATGGATAACTTGACGCCAAAGAAAGCTTCACGAAGGAATAAAGGGGAATCTTGGACGCCAAGGACCAAAAGTGGCGCATGGAAAATCTATCCCGGGCAAATACAACAATTCTAAAGACTTTGGGGACTAGCAGTAACTTATTAGGATTAGGATAATGATACATTAACCTAGTAGGATTGGGTTAAGTAATGCATTAGCTTAGTAGGAATAGGATATGGGTATTATAAATACCCTATTGTGCTAGACATTTTCATTCATTCTTCAATTAACCATTCTACTACTAATTATTATTCCACAACTCACAACTCGGATTCTAATTCTTCCATTAATTCTACTTTTTATTCTTCTTCTATTTATCTAATCAATTCTTATTTTTCCACAAAAAGAGAAACGTTACTTTGCAAGGGAGTTCACGCCTAACGCCTACCACACGTTACTACATGAGAAGTTTATTGTGGTACAATAACAATGTCGATTGTGATTTCCTTCGCACTCATGGGTAACTAAACTTCTCTGTTGAGGTTATGGAAGCCATATGAGATACTATCTATTTCTATGAGTTTGTGAATTCGTGACACGTATGCTGCTTATATCATTATTCTCTTCATCTTAATCTAAATTCTTTGTGGTTGCAAACACATAGAATACGCCAGTATAGCATTAACTTGTTCGAAAGAAAAGTTATATGTCTAGAAAAGAGATAATGTCAAGGTAATAGGGTCCCATCCCCTATTAAAAAGTTAGTGCCGTAACTGGATTAACCTCTTGGAGAATTAGTACCATTAGATATGCTTTAAGCTCAAAAGAGTTAAAGTGAAATAGTCCTTGTTTAGGTCGAAAGACGCTTGGATTTACCATCGAATACAATTCTCTATAAGCACATGCATGTATGAATTCCGCACAACTCATAGCCAATAGAGACGTACAACTCATAAGGTGGACATAACCCCAACCTCTCAATTCTCATTGTTTTACATCTTACCAAACATTCTTTCTTTTTACTTTGCTATTTTTCGTTTTTACTTTAATACTTTGTTTACATTACTTGCACGACAAAACTCCCCCCTTTTTATGAGACTTGCACTAAAAGTCTAGTAATCTTTGCTTACTTGTTGACCAAGATATTCCCTGTGGGATCGATACCCAACCCAGTTGGGTTATATATTTGACAACAACCGCTTTACACTCCTACGAGAGCTATAGATTGAGCGTTATCAAAAATTGGCGCCGTCGCCGGGGATTACGAGTGTCAATTAAGTTTGTGATAATTACTAGACCCTTTGGTCAAAGATTCTTGTACTTTTACTTTTAGTTTTTGTTTTTGTTCTCTGCAGGTTTTTATTCAGTGCATGCCCTATACTCGAAGTTCTGGTCAACCGTTATTGCCTATCAATCCTGAACCACAACGTATTGGTAGAATGGAGGCATAACACGGAATTGAAAGGATGGCTGCTCAATAGGAATAGGCGAGACTAGCTGCTCTAGCCTCCGCTCAAGTGCATCAACAAAATATTGATAACCCTAGGCGAGCAATAAATCCTGACGGCGAGGACCTAAGTGATGACGAGTTACTAAACCCTAGGCATGCTGCTGAGATCGCAACACCTACCAATAGAAAAGATCGTCAAGCTAGGTTTAGACCTGAACGCCGAGCTATGCAACCAGCTTTCGACGATGATGATGATGATCTTGATGGAGCCGGAGCCACAGGAGCCATTATTCCTCCACCATTGGTACCCGGAGACAAACTCAACATCACAAGCACCATGATTCAGTTATTGCAACTCTAGGGATTATTTGGTGGACTACCAGGAGATGATCCGAATATGCATCTCATCAACTTTATTTCTACATGCAAGTCGTTTAACAATCCTGGTGTTGGTCAGAATGCAATTCGATTACGCTTATTTCCACTATCTCTGTCTGGAGAGGCAACTCTATGGTTGAATGGGCTGACTCCTGACTCTATTACAAATTGGAGGCAATTGAGAGACGCTTTCCTAGAAAGATTCTTTCTACCATCCAAAAGAGCACAATTGAGAGATGAAATCAGCAACTTTCATCATCTTCCAACTGAAGCCCTTCATGAAACATGGGAGAGGTTTAAGACGAAGCTAATGAGGTGCCCAAACCATCATATGACCAATGTTCACCTAATGGAGATACTATACAGAGCCTTGAATTCCATAACTAAACTAGTGGTGGATAATGCGGCTGGAGGATCTTTTATGGACCTCACCTTTGGGCAGGCAAGCAATATGCTAGACCGGATGACAAAGCAAAGTAGATCTTGACATAAATGAGGTAGCAAGCCCCACTTTATCTATTGGCATGACTGCAGACCAAAAGAGAATAGAATAAGAACGTGATCAAGATATGGAGCACATGAAAACACAAGTGGATCTTCTTACAAAGCATTTATTATCAGGGGAGACCGAAAAAGTCAAAGCTGTTGCATTAAAAGGAAGAGACGAATCTGATTCGGAAGAAGAGGCCAACTACTTGAACAATCAGGGGGATTTCCGAGGTAATACCCAAGGAAACCAAGGTCGGAACTATTATGATAAATCTGGAAACAAGGACCAAGGTAGTTGGAAGAACAAGAATGAAAAGAGTGGTTATACGTTCCCCCAGGAAGATGTGACACCACCACATCTAGTTCTGAAAGTATGGAAGACATGATGGCTAAACTATTGAAAGGAGTGGAAGCAACTAGCGCAGGAGTAACAGAGGTCATAAATGATTTGTCTTCAATGAAGCAATTAGTTGATTCACATTCCACTTCAATCAAACAAATAGAGCAGCAATTGCGCCAACTTTCAGCAGAACTCAATCAAAGAAAGGCTAGCACTTTACCTAGCGACACAGTGCAAAACCGAAGGAATAATGGTTCATGCATGGACATTAATACCCGAAGTGGTAAGGTGCTGGAATCTTCATCAAAAGGCAAGCAAGTAGTTGACGAAGTAGCGGACATAGTTGATAACGTAAAAGGTAAAGAATCCGCAGAAGCTGGCCACGACGTCCATGACATCAACCCCAGCGGTTTGCAGCCTGAAACTACCAAAATTCGAAAGCAAGAGGAGAATAAATCCATGGAGAAAACAATTCCATACCCACCACCACCTTTTCCTCAAAGATTGAAGAAGGTGGCGGATGATACAAAGTTCAGCAAATTCATGACTATGCTAAAACAGTTGACCATTAATGTTCCATTGGTAGAAGAACTTGAACAAATGCCTGGGTATGTGAAATCGTCTCGTAAAAGCTCCCTCTCCTCGCAACACATACGTGGGTTCGGTCCTCCAAGGCCTGTTAGAGCTCTCTTCAACCTGCTCATGGCTAGATCGATCAGTTTCGGGTCAAATAGGAAGAACTAGAAGATTCCACCTCTGGAAAGCGCACTAGTCCCAACTATTTCGCACATAGGAGATCGAGACACAGCCCCAGGACTATGGGGAAAGATGTAGATCGATCGCCCTAGATAGACAACTACATAGAGGGTCTCTACTAGTCTATATATTCTTTGACAGATTTAACGCTACACCCTTCCCTTGTTCAAGAGAGCTTCGCTCTCTTCTTTGCTTTTATATAATATCCTCCGCCAAGTACGATCAATTCAGTCTATCGCTGCGCTGCGCTGATTGCGCGTCCGTTGATTGAACACATTTTGGGTTAATAGATAACGCGGGGATATAGCAAGTAAGCAGCAAGGTTATTTTGACGGTTGATTGAATTCTTTAGCTTCCTTCCTCGGATCGAAAACAGGTGAAGTCTTTCCACGTGCCCCATGCTACTCGGGTCAGAGCCTAAGCTAGTGATGCTTTCGGCTACTGGACTGTCTTTGCCGAGCTCTTCTTCCAGGGAAACAGTCTTTGATAGCGCTCTTGCCCGACTTTTCGTGATTTGTGGCCTTAAGAGAATCAGGAGATATTTAATAGTTTGGGTCGAGCATCTAATCTTATTAAGAGTTGTCCTTTCAGACCTTATTCTCCGAATGGACAAAGAGCAGGAAGTAAAGCACCCGCCTCTAGGAGGGAAGTTCAGGGGTTAGAGTGTGCCTGATTCATATGCAGTTGGCTTCTGATTGAACTTGTTGGTAATGGGAGAGAAGGCAATCGACAGATAACTGGTAAGTAAAGCTATGGACTGGGTTCTCACTCTAAGCCAGTACCAGTAATTTGAAAAAATGATAGACATCTAGCGCATTCACTCGTTTTTTCTTTCTGATAGGCCAACTCAAAGAGGGAAATGCAAGGGGCGTTAGCGGTCTTTTTTGCCTCGCCTGCTACTGGGAAGAGAGAGCCGCTGTCATTCTTCGCTTCGTTCGAGAATCAACTGCACATGAATAGGCTCTTCCTTAGGCCTTCAAGGAGGAAGCGGCTTTTTTCCAAAATTACCGGGAAAATGAAATGAAATTTAGATAAATAAAAGAAAATGAAAAGAAAGATATAAAGCAACGGAGCCGTCATAGTCTGTTTTAACTCCTCCGCAAGGAAGGAACGAGTCGCTTCCCCCTTTCCTTCACCACCAGCTGGAGCACAGTCTTCGCCGGTCTCAAGGTTATCAACAAGACAAGCCCAATAACGTGGCACCTCCCCGACTTCTTCTTAGAGCTACTTTAGGTCGAGGCTCTTTCCCCTGGTCTTAAACCACCGGCTTCCACTCCTAACGACTGGCGCTTAACCCCTTTCTAATAAAAAGACTCTTCTCTCTCCAAAAAGCGTAACCTACACGGGACAGTCAAAGGGAGAGGTAAACTGTAACCTATAACCCGAATCCCCTAAAAACTTTCGACTAAAGACGCAGACGATGAGCAAAAGTCTGTGCCTATGTGTGAAAACGAGTATGTGAACAGAACATCTTTCAAACATCGAGATGAAATAAGCCGTGGGGCCGGCAAACGGAACT
Source organism: Capsicum baccatum var. pendulum (assembly GCA_030864225.1). Taxonomy (NCBI): domain Eukaryota; kingdom Viridiplantae; phylum Streptophyta; class Magnoliopsida; order Solanales; family Solanaceae; genus Capsicum; species Capsicum baccatum. The sequence continues at coordinate 178,271,199 of CM061554.1, read as the reverse complement.
AAGAGCTGCTCAAGGCACCACCAGAGAAAGCCTTTCAAGCCAATCTCTTGATTCACATTCATGTGAAACCGTTGCAACCGATCCTGCATACCAATCATCCGCTGCTTAAAGTCGTTTTGGCTCCCGATCGAGAACGATAAATAGGCGATGCCCGAAATTCCTTGTCGCATAAGTAGCGACCTGCACGAATGGTGTAACGACTGCCCCGCTGTCTCCGACATGGACCCGGTGAAATTGAATTCTCCGTGAAGATGCGGAGTACCAACGGCTAGACGGTAAGACCCCGTGCACCTGACCATCGCAGTGACCGCAAGCAAGCAACAACGAAAGAATGAGCGAGAGCAGGTCGAACCGCTTTAAGCATTAAGCATTAAGAGTCAAAAGGTATGGTATAGGAGCCTTTCCGAGCGAGCCTCTGGGATCTCCTGTAAACCCCCATGATGTGGTAAAGAGAGGATATTAGGGGAAGCAGTGAGTGGAGATTCCCCTGCAGAGAGCCGGATGAGGGGAGACCCTCACGTCCGGTTCGGAGGGCGGGGATATCCCGACCCTACTATCATTATGCCTTTGCAATGTTACTTGGTTCAACTCTATTTGCGTTATCACGTCAGGAACTATACTACGCTCGGAGTTAAGGTGCGCAGCGGGTTTCGGCGAGACTGACCTACCCAAGAGAGAGAACGCAAGAGTGACTCCCCCCTATCACAACAAGGCCGGAAGAAAAGAATTTACCACGGCCTTATTTACCAAGATCGGGACTAGAGGAGCATTTTAGGAATTTGAGGTATCGCTTGTAATAAGGATGAAGTCTCATTCATATAGTAATGTCCTCTTTATGCCCATCTTCGCCCAGGCTTAACGGGGCCTTACTTATTCAGGGGGGAGAGTGGAGCCTCGAAAAGCAATTTATACGCGAATCAAGATCGATAAAAGGAAGTTTTACAATCACCGACTCAAACCCATTGTCGAATCCTGCCCTTATGTCTTGTATGTTTGGGCCAACATTGGCGTCTTCAATTGTCAACAGCTCTTTGGGCCTCAACACCTTTCTAGTCGGGAAACCGATTGTGAAAAGGATGAGTGAGGTTGCCTTTCTTTGTGGTCAGCCGTTAGGTTACTACTCCTCATGGTCACTCTTTGCATTGTCCCACCACTATGTAGTGTGGTTGGCAGCAAAACGAATGCTAATGAAGGTTACAGATTCGGTCAAGAGGAAGAAACTTAGAATATCGTAGCCGCTCATGCTTATTTTGGCCGATTGATCTGGAAATATGCTAGTTTCAACAAGGCATGACAGCTTCTAATAATTCGTTCATTTTTGTATTTTCGAATTGATTCCGCGCCACCCCCGATCGAGCTTTCTTATGCTTATGACTGGCATTCTCGGGGACACCTACAAAAAGGAGTCTATTTGGGGAGATCCAGCCAGAAAGACTTATTGGATTGGTTATTCGCCCTCGGAAACAAGAAGTTCTGGTCCGGGAGGGATAATATCAACCACTTGATGCGGAGTGGAAGAAGGGGGGATTCTCGAACGCAGAAAAGGATCCAATGAATTCGAAAGAATTGAACGAGGAGCCGTGGTTGGTTCCACCATCACTAGAGATTGGACATATATATAATCTTTCTTCTAAAAAAGGGATTCTTATATATATATTTTGAAAATAGCTGCAAGACCAAAACCGAAAGCTTTAATAGTTTACCCAAGAGTTACTCAATGAATAGGTTGATTGGAATTGCGGGATGGATAGATGTTATAGATGTGGTTTGGAACCCTATACCTATACAAGGGGCTGGTCTCGATCTCGCTTGGTGGTACCCCTCTCGATGATTGTTGACTCAACATTGATTTCGTGCTTGAGTTGGAGGGCTCTCCCTCCATCCATCGAGTCAAGTAATACCGCTTTTAAACCTGTTTGCATAGGCTCGTGCACTGATTTACGTTCAATAATCCCAGGGGCTTTCACTTCCACACGTCTTCACTCGTGATCGCTTAGAGCCCCCCTTCCATCAATAGGTACTCCCAAGCAGAAGTCCAGCATCAGGAACAGCCTCAAGCTGGTGGCGCATCATTTTGAGCCTGACGCTTGGCACGGACCTGTCGCCTTTTGAGGATAGCACTGTATTGTTTCGCATTCACATAAATGGGCAAGCTCTCTGTGCATTCAAGAGGAAGTGCAACTCTTGTGGAGGTGACACCCACCATTTGAGGATAAATGATGGCATTTGATCCATAAGTAGCTACGAGCCTTCCAAAGTAAGTGTCAGCCCAAGGGTAGGATAGGCAAGCCGTTGGATGATCATGATGCACTTGCGGCTGAGGAAGAGTGTTGGTGGCACTTTCGCCTGATAGGGGTGCCTTTGTTCCACTCTCTGCTTGCACATCTAAAATTCCACCCCAACCTGGATGAGCTGTCAAATTTTGCAGAACGGTCTTGCTTTTTCCCATTGCGGCCTCCACATGATTAGATTGACCAGTTGACAGAGTAGAAGTTGAATCCTGATCTTGGAACTCGGATTCTGATTTCTTGATATCGGAGTGATGTTTCAATGCAGATTCCACTCCAGTCTTCTTAGAGGGAGCAGTTTCCGTGACTGAACCTTGATATACCCCAGAACAATAAAGCGGAGATGCTGGTAATTATATACGTAGTAATGAATGCCCGACCTTTCTAGTGGAGCAATCGCGAGTTTGTATACTGGAACCCTCGTTTTCACTACTATTTTGACTTTCACCACCACAAACGGCCCTATAAATGTAACTGTCACTGTAATCGTAAGGGCGAAGGCCTATTTAGCGCCTTTCCAAAGGTAAGCGGTTAGGTTGACTTTGGAAAGGCCGAAAGGAAGGAATTGATAGTCTAAAGGCTTCCACTAGAACAGAACTGAGATTCTCTACTTTAACTTGACTTTGGGACAGAGAAGGGAGAACATGATCAGTTAGGTAGTTCTAGCTCTTTCTTTGAAAAGAAAAGATGGTTCCATGTCAGGAAAGTCGTTTTGATCCAATCCATTCTTGGGGTCAAAAAAAGACAAAAAAGGATATGTCAGTGACCTAGCACGACAAAGCACTCTCCGAGGGCATGGAATGTCACATTTTTTGGTCAGAATATCCACAGTAATGTCTTTGTTAGATTCTCCGCTCGAAATAAGGGAAAGGTCAATTCAATTCTCGATGGAAACGGAATTTTGCAAATTCTCCCCCGAACTGGAAGATCATTTCGAGATCTTCGAACATATTCGAGGGTTCAATGTTACTATTGTAACTTCGGCCAACACACAAGATGAGACTTTACCACCGTGGAGCGGCTTTTTGCAAAAAGATGAGGGGGAAACTTAGTAAGATGTCGGAGAAGCGCAGTAATGGCTGGGGAAGGGGGCAAGTACATCCTTTTGTTCTCAGTTCGTGGGAATTGCGAAAATGGATGAACCTATCCACAGGGATTTTGAGCATCACTTCTTTTTATAGTCACGAGTCTGTTTATAGTCGCGACTGTTGTCATAGTCAACAAGGTTGAAACTTCCAGGAAAAAACTTCGAATTGGGAGGGCGATCCTCCCGGTGAACTGACCGTACCCCAAACCGACACAGGTGAACTTCCCTACCCCCATCTTTCTCTATCCCGTCACGAGCAATCGAATGACTTTTGGGAAATGTGAAAGAAATTTTCTAACCGGTTAGAGAGCTCATTCAAGCTTGAGGCTTGTTCGTAAAAATCCAATCGCGCTCGCCTGACGGTTTTGTCTCAATCAATCAAGAATGCCTCAACTAGATAAATTCACTTATTTCACACAATTCTTCTGGTCATGCCTTTTCCTACTCTTAAAACTCTAAAAAGTAAGCGAGTAAACTACCTTTCGTAGCTTCCTTCATACAGAGGAAGACGGGTTATAGAATAACGTTATCACGTCAGGAACTATACTACGCTCGGAGTTAAGGTGCACAGCGGGTTTCCAAGAAAAGCAGTCTTTGTATTGGACAGGCCTTGGAAGGAGGATTCGGGAGATCATAGCTAAAGAGAGATGGAAGGGCTTCTTATTTAGAACCCTTTTTTTTGCTTAGTTGTAAGTAAGCGTTGGGATTGACTGTGTTCCCCGCGGGCTAAAATGGGGAAACTCATTATGGCAGGGTGTTGTCTGTTCCATACTTTCTTACTTGATTTGAAGCTGGCATCGAGTGCCTGCCTCACATGCAGTCTTTTATCTAGGTTTCCGGGCTTCTCTCTTAAAGCTTTAAGGCGGGGCGGTTGACTTTCTTTCATTTTTGTTATGGAAAGTGAAAGTCGTTTCGTTTAGTACGAGATCGCTTCACACCTCGCGGTGCTTACACCTCTCGCCTATCGAAGTTCTGTTCAAAAACCTCGTCCGAGAACTTGTATAGAGAAGGATTTCCCGCGGCGCAGCAGTTCTTCCATACCAACTTAGCTGCCCGGCGCTGCTATTGGCATAACAACCGGTACACCATAGGTTAGCCCAACCAGTCCTCTCGTACTAGGGTTGGCTCCTCGCAGTTCTCCCTTTGGGTCGTGATCAACATGCCGGTTTCGCTTGGTGGGCCGGGAATGCCCGACAACTCAATTTATCCAGGAAACTACGTAACCACTCCCTTGGTTGGGGGCTGTGACTCCCCTATCCTTTCAATTTTTTGATTCCCAGGTCTTTTTTATTATCACTGTTGGAATATTTTTGTTGACGACTTGGTCAGGGCGGTTCACTATTTCTTTGCTGAAGGCGCTGTTAAGCCCTGACGTTTGAATTCCAATTTCACACTACTGCAGTGTATTTAATCAACAGATTGCCATTTTCTGTTATCAACATGCAATCTCCCTTTTCTTCTCTTTATGGTCGTGATACTTTTCAGGGGGAGATCACTACCCTTTCTGAGACATCTGACTGGGGTGGCCGTTACCTTCTCGTCGGCGATCACCGTCGCCAAGAATGGCATAGTCGTAAATAGTGTACAATCTGAGTTTCCTGTTGTTCGCCTATCTACTCTGGTTGAGCATCTTGATTCCCTCCGGTTTGGTCTTGCTGCTCCGGGGAAAGAAGTTAAAAGGGTACAGGTCGGTTTGTTGTTTCGAAAGATTCTCGCACACGATTCAGTCTGCCTCTATCAAATAAATAAAGTGGATGGAGAGCCTTCTTATCCTTTTAGGTCCGACCTCTCTCTTCCACTTTCCACCCCCCTAAGCTTTACTAAAAGGAGGGTCATCAACACCGTCAGAACCTCGTATTTGCGGCTAAGTGTCCCTCGCGAGGGATAAGTCATTCGACTCATTCACATCCAGATCATGAATGTTTGGAATCCATATTATGCAAGGAGACATTGCTTTTGCTAATTCGAATTGAAGGGTTCCAAACCTCGCTTCGTCGCTCAGTCCCTTGCTTCTTTCCTCCTCTTTTTCCTTTTCGGCTCTTTATACCAATGTGATTTAATTCCAGGTGCATATTTCAATTACGTCTCTATCAATAACAAGAAAAAAGTAGCAATTCCGTTTCAAATGGTTTGAGCTTGGAAGCAACCTGCTATCTATCGATAGGCGAGAACAGACTGCTATTGAATGCTTCGCCTATCACTCGCTGTGTCATTCTAAAAGATGCGAAATAGCTTTTTAGCAGCTATAACACGAGTCGAAAAACGTACCCACTAGAACAGCAAATGGTAAGTCCCTGTCTCTGGCGGGCTCCAGTAGTGGGGGCAGCCCTTATGTGGTGCAAGCTGTAGGAGAAGCACCGGCCACTAGTTACAAAGCTCCAATAAGGTATTGAGAGGGCTATCACAGTCAGGTGCGAATTTCTTACCCGAATTTGGAAACTACCCCCCTATTCCTATTTAGGGAGTTGAGGCAAAAAATGGCTTGATGAACCGTTCGCCACGCACCGGCTATGAGCGGTACGTTTCAACCAATTAAACTATAAGCCCCTACGGATCTCTACATGCAATTCGCTCACTTCGGGAAGAGCGGACGGAAAGAGAAGGCTGGTTGTTGACCAACGGAAAGCATGGGAGTAAGAAAGATGCACAAAGTCAAAGAAGAAGGGCGGCTTTTTTGATAGATTCTGGGCTGCCCAAATCTTTTTCTATACTTTACGAAATTTTTTACATATGGAAGTGCGGTCAAGCTACCTGCACCTGTCTGGTCCGATCATTTAGCGGATCTTTCTAAGAGACGGGAATGTTTCCTATGGTAGTCCCGCTGCGGCCTCTGAACGGCCGTCCCATCTCATCTTGATTTGGCTATACTTGTATGTAGCCAGCCATGTTAGCTCCACATGAGAGCCTTTTCAATTTGAAATAAAGGCTAAAAAGGCACTCATCAGTCAACTTGGCCCCTTTCCTATTTCGCTTTGCCGCCTATTAAGAGAATAGGTCCCGAAAAAGCGGCCCGCCTTTCATCATCTATACCAGCTGCCACGCAAGAACCAATAGAAAGGATTTCGATGCCCCTCTCCAACCAGTCAAGTGGCTGAACGCCCCTCTCCAACCAGTCAAGTGGCTGAACGCAAAGGAGGAGGTAGCAATAGCATTAGCAGGAGCAGCAGGAAGCGAACGAAAGTGAGCTTGTTCTCGAATCAGTGCACTATTTATGAAGGATCTTTTGACAAAGAAGCGGGCAGCCAGCTATGAGTTGAAAGATGACGTTCATCACTGCAGCGCAATCGCTACCCGATCACTAGTTCAGAAGAAGGCTGACCCCGATGCTTTCACTATTCCTTGCACCGTTAGATCTTTGAATTTTGCCAAGGCATTATGCGATTTAGGAGCCAGCATCAATTTGATGTCATTATCGATATATAAAAAGTTGGGGTTGGCTGATCCTACTCCAACCAATATGAGGCTCGTAATGGCGGATAGGTCGATAAAACGACCTGTTGGTATTCTATGTGATGTATTGGTAAAGTTTTCTTCATTCATCTTTCTGGCAAACTTTGTTATTTTTGATTGCGAGGCAGACTCAGAAGTCCCCATAATCTTAGGGTGCCCTTTCCTCTCTACAGGAAGCGTGCTCATTGATTTGAGAGCTAATGAGCTTTCATTCCGAATAAATGACGAAGTAGTTCGCTTTGATGTGTGCAAATCAATGAAGCAACCCAAAGAGCTGAACGTATTCTCGGTGGCTGATGTTTACTTTGATGATGAGAAAGAATTACTTAAAGAAGAACAAATTATTGATGATCCATTGGCGATTATGCTCATGAATGGAGAGAGTAAGGATGCTGAAAATTGCGAAGAAGCTATTTGTGCTCTATCAGGATTAGGGACATATAGCCATGCTCCCAAGAAGCTGGACCTTCATCTCAAAAATCGACCAACACCACCAGCGAAACCATCTATTGAAGAGCCACCCACGTTAGAATTGAAAGAGCTGCCTTGTCATTTAAAGTATGCATTCTTAGGAAGTGGAAACATACTTCCAGTAATTGTGGCGGCAGATTTGGGTGAGCAACAAGTTGCAGCTCTCATTGCTATTTTACAGAAGTATATAAGAGCCATTGGTTGGACCATCGCTGATATTATTGGTATCCCACCTGGGATTTGTACACACAAGATTCAGCTTGAATAAAATTGCACACCCACCATTGAGCATCAAAGGCGTCTAAATCCACCTATGCAAGAAGTGGTAAAGAAAGAAATTATCAAGTGGTTAGATGTGGGGGTTATGTATCCAATCTCTGACAGTAAATAGGTAAGCCCGGTACAATGTGTTCCCAAGAAAGGAGGCATGACGGTAGACGCGAATGAAAAGAATGAACTTATTCCACTCAGACCCATCACCGGATGGAGAGTATGCATGGACTACCGAAAGCTGAATTCATGGACACTCAAAGATCACTTTCTAATGCCATTTATGGACCAAATGCTAGATCGATTAGCGGAGAAAGAATGGTTTTGTTTTTTAGACGGTTATTCAGGCTATAATCAGATTTGTATTACTCCCGAAGACCAAGAGAAAACAATGTTTACATGCCCATATAGTACGTTTTCCTTCAAACGTATGCCATTCGGGCTATGTAACGCACCAGCCACCTTTCAACATTGTATGATGTCCATTTTCTCTGATATGGTCGAAGATACTTTGGAAGTATTCATGGACGATTTTTCAGTGGTTGGCGAGACGTTTGAAGCATGCTTATCAAATTTAAGTATGGCGTTGCAAAGATGTGTAGAATTCAACCTAGTGCTGAATTGGGAGAAGTGCCACTTTATGGTTAAAGAAAGTATTGTTCTTGGGCATAAAATCTCTGAAAGAGGAATTGAGGTTTATCGAGCTAAAATTGAAGTTATTGAGAAGTTACCACCTCCAATTTCCGTAAAGGGAGTTCGTAATTTCCTCAGGCACGCAGGTTTCTATCGGCGGTTCATCAAAGATTTCTCAAAAATTGCTAGCCCATTATGCAAACTTCTGGAGAAAGATGCAAAGTTTGACCTCAATGAAGATTGTTTAAAGGCATTTGAATGCCTCAAAGGAAAACTAATTGAAGCTCCTATCATGGTAGCAGCAGATTGGTCTTTACCGTTTGAGGTCATGTGTGATGCTAGTGGGGTAGCGTTAGGTGCTGTACTTGGCCAGAGGAAGGAGAAATTATTTCATCCTATCTACTATGCTAGCAAGGTCCTAAACGAAGCCCAAAAGAACTATACTGTCACAGAACAAGAGCTCCTAGCGGTTGTGTATGTGTTTGAGAAGTTCCGTGCTTATTTGTTGGGGACCAAAGTGATCGTTCATACAGACCATGCAGCTCTAAGATATCTAATGAAAAAGAAGGATGCCAAACCAAGACTAATTCGATGGGTTTTGCTGCTGCAAGAATTTGATTTTTAGGTTAAGGATAGAAGAGGTTGCGAGAACCAAGTGGCTGATCATCTATCTAGACTCGAAAACGAGCATATGGTGCAGCCTGAAATCAAGATTGATGATGCATTCCCTGATGAGGAGATCTTAGCGACGATAATGGAAAAGTTACCATGGTATGCCGACTTTACAAATTTTGTGGTGAGTAATGTGATACCTGCAAACTTATCTTACCATCAAAAGAGGAAGTTTATGCATGATGTAAAACACTACTTTTGGGATGAGCCATATTTGTTTCGATGATGCGCGGATGGTGTTATCCGATGATGTATATCCCATGTAAAGGTGCCTAATATATTGGAAGCATGCCACACTTCCTATGTTGGGGGACATCACGCAGGTAATCGGACAGCAAGGAAGGTATTGCAAAGTGGATATTATTGGCCTTCTATTTTTAGAGATGCCTACAACTTTGTGAGAAGATGTGACCAATGCCAGCGACAAGGTGCAAGTTCGAAACACCTTGAGATGCCTATGTCGAAAATCCTTGAAGTAGAACTCTTTGATGTATGGGGTATTGATTTCATGGGTCTATTCGTAAATTCATTTGGAATGAAGTACATCCTAGTTGCTGTAGATTATGTCTCGAAATGGGTTGAAGCAGTAGCGTTGGCCGACAATAAGGGAAAGCATTTTGTTGCATTCTTGAAGAGAAATATCTTCTCTCGCTTTGGAGTACCACGTACTATCAGAAGCGATGGAGGATCTCACTTTTGCAACAAGCTATTAAAATCCGTGTTGGCAAAATATGGTGTCAAGCAGCATAAGGTAGCCACACCTTATCACCCACAAACTAGTGGACAGGTAGAGGTTTCCAATCGAGAGATAAAGCAAATCTTTGCTAAAACGGTAAATGCTAATAGGAAAGATTGGTCTCGTAAGCTGGACAATACACTATGGGCATATAGGACGGCATTCAAAATGCCAATTGACATGTCCCCTTACCAACTAGTTTATGGGAAGGCATGTTACTTGCCCATTGAGCTTGAGCATAAGGCATTGTGGGCTTTGAAATGGCTAAATCTAAACTGGGATGATGCAATGAATTTGAGATTAGAGCAACTGAACGAGATGGATGAATTCCGTCTATATGCTTATGAGAGATCGGACCTCTACAAGGAGCGGATGAAAAAGTATCATGATCAGCGGATTGTTCGACGAAACTTTCAAAAGGATGATATGGTACTTCTCTTCAATTCCAGACTGAAGTTATTCCCAGGTAAGTTAAAGTCCAAGTGGTCTGGTCCATACAAAATTAACCAAGTCTACTCGTCTGGAGTAGTGGAGTTGGAAGACAATAATGGTGTTGTGTTCAAGGTGAATGGCCAACGAGTTAAACCTTATATCGGTCCTCTTGATTCGATAACTTATATGTCCATCACTTATCTCGAGGAAGTCTAAGTACTCGAGGTAACCATGTCATGCCGCGACAATAAATCAAGCACTAGATGGGAGGCAACCCATCGTTTATCGTTTTTCATTTTTTTTTCTTTCGTTCTATTACGTGTTTGCTTTTGATATATAAAAATCCAAAAGAAGAGTCGTGCCATGACAAAAACTAAGGCGCTTGATGGGAGGCAACCCATCGTTCTAATCGTTTTCATTGGTTTTGAGCAAATGTAGGTGCAAGAGGTATAAAACGAGGAGATCGGTTTCAAATTTTGATTTGGACATATTGTATGTTAAAGGTGGTATGTTAGGAATGAAGAAGCAAAAGGCTATGGATTGGGCATTGCCTATGAAAATATAGGCAACGAAAAAGGCTAGGCCTAGGTAAAACTAGGCCACGAACAAGGCAAGGCCTATGCTATGGCCTAAGGTCTCGGAATCTAGTGTGCCATAGCATAGGCGCCGCCCATGCCCAAGTATACCATAGAATAGGCGCCGCCTATGCTAGTGTCTTTTGTCTCTGAATCTCATATGCTAAGTGAAAGGAGCCGCCTATGCCTAGGAATGCCATGGCATAGGCGCCGCCTATGCTAGACAATGCTTTGCAAAAGGCGCCGCCTATGCCAAGCATAGGCAAAGCAAAAGGCGCCGCCTATGGTCACTTCTTGTCTCCAAATCCGATTTTAAATGGGTCAAAACCCAATCCAACCTTCTCCTATAAATAAGAGACTTAGTCTTGTACCAAAATCACATTGGAAACCTAGCATAAGTGCCGCCCATAGTCTCCAAATCCTCTCAAAAATTTTCCTTTTGCTCTCTTAATTCACAAGAACATCATCCAAAGGCATCAATCAAGTAAGTACTACTTTGTTCTTCATTTATCTTCCGTAAGTACTACACTACTACGCCTATTATGAATTGTTAAATCTTAAAGTAGTATTGATGATCTGGATGTGATTGAATTGTTGTGATACAACCAAGTGCGTGAACGTATACGTAAGGATGATCTTAACTTGTTCCCAACTTGAATTTGATTTCGGTGCATTGTCATACTTTTGCGGAATTGTTATAGTCACAAAAATTGCATAATCTTGTCACTTGAATACTTACATGTTGGAATTACTGGTTCATCGGAATAAGAATTATAGTTGCCTACCGACATAGGAGGTTGTGATTATTTGATACTATACCTTGATTCAATCTCTATGTAGTAGTTTTGATATCTCACATATGCAAGTATTACCAAGATTACAAGAAGTATGACTGCACTGATTTTATTGTTGGAATATAGCACCTAAAACGTATGTCGATGAAGTCTGAGTAATCGACCACTTTTACTTCACTAGTCTGTACCAATAAACTAAGTGTGGGGTGGTGTCCCTACTGCTTGTTTATAGATTGTATCCATTGAGATGATGCTAATATGAACATTGTTTTAAGTCTCAGGTACAATGGCACCCAAAGCAAGACAAGGCAATGATAAGGCTACCACTTCACAAAAAGGCAAGAAAAGAGGCCGAAAAGAGCAAGGAGAATCATCCTCGATGTAATTACCATGCCCCATGTTCGGAATTAAATGAGTTTTAGAGGAGGAAGCAAAGGAATGGTATAGGAACAACAAAGAGAAGAAATATGTTCATGTGGACTTGATAAACAAGGAAAGCCTAGCAAAGAAAGAACCGCACATGTTGGCTAAGATCATGGAGTTACATCTTAATTTCATCTTCCAAGACATGGGAGAATGCAATCTCTATTTAACAAAAGAATTCTATGCCAACTGGTCACCGAAAACCACCAGAAGTGAGGTCAAGATTCGGGGCCAAGTTCTGCAACTAAATGCGGAGTTCTTCAACTTCTTTCTTGGCGTGCCTGCTGTTGATCCATCACCATTCAAAGAGCTGTACAGTAGACCTCCATATAGAGCCATTCGACACACACTCTGTGGAATAAGATCCATGGCACGGTGGAGTAGACACAAAGACACCGGTCGACACAACACCTTCCCATATGCTCCTTTGAATAGGGAAGCAAGGATATGGTTGCGCATAGTCAACTCTTGCCTCATTCAAGGGACGCAATACATAAAAATAACAAGAGATAGAGTGTGCTTGGTATATGCATTGATGACGAATGTCCCTATCAACATTGTGGAAATCATTCGGTCTACAATGCGGAAGGCTAGGCTACACAAGCGGTCCCATTTCAGCTTCGGCAATCTGTTGACTGCAATCTTGAGGAAGGAAGACATCGAAGAGGAGTCAGATGATCATAAACTCCCACACAACCCAAAGAAGGTTGACCTCACAAAGGTCAAAGATGTTGAATCAACACATGACGTCAACCTTACCACTTCAGAAAGGCATGCTCGAGATGAGAGTTTCTTTCGTCATTTTTATGGAATGACTCGGTTTATAATGATGAGCGGTGGCCGTGTTCCAACTGCTGCAGAGCTCCAACAGCTGGACTATGACTACCCAATGAATGAGCACGTGAAGGCAATGTATGGACTAGGTACATATTATGAGGAACCTCTTGATGATGATGTGCCGACCGATGATGATCGACGAGTGCCAGACTCCGATGTGGAGGAGAATTCTGATGACGACGACTCCAATGATGATTCCGACGAAGGGTGTATGACCCCAGACATAGAGGAGGAGTCCGACTAATCAGGTTCTTCTTATTTATTTTCCATTGAGGGTAGTGTGTCCCGTTTAAGTGTGGGGTGCTGGTATTTGCATGCTATACTTCTCTATCTATATTTGCATTTATGTTTGTTTTTTTGTCTTTTTAGTAGTTAATTTTTTATTAGTTATTTTTTTTTTAACTTAACTTCGCATGAAATTATTCTAATAGGCAGCATGAGATTATGACAAGAGTTTGTGCTAAAATCATGACTATTGAGACGTTTAGGCTGTAATTGTGACTCACTATGTGATATTGTATGGTTCAATTCCTTCATATGTTGGGTCAAGAGTCTATGCTACTCCTAATAAAGTCGACCATGTGCCTTGTGTGTGTGAAGATATAGTATATTCTGTGCTTGTGGCTGATGCTAGAACTTGCCTGGTATGTATGTAAAGCAAAAATAAGGAGTGCAAGTCTAGGAGATGATTTAGGCATTTCTTTGGCAACCTAGACTTGTTAACCTTCTTTTTACCTACCCATGGACATTATCCTAGTTAACCCCTTTGAGCCTTTAGCCTATTTTCTTTGACAACCTCATATGTAAGCCTAATCCATTTTTTCAAGACCATAATTTGATCCAAATTCCTAAGTTCTTTAAAGAGTAAAGTCATGTGACAAAATAAGAGGAAATTGGGTGAGTATGATGCTTTAGAATGTAATGGTGCTTGAATTTGTTATGAAAAAGAATTGCTATAATAAGAGGTGTTATGAAAAGAAAAAGGAAAAGAAAACTAAAAAGTTAGTTATGTTCAAAAAAAATTGAAAAACAAAAGAGGTGACAAAGGGAGGTAGATTAAAAGAAAGCAAAAAGGTTGTTTGAAAGAAAAGTATTAATGGCATAATGTGATGTATTAAAGAACTTAGGGAACTTAGTCACTATTTCTGGCCAAAATAGTCCTACCCGTCCCTTAGCCTACATTATAACCAGCAAAAGACCTATTTGATCCTAAGCTTAGCATTCTGATATTTAGTGGAGCATTACACTAAGGGTAAGCCTATGGTCATCAGTTGCAACATATGAATTCTTTGTGAGAGTGAGAGCAAGGATAATTCTATACCCATGTTCGAAATATACAATACTTGTGAGTGATTATGGGTAATATATTGTAAGACACACATGGTTGATGAGTTTTGGGTAGTTGTGTATGATTCTCTATGCCTTAACTTTTTGAATACGAATTGACCATCATCACGAGTCTATGTTGGAGGTTGAATTGTTTCTACTGATGATCAGAAAACTACTCTTGGTTAATAATTGTCGTGCTTGTCTTGACGAATATGTTGTGTTGTTATTGTGAAACCCTAAGTAAATGATTAGATGGACATGATATTTTGTTCGAGGATGAACAAAGCTTTAAGTGTGGGGTGTTGATGATAGGCGAATTTACACGCCTAAAGTACTATACTTTACCCATATTTTAGCTAAGTTTTGAGGACAAATTATATAATTCATGCACTTTTAGTCCTTTTTCCTGTAAGTGAGCTAACAAACATGATTAGCAAGTTTTCAGGTATAAATGATGCAGAATTCAGCATTTTATGGATAACTTGACGCCAAATAAAGCTTCACGAAGGAAGAAAGGGGAATCTTGGACGCCAAGGACCAAAAGTGGCGCATGGAAAATCTATCCCGGGCAAATATAGCAATTCTGAAGACTTTGGGGACTAGCAGTAACTTATTAGGATTAGGATAATGATACATTAACATAGTAGGATTGGGTTAAGTAATGAATTAGCTTAGTAGGAATAGGATATGGGTATTATAAATACCCTATTGTGCTAGAGATTTTCATTCATTCTAGTTTTAATTCATTCCATAATTAACCATTCTACTACTACTTCTTATTCCACAACTCACAACTCTGATTCTAATTCTTCCATTAATTCTAATTTTTATTATTCTTCTATTCATCTAATCAATGTTTATTTTTCCACAAAAAGAGAAACGTTACTTTGCAAGGGAGTTCACGCCTAACGCCTACCACACGTTACTACACGAGAACTTTATTGTGGTACAATAACACTGTCGATTGTGATTTCCTTCGCACTCATGGGTAACTAAACTTCTCTGTTGGGGTTATGGAAGCTATATGAGTTACTATCTATTGCTATGAGTTTGTGAATTCGTGACACGTATGCTGCTTATATCATTATTCTCTTCATCTTAATCTAAATTCTTTGTGGTTGCAAACGCATAGAATACGCCAGTATAACATTAACTTGTTCGAAAGAAAAGTTATATGTCTGGAAAAAAGATAATGTCAAGGTAATAGGGTCCCATCCCCTATTAAAAAGTTAGTGCCGTAACTGGATCAACCTCTTGGAGAATTTGTACCATTAGATACGCTTTAAGCTCGAAAGAGTTAAAGTAAAATAGTCCTTGTTTAGGTTGAAAGACGCTTGGATTTACCATTGAATACAATTCTCTATAAGCACATGCATGTCTGAATTCTGCACAACTCATAGCCAATAGAGACGTACAACTTATAAGGTGGACATAACCCCAACCTCTCAATTATCATTGTTTTACATCTTACCAAACATTCTTTCTTTTTACTTTGCTATTTTTGCATTTTTACTTTATTACTTTGTTTACATTACTTGCACGACAAAACTCCCCCCTTTTTACGAGACTTGCACTAAAAGTCTAGTAATCTTTGCTTACTTGTTGACCAAGCTATTCTCTGTGGGATCGATACCCAACCCAGTTGGGTTATATATTTGACAACGACCGCTTTACACTCCTATGAGAGCTGTAGATTGAGCGTTATCACTGATCTTAGCCAAAACTCACACTTACTAAATTTAGTGAATAGATGGTGATCTCTGAGAGTCTAAAGAACAATCCTGAGATAGTTTGAATGATCACGCTCTGTGTGGAAATAGACCAGGATATTATATATGAAGACTATGATGAACATATCCAACTAATGCTTAGACACACAGTTTATCAAGTCCATGAAAGTGGCTGGGGCATTGGTAGGAGCAAAGGTCATAAATAGAAACTCAAAGTGACCATACCGAGTATGGAAAGCTGTCTTTGGGATGTCACATTCTCTAACTCTGAGCTGATGGTAGCTTGATTTGAGTTCTATTTTGGAGAAATAACTGGCACCTTGAAGTTGGTCAAACAAGTCATCTATTCTGGGAAGTGGATACTCGCTCTTGACTATAACTTTGTTGAGTTGATGGTAATCAATACACATCCTGAGAGAACTGTCTTTCTTGCATACGAATAAGACTGGTGCACCCCATGGGGATACACTAGGCCTGATGAATCCCTTATATAAGATATCTTTCAACTAATCTTTCAGTTTCTTGAGTTCTGTTGGTGCCATTCTGTATGGCGGAATAGTAATAGGCTGAGTATCTAGAATAAGGTTAATACCAAAGTCTATTTCCCTTTAAGGAGGAATGCATGGAAGATCTTCAGGAAATACGTTTGAATACTCATTTACAACTAGGACTGATTCAAGACTACGAGATTTAGAACTGGAATCTTTAATATACACGAGATGATACATACACCCCTTCAAAATCATTTTCCTTTCCCAAAGGTAGGAAACAAGATCACCCCTAAAAGATGAAGTACTACCCTTCCACTCTAGGATGGGATCATTCAAGAAATAAAACTAAACTACCCTGGTTCTGCAGTCGAATATGGAATATCAGTAATGAAGCCAATCCATGCTGAGAATGACATCAAAATCAGTCATCTCTAACTCAACTAAATCTGCTGACGTGGCTTTCTGAAATATCATAACCGGACAGTTCCTATATACCCGCTAAGCTATGATGGTTTTACCCACTAGGGTAGAGACTGAAAGGGGATTTGCTAAAATTTTGGGACTGATTCCGAAATCACCTATTAAATAAGGAGTAACAAAAGACAAGGATGCATTTGGATCTAGCAAAGCATAAATATAAACATGGAAAATCTATAATGTATCAGTAACGACATCAGGAGAATTTTCTAGATCTTGTTGGTTCTAAAGAGTATAGAGTCTGTTCGGGTGTTGCCCACTAATAGCACTAGAAGCGGCACTCTGCTAATTTGGGTGGCAGGATTGGGCTGTGGAGCTATTACACTGACCCTGTAGACCTGACTGCAGACACTCTCTAATCCTATGGCCTGGCTTGCCACAACCGAAACAAACATCGCTACCATCTGTACAGGTACCCTTGTGGTTCTTAACATAAGTCTGACACAGGGGATTAGTTCGGGCATTGCTGACACTGCCCTGATACTTAGAGCCTGGAGCTTGATCTTTGGTGCCATCTCTGAATTTTGGCACTAGGGCACTGACGGAGGAAGGAGATGGAATTACTGGCTTAGGATGAAACTTCAAATGGTTTTCTTCTATTGATTTTGGTTGAGCAAAACTGAACTGTCTAATCTTGCTCTTTTGTTCTGTCACTCCCTAGTCCTAATAATTTGTTCTTCTATTTTTTGAGCATGAGTCATGATCTGGCTAAAGTCATATCACTATTCAGCATCTCAGACCTACACTTATTTACCACGCTATCATTCACCCCTAACACAAACTTGCTCATCTTCGCTATGTTGTCTGCTACCACATGGGGGGCATATCTGGCTAGCATAGCAAATCTGATAGAATACTCCTTAACTATCATACTTGAACTTTTACCTCCCTCAGCTCTTGGGGAAATAGTTTGTCTAAGAAAGTCATGACAAATTCCTTCCACTCTATAGGACCTACATCCTCTAACCTCTTGAACATCCACTGTTTGTACCAAGTGTGAGCAACATCCTGTAACTGGTATGCGGTTAACTTGGCACTCTGACAAGAAGTAACTCCCATGATGTCTATGACCTTCTGGACTTGGTCAATGACTTCCTGAGGGTCTTCATCAAACTTAGACCATTAGAAAGATGAAGGTTTATTTGGGTAACGTCCCGAATCCTAGCTGTGTCTTAGTTGGACACTAGATTGGCCATAATAACTGGTGGACATTCATTTTGGGCAGCCACAGACTAAGCAAGTGTTGTGAATGCGGCCCTAAACTCCATATGAGAAACATATTCTCCCAAAGGATCTTCAGGATGAGAAGCTGGTTGGTTTCTTCTCTTTGGAGGCATATTCTCAAATAAGAGAAGAACGAATTAGACTGAGAGTTTAACTTGAGATTATGCTCACTATCACGATATCAATACCAAAAGAAGGGAAACTATTCCTAAAACATCTTATAGCCTCTTGCACATAAATATGGCGCGCAACACACCCATGCACAAGACTCTACTAGATGCGGCTTTCAGACTTCCTAGAACTCTATTGAACCTTAGGATCTGATACCAAGTTTGTAATTCCCCAATTTTCTTAACCAAATCGTTACACGGTGCCTATGATCCCGAGGAACAACAAGCTAACCCATGACTGATATCTGTACCTGTATACTGTAATATATGATGTAATAATATGGAAAACATGAACAATAGGCCTTAAAGTTCAACTACATAGAATATCTGACAAATCATAACATCCATATCGGGTAACGAATACCTAAAACAACTAAAATCTGAATCAAATCTGAGCTAAATCTGAAAGCCTCTAAATACTGTCTGAATAAGGAATTGAAGGAACATGTCTCAAACTAAATCTATCTATCAAAACTGAACTGAATTAATAAATTAAATAAATAATATCATCCTTGAATGGATGAGGACTCACTGCAACTCTGCGACTAGAATGCTACTGCTACTACTGATTTGGAGCTCGTATTTGTGAACCTATGGTATAATGTGAAAAAAGCACCATAGCGCAAGTGCATCAGTACAACTGGGAGTACTATGTATACGAGTGAGGTAGGACAAATGCAAAAGGGTTAACATGCATGAACGATGCTAACTGACTTACTGATATGAACGTTAGAGTGCAAATATGCATACGTAGTAACTAAGATCATGATTATGTGATTTCTAGATCTGGACACTAATACATGATCTACCAATATATAGTATGACAAATACTGAAATTCTGATAACATAGATGACTGTGTCTGATAGTCCTAAATCTAATGGAACTATCTGTGCTCCATTCTGTAACTGAATTGACTGTATCTGACAGTCCTGATATACTAAAATTAGAAGAACTATTTGAGTTCTTTTACCAAGACTGGGACTAAAACTGTGGAAGGTAGTTTTTTTATTGACATGACCCTATAACGCATATAGCTAAGTTGGGGTCCAATCTCTGCCCCGACTGGAAGGGTGTCAATACCGCGCCACTAGTAAGGACAGCTATGAGTGACCCTTATCTGGTAGGTACTAAAAAATGAGAACGGTGGGAATCCTGAACTAACAGGTTAAGCCAGCTCATCAACCCTAATCTGAAAAGTTAAGATATCTCAACCTACACTAGCTACGTAGTTCTGGAACACAAGGATGACT
Source organism: Capsicum baccatum var. pendulum (assembly GCA_030864225.1). Lineage (NCBI taxonomy): Eukaryota > Viridiplantae > Streptophyta > Magnoliopsida > Solanales > Solanaceae > Capsicum > Capsicum baccatum. The sequence goes on along the minus strand of CM061554.1, from coordinate 178,251,859 downwards.
GCTAAGAATCACACCCTAAACTGGCAGGTGAGTTCCCATCCTTGGGTTCACTTGGTGCTAACTTCTACTCTCATATTAAGATATTGAACATGATTTAACTGACTGTACATGGATTAAGTAACTGACTTTTGTTGACTGATGGAATAGTACTACTATCTGAGAATTAACAGAGATCATAAGATTTCTGAGATTTCCTGATTCACATGATTGATTAAGTTCTGTAGGTCATGGATTGACTGAGATTATCGTGATAACATGACATAGCTCTAGGAACACAACTATATTTTTTGGGTACAAGTACCCTCAGGACTCGATGGAAGGTAATTGACACACATGACTGACTTGATCGTAGGAGTAGAGTCCACAATTTACAATATCATAAGTAGGGGACTTCACACTAAGCATAGTTCTCAACATCTTACACATGGGAGGGAAATTCATACAACATGTATATACTTGCATAGCCTCAATATCATGTTCAATCCATATCAAAACAACAACGCATATCACTCAAATGGAATTCATAAAAAATCGTAAAGCATAGAGCATGGACTTGTCATTTAAGCACTATTAAATCATGGGACATGAATTCTATCATCTAGGCATTTGTCAAACACTTTGCATAGATTCTTTTATATTAGGTGTGTTCATGAATTTCACCATATTAAGCCACATAAAGATCATGAGTTTCAACTAACAAATACATATACTTCATGAAAACACCTTTAGATATCATCTTGAAACTTAAACAACAATCATCAACATGTACATGCTCATATCACAATAGGACAATCCCAAAATAATATTTAAAACATGGTTGTTGAGCTGTATGAATGAAATGGATCCATAGATGAATACTACGCATACCTGACTCAAGGTTCTTGATGTTTTTGAACTTGAAGGATTTGAAATACTTTGATTTTTGAAGAATATTGGGTCTTATTCTTGGAGATTAAATTTAGAGAGAAACCCTAATTATTGTTTGTGAAATAATAATGAGAAAAATGGCTGAATTCGGACTCATCTGGGTATATATAGGCGAGTGGTAAGAGACAAAAATACCCTTGCTAAAACGGCTTGGAAGTAAACTAAACGTGGCATGTGATGACCCAACTAACAGTCCACCAGGAACATGACAGTCCATCATTTGGACCATCATACGTGGACCAGAAATGGGGTTCACTGGATAAGAGTTGACGACCTAGATAACGGTCTATCAAAAAATCTGACTGTCCGTCAACTCGTCCAACAATCCTTATCCAGAACGTGGCCCTACTACCTTGGTTGTGATGGTCAAAGTGGCGGTCCATTGCTTGTTTGGCGATCCTTCTATTTGGACGTCGTACCTGAGCGTTTCGGTCAGTTCTAAGTAAAATATCTATAACTTCCCTGTCTGGTGTCGGATTTGGAAAAAATTGGTATCGTTAGAAATTTAACTCGATTTCCCATATGATAGAAAGTAGAAATCTAAAAAATACCACAGGTGCGAAACAATAGATTTGTATTTCAAAGCAAGTACTAGCATCCTTGATATGATTTCTAGCTAGGAATAAGCACGGGTATTACATAACTAAGCCTCCTTAGCACTACACTATTTTTGGGGTCTCACTTATCAACCTTTACCTTATTTCTCTCTTTCTTGATTATAGCACATTCAAGCAAGGTGTAGTTTTTATTGATTCATTTTCCCTTTTTTCACAACTTTTCTTTTTTCATTCTTTTTCTACCACACCCAGCCTTGCATATTTTTATTACACTTCTTCATACTTACTTTACATATCGCACCCCTATGATAGCCACCGTCAACTTAGGCTATTTTCTTAAGTCAAAGTGCACAATGTTCAAGGAGGACCAGGGCCAAAACAGTTTCATTATGATACAACTAGGAAGGTGATAGGTATAATAAAAAGAATAGGCATTCAGGCTCAAAATCAGGATCAAGGGATATTATTCACACATGGAAGGTCATTTACATTAAAAATGGACTAATATCAACAACGACCTATGATCCTTTTCTAACCACTATCCTACAACCAAGGAAATACCAACCAGACAACTTCTGGACTTAACACACAACGGGAACTAGTAGTATCTTACACACACATGGAACAAAGGTACATCGCAAGCTACTACCCATTCGGTTCATGCAATTGTTTGCAGTGATTATTATGTCCCTAGATTCACATTAGTCACATCTAGATGCACATCACATAGTTACCAGATAGACATTTGGAGAGGTGTTTATCATTCCAAGATAAATCAACAAAAATATGTCAACTATCCTAGATACTTATTTTTTCCCCAGTTAACCACAACACATCACAAAACAAACACAATATGCCTAAACATGCCGACTCTACTAGGAACAAGACTCTGGGGAAAAGAGGCACGACAACAAAAACCCTAAGAGGACATCAACACCCACAAGTAGCCCCACCATTAACTTAAAATCATGCAATGTCCCTAATGCATCAAACTAAAAAAAGAGAGTTAGACACATACCTGTGGAACCATGGGTGCGAAGATCTGATGTCAATCACATAATATGAATACAAACAACAAAATACCTTGGGTTGCCTCCCAAGAAGCACCTGATTTAATGTCATGGCACGACTAGGTTATCTTAACTACTCAGAATTCATCAAGATACCTTAAAAGTGTTTTATCCTTTATCCCTCAACTTAGACGATTTGAATTGTTGACCCATCTTTCAATCTTTACATCATTTAGGTGCGTTGGGAAAATGTGAGGGCATGATAAGGAAAGTTCTATCATGCCACTTTGAAGACTTGAACCTTTTGCCCAATTTTGCATCGAACTTTTGTGTGGGCTCATTTGGAAATAGTGAGAATCTTAAAAATCCACTAAATGGACATCAATCTTTAAGATCATTGGCCTTCAAGATTGGGGTTGTATTATACCCTTTTGGCAAGACAAATTCCAAAATGTAGGAATTTTCCTCCTCATTTCCAAAATTTATTATTTTCTTGGGTGGTTTGACTTTCATCACATCCACCAAGTATAATGTTGAAAAGTGATTCGAGTGAGGTCTTCTCCCTAATTTTGTAGTTGCATCCTTCTCGATCTCTTCACCCCAAATTGGGCTAGAGACTTTATAAGAGATTGGCTTGGTTTCTTCTTGTGTCTCTAGCACCATTTCCTCAATCTTGACACCATCTCTCATAGTTGGTTCGGTTGGTTGGGAAATCACCGAAGGTTGCTCATCATCAAGCTCAACATCAATATAGGATTTTTGCTCCTCATCTTCACACTCTTCTATTATTTTAAACGATTCTACAGACAAGATATCATCTAAACATAATATAGAAGAATGTTTTGAATGATTGATATCTATATCCATCTCCTCATGAATGATTGGCTTCATGTATTGTTGTATATTTACATGCGATATCATACATTTCTTTTTGGAGATCCAAAATTAGTTGAAACATAGCTTCAATGCCACTCTTTTCGGTGCTTCGTTCTTCCTTTTGTTAACCATAAGACCTATCAAACTCATAAGTAGAACTAGAATTTGGGTTAGCGCAATAGGGGGAGAGGGCATTTGGGTAATCACTCCAATGTCCATATTGACCACCACATAAAGAACAATCATACTCCCAGTATGATGGAGATGGTGCAGACATCTCTCTCCAGGGAGCATAGAACCTTGACAAAACCATGAGAGGACAACCTACCTTTTTTCATAACCTACTCAACCACCTGATTCGACCTCACAAACAGAAGAGGAAAACAACCAACCTCACCTCCCTAAAAGTGAGAAAATCATCCAATAAATCTAGGCACCTAGCCCAATGAACAAGTATCATGAGAAAGAAAATTTTAACTCGATAATACTAGTCTATTCATCAATTAGGAAAGGATCAATCAATGTCAAATAATGACGATAATAACAATAGAAATAGTGACACCAGAATAAGGTGTAGGTGGTACCAAAAATGAAAATCAAGAACAAGTACCACTCTAGGGCCATGCAAAGGCCAATATGCCATGGTAAATGAGACTTTAACCCAAATAATACACCTATAAGTAAATACAACAAACCACTAAATTAACTACTAAAAAATCATCTATAAGTTTAGTCAAATAAGCATGAAATCTACACCAAGGCATACAATCATTGATGGGTATGAAAACCCAATTAAATCAAATATAATGTAAACATAGGGAATAAAAGGGCACCTATCATGGTGGAAATCCAAATTCATAAGTCTAATGTGCCTGAAGGAGTATGAATCTGAGTTGGTCCAAACTCAAACTGAGCATTTAAATCACCAACTGAGGCATTAAGTGCACTACCTCTAATTAAAGGTCCCATGTCTCTATAAGACTAATATAGATGAGCTGAATGACTAACAACCTATGCCAAGCAAGATCTTTAGACCAATGACCAGCCTCTTTACAGTAGTAACAAACCCCTAAAGCCCTAACCTGGCGAGAAATACTAGTTGATCCCAACTGGCAAACCAACTCAACTCCAAATCAGGTCTGGGGCACTATCTAGGTCAATGGCCAATCCCTCTATGACTAAAACAAACTCATAGAATAGACTGAGGTACTACACCTACTAATACCGAACGACCACCATGGCCTAATTTTCATGACCCAAACCAAGGCCTAGTTATGACAGGTATCTCAAGCCCACTATAGGTCAGAGATCACCTCATTAACCTATCCACCAGAGCATGATAAATGAATACTACAAAAGTTAACCAAATTAGTAATATAGATGAATCAAATGAAATTTAAGCATCTACACAAATAACCAATCATCACACCAGAAAAACCAACTATGTTGGGACATACCCCGATTATGACAAAAGAAAATCCAAATATGCTAAGAAACTAGAAAGAAAAATAAAATGATCGGGCCTTCTGAAAGATGAAGGCTCACCACTTCACAGTAGATCCACAGAAGTACCAAATCTGCTAACGCTGCACATGAATAATAGAAAAACTATCAGACCCTACATTATGAAATAATGTAGCATCCAAGGACAGTTAGTGGGGAAAGCACTGGAATATAACGCCTGGAAAACTGATAAAATAATGTCATTGCTAAAGTTCAATCAAAACCACATGCATAACATTTATATATTTATATAGGATGATAGGTTAGGGACAAGGGTCATGAACAAGAGAGTTTAAACCATTAGCTTAAACTGTGTAGATCGCTCCTTCCTAAAGGCATCGATGGGCTATATGGGTCTAGCTGCCCCGACTGGAAGGGCCCCACTGGGTGTTAGCCTCATGAACCAAAAAATATGGTTTACAATATTGGTTCCCCCCCCCCACACCCTAAGACAACACCTTCACGGTGAGCTGTACAATTTTCTTTAAGACAAAATAAAAATAGTTTGCACATAAACCAAACCATTAACCAAGGAGCCATTTAATCAAGCATTACCAATTTGGTATCGTCAAACCAATATGCTTGTAATCTAATTCAACTATGCCAAATCAATCCTTTGAACTATTTGTCTCCCAAGTTCCATTTGAAGTCCAAAACCATGGCCACCAAGGCCATTCCAAAAACATTTTTACTATCCATTATCCTTGAATTTATTGTAATGTTCCGAAAGTAAGTTAAATCATGCAAATTTGATATTCAAAACCAAAGTTATAATGTGCATTGAGTTTACTTCCATTACCAAGCAAAAAATCCATCAATTTGGGGAAACCCATGTTCATCATTCTAATCCTCATAACAATGCATCCATTTAGTTCCAAAAACCATCAATTAAAGCATAAAAAACATATTTAGATCATGGAAAAAAATTTAAGTAATTACCATCAAAATCCCTCAAATCAATTTCAAACCCATCAATTAAAATCACATGAATAATAATTAAATAAATGTCATAATGTAAAATTCAAGCTAAGAATGAGCAACATGCTTAAAATACCTAAGAATTTTAAGGTAAATTGAAGTTTGGAGCGTGAATGATGAACTCTCTATAAAACCCTTAAGTTTTCTTGGGTTGGAAGTTAAAGAAGAAAAGAATGGACTTTGATCTTTGAAAATTTAACAAAAGGGGTTTATTTGGTGTCTATCCAATATCTCAACCGAGAATTCCTTGTAAGATAACAAATTTGTAATGCCAACATCCTCAATATTCACTATCAAAGAGGATCACCCACACACTTTTTCAGCATAGACACATCAAAAATAGGATGAATAGAGGCCAGAGTTGCTGGTAAATTTAAAACATATGCGACATTCCTAGTTATCCTCATAATCTAATATAGACAAATGTTATGGGCACCGAGATTCCCCTTATAAAAAGCCTAAATAAGTGATTTTAGCCCTTACAAAAAGAAAATGGATTCTTGAACCCCTTTCACGCTCATGTCACGTCGAGGTACTACAGAAAAAAAAGAGAAAAATCCGATCCAATTTATCGTAATTGATTAGTTAACATGTTTTGGTTAACCGTATTCTGAAACAAGAAAAAAATCATTAGCTTATCTTTCTATCGAGCCGTGAAAAAGATTCAACAAAAGATAGAAAGAAATCCACTACCCCTTTTACGTCAGGGAATACGTGGAGTAACTCCCGATATAATAGTAAAAGAAAGATGTGTAGGTGGATCGAATCATCAAGTTCCCATTGAAATAGGATCCACACAAGGTAAAGCACTTGCCATTCGTTGGTTATTAGCGGCATCCCAAAAACTACCGGGTCAAAATATGGCTTTCAAATTGAGTTTCGAATTAGTGGATACTGCCAAAGGCAGTGACGATGCCATACGCAAAAAGGAAGAGACTCATAGAATGGCAGAGGGAAATAGAGCTTTTGCACATTTCCGTTAATCCATGAACAGGATCTATACATCTCGATCGGAAAAGAATTAAGAGAGAAAGAAAGAATCGGAATTGGTCGATAGATTTCTCAAAACAAACGAAAAGGAAACGAAAGATGAAACATAAATCATGGACCAACTAAGCCCTCTTGGGGGTTTTCTTAAAGAGGAACCTCATGTAAATACCATGGAATAAGGTTTGATCCTATTCATGGAGATTCCATAACTATTCCAAAAATGGAAAGTTCGACACAATTGGGATATTTTTAAAATTGGAAGCAGTTACTAATTCATGATCTGGCATGTACAGAATGAAAACTTCATTCTCGATTCTACGAGAATTTTGATGAAAGCCTTTCATTTGCTTCTCTTCGATGGAAGTTTGATTTTCCCAGAATGTATCCTAATTTTGTGCCTAATTCTTCTTCTGATGATCGATTCAACCTCTGATAAAAAAGATATACCTTGTTTATATTTCATCTCTTCAACAAGTTTAGTAATGAGCATAACGACCCTATTGTTCCGATGGAGAGAAGAACCTATGATTAGCTTTTTAGGAAATTTCCAATTTCAATGAAATCTTTCAATTTCTTATTTTACTATGTTCAACTCTATGTATTCCTCTATCCGTAGAGTACATTGAATGTACAGAAATGGCTATAACAGGGTTTCTCTTATTCGTATTAACTACTACTCTAGGGGATTCTAATAGACTAGAAGTCCTTCCGACCCCTTGTGACTGTGAATTGAATGAATAAACAGATGAAACCAAGAAATAATTCAACTAATAGTTCAAACCAAGAACAAGAAATGGGAGAACGAAAGTCGTTTGGGTTCACAAAGACTCTGTGGCTAAAAAGTCGAAAAGATATATCGAAGTCATTATGATGATTCAATAATCTTATTACTTTAATCCAAAGTTCTTAGTTACTTCGACTAGATGAGTCCTAGAGAGGGAATAATTAAGTCATAATTCATTTGTTTATTGTATTATTAACCATTTCTTTTTTTTTGGTACGAGGAACGTCATCATGAATCCACTGATTTCTGTCGCTTCCCTTATTGCTCCTGGATTGGCCGTAGGGCTTGCTTCTATTGGACCTGGAGTTGGTCAAGGGACTGCCGCGGGTCAAGCTGTATAGGGTATCACGAGACAGCCTGAGGCAGAGGGAAAAATACGAGGTACGCTATTACTTAGTCTAGCTTTTATGGAAGCTTTAACAATTTATGGACTGGTTGTAGCATTAGCACTTTTATTTGCAAATCCTTTTGTTTAATCTTAGCTTAGAAATATGAAAAAGAAATATATTTTTCATATTTTATTGCCTTTGACTTGTCGTTTTCTTTTTCAAATTCTATCAAGATTTCCCTCCTCCAATTCTTTATTCTTTGAGAAAAGAACCTACGGGAAGGGCCTATTTACGGATGAGGAATTAGCATACTTACTCACTTTCACCCTTCCCGTTCGGGTTTAATACCGATATTTTAGCAACAAATCAAATAAATCTAAGTGTAGTGCTTGGTGTATTGATTTTTTTTGGAAAGGGAGTGTGTGCGAGTTGTTTATTTCAAGAATAGGCTGGACCAACCAGCTGTACCCTTTTCTGTTATATGTAGGAAAGAGAGGTGCATGATCTCGTGAATTACTTCTGTATAAATTCAGAAATTATATGTAAGAACCATAGCATTTCGCGATTCATTGGTAAATCGATTTTGATTCTCTATTAACCAATAATGTGGAGCTATTAACATGGTTAAAACAAACTGTTTGAAGTCTAGATGCAGCATGGTACTCTTTCTACCACTATGTTAATATAGAGGTGGTTTCAAAATAAATATTTTATCGATATAGGATACTCATATTGAGAAAATGATTTTCACCGCTTATTGTAAATTGTAAAAAAGGGCATTTTACCACCTTTATCTAATGCTGAATCAACGACCTATTCTAAGTAAGAAGGGCTTTTTGGATTTGAAAAAAAAAAGAAACAACTTTGCTGACAATTACATATTTTTTATTTTGTCAGAAGAGTCCTCCGAATATTTTGGTCTTACATTACTTTCGATATCTTTTTGGAATATGAACAAAGAAGAGAAGATAGGCTCATTACATTAATAAAAAAGTTATGAGAATCAACACGACGGGTGTGAAGTTGATCAAAAAAGGTTGGGTGTGAACGTCCCTTCGAAGTCTTGCACGATCTATGCTTTTCGCCAGCTTTCCCTATAGTAAAATATCAGCTCGTACCCTCTCTCTGTGTCTAGGGATTCCTGGGGCATGATTTAAGCATATAGTTGATTGCTCTTTCTTTCGATTGAGCGTCGTTTTGTAGTCTCTCTGTGTAGGCGTGCAAAACAACAAAGCCACTGCTCTTCGGGGTGATGAGGTGGACAATTCCTTACTCCAGCTTCAAAGGAGCATCTTTGCATGAATCAATACTAACTCCTCAGTTAGCTGACCCTCTATTTCGGAGATTAGATCAAAAGAACTCTGTAATGGAGGAGAGGTGGCCCTTGGGCCACTTGACTCATTGGAGAGGGGTTTTGCCTCAAATGCAAATGATTTATCTCCTTCTCTTAAGATATTTCTAGTTAGGATTTGATTGAGGGATCAATTGACTCCGAAACATAAAGAAACAAGACCATAACCCCGTTCCCCCAGCCTTAAAGGATCCCAACTCATCATCCTTGTCTCCAACTTATTCGTGGTTTTAAGGTGCCTTTTACTATTAGTAAAACTTATTTGGAGACCAAGGCGAGGGGTCATCTTCGGCAACCAACCGGGGTCATGGAGCCGTCCTCCCCCGCCGTCCCCCTTGCCCGCACCCTCCAAAATGAAAGTACGTAGAAACCTTGATCTATTTACTTCCTCTTTTAATAAGACCGGGATGAGGAGTGACCTTTTACTGGACCTCGAGGATCGGCTTAAACTGCCTCAGAAGCAAAAAGAGGCAAAGTAATTGAATTTATGGAGATCTTGGCCTTTGATGAAGATGAACTGATATACTGGCACTCTCTTCCAACTCCGTATCCTAACTCAGGGAAAACAATCTCTAGATGGAAAAGTGAAAAGTTGAATTGATCTGCACATCTCTCTATTCCAATAGAAAACGTTAGCCTTCATCCATGAGATTGGGGTATCACTACCAGTAGGGGCCCAAGCTTCACCCGCGTAAGACTCATAAGAGGATCTACATCATTATTCATTCCCCATCCCGAGATGTCTAAGTAAACAGGCTTCCCTAAGCTTGAAGCAAGAATAAATGAAGTCCATCAGAAACAAGACCTGATTATTCAAATCAAAGGCTTAAAGACAGGTTCAATAGTAGTAGCCTCGTCTTAGAGAAGAGGTGAGTATGAATATAAGAGACCCACCTTGGAAGACAGCTTGATGAGAGCCAAGTGGGAATCTAGCTCAACAAAGAGTCTTTCTCGTCGGACCCATATACCCATGAATGATTTCAGATTTTATCACACCTATTTCGGAGGATGGTCAACAGACTTGGGATGTCACCTTCTTCTTTCTCATGCTATTAACGAAAGCTCTTTTATTAGGAAGGATTATTCCAGTTTTCAGTCTTATGACCTGCGCCCTTTCACCGGCGATGGTAAGTCTACCGGTGCCATCATGAAATCACCTCCTGAAATACCACCATATATCCACCTATCGAATCGGATAACGGTATTAGGATCTAGCAACCACCTTGGTGTAGTCGATAAATCCCAACCAACTCCCATATCATAACACTTCCAGATCAGACCAAACTTGATTAAATCAAAATCTTTGTTCGATCTTTTCCAGGTCGTGCTACACATAAGAACATCCATCATCTCATCGATGGATAACTCCTCAGACAATACAACTGTATAGTACCAGTGACACCAATTAAGCCACAGTTTTACCCAATTGAGTATCACTATATGCTCAAGAATATCACGTTCCTTATCAAACACCATCTCTTCTTGGAAGAGATCTATCTCTTTGGGTTTTAATTCCCTCCGAAGATAATCCACTATCTTTTCCTTCAAATAGGGATTGAGGTTTCCAAACCTTCCAATCCACCATTCAAGAGGTAGAGGATGTGACCGGTTTGGCTTGCAACAGGCAACCTTTAATCTTTCCCAATGTTTAGATTGAGTCGAGAAAAGACATGAACGGACTCTAAATCCCACTCCACCCGACCGCTGTAATGTAGAAACACTTACAGGGTATTTATTACGGATAGAACAGAGACCAATAGTCGTCCTACAAGATAACAACAACCGAAGAGAGACTGGAGACAGGTCAATTTGCATTAACTTAACCCAGAATCTCTTGGCAAACTCGACGCAACCAGTTTCAGATATTATCGATTTGGCCTCCAAAATAGTCACACCGAGTTTATCCAGTAGTATTTTGTACTGTTGTGCCATAAGTGCATCAGTGATTAGGATATCATCACCTAGCAAGGCATAGTCCTTAAAAGGGGTGGTTCTCTGCGGGTAAGCTCATTTTGCTGCCAACCATACTACATAGTGGTGGGACAATGCAAAGAGTGACCATGAGGAGTAGTAACCTAACGGTTGACCACAAAGAAAGGCAACCTCACTCATCCTTTTCACAATCAGTTTCATGACTAGAAAGGTGTTGAGGCCCAAAGAGATGTTGATAATTGAAGACGCCAATGTTGGCCCAAACATACAAGACATAAGGGCAAACATAACACTCAATGGCCAACGATCCGTTGCCGACTTAAGATCAAAGGAACAATACTCATTCTTCTTTCCTTCTCTCAAAAGTGATAATGGAAACTCTTGGTTAAAAGTTCCATCTGTCCGGAGACGAGAAAGAACCTCCATTGACCATTTGAGGATAGGAAAGAGAAACCTCTGCTTTATGTAATTACATATCGCAAAGATGCGCCTCTGATTATTCCAGTTTTCAATTTTGTTTAATTTCACCAGGCGAAGAAAAAGGATTAGCAATCTCTCAGTCGGGGGAAGTTTTCTTTTTCTTTAAATAGAGAAAGTGGTGGCTAGATTCGCGTTCCCTTTCTAGACTATCAAGGATTTCAAAGATCTTTCATACTGTGCCCAATCCCGATATTGTCTTAGGAATTATCAGTATATATAGTAGCATACTAGACTCCATCTACATAAGTAGAAGCATTCGACGAATCACTTGACAGTTCTTATTTCCATTTTCCGACTCTCATCTTGTTAACTGACTTAACCGCAATACTTATCCAAAGACAGGATAAGTTGAAAGAGCTTCGCTACACTTTCTGTCTTGCGTAAAAAAGAGAGTTTAGAGTGCCATACAAAGAACCTTAGATAAGGGGATTCCTCCCATTGACTGAAGTTCAGAGTCAACCTTCCACACAAGGCAATCTTCTGATAGAGGGGAAGAGGCAGAGCACAACCGATTCTGTGGCACAAGATGCGCTGATATTGCAAAGGCAGGAATGATTTCACAACGTTCGAATAAGATACTCGACCGACTAAAGCTAAAAGGAGAAAGGAGTTCTCATACCCTGATACCATTTTATGGAAACCTAGAACAGAAGAAAGTCTCTTTAGGATGGCTCGGTCTACTTCTCTGATGAATGACATGGCTTTCTTGGCGGAAGTCTTTATATTGCCAAGTCTCAGATATTCCGTGATAGCCGCACATAATCATATAATAGGAATAAATAAGACTATCACACGAATGCCTTTGCTTTGGCCTAAAGAATCTTTTTTGATAGCTGTCCCAAAATAAACCTTCTACGTGGTGCTCCTAACACAGGTACAAGAAAAGCTTTACCAGAACCCCTTTCCGAGAGAATCTTTGGAAAGACTCCCATGTGTGATTGCTGACTAGAGAACTTCTTAACACATCATAGGTCTTCCTTAAACACGCTTGGTTGAGAGTGAACTCCCCAAAAGAGGAACAGATCTCGGATTTCAGTCTTTAACCGTCCCATTAGAAATTCTAGTACCAACTAGCGAAATCGAGCTTGGGAGTAGACAGACCTATCGACCGATCACCCTATATTATATAATTCTATATTAATTATATAATAGAATGCCAGGTAAAGCTGCACCATTGGAAAAAATGTCCATTCATCGCATAAAGGTGGGTGATCAATTCTCCTCTGATGAAGGATTTGAAAACATCCATTCTGGTCTATTATTTTTATTATTAGTTAAGGAATAGACCTTCCGACGCAAGCATTCGCCTTAATAAGATTGCTCGTAGACATGCCCACCAATATACTTTTTCTGAGGTGCTCCTAACATGCCATAGAAAGTGCGACAAAGGCTTTATAAGTATAAGACATCTTCATAGGTACTCTATCCAATATTGCTTTATAGAAACTAAGACTAGGAAAAGAATGGCTAGCTAACCTAACTAGCTGATAGAGCGCTATAAGAAGTCGAATGCAAGGGGGCCAATAAGATCGAAGAGGATAGATGGTTAATAGCTTAGATTTTGCAACTCAATTGGGGATGAGGAGATCTCGTTACTCGACCGTTAAGTAAGGTCTATTACGGAAGACCCTTTGCCTACTTTGCCTATTTTTAAGACTACTCCCCCCGAAATTTTGGGAAATATAAAGTTGGTAATCCCAGGACGTATAGCATACTGCTTTGAGAGGGATAGGGCTACCCACACCAAACCTTTGCGCTTGCACGATTGGTGATATCCCGCCTAGGGAAAAGATGATCAAACTCCCACTTTTCAAACCTTTACTCCAACCATGGGTGGGATCACTGCCTTTACCCAACCCTACCTATTACGAGATGAGAAAATAGATTCAAGAACTGGTTATACCGTCGTTCAACAACTAGCTGAAAAGTAAGGATGCTAAGGATTCAAAAATCGAAAATGTTGTAGTAACCAATGGTGCTATCGTACTAGCCCCTCCCCTCTTTCTTTTTTTAATTCATTAGCCCTTAGGGTAGTCGCCTTTCTCTTAGAGAAAAGATAGGTTCAAAGCAACCCTTCCCCTCTCCTAAGAGTCGAGATCTCCCCAGTGTGAAACTAAAGGAGGATTCCCCGAATACTTGAAATAGATATAATCATAGAAAATGTGAAATATTTTATAGCATCCGTTTCGGGAATGTGGAATGGTTGAGAAATTCAAATGTGAAAACTCTAGTACCTCTCGCTTCCCGAAAAAGAAATCCATAAAGTCCTCGGTAGGATTGGCAGCATACCCCCTCAAGGCACGATTTCGAGACAGAATCTCTTGAAAGAGAAAAAAACATGAATGTTTTCTCTCCCTGATTTGCAGATCTCTGTTCTCGAAACACAGTAACCTGTAATACTCTTTCTGAGAGCCACAATTGTGGAGTATGGTCTTTACTTCTGACCAATACTCCTCCTTTGCTTTAGAAAGAAGAAAAAGGCTATTTTGCTTGTATATCTTTCTTATTCGATTGAGCATAGAGGCCTCCACACTTTCTTTTCTTCTTATGAAAAAAGGTTCCCCCCTTTCTTGCCCAACTATTTCGGGTAGAGGAAAATTAGGACCCTGCGATGGGGCTTCAGGTAGGGCATCGGGAACCTGCGGGTTCGCCCCCTGTCTCCCGCTCAAAGTTTCTTGGAAACTTGTCACAAAAAGGCACGACAGCTTCTAATAACTCGTTTATTTTTGTATTTTCAAATTGATTCCGCCCCTAAAGCGAACTCCTACTCCTCCTCTTCATGTTCTATTGATCAGAAGCATCCAGCAGCGCTACGCTGGTAGGTAGAAAGAGTGTTGCTACTAAGCTAAGCTGCTGTTGGGGAACTCGGTATAAGCGATTTTCCGCTTTCGCCTTTCTAGGCTTCACAATAGCTCCCCCTTTTCTTTTCCAATTCCTTCTTTTTGTTCTACTTAGGTGGAGCAATCCGAACTCTCGACAGAATATAAAAGGGGAACACAGGCCTGTGTAAACACCTCAACGAACTCATGTGGACACTCCTCAGCCCGAGAACAATCTCTCAAATACACATGTTGGTGTTATTGACCCTTTTTTCTTTTCTTTGATGATTCGTCTCAATGAAATTTTCCATATTGCACTAAGTTACTTACGGATGTATGCATGCGGTCCGGGAACACTTTGGGGTGAATACCCATCCGAACAAGTAGGGTCAATAGTTCAGCATTTAGGCCGTAACATTTAGCAACCAAAAAATGTTGTTCCCAACAAGTGCTCTCTGAACCAAGCTAGATAGTCTCCTATCACTAGGCTCACCAACCAACCTGGACTTTTTTTTTATTATTCCTACCGGATATCAAAACAAACCATAAGGATTGTTTCCAGCCATGAGTTCCCCTATGACATAAGCGCTCTTGGGTGGGGTGGGCCATTCCATCAAATCTTTGAGAAGGGGCCCAATATCCTATTTGATGGTCGGCGTGGCGATATGCTTCGTTTCTACGACTGCCTTCCTAGCCGTTGAAAGACCGAGCGAGAATAGTAAGGGGCGCACAAACAAAGAATGTCGTTGTGCGGGGATGCGATTCGCCAAGCTGGGGTAAAGAAAGTCGTCCGACCCTACCGAATTAGAAATGTGAAGGCCTCTCCTTCAAAAGGAGATCGGGGAAAGAAATAGCTATGCTATTGACCGGACCCTTTTTTCTCATTTTGTTTGAAGCGGGCTAAATAGAGAATGAAATGCATAAAAAAAATAGGGGAAGGAAGTTAGAGACTCCTTTTTTTTTAGTTTAAGGTTTGCTCGCCCTACCGAAGTACCAAAGGCTTTCGAGGCTTACACCTCCCTATTACAAGACCTAAAAAAAGGCTTTCAGTAGCGCCCTTAGAATCTAAGCCTTTTGAAGCGCCAGTAGTTGTAGCTGTTGCCACACCAACCCTTTCGTTCTTATCACTCCGGATTCCGATCTATATGACCTCCGGGCGGTACAAAGTAAACCTCTTCCGTAGAAGCAGGTAGTAACCTAACCTTTGAGAATTTGTTCAAGGGAGGACCCTCTGATCTATCAATGGAAAGATCTCTATGTGTGGCATGATAAGGAATCCTAGAAAAGATCGATTGAGAATCCTTCCACGGTCCCGCGAAGATCTCTACGTACTTGTCCAGGACAAGTGAGATCTTCGGTCTACGTGCCTGGGAGCAGCTCAAACAAAGAAAAGCCTGGTTCGGTTTGAATTTAGGCACGGCCCGCCCATCTACTACTAGGTCTGGAAATGGCGCCGGGTGAGGGCGCCGCTATGCCCCTTAATGAATTGAATGGTCCTTCGACCTTCGTTTGATTCCGACGGCCGGCATAGATCTCATGACACCATCCCACTATTACTACAAAAAAAGCCCTTCCCTCTCCTTACAGTGGCTTTCAGCTCCTTTCCTTCAATACTAGGAAAGTAAGCAACTTCTATTAGCGCCGGACCTTAAGTCAAATTGATCGTGTCATGTGCAACGTCCATCAATGATGGTTCATTAATGTCCATTGATTTAGACTCTTTCCCCCTTCTCAACTACGAAAAAAATCGAGAGGGGCCTGAAATCCCCCAAAGAACGGAAACGGAATTCGATTTATTCCCTATTCCCTCAACAATAAATAAAGCTCGCCCTGGGCCAGGTCTTTCCCTGTTATTCTGTTCCCGCCACAAGAAAGATGCACGGAAGAGGTATTCTCAGTGCACGGAGGATCCGTTGAGAGTTTGTCTCGGTAGGGAACTGTACGATCTTTTCCGCTATTGTATTGAATCAATAAAAAAAGAGGTCAGTGTTAGGACCCCCTATTGTTTGATCCAATATTGACCGGGGACGAGCCCCCACTTCCATAGATCCTTGGTTTGACCTCCCGTAGTGAACCTTTCTTTTAAGAAAGTGGAGCGGGTCCAATTTCTCATACTTGCTCAGTGTACCCCCCTTTCTTCGAGTGCCCCGCCCGGTTCACTGGGTTGTTGGCTTACCAAGCACTTGCCCGCTGCTCTTGCCGCCCGCTTGGCGGGCGAAGCGCTCGTTATCCTAACTTTTCTCTCTGCTGGGACCCTCCCATTGCTATAGCCATAAGCTATGGCAGCTCCAACTTGCAACCACAGGGGCCCGCCCCGTGAGGCCAGAGTGGGCTCAGCGGTCAGCCTCCATTCGAATTATGTTAGGGGGTCTTTCTCTTTTGCCATATCTAGAGAGATACTACAAGTCCTCCGTCCCAGATTCCATCGCCGCGGCCATTTGGTTCACAGGTACTACCAAAAAGTCTCATGCTTACGTTACTGTTATTGATGGTTTGATTATCTTGGACCACGAGGACCCCAGTCGTGCTTCTGGTTCCATTCCAATCATCATACTAATGATAAATCTCCTCGTGCTCTGCCATAAGAACTTGGAGTCCGTATCATGTTGAAGATAAGGTAAGGCTTTGATTCTTGCTAAAAAAATAGACCGAACGCCTTCGAGTTATTGGCTCGTCCAACCCGGCAGCATTCATGAGTCACTAGTTCAAATGTCCCTCGGAGACAGGGTCGAGAAGTACCATGCATGGTTGCCCCCCGTCCTTTCTTTCTATCAGTCTCACCCAGCAAACCACCCCAACCCTAAATCTAAAAAAGGTAAGCGCCTAGCGCGAGCCTTATTTATTAGTTTAGTAAAGTCAAACTTTGGCTCCCTAAAGACTAAAGAAAGGGATAAAAAAAGGGGGGACTTATGCAACGGGCTATGCCACCCAAACCAACTAAGGGAAGTCGCATCCGTCCTATCGCAAGCACCTACAATGCCATGATCACATTGGTTTACCCTAGTTTCTTTGGTAGTTTAACATACGGTCGCCCCTCTAACAAGAAAAGATATAAATATGGAAACTTCTCTGCCATTTGGATCAGAAAATTTATGGAGGAAATCGGGTTTTAAATTCCCAAAAACCGCACGATTATATAGCCAAAGGGAATAGGCCACGCCTAAAATCATCCCAAGCGCTTCTAATGTGGCTACTAAGCTATTTCTTTGGAAATCTCCTACTAAGATGAGAAATTCCCCGATAAAGCTGCTAGTACCAGGTGAACTCATATTGGCCAAAGTGGAAGAGAAGAAAATGGTAGAGATATTCGGCATGGTGCTCACTGAACCTCCGTAATATCTAACAAGTCAAGTCTTATGTCAGTCATATAGAACACCAACACATAGAAAAAGGGCTGAAGAAACCAGTACATGACTTGACATCGGTAGAATGATACCTCCAATTCCCTATATGTTCATAGAGCCAAAGATTGGCCCCCCCCCCCCCACTGATCGGAGTACGTCGATTAGCCCCCGAATCGTAAAATATAGTTACCACCTATTATACGGATTTATAACTTCACTTCTTTTTCTGGTCGTTCTGCTCTGTCGATAGATGGTAGTATAAGAGACCTGTAACCCCCCACAATTTTTGACATAATGGTTCCTGCTTCCTACCCATAGTTAGCATGTATCTCCTCCGATCATACTTTAGTATCACATCATATACCCCCACCCCAATGCTATCTTCCTTATCAGTGAACCAGAACATAGTGCATAGGTACTCTTCGATGCAGCGGGGACGACACGACGTGGCATACTATGATCATGTACAGAAGTGTTGTCCTTCATCTCGGCAATATGGAACCTCTCCACAGCTCCCGTTCTTTTATGGCGTCCTATCGGGATAGGTAGGCCCAAGCCTTTTCCCTCCCCCCTCCCTCCATAACACCCTCTTTCTCTTTTTTGAGAGGGAAAAAAGATAATAAAGGATTCATTTTTTTCTTTCATGTGAACGACCCTATCTTGTATCGAAAGGTTTTTCGTGCTATACACCACGTTGAGAAAGACCAACCTCCTATGTACCGTACGCTTTTTGTACCTCGAAAGGGGGGTCCTCCTTATTATGCTACGGACGGCTATCCAAAGTACAAGGGGTAAACTCGGACTCGGATAGGATAGGATTGTGCGTGTCGGGCCCTTCGGGTCTCATATTTTGGCCGAGTTTACCGTACCTCCGTCCCCTATGTTAGGTGGCCGTAATATTTTGTTACGTTCTACCGCTGTTACGCCAGAATAAAAGGTTCCACACGAACTCCTGTTCTGCGGCGTGGTGGCAGGACCGCTAGGGGAGTGGCTCCGGGTATAGATAGGGTGAAATCTGCAGGGGTCATGCAAATACATAGGCCCCTTCCCTTCTCTTTTAGATGAATGGGGTGGTTTAGAAGGCGCTTTCCGATCTACGATCCCTCGGAGCAAAGGGTTAGGCAGGTAGTATGGGCCCTCTGACTTCCAGCTATGTGTTGTGCGGCTCCCGCGAAGTGAATGAAGGATAGCTGTTCGAACTTCCGGATGATCTTACGCTTAATCTCAGCCTCTTTGATTGATAGGCGGGCGGGCTAAGCCCCCTACTTAAGATTCAATTAATAAGGCTAATTTTATGTTGTCGTGAGGCTTTGGTTAGGTCGACTACTATAGGCTAGCTACTTCTAGCTTCTATACTGGCCCTTCCACTTTGGTGTAGTTTTCGTTTGTATTGGTAGTGAATGAACATGTCAAACAAAGGCAAGCAGTATAAGCCCTTCTCCGGCCTGGGAAAAGCAGCGAACTCTAGAAGCTAGGTCTTTGTTCACCTTTGGACACAAACACTATTCCGTTCACAGCGGAAACCCACCTTAGAGATTGAACGGCAATAAGATAAGCCAACATTCAATCTAAGACAGCGCTGAGCGCTGATAGCTTGTAGTGAACAACCCCATTATGAAACCAACCAAAAGCAGCCTTTGGTACTTAAGTAGTTAAGGTTTGGAACCCTTGCCACTATGATAGAAAGCCGTTTGCTTATTGCCAAACCCTTCGCCTTTTTTTTGAATCAAAGTAGGTCAGACTGTTGTATTTTAGTCGGTCGGGGGAAGCGGTATCTGCGTGCTCCGCTTCTCTCGTGCTTGCTTGCGTGAAGGCTTAGAGCCCTTTTCTCTAGGTCCAAAAGCTTCCCAAAAGAGCTGATCCAACAGAAATCCTGCATTGAGCATAGTTGATATGCGGCTACGGCTAGCCGATCATATCATTCCATAAAAAAAATTTATATGTATAGAGAGATCCCCTAGATATACAGATAGAATAGATGTTCATGGATAGACAGACATTCCATTGATTCTGAGTTTTTGGGCTGAAAAAACTCGTCGATCCAAATGAATTATTCTTCTGGTCTCTTTTCGCTCCCCACTCCAACACTGACCCACGGCACAGCGCCCATTCTCTTCACGTGCGGGAAGGAAACGAAGTTCAATTCATAAGACCGCAGCGCAGCGGAGCAGCCGCGACACTTCCTTACCTTAGCTGGATCTCGCTGGTGCCACCTAAACGGTAGGTAGGTGGCGGATGTGTGACATTTGGAGTTGTCGTTCGTGCACCTGTCCCCAATGGAAGAATGAGTGATCTGTTCCCCTGCGGAACATGGCCTTACCACTCGGTCCCTGATGGCCAGTGGGGGATTCGGTATAGCAGATCAAGTTCGTTTGCGCTGCGCATTCCCACTGGAATGGACACATGTTAGCCGTAGGAAGTATGGTTCCGAAAGTGACTTCGGTTTGCTAGTTCAGGCTCAACTCCTCACTTTACGTTAGTGGACCTACAGGTCGGGTCGGGGCTCTGCACTCTTTCTTTCTGTGTGGGACGATACCGGGGAGAGAAGGGAATGCGTCGAGGTGGCAAACAAGACAACTACATTTTTGCTTTTCCCTCCATGAGATGAGCCCAGTGCATTGGAGCGATGGATAATAGAACTGAGCTAGCCTAAAAAGCGCTTGGGCGCTCTACGTACGATGTAGACTCCATCAGATACATATCGATTTCTTTGTGATGGATTAAGAATTGATAGTTGTCTAATCAATAGATAGAAATAGGAGATTTCCCCGTATTCTTGAGAGATTCCCTCTCTATCTCTTTCGATCTATCATAACATATTAGGCTATCAATCAATCGATTTGAAAATAGCATGCTCATCTCGTTTTTCATTCATTTTCACCACGAAAACATAGCCGCCATAATAAGAAGTAGGCGAAGCAGCTAGAAGTACTCACTTCACGCCCTTGAATTATTATTCACGAATGAATTTGGAAAGCCAACAGAAAGATTCGATTCTGACTTCGTAGAGCCGGTGCTGTTGTTGCCTGCGCATAGGGCCGTCTCCCACTCCCGTCCTGGGGCGCTAAGGGGCTTTTGTTTTTGGAATAGATGGCAGTGTTTTGCTGACGCCTCGAATCAAGCTTTTATTGCGACATGCTATGCTTTCTCCCCCATTGCTAGTAGGTTGGTGGGTCGCGCGCCCGGCACACATGTTTTGGCCTTGTGTGTCCATAACTCAAAATAGGTGACCTAACGGCCGCCTCCCGACTAAACATACCAATAGTCACCAGATTTATATGAGCTACTGAGAAGTAAGCAATGATCTTCTTAAGATCGATCTGCCTTAAAGTGGTCGAGGAAGTATATATTATAGCAGTCACGCTTAAAGTATAAATGAAAGGAGTGGAACAAAGTGTCACTTCGGGAAACATGGGTATTGAAAATCTTAAAAACCCGTAGGTTCCCAATTTTAAAGCAATTCCTGCCAAGATGACGGATCCTGCCGTAGGTGCCTCTACATGAGCTTCGGGTAACCAAATATGAACTGGTACCATAGGCACTTTAACGGCGAAAGAGGCGAAAGAAGCAATCCATAGAAAGATTTGGCGCCGCTCATTAAATTTTGTGGTTAATGAGATTTGTAAATTGGTTGTTCCTGTTTGGAGAAGAATCAATAGAATAGCTAATAGCATAAAAACAGATCCAAGTAAAGTATAAAGGAATAACTGATATGCTACCTTGATCTTTCTTTGTCTCGAACCCCATACCCCTATAATAATGGTAGAGTCAGGGGTGGCCCTAAAGCGGAATTGACCGGTGGTGCTTGGTCGAAGATCCAGTAGGTAGCCACTCCTTTCTCAGAGAACCGTACATGAGACTTCCACCTCATACGGCTCCGTCCCGAGCTTCCGTCGTCGTTCTTGGCATTAACCCACTATCTATGCATGTATTTTCTGCCTGGACTGACGAATCTTTTGCTTCTCGGGTGGTGTCAAATAATGGTGCTTATGTTGCGGGAGATGCCCGCCCATAGGGTCCGTCCTGCTTCCCGCCCGAAAGAACCGCTCACTATCTAGCTGAACTAGTGGGGGCCCTATCTGGAGACATACTGAAAACCATGCCTTTCGAACCGAACGCAATGCCCGTCTTCCAAGTAAAAAAAAAAAGATCGTTGGGAAGAAAGATTACGTGCGTCCTGTAGAGCACATGTAAGGCACAGTTGGGTTGCTCACGCAGCGGATCACTCTCTCAGAGAGAGAGAGGTGTGAAAGTAATTAGCCTAAAGTTATGGCCGCCCCCCGACTTACTGCTTTTACGCTACTACTATTTAGATATGAGCGGTTCAAATTGGTTGAATCTTTCTCAATCATCCTGGCCGAAACTTGTATGCAGCACTTGTACGGAGCATAAAGGTTTGGAACTATTTTCTTATCTGAATCTTAAGGACAGGACTCTACCATATTCTCGAACCCTTTACCGAGCTCTACCCTGCCCGTATTTCCTTGTGTTTTTGAAGAGGAAAAAAAAATCTCTCTACCTGCTGCCAACAATCTTTCTTCGAAATTATCTGAATGGGTCGATCCTCCCATCCCCTTTGTTTTAGCAACTTATCCTAAGGTCTCCTCGCCAAGATCTCCCCGGCGATGACAAAGGAAGCAACCCGTCTGCTATGGCGGGGCGGCTTTTTTCTTTCACAATAAGACCTGGACGATTATCCCTACCTTCGGTAGCTTACGAGTTTGCATCCATCCCTGATCGGGTATAGTTTCTTTTCTCTTTTTCCCTTGTAGCCATTTCCCAAATTCACACAAGTGTGTCCACACCCCCCAAACTTACTTGACGAGGAATCCTTTCTCGCGAACAAACACAACCCCTACACACACCTAGGAGCACCCCTTCCTGCATATCCATACAAGACCCGAGTATGCGGGTCGAGGTCCTACGAGGTACCCACTACTCGGAGTACCCTCCTAAAAAGAAAAAGATGTGTCTGTCAGGTTTGGTTCTTCTTAGTTGGGTTGGGAGGGTTCGACCAGAAATGCTATGCTTACACACAAGACTACCCCTCTTCCCGAAAGCTTTGCGGGGACTACTTTAGGACTATGGACGACCGCCCGTAGGGGGTTTACTGCACAAGGCCCCTGCAGAGGAAAGGCCTTATCCCAGCGAATAGAAGATACTCAGCTCCTCACAACATAGGGATTAGCACACTTTCGGGAAGAACATAGAATAGTAGATTATCCAGCATGCAGAACACGACGATCATTATAAATTCACGAATTAGAAATGCTGTAATATACTCTTTCCCATAACTTGTCATACCAGACCAACCCACTAAAATGCGAATAGGGATCAGAAATGTGGTCAATATCGTGAAGAATAAAGAGATACCGTCTATACCTAAATAAAAATTGATGTTTTCATAAGGATGCCATCGAACGCTTTCCACAAATTGAGATTTGGCCATAGAAGGATCGAATTGTATCCGAAGAACAGGGGGATACAAAAAAGTAATAAGAGAGGCGCACAGACCAATTAATCGTATCGGTCGTATTCTTGAATTTGGAATGAAAAGAGGAGTAATGCTTCCTAGCACGGGACAAAAAATAAGACCACTTAGATCAGTATAGCATTCACAGAAATGTTCTAACATAGAGTAGAATCGAGCATGGAAGAGATTCATTGACAACAGTAAAAAGATGGGCACCTAATTCCAATACAATAGGGGTCTATCAGCCAGCCGAACCCATTCAGACCCAAAACTGGCTTGCGTGAATCACCCTTGGATAGGGTAGACTCTGTCGCGTGCCCTACCATTCCATCTGGGCCAAATACCTATTTAAGGTATTTTCGGCGATAGCAGTTCCCACCCGAGTGGGGTGACTGAATAAGATGTTGTGAATTTCCCACTTTCGACGCAAAAGCATCTGGGGGGAAAACCCATCCTGCACCAATGCAACCTCGACCCTCTTGTCGACCAGGAACTGCTTGTTCAGTATCCCAAGATAGATTGGGAGGTGCCTGGCCTCGTTCCTCTCTTGAAAGAAGAATGCTAGCCGGGTCTGAAGCTCTGCTCTCCTTTGCTTATTCGAAAGAAGAGGGTTCTCTAATTCCGGAACCAAGATGGCGCGCGGAACCGACTGAACCTCCGGCTGGGGAATGGATGGCTGCCCATCTCTTTGGAGAGGGTAAATAGGGTCAAAGAAGGGATCCCTCCTCTCGTCGCACGCGGCAATGAATCCTTCGAGATATTCCCCCCCCCCAAGTACCAATGAAAAAGGAGTACAAGGAGAAGAGCGAATACCTTAAAGTATTTTCTCCCAAAGATAGTAGTCGTGGTTGATTTTGATTCAAGGATCTTACGCGGCGGAGCGAACTTTTCTATCGTGTTGCATTGGCGGACCCCCTGGGGGAACCATCGTACTGGAGCGATCCAAGAAGAGTGATTAGGCGCACGTTCTATCCTTTCTACAATGCCTATAGACTCAGTCTTTTTTTTTCAAATTAATTCTTCGCTGCAATCGCTTCGATCCACCCCCTCGGTGAAAAACCGTAATACGCCCTGAGGAATTCCTACTAGAAGACTTCCCTATACTCAAAGTGAATTGTCTAAGTTCTCTCCTTTGTCTCATTGTTTATCTCATAATCATTTGATTCCGCCCCTAAGGCTAGCTCCTACTCCTCCTTGTTCCGTAAACCGGTCGTTGGTAGATCTGATCGGATCTTTCTTGGTCCTTTTTACATAACACTCTCAGCCGCCCAAGAGGACTGGCTATCTTTCTCTTTATACGCAATATCTTTAAAGGCAAAGAAAAAGATCTACCTTGGCAACGAACACGAACAAGATACGAAAGATGTTAGACAGCTAACCACTTAAACTACAACGTTAGAGATTGTTTGCTATTGCTTATGCCTCAGCCGAGAAGTAAAGTTCTGCTCTCCTCTCTTTCTCTTAAATATCTGGTTCTATAGCTTAAGCATTACTTTTACGATGTAAGGGCAGAATGTAATAGTAATAAAGGAAAAGCAAGGTGTGGCGGTAAGTCAAAAATTTTTGGTCTCCATGTTCCAGTCCTGGAAGAAGCTTATTTTTATCGCTACGCTATAAGGCATAAGTAGTGAAAGAAGTAGACCATTATCTCGGCAATAATGAGCCAAGCTAGTATTTGCGGTGAATCCCCCCGTTAAGTAGTCATGCATTACGATTGGAACGCCCAATTCTCTAGAAAATACAACTCTTTTCATCATTTCTTTGCATGTACCTGCAGTAGCATTCAAGTAATGCCCTTTGATTTCACCTGTTTCAGTCTGTGCTTTAAAAAGTGCTTCGGCACAAAATAAGAAACGATCTCTCCAACACATAAATGGTTGTGAGTTCACGTTCTCATCATCTTTGGTAAAATCAAGTCCGCCGTGAAGACATTCATAAACAGCTCTGCCGTAGTTTTTAGCAGATAACCCCAATTTAGGTTTAATAGTACATCCCAACAGGGGACAACCGTACTTGTTTAATTTATCTCTTTCAACTTGGATCCCATGAGGCGGACCTTGGAAAGTTTTAATATAAGCAGTAGGGACTCGCAGATCTTCCAGATGTAGAGCGCGCAGGGCTTTAAACCCAAATACATTACCTACAATGGAAGTAAATATGTTGGTAACAGAACCTTCTTCAAAAAGGTCTAAAGGGTAAGCTACATAAGCAATATATTGATCTTTTTCTCCAACAACACGCTCGATGTGGTAGCATCGCCCTTTGTAACGATCAAGACTGGTAAGTCCATCGGTCCATACAGTTGTCCATGTACCAGTAGAAGATTTGGCAGCTACCGTGGTCTCTACTTCTTCAGGTGGAACTCCAAGTTGAGGAGTTACTCGGAATGCTACCAATATATCAGTATCCTTGGGTTGGTACTCACGAGTATAATAAGTCAATTTGTACTCTTTAACACCAGCTTTGAATCCAACACTTGCTTTAGTCTCTGTTGTGGTGACATAAATCCCTCCCTACAGCTCATGAATTAAGAATTCTCACAGCAACAAGGTCTACTCGGCACGAATTACGCGTTAATGAAACTTTTCACAGGAATCTTTCAGAAAATTTCCAACTAATACTAATATTATCAATTAATCAGAATGTTTGATTATTATCACATGGTATTTGATTTTCCAAATACATCATTATTGTATACTCTTTCATATATATAGCGCAACCCAATTTTGATTTTTTACCTTTTTTTTAAAATGGAAATACCTAACTAACCTAAATAATAAGAACTTCCCCCTTGACAATGGTATATGTTGTATATGTAAATCCTAAATGTGAAAATATATGGAATTCCGCTATGAAAGGTATAAAAAAGAAAGAAAAACGCAAAGAAAAGAATAGACTAGGCATAAATAAATATGCTGAAATTTAACTAAAAAATAAATAAGAAAAATAAGAAGAGGAGCCCATTAGATCCAAATAGTGAATCGTAATAGAAATATAAAATAAAGTTCAGGTTCGAATTCCATAGAATAGATAATATGGATGGGATTGTCTATAATGATAGACAAATGAAAGACTTTCTCAAGATTCTGATTCATCCACTTGAGATTTTGAAATTAAAATAGGTTGGGTGAGCTTGAAAATTAACTCAATCTCATTGAATAAGTAAACAATTGAATTGGTTCAATTACATGGTGCCAACGAAATTGAGTGCTAATTCCCATTTTATTGAATTAATCGATCGACGTGCTAGCGGACATTTACTTAGAAGTCGATAATTTTTGAAAAAATATTTTGACATATTTATTTATTTTATTATTATGAGAATCAATCCTACTACTTCTGGTTCTGGGGTTTCCACGCTTGAAAAAAAAAACCTAGGGCATGTCGTCCAAATCATCGGTCCTGTACTAGATGTAGCCTTTCCCCCGGGCAAGATGCCGAATATTTATAATGCTCTCATAGTTCAAGGTCGAGATAGTGTTGGTCAACCAATTAATGTGGCTTGTGTGGTACAACAATTATTAGGAAATAATCGAGTTAGAGCTGTAGCTATGAGTGCTGCAAACGGTTTAACGAGAGGAATAGAAGTGATTGACACAGGAGCTCCTATAAGTGTTCCGGTCGGGGAAGTGACTCTGGGATGAATTTTTAACGTGCTTGGAGAGCCTGTTGATAATTTAGGGCCTGTAGATACTAGTACAACGTCTCCTATTCATAGATCTGCGCCCGCCTTTATACAGTTGGATACAAAATTTTCTATTTTTGAAACATGAATTAAAGTATTAGATCTTTTAGCCCCTTATCGCTGTGGAGGAAAAATCGGACTATTCGGGGGAGCTGGAGTGGGTAAAACATTACTCATTATGGAATTGATTAATAATATTACTAAAGCTTACGGGGGTGTATCGATATTTGGCGGAGTGGGTGCACGTACTCGGGAAGGAAATGATCTTTACATGGAAATGAAAGAATCTGGAGTGATTAATGAAGAAAATATTGCATAATCAAAAGTGGCCCTAGTTTACGGTCAGATGAATAAACCACCAGGAGCTCGTATGAGAGTTGGTTTGACTGCCCTAACTATGGCGGAATATTTCGGAGATGTTAATGAGCAAGACGTATTTCTATTTATTGACAATATCTTCCATTTCGTCCAAGCAGGATCTGAAGTATCGGTTTTATTGGGTAAATGCCTTCCGCTGTGGGTTATCAACCGACCCTAAGTACTGACATGGGTTCTTTACAAGAAAGAATTACTTCTACCAAAGAAGGGTCCATAACCTCTATTCAAGCAGTTTATGTACCCGCAGACTATTTGACCGACCCTGCTCCTGCTACGACATTTGCACATTTAGATGCTACTACCGTACTATCAAGAGGATTGGCTGCCAAAGGTATTTATCCAGTAGTAGATCCTTTAGATTCAACGTCAACCATGCTTCAACCTCGGATCGTTGGTGAGGAACATTACGAAACCGCCCAACGAGTTAAGCAAACTTTACAATGTTACAAAGAACTTCAGGACATTATAGCTATACTTGGATTGGATGAATTATCCGAAGAGGATCGTTTCATCATTGCAAGAGCGCGAAAAATTAAGTGTTTCTTATCACAACCCTTTTCGTAGCAGAAGTATTTACCGGTTATTCAGGGAAATATGTTGGTCTAGCAGAAACAATTCAAGGATTTCAATTGATCCTTTTCGGAGAATTAGATGGTCTTCCTGAACAGGACTTTTATTTGGTAGGTAATATCGATGAAGCTACCGCGAAGGCTATGAACTTAGAAATGGAGAGTAATTTGAAGAAATGACCTTAAATCTTAGTGTACTGACTCCTAATCGAATTGTTTGGGATTCAGAAGTGGAAGAAATCGTGTTATCTACTAATAGTGGTCAAATTGGCGTATTACCAAATCACGCCCCTATTGCCATAGCTGTAGATATAGGGATTTTGCGAATACGCCTTAACAACCAATGGTTAACGATGGCTCTGATGGGTGGTTTTTCTAGAATAGGCAATAATGAGATCACTGTTTTAGTAAATGATGCGGAGAAGGGTAGTGACATTGATCCACAAGAAGCTCAGCAAACTCTTGAAATAGCGAAAGCTAATGTGAAAAAGGCTGAAGGAAGGAGACAAAAAATTGAGGCAAATCTAGCTCTCCGACGAGCTAGAACACAGGTGGAGGCTATTAATCCGATTTCATAACTAGTTAGTATGACTAGTTAGTACGTTCGAATAATAAAAAGAAGTTCTCTTTCTAATCTTATTTAGATTCTGTCGGGTGAATACAATCAAATACAATCAAACAGAAGCCAATTCTGATGCAAAAATTCAAATTGAAAAATGAAATAGAAAAGATACAAAATCAAAAAACCAAAAAATTTCATTGCCCTTATTCCGAAAGTCTAAAGTCCTTCTTTCACCAATTCCGACCTACCTTTATTTATGGGATATTTGAAGGAGAGCTTTGTAAATCTCAAAAATTCTCTCTAGCTCGAAGAATTTGTTTGATTCTCCCTATAAAAATAGTTAAGGAAAAAGGGCGCTTTTGTTAAAGGACTAAGTAGAGAAGATCTCCTTGGCTCACGAGGTGTCTTTAAGTGATAGGGGATTTGAACCTAAAGACAACATAGGAGGGAGGAGGGTCAAAAGAAAGTCACGATATGGCAAAAGCATCTTTTTGGATAGAATGGGCTTTTGTGAGAAATGGCGGAATTTGATACATGGATTTTTATGTAATGAAGACTTTGGAGTGCTTGTGAATGGTGTGCCACATGGGTACTTTCCAGATTCTCGAGGGCTGCCACAAGGGTCCCAAACCTAGCTTGTTGATTTTTGCTGAAGAAGTGCTAATGATATCATTGAAAATGATAACATCTTACCATGCTTCGAGATCGTGCCCAACACTCTCCTACTTTTTCTTTGATAACGATGTTCTAATATTATATAATAGCCATAAACGGAATCTTAAGAAGCAAAAGATCTTTCTGGAAAGAAGTAAGAAGCTGATTGTAATGTTGTAATGGCCAAAAGGTCAATTTCGATAAGAGCCAGTGCTTCCTCTCTAAAAGAGCTCCTCGCAGAAATTCCAGATCATTGAAGAGGAATAAAAAATGCCTCTCAAGTATGTCCCGAAAGAGAGGTCTTTCTTTATGGTTATTAAATCACTTTGATTGAAAAGCAAGTCAATGATGCCATAAGTCAAATGGGCGGGTGAGGCGAGAGTCGTTCACTGCACTCACTGGAGAACGGGTAACATATCCTATATAGTAGTAAGGTCTTATCCTATTATTAGTAGCCTTGGTGTGGGCTAGGCAGAGTCTCTGACATTACCCTCAAGGCCTATTCCCTTCTCCTGTTGACAAGGATGGATCCAAATATCTCTTTGAAAAGCCGTCACTCACTTGCCATCCACACTCAAACCTGTCCAACAAGTAAATAAGAACATTAGGTTCGCTATACACTCACGGAGCACTAACTTCAAACCAGTGACCGGATAGTGCGAAATGAAAACCAATGCAAGGCAAGAACCCGATTATTGACGCTCTGCTAATAGACCCCCTCCTTTGAACATAGATCCAAACTCCATACCGGCTTTCATAAGAGGGAAACATCACTCTATCATGCAGCAGAGCAGTGTTCATCTAACTCAAAATTTCATAAGAGAAGAAGAATCGTAGCGTAGGGTCGACATAAACAATCGGTTAAAATAGTCTAATGAGAAAGCATCTGGTCACGTTCGTAGTTGCAATAAGTTTTCCTTTGAGTTTCGAGATTGGGTTGGTCTTCAGTCTACCCTAATGAAACCTAAAATCTCACTCCCTCACTTTCTCCTTCTGATAGACTAGCTTTCGCATCTTCTCTTTGGCACCTTGGCTTGGGGAGTGCTCTCTCTCTTCTGTGTCAGCGAAGAAAGGATAAGAATAATCGGCCGATGATTGATATTCCACTTACGGTTACAGTGCCTTTATCGAACCAGAACAAGTCTAATACTCCAGCCCTATTTTTCGGGGATTCCATTTCGATCTAAAGCCGGAAACCCATATCTTTATATACAAAATTACTTCTTTTTTTTAATCCCTTTTTTTATTAGGGGGGGTCTCCTTAACTTCGGTCTCATTCAAGACCTGATCAAGGGATTTCCCCTTTTTACTTTTGGTGTATAGGGCATTTCTTTTCGTTTCCCTTTGTAAAGCAATCGAAAAGAGACCAGAACCCACTTTCACCATATCAAACTCGATAAACCTGACTCCTGAGATAGAGAAATCCAATGAATGGATGGATTCCTTCATTCATCGTAATGAAACCATCCAACAAATGACGGTAACAAAACCTCCTTGTTGTGGAGCTGGCCGACGATGGGGCCTTGAAATATTTTATTTGGAAGGAATGTTTTCACAAGTGGTAGAAAGAGACCATGTTCGATACTCACCTAGATAGACATCCAGTCAACCTTGATACCCTTAATGTAATGGAGTCCTTTTTTATGCTCATTTTCTTTGCATACAGACTAGATGAAACGAAACTAAAAGCCCCGTAGTTTGCTTGAACAGAAAGATTTTTCACAATAGGAGTTGGGGTTTTCTTCGCCAAAGAGAAAGACTTATTTTCTCGAGTTAGGAGCCCCATCCCTTCCTTATTCTTATATATCTATTATTTTTTGCTACTTCCGGTTATAAGACACCGGCTTAAAGAAGATGATTCTAGGCGTCCATCAATAGACCTGGGGAAGAGGCTATTCAATCCGCCATGGAAGGTAGAACGAAAATAGGTGGACTTTTGCTTTGTCTTCCATGCGCCTTCTCTATCTATGGGTAGACTTCACACCCGCTCTGACCGGGAAGAGAACGAATTGTCGTAACATGAAACCTATTAAGCCAAAAGCTCCATGGATAGCAACAAAAGTCCACAGACCCCCCAATTGACACCAACGAGTAAAATCTCCTTGTGCTTCAGGACCCTATAGTAACAACAACGAATGTGCTAAACTATTAGCAGGAGTAGAAACTGCAGCAGTTAAGAAATTGCAGCCTTCCAAATAAGAACTAGCCAATCCATGGGTATACCATGAAGTTACAAAGTTTATACCTGTGAACCAACCCCCTAAAGCGAAATAGGCACGAGGAAAGAGCAATAGACCGGACCAGCCTACAAAAACGAAACGGTCCCTCCGTAACCAGTCATCCATAATATCAAATAAATCACTTTCGTCTTTGGTAAACTTACCAATGGCTATAGTCATAGCGATCCTCCTATTCAACTACTTCGACCATTTTCGAGCACCTCATATCTTTTTTGGGGCGTCCGAAGATTCGATCATTTTTGTATGATTTCTGTTGCACTACCCTTTCCAGTGGGTTTCGAAGATAAAAATCCTTTATTGATTAGCCCATAAACTGACCTAGGTAAATCCATGAACTCTATTGGATTATTCCTTCTAACTAAGCATATGAACCATGAATTATCTTATTAAGACAATTAAATCAATCCCATGTCTTGAAAGAACTCTTCAAGGACCAAACAGTCTCATTCCTTCATACTTCATATAAATAAATCTAACACCCCAGAGTATATCTTTCCACTGATCGAAAGAAAAAAGAAAGTTCGAGTAAATATTTATTTTTACATTCTTTTGTCTGTTAGAAAAAGAGATAATCTACTATTTTTCCCTTTAGCAAATCTAAAATTCAATAAAATAAATAAAATAACTAGGAGACTAGAAATGAAAGTCTCTTTCTCGGATCTATTATTCATCACACTGTTGGAACAAAACAAAAATACAGGATGCAACGATATTGAAATATCTGTTACATAAAGCCACGATCTGATAGATATACATCGAAATCTACAATCTACTTAATATAGATATATAATCTAGATAGAAATTAATCTTTGATCTAGAATCAAAGAAAGATAATAAATGGCTCTTATGGTGTGACTTGGAAAAAAGGTTTATCTGTAGAGGAAAGGAATAACAATTTATTCCTATAATTTTTCCTATAGAAAATCTAGTAACAAGAAGATTTAATCGGAAATATCAATAAATTCTTGTGCAGTCCAAAACAAAAAAAATGAAATAAAAAAAAATCAACTGCTCCAATTTCATCTCTATCGAATTTGAATATCAGAATAGCGAATATAGTCATGATTCAATAGGTCAGGTCCACTTCCTTTTTCTTTTGTTGATTTCTAACCTTTAAAATGGATTTGGTTGGTATAATGGAAAATAAGAATATTTGGTGGGTGATTCAAGAAGTGACTTTTCATTATTTAGAAATTCATAATAATGAAAATTGACTAAACAAATGTTCAACTTTATAATTAAGTATAATGATAATGTATTATCCAGTTAGTTACTTTTTTTATTACAAATCAACATACAATTCTCCCCTTAAATATGAATACTAGATTGGAGTTTTACAAAGCCCCTTATCGGATTTGAACCGATGACTTATGCCTTACCATGGCGTTACTCTACCATTGAGTTAAAAGGGCCTTTTTTATTTAATTCCGGAATTATTCACTATGTGGATAAAATATCTATATGTACATATATTATAAACATAAGTATATATGCATTAAATACGTGCAGTAGATACATAGTGTCTAGTGGCTCATGGATTTACCTAGGACGTCTAGTAGAAAATGCAATGAAGTGTTTCAAGACCGACTCGAATTGCTTACCACCAGAACAAAATTCACTTGATTGATATATGTACATACACCTAGCAATTCAACATAAAATTCAAGATATTTCATCGAATCATGGAATGAAGAGATTCTACTTGTCTCTTGAAGTAAATTCTTGGATAAAAAACAATTTTCTGCTTGATCTTACTAGATTTCTCATTTGTTAATTTCCTGTCTTGGTGGGAGGGAGATAAGGATATCTCGTCTTAACAATGAATCAAATGAAAGTGAAAGAAATCGAAATAAAATTCTAAATACTAAAATAATAGAAACTAAAATAATCGAAATAAATTCAATTGAAATAATTCAAAAATAAAAAAATACTACTACTAGATTTTAGATTTCTAATGGCGATTAGAATGAATAATTCATCATAATAAAAAATAATTCTATACAATTCTGAAAGGGGGAAAGATCCCTCGGATAGAATCATTCGATTATATTGACAATTTCAAAAAACTGATCATACTATGATCAATGTATGATGGTCGTTGGTCAAGAGGGCCCCCTTCATCTAGTGGTTTAGGACATCTCTCTTTCAAGGAGGCAGTGGGGATTCGAATTCCCCTGGGGGTAGGGTACTATGAAAGGAAGTTGATCTTGGATTACCAATAAGTCTAAAATTGATTCTTCCTGGGTCGATGCCCAAGCGGTTAATGGCGACGGACTGTAAATTCGTTGGCAATATGTCTATGCTGGTTCAAATCCAGCTCAGCCCAATAATTCGACAATCCACCATGAGATGATATAACCCCTTTGTACTTCAGAAATACCCGATCCGGAGATAAAAAAGAATCAAATTTTCTGCTAGATCCCGTATTTCCCTGGGATTGTAGTTCAATTGGTCAGAGCACCGCCCTGTCAAGGCGGAAACTGCGGGTTCGAGCCCCGTCAGTCCCGACGGATCCAATATAAATCTCTTCTTTTTTATGAAGGGGACGAGGGGCAGAATTTCATTGTCAAAGCAAAGGGGAAATCCTTATTTCTTTTTTCTTTCCTTTGGTTAATATGCGGTTGGATTTGTACAATTATTGGTAGAATTATAGTCAGTATTCCAAGAAATGCTAAATTTTTTAATTGACCTCGATGCTTGTAATGAAAGGACAGACTTTCATCAGCTGCAGACTGGAAGCGGTTTTTCATTAGTGCGTTAAGGTTGCAAGAACCTACTCCTAACTAAACAAAGACTCATCCGAGGAGCCACCATCGGTACTAGTCCAGGAGGTCAATATTAGCGAGAGTCCCACAGCTACCCTAGTTCGTTAGGTATAACGTGTTTCGGTCAGTTTTAAAGGCTTGCAAACCATTGGAAGATTGAGTTTCAAAGGGATAAGATTGTTGTCAAAATTACATACAGCAAATAAATTCATTTTAGAATAACCCTTTCCTTTCTCTTTCACTGCTGCTTTATTATCGTCTGCTGAAAGTGTCTCAATTTTGATCAACTTTCTTTCAATCATGAACTCGAGCAATCCTTTACCAATTTGATATTTATGACCTTTGATATCAACTCGACTACTTGTTGCTATACTACTAACCATATTTTTCTTATTGATTATATTGGTCTGTATTCGAACTGTGCTATCTAACTTGTCCAACAATGTAGATACCCTCACAACTGAGGTGTCTTGAGTACAGTTGTACAACAACCCTAAGACATATATTATAATAGCCTCCAACGTATTTTGACCGAACTGATTAATAGTACTATTCTAAATATCGTCAAGGAAGCTATTTATATAAATAAGATTTAGCGTTTATAAGATCCTTTCTTATCAATAGTTTGATTAAGTTAGGAATTTCATTAAATATACTACATTCATCAAATTGACTAGTTATATCTTCAATATTCTTTTGTAACTCAAGTAATTCTTCATCCGAGATGTCAATTGTATTATTAATGATCTCTTTATCCCTCTTATAATCATACAATAATTTCATAACATTATTATTATACGTAGCTTTTTTTTCTTTATTTCTACTTTTATCATCTATATCCCCGTATAAATTTTCCCAAAACTCATTAATAACAGTATGATTAGATGTACTATATTCCTTTTTGAAGCCTTTTGAACAGTCTTAGTAGAGAATACTATTAAAGACCTAGAAAGATCACGTTCATGGAAATGTAATAAACCCGCGCGGTAAATCCTGCCTCGAAAGGTTTAGCTATGTCCTGTAAGAACTTGCTACAAGCCTGACTACCTACCTCTCTGTCTCTTATTCTGATCTAGTTTAAGGACTGAGTGTCATCGCATAAGAGACGGGGGTCGGTGTGCAAGTGAGCTGATCTCGCCTTTGTTGATCCGCTTTAATAGAGTTGACCCTGCTACATCGCGATCGTTTATTCCCAAGCAAGAGAAAAGAAAAAGCACACAAGGCGCAGATTCATGTCCGTCCCTGACTCCATTTCTTGTCTGAAAGAAAAAAAAGTGGGCTTCCTTATTGTATGAGTTGGAGACAGCCTCGAAGCGCCAAACGAATGACCCTAACCAATTTCAAGGCAAGATCTAAGCGAAATGAGCCTGATCGTAACAAGCTTGAATGAAATCAATGGGACCGACTTAATAAAAAAGAGGTTTCTCTCTACCTCTACTAGCTGCCCAGCTCATAGAATGGATCGCTCAATAAGTGTTCGGGCATAGATAGCGAGTCCTACAGAGAGAGGGCATTTGGTTAAGTTTCACTCTGAAAATGTCCTATTATATTCCTCTTCCATTCTTACTATCCTAACTTTTGCAAGGAAAGAAAGCTCTTAGCGCACAAAGCAAGCAGCGAAGGAACGACTTCTTTGCTTTCAAGACTAGCTACTATATTGGTGAACGCTCTTCCTTGTTCGTTTACCTTTCAGGAATGGTTTCAATCATGTCAGTGAGTTAGCCTGAGCCTTTCTGTTCTCCTTTCTTTACAGAAGCGGATTAGAAAGTGCATTCAAAGTTGCTTAAATAAAGCGTAAACGCACAATCAAAGGACTTGAAACATCCTTCGTTCACTCCAGCGAAGCGTTTCGATTCAAGCTGAGCCTCCTGAAAGATGCTATGAAACCATCCATAGGTTTAGGGGACCCCCGAATCGAATGGTTCAAAAGCCGATTATGTATGCAAAATGACCGAATTTATCCCTATTGACAGCTTGCTTATGTGACTTGTGTCACTTTCCCTACTTTCTCTGCTGATACCGCACAGTCACTAACCTCTTGACTCACGGATTTTTTGGTTTACAGAGTGGCTCCGAGTTCAAACAACACTTGTCAACTAGTAAAGGACAGAAGTAAACTATAGGGGAATCTCACTCAGTCGAATCGGTGGAATGCCCTGCTTCCGGCTAAGTATACAGAGCGGTCGTTCGTTCAACCCAGCAAAGCATTTCGATTCAAGCTGTCGAATATAGATTGAGAAAAGGCAGCAGGCAATGGGAATCAAACAAATCCCATTGCTCCAACTAACACATTGTTAAGCTAAACCTCTTTTTTTGCTGGATGAAAGAGTAGCAGATATTTTTTTCGGTGGGAGTCTCTATATCCATTTCCAGATCCATAAAAAGATTTTCCAGTTGCATATAGACCGGGAATATACCTCAGGATTTTAGGTCCTGGGGATCACCATTAGCGCGGGCGCCGGTCGCAGGAGCAAAGCAATAAAAGGTATAGACGGCGGGAAAAGCATCAGCAATGGATAAGCCGGCAGCATGCAAGCTCAAGCTCAAGGGAAAAAAGCGGGGTTTCAAACCTCATACCAAGAGAAAGATTCCAAACAAAAAGAAGACAAAGAAGACAGCGAAAGAAGTGGATTTCGAACTAGCACATGCAAAGCAAAGAGCGAAAAGGTGCTTTGTACCTCATTTCGCTAAGCAGCAATAATTGTAATGAAGCTCTCTTTCCAACGCCCGCCGATCGTACTACTTCATTCTTAGTGTGATGACCAGATACCCGACCCTGAGCTAAGAGCCATAGCAAGAGATATAGCGTTGGCTGTAGGTTTAGTGAGCTCATAAATTGGCGAATTAATTCATTTGAAAGAGAAAGTCGGGTCTAGCTGATTCCCGAGTTGACCAATGATAGATAGGTAGGAATGGCAGGACCTAAACGAGCTAGGCTTCGTTAGCCAGTTCTCCTTTTATAAGAAATTCTTAATACCTCTCGGGCTCCCGGTGATAGAGGGGGATCCCATCGCTCTTGGAACAGATGATATAAGATCTTACAAAAAAAGTTTTTTTATGAAATATACAGATAGACGGTATACAGCAATAACAATGGCAGCCAATTATCAAAGATCAAGCGAACTCACTCAAGCGTACTTCACCAAAGACTGAACATTAACACACCTATAAAAGACCAAGCAAGAAGAATGTTCGCCTACCTTCCAAGGAACCCTCTGTCTAATAATTTTTCTCTAGTACTTACTGCCATATTGCGTAATGGCCTACTAACTCTATTCTGCCTACAGACAAGTCCTATACTTAGCTTCCTTTGTTGCAACGGATTCGTTTCACGAGTGAGCTGAAGCTACGTACCGAAGAACGAGTGAACGAGCTCCCGTTGCTCGAGGTTTCCTATCCTTTCCTAGCTTTATGGTAAGGGGTCAAAGTATGTACTCAGCTATATTATTCTTACGAACCAGTCCATCCTCTCCCTTATGGTCGAGCTACTACGTACGTTGGTTGAGCTACTATGTACCTTACGGTCGAGCATAATGAAAAAACTCTCCCTATATAAAGAGTATCCACATAAGACCTCATACGAACTATCTCACTATCTCATTCAAAGTCTTCGTATGAAGAAGAAGGTTAGCTATACAGGGGAAGCCGAGAAAGCAGAATGTACGGTACGATTTTCGGTAGTGAAACAATTGATCTGGTAAGCTTAGGTTAGTGGAGTGGTAAGTTCATTTCGACAGGTTTTAAAGCTTCAAGCTTACAAAACAAGACCTAAGGAATTTGGAGCCCTTGAGTTCTCCGCTGGTAATGGGAAGATGAGCTTCTCCATTGTAATGGTATCTGCTCGAGGAGCCCCATGGTTCAAACCTTTGTGCACAACTCTTTCCCTGGGTCTACCCTAACCAAGCCGGATTTGAGTTCCTACCTTTTTGAAACAAATATCAAAAGTGAGAAAAAAACTACATACCTCAGTCTGAAATGATAGACATTGGTTCCCCATGTAGTTTAACTATCTCCTGAATGAACAATTTAGTAGAATTCTATCTAGAGTAGTTAGTCCTCACAAGCAATAAGTGAGCAGACTCAGTCATTCTATCCACAATGACCTGGTAATGCCCAAGCTATACCTCTACTCAGAAGATGATGCAGTCGCTACTAAATATAGTAACCAAATAGAGGTTAGGGTCAAGTCCAAATGGAATACATTGAATCGTGGCTCTTAGCTACTGTAATCAACGGACAAAAATGGAAAAATAAATAAAGGATTTTGAATAGCAATAGAACAAGTGGAAAATATCAACTTAGGTTGTAATCATTCAAAGGTGAACACTCGTATTGTGTTCCCCTAGCTTCTCAACTCTATAGGCCTATCGTTCTTTGTTGAACCAATCTGATACCTTGCATGAAGAATTAATAAGTTATGTACCTCTACAGTCTTTCTGATGAGCAGAAGGATTTCACCCTTTACCTTTTGAGTCTCAAGATGTCGCCTTATTGACCCTTATATTGATCCCAGTTAACTACGACCTTTTGAGTCTTTAGTTATTAGATGAAATCTAACCATCTTACTTAGATAAAACCTAGTAGCATGGATCGACAGTTAAACTCCAAATTACTGTTGTCATTATCTTTTCCTAGTCACTACTCCTCTTTTGGAGTAAGTAACCATAATCTAGGCAGGATCCTAATGTTTCCAATTGCTAAAATAACTATTAAAGTAAAGATAATACAATGCATGCATGGGTATTGGTACAAAACAACATTAGCACTTCCCCTACTTCATCAATCTACCAGGGTTTCCATAACCCTAGATAAGGGTTTTTAGCCATTCATTCTTGTGAAGTAATCAACAACATTCATGATTAAAAGTGTAAGATGAAATAACAACAATCACAAGTAAAAAAACAAAACTATAACTGAATTAATCAATCAAAATTAATAAAAGGGAATTCCAAGACCAAAATTGTATCTTGAAATCAAAATATGTTTATGAGTATCAAAACTGCGTAACTTTTACTAAAAAACACATAAGGGGTATTTATAGTACATTAGGAAACACTAAAACCAAATCCCGAACGAAATAGGAGAAAAAAAGGTTGGTGTCTACATGTGGTCTCCACATTCAGCCTGGCCTTGGGCTCATGTGGTACATGTGGCCTGAGGATGGGCGCATGTGGTGATTGCATATGCCCTGACCAAAAACTCATATAGGTCTGCTCTCGGGATTTTGGATTTCTCACACATGCTTTGCCCAAATGCAGTCCACATTGCTATATGCGATCCACATGTTGACTTAGCAAGTGTCAGAAGTTATTTTTCAGCACTTCTTCAATCCCTGAAGATGTTTGGTCATGAACAATTCAAAAAGTGTCATGAACACCCATTATTGATAAAAACAATTTTTTTCCTCTTTTTCATGAACTTAGCATCCAAAACCTAGTTTCCGGCAAAACATACCCAAAATACAAAATATCTATCAAAACAACCATAGAAACTTGCATATTTTCCTCATTTTAAGTGTCAAAAGTGCTATATTTCTATAGCACATCATGACCCAAATAGAGTCATACCGATTGCGAGATAGTAGAAGACCAGTAACAAAGTCCATATCGATCATCTCCCACTTCAACATGGGCAACTCTTATCTTTTATGACATTCCACCATGTCTCAAATGTTCAACCTTGACTTGTTGACAAACTATAAACTTAGCCACAAAGTTCACCACATCTATTTTCATATTATTCCACCAGTAGATTTCCTTTAAGTCATGATTCATCTTAGTTGAACCTGGATGAACTGTATATTTGGACTCATGAGCCTCTGTCAAAATTCATTTTCGAAGACCATCTACAACAGAAATACACAACCTTCCATGATATCTCAAGATGCCATCTCCCCCAATATCAAAAGCCATAACCTTTTGTTGACCCACATTATCCTTAATATGCCTAAGTATGGGAACCAAAACCTATTTCTCTTTCACCTCAGTACCAAGAGATGATTTAACTACTTCCTGAACAATCACTCCTCCATCTACAGACTCTAAGAGGCGAACTTCCAAATTACCCAACCTGTGAATATTCTTCACAACCCTCTTTTATCCTCATCAACATGAGATAAGCTTCCCATATGCAACCTACTAAAAGTATCAGCGACTACATTAGCTTTCCCTGGATGATAATGAAGACTTATGTCATAATCTGTAAGTAACTATAGCCACCGCCTCTACCTAGGGTTCAATTCCTTCTGCGTAAGACACATACTACTAGCTCTTATAGTCTGAATAAATATCCACATGCACCTCGTATGGGTAATGGCCCTAAATTTCAAAGCAAAGACCAAAGCCGCCAAATTTTAGATCATGAGTTGGATAATTCCTCTGACAAACCTTAAGCTGCCTGAAAGCACAAGCCACAACCTTACCATGCTACATCACAATACAACTCAACTCCATACAGGATGCATCACAATACCTAACAAACCCATTAACACCTTCGGGAAGAGTCAAAACTAGCGCAAAGGTCAACTTATCCTTCAACTTCTCAAAACTACCCTCACAGGAATTGGAAAACAAAAACTTAACCTTGTTTAGTTAAATTTGTTAGTGGGGCAGCAATAGATGAAAAAATATCCGCAAACCTCCTATAATACCCATCCAAGCCCAAGAACCTCCTAATATCGATTGCATTCATGGGTCTATGCCACTTCTTAACTACCTCAACTTTCTAAGGATTCACCTTGATCCCCTCACTAGAAATAATATACCCAAGAAAGGTCACAACACTTAGCCAAAATTCATACTTAGAGTACACCAGGATGTCATCAATGAAGACTATAACAAATAAATCCAAAACCCGCCTAATCATTCGATTCATAAGATCCATGAAAGCAGTCAAACAATTATTCAATCCAAATAACAGAACCAATATTCATAATGGCCACACTGGGTTTGAAAAGTAGTTTTAGGAATATCAAAATCTCTAATTTTCCAGCGATGATAGCACGAATAGAGATCAATCTTAGAGAAACACCTAGCACTTTGAAGCTGATTGAATAGGTCATCAATCCTAGGAAGAGTGTACTTATTTTTTATTGCAACCTTATTCAACTGACGATAGTCTATACACATCCAAAGATACTCATCTTTCTTTCACACGAAAAGTATAGAAGCACCTCACGAAAAAACACTAGGACGGATGAAATCCTTATCAAGAAGGTCCATTAATTTCTCTTTTCATTCCTTTAGTTCAACCAGAGCCATCCTATAAGGAGGAATGGTAATGGGAAAGGTATCCGATTGAAGATCAATCCCAAAATATATTTCCCTATCCGGAGAAATTCTTAAAAGATCATCCGAAAAAACTTTAGAAAATTCATTAACTCAGGGACAGATTGCAAAGAGGTACCCTCTAAGTTAGAATCCTTATCCCGCACTAGATGACATAAACACCCTTTGGAAATAAAATTTTGAGCTCTAATATAAGAAATAAATTTCCCTATAGGTACTAAGGAACTCCCCCCATTCAATCACTGACTCATTAGGAAAATGGAAACTGACCTTTCGGGTCTTATAATTCAGAGAAGCATAGCACGAATGAAGCCAATACATCCTCAATATTACATTAAGATCCACCATATCAAGTTTTATCAAATACACCAAAGTCTCCTATAAAAGATATACATCACGCAACCCCTATAATTTTTTCAAGCTATAATAGAATCACCCACTATAGTAGACACAAAAAATGGGTCAAAAATATTTTAGGACCAAAACCAAAGTGTACAACCACATAAGGGGTCACATAAAATAGGGTAAAACTCGAATCAAAGAAATAGTAAACATCACGAGGGAAGAGTTGTAACGTATCAGAAAAAACATCTGGGGATACCTCAGATTCCTGACAAGTAGCCAATATATAGAGAAGTTGAAACAGGATAATCATAATTGAAACACAAGTTCCTTTTCTCTTCACAATAACCATAGTGAAGTTGCCCATAAAATTGCCTAGAAGGATAAGATGGGGCCTACTGAGCTCCACTAACCTGTGACTAGGCACCCTGTTCCTTAGGGCTACTGCTAGCCTAAAACCAACCATTATCGAGAGGCTTAGGATAAGAGTACTAGCTATTGAATATAAATTTCCCTAATTCCTCCTCTTAGTACACTATCTACCATCTCCCCCATTGTTCTATTGATTTACACCCTACTCTGAATATCTAAACTTCTCGTTTTGCTTCTCTCCTAGTTCATCTTGCTTCTTTTTCCTATCCTTCACCTGCTGCTTATAAACCACCAGCCTAAAGATATCATTATTCTCCATAAAATCCATACACTCTAACACAAAACATAGGACAACCTAGAAGCAAACTTACTTATTTTGGATCTCATATTAGATACTAACTCCAAAGCAAAATGGGATAGCTACTGGAACTTCAAAGCATACTCCTTCACACTCATCTTTCTTGCTTTCAATTCACAAACTCTTTGACCTTATCCCTCTCAACTCCTAAGGAAAAAAATAATTAATAAAAGTACCTAAAAACTCATCTCATACCGCTGGCTTAGCATCATTACTCCTCATCACTTTTCACTCCTTATATTACTAGTAAGCGATATCTTAAATTGATAGGCAGTAAACTCCACACCCTTTAAATCAGTATTGTTAATCACCCTAAAAATCTTCTTTATTTCTTCAATGAACCCTTGAAGATCCTTCTCAACCTTAGATCCTATAAAGGTTAGGGGATTTACCTCATAAATTTTCCAACCCTGGTGGCCTCGGATAAACTAACAGTAAGACCAATATGATCAGACTGTCAAGACTATGATGCCACCAATTGCATAAGTATATGAATAAACTGATGGAACTCCACATTAGACATATCTCTCTGAGGTGACTGAGTATAAGTGTCACCAATCTTGGAAGCTCGAGGAGGACTAGTAGGGACTAATAAAACCCCCACGTGGAATAGTACAGTCAGGAGAAGCAACCTTAGACCAGGTCTACACTATATAAACATGGAAACTTCCCTCCATATTTTCCTCAGGTAGGATAGACTTTCCAAAAAAGTTTTTACAATCGTCAAATCTGTAGGGAGACTGGATCTGAAATGAGTAATCCAGGAGTTAGAAAAGTTTTAGGACACTAGACTCTATATCCCAAAATAGAACACAAGAAA
This sequence comes from Capsicum baccatum var. pendulum, assembly GCA_030864225.1. NCBI lineage: Eukaryota > Viridiplantae > Streptophyta > Magnoliopsida > Solanales > Solanaceae > Capsicum > Capsicum baccatum. The sequence continues at coordinate 178,208,475 of CM061554.1, read as the reverse complement.
GGAAAACATTCCTAAATACCTCAAAGCTCTCCCTTATAAGTGTGGCCCACTACACACCCATAAAAGGGACTTTACTCAACATGACTTTGTCGACACCCAAAGAACATAAAGCGTGCTCTGATCCCAAGCTTGTCATGAACCAAACTAGGGCCTATTCGTGACGAGTATCTCAAGCTAATCGTGAGCCGGGTCCACCCCCTTAGCATAAAATTTAGAGCACAATAAATGAATACAACAGAAGACAACCAAAATAGTAACAAAGATAGATGAATCAAATAAAATTTAAGAGTCTAAACAAACAACCAATCACTCCAATACTTTTCCATCTAAGTTGAGACATGCCCCCGACAATGACAAAAGAAAATCCAAATATGCTAAGAAATAAGGAAGACAAGTGAAATGATCGGACCTTCCAAAAGATGAAGGCTCACCACTTCACAGTGGATCTGTAAGAGTACCAAAATTACCTAACGCTGCACAGAAGCAACAGAAAAGCCATCGTGGCCTATATCATGAAATGATGCAGCATCAAGGAACGGTCAATGGGGCAAGCACTGGCATGTAACTTTAGGGAAAGTAATAAAATAATGCCATTGCCAAAAACTACTCAAAATAATATGCACAATATTCATATATACATATATAGGATGCTAGGATAGGGACAAGGGTCTTGAACATGATATTTTAAACTATTAGACTGAATTGTATAGCTCGCTTCATCCTAAAGACGCCCATGATCTATGTGGGTCCTGCTCACCCTGCTAGAAAGGCCCCAATGCATGTTAGCTGTATGAACCGAGGAAATGATAAAGACACCAAGGTGATAGTCATCTAAAATATAGTGTATAGCCAGACACACGATCACACATCGGTAAATGTGGTTTCCAGTGTTAGTTCCCCAAAGACTATACCTTTACAATGAGTTGCACAATTCCCTTTAAGCCTAAATTAAAATAAATTGTACATAAACCCAAACATTAATAAAGGAGTCATTTTAATCAGGCATTACAAACTTGGTATCGTCATACCAATATGCTTGCAAGCTAATTCAATTATACAAAACTAGTCTATTTAACTATTTGACTTTCAAGTTATATTTGAATTAAAAAACAATAGACACGAAGTACATTTCTAAATCATTTTTACTATCCATTATACTTTAATGCAATGTTCCAAAAGTAAGTCAAATCATACAAATTCAAAATTCAAAACCAATGTTATAAAGTGGGTTGAGGTTAATGCAAATACCATGCCAAAAATCCATCAATTTTGGGAAACCCATGTTCCTTATTCCAATCGTCATAACAATACACCCATTCAGTCCCAAACACCATTAATTAAAGCATAAATAACACATTTAAATCATGGAAAAACAATTCAAGTAATAACCATAAAAAACCCTTAACTCAATTTCATACCCATCAATTAAAATCACATGAATAATAATTAAACAAATGCCATAATGTAAAATTCAAGTTAAGGATGAGAAACATTCTTGAAAGACCAAAGAATTTAAAGAGAAATTGAAGTTCGGAGCTTGAATGTTGAATTATCTGTAAAATCCTTGAGTTTTCTTGGGTAGTAAGTTAAAGAAAAAATAATGGAATTTGATCCTTGAAAATTGAAGGAGGGGGGTTTATTTGGTGTTTAAAAGTCATGCATGGGGTAAAAGGACCAAATGCCCCTCACCCCATGTGAAAAAATTGGACAAAAATTATATAGAGGTCTAGCATACCGCTATCGTGGAGCTTAGCCTCTGCCCTTATCGCAGAGGCTAAGTGGTGTGACACACCACTATCGCAGAGGCTTACTGTCTCACGGTCCTAAAATGGTCTCGAACACCGTTTAAAAATTTTAAAATTTTCCCAAAATACTCTTTTAACATCCCTTACCATAATTTAAGTCAAAAAAATTTAGGGTAAAAAAGAAAATCGTTGAAATTTTGTAGGGTTTTACAGTAATGACCCAATTCGAATACTTTGCATGGTCTGGCGAGAACTTTGCCTGGTTTCACCACCAAATACTGACCTGAGATCTACCTATAGTCTGAGATATTACCTTTGTGGAACTAATAGGTTATAAGTAAAGCTGATCTCCATCGAGACGATCCCTACTACCAAATGGGATACCAATAGTACTATACTAATGATATAGCCTCTTACTGTCGTCTCCATATGCCTCAATACAAGCTCTCTTTATGGATTCATGTGATCAGTAATCTGAGAGAAAGAAGACCCCTATACTATTAAATGCTCCAATGCCAAATAGAGTGGCTAAGCTATATTTCTAATAAATCCATGCAATATTTCATGCTCTAAAGGATATTGCATAGGAGTATGTTGGTCCCACGCATAAAATGTAATCTCATAATCTGAAATAAAAAAAGAAATAGACTGAACACCAACAAACTCATCTCTGTTATGAAAACTACTCGATGTACTAGATATCATCTCTGGATATGAGATATTCATAAAAATGCTTAAAATCACAAATGTTGAATTTAGAAAGGGTAAAGTAGTCACAGGCTCTACCAGAGATTAGCATTTCTTCAAACCCACTAGTTAATGCTGAAGATCATTGCTCTTTATCTCCAACTCCATAGCCTGACGCTGAGATGAAGCTCTAGAAACAGATACAAAAGTCTCATCTGCATCTATTGTAACCTCGTATCATCTATCTGGAACAAAAAAGGGTCAAGAAATACACTAGAGATTAATAAAAGTATGGACACACGAAAAGAAGTAAAGAATAAAATTTTCTAAGAATGCCCTATAGCCTCCCGAAGATAGGATATTGACATCTCTGATTAATTTATAGGACTCTACTAGAAAATTAGCTCTTGTACCAATACATGGTAAACCTAGGCTCTGATACTAATTTATCACGACTCAATTTCTGAGGTTATGATCGTACCTACCATAATCAACCAGTAGGTAAGCCAACCTATAAATCAGAACAACTGGTAACAAACTATCTAAGGAAATGAAAGAAAATAGTAAAATAACTATGATAACAAAAACAATATATATAAAGTTGCCCCAAAACCTGGTGAAATTAGTATAAGATTTTCTAATATAATAAGAGTATAAAGTGAAATAAAAAGTGAACATAAGTACAATCCATCTCTAAATACAACATAGAAATCAGTCTAATCCATAAGAGGATGAATAGTAATACTCCAAACACTAGGAGCTTACCCCTAAATCTCTAATCCATAGCACTTTCAGATGATGCACATAATAATGGAAAGAAGTCATACTATAATCTGTAGACCGCAGAAGTGTAGTATAAGTACTAAACACTTAGTACTCAGTAGGCATAGGCTGACTGAGCTCCAACAACAATTCAAACATAAATAACATGTAAAGATGGAATATAAACTACAAACAATTATCCAGGGAACTAAACCGATAATTCTAAGGGAGTAATAAGGATAAATTATCCAATCCTGATAGTTACCAGAGTCTAAAGTGCAATACCGTATATCCCTAATCAACATATAAAGGAAGAGTGAAAGAAAGTTATATAATAGTAAATAAGGCCAAGGATACATATATGATGTGAATAGACAAGGAAGAGAAGGATATGTAATGATATCATACACATATATATAAAATAGGATTACTCAAAATAATGACCTAAAGTAACCAACCTAATTTCTCAAGTCATACTAACCAAGTAGGAAACTAGTGCTAGTATGATTAAGGTCCCTAACCATAAAGTCTAACCATGAGATAATGATCAATAAAATAATTTATCATAAAAGAAAAAGAGTTTAGAATCATACCTCAAACCTCAATATCAGTCTATAATCATTCTTCCATGAATTAACCATAATAACAATAATAAAGTAACTGCTAGTCAGGATAAATAATACCTAACTGAGCCCCCATAAGCCAAGAAGGTTCAATAATCACCCAACAAATAACAAGTGTAGTCCATACCTATAAAACTCCCACAAAGCCGATAGATATAAGCACCAAACAATAATTGGTGATAGGTAGTACATATTAATGAATGGATGCAAAGTAAACCTATAGTACCATATCTGATCTAAGTGTCAGAACGTACCAAGTGCATACACCTTCTCCAACTTGCAAAGGCAGGACCTATGATGACCTCTCTTCTCTGGTATTATGGCTCATGGAAAAAAAGGGTCCTTAGGGGATTTAGGACTATTTATATACACTTTCTGGTCCTAATTCAAGATTTCCAATCATTGTTATCAATCTATTCCATCAAGTTTGAAGAGATGTATATATAATATGCACTCAAATTATAGTAAAAAATGTATGTAAATCCACTATCTAGGATCAAGTGTGGGACTAAATTAGCATAAAGGTGTAGAAAGGGTTGGAATCTCTCTCGATCGAAGTAAATAGTAGTGGTAAAAGAGTGGATAAACTATGGATCAAAATCTATCTCATTCTATGGATTAGAATCTATCTCATTCTAAATTCTAAAATATTATCTTTAGTTCAAAATATCGTAAATCATTATGTAAGATAGTACGATTCCATTATATAAGAACCCATTTAAATATGAAAAGTTGGAATAAATCCCTTTCTAGAAAGCAGTAGCGAAATCATAGTTTTGGTTAGAATCATATCATTAAGTGAGCATGAACACATATAATAGTATGCATGCCATCACCAGTATATAAAAAATACAATATAAGGGACTTAAAGGTCCATAACTAGAATCCAACCATTTCCTAAGGGTAGATACTTACCGAGAGTCCAACTAATATCGTAACCATGGACTCGATCCCAACAACATATAACTAGTATAATGACAATTCTATTTTCCAGGAAACTATGATACAAGCCATTAAGTCAAATAGTAAATCTTATACTAAAGGACACTTAGCATCAACTATGGTACACTTTCTTATATTCTAGGGTTATAGGATCTTATAGCCACAACAAGTATTTCATCTTAAGGGTCGATTTACCCTTCTATCCCTAAACTCTTAAATTAGGATAAATCATGATATCCAAATCATAAACATGTCATATCATAGCCACCTAAAATGCAATCTACCCTATGCACCATCTTATGAAGAAAAGTAGACCAATGCCTACCTCGATATTGAACCACAATCCTTGAATCATCCATAAATTGCTCTTATTTGTTCTATGATCCCAAAATGTAGCCATACTATTAAAATAATACTCTACATGTCAATGGGTGTAAAATGAGACTCATATTATTATACAAAAGATCGGGTCAAAATTCTGGTCAAGAATGAGCCTATAGGACCACAAATAAAATCCAATATTGAACCTATCACTAGGTTCCCCAAAGGACACGAAATATGTGCTCAAGAGTTAAGAAAAATCATGGTACAAATAAGCCCATACAGTCCAAGGATTTAAGGATCTAATTTCTAAGAATTTAAAGTGAAATGGGATAAAATTGATGGGGGAAATAATGAAAAATAACCAAGTATGATTAAGCTAACTTAGTTTAGTTTCAATGGATGATTCCCCACACGTTTCCTCTTTTTAAGCTCTCAAAAATGGTGGAAATAATTGAGAAAATAAGGGAAAATCGGCTAAAAAAGGTGTTTTTAACAATCCCCAGGTGCCGCTACTGTGGTCACTTGTCTGCTTAAGTAGCACAAGGCTGCGAAATAGGTCTGTCATAGGTATGCGGGCATCACTTAAGTGACACCTTTGCTGCTAAAGCGATGTTCACTAAAGCGGCTAGGGATCTCTTAAGCAGTCCTAGATCATACAACCAAGGCCTCTAAAGTGACTCCACGTTGCTAAAGCGAATATCACTTAAGCTACCAAAGGCCCTCTTAAGAGGTTACATCCGATGGTATCAAGAACTAGATTTATCTAAGATTAAATAGACTCTGGTTGGGTGCTCGGGATTCGTTCAAAATCCTATGTGTACAAATGAACTATGCTATCATTCTAAATTCAACTTTTCAGACTGAATGGCACCATCAAAACTTTGATCCAAGATTATTTCAAATAAATGTGGGGCCCACAACTATAGTTCCATTTTTCATAGAATCCACTTAATATCCCAAAATAGGTCTGAAAGCCTTGGGACCTGAACCAAGGTCCCTCTAACCTAAAGTCAATATTTCAAAGCTAGTGTCACTGTCAAAATTCTCATTTGAGGTCATTTACTAGGATTTTTATTCTGAGATCAATTCCTTAACAACAAAAGCTCCAAAATAGAGAAATGAGCCTAAAATTCAAACGAACTGTCCGATAACTGAACCGACAGTTCCGACAAGTCATAAATGACTTGTAGTGACTGTGGAAAGGCTTGAACTACTAAAAATATATGTAAATTAAGGAAATGACTTGGAGGGTCATTACAGAGATTATTCTGCAATCTAGATGACTTATTTTCATTTGTTCCAAAAAGGGGATAATTATGGATCCTTGCTGGTGAATTATGTCATGTCATGTCCGATGTCCGACAAGGTGTAGGATGGCTTAGCTGATGGAGATGTGATTATAATCTAAGTGCTCACATGATGATTTATGTCGGTTTACTACTTGCTCCAACACATAACCAAAAGAATTAAATTTATCTTACTTTGCCAATTGTTAATTCAGTTTATACTCTTATCCTTTCTAGTTTTTCTTCACTTAAATTTAAATTTCATTTACATTGATAATCTCCTACCTTGATATTCTCTTGAAATGGTTTTATACACCAATATATATCAAGTATTAATTGTCCTTGGCGCTGCATCATTTCATGATGTAGGTTTATGATCTCAAGTCTGTGACAAGGTGCATCATTAGAATCTCCCCCTTCTTTCATTGGTGATCCCCTTTTCTACCTAGGGCCCAAATGAGATTTGATGTCTTCTTTAAATATTTTTCTTTTAGTGTTGGTACTTATTAGTTCACAAGCTGGTTTAATTCTCAAACAAATATGATGAGTTCTTTATATTTTTCTTTTAGTATTGGTACATATTATAGGCTTCACAGGCTGGTTTAATTATCAAAAATACTTTGTAATTTCCAATCGTTATTTATCACATTGATTAGTATTGTTTAATATTAACTGGTGTTAATAAACCTTGGAGAAAGCATTTCTCCTTTAAGGAATCTTATTTTAATCTCCTTTTGTTTTCAATTTACTCTTTTATTTTAGATGTATACTCATGTGTTATGCCAAACATGCGCTCATACTAGCGATATTATCATATGCATGCCACGTCTAAGACTTCGAATTGGGACGTGACAGTGCATTATACAACTTTTATAATTTTGCATAATATTGTATATTGAGGGTATATTATTGTTATCATGTTCTTAAACATTATTGTTATGTCGCAGAAAAAAATAATCAAAGTTTCATATATTGTTGTATGCCGATGTGTAATGCTGTATACTAAACTTTTTGAGCATTGATATAAGAAAATGATGAAATAGTGGATGGAAGATTACCTGAAATGTGATTTTGCGCAAACGGTTATAAATACAAAACGTTTTCTTATAAAAAAATGTGCTATTATGATTTTGCTAAAACTTGCAATGTAAGTTAGTTCGTTGTGTATTTTTAAAAGAATTATTCTTAAAATATATTAGAATTCAATCTCCTTTCTAACAGCTTGTTTGAATGGTCATAACCTATTGCACTATTTTGTGTTGTTAGTTTAAGTTTAAAATTTATTTCTTATTGTTAGTAAAATATAATTATATTGTATCATTAAATCAATTATTAGACAATGATAAAAAGTCTCATTCGGTGCAATGGCTGATATAGTATGATCGCATTTATACATTTTTTATTTCATTTTATCTTTACTTTTTATTCAATAACTTATTTTATTCTTTATCCTATTCTTTTATAGTAGTTTTACCTCATACCCTATTATTGATATATGACTATATATAAAATAAAATAAAAATATAATTTATCTAAATATTGTATTCATGAAACAATAAAATATATCTGAATGTTATTCATCAATAAAAGATCACATACACATACAACCCCTTAAACTTGTCAAAAATATTCATCTAAACAATTAAACTTAACCTTATTCCAATTGAAACAATACTATATACAATTTATTCCTATTAGACACAACAAGATGAGAACACATTTCATAAATAAAACACGTGTAGTTAGCCGTTTGATGTAAAAAAGGAATATACAACAACAACAACAAACTGTATTTCCACAGACATGAAAAAGAATATGTCACATTAAAAATAAAATATCACATATTAAAAATTAGATGCCATTGAAACAATAGTCCTTTTATATATATGTGGCATTTTATTTCTATTGTTATATATTATTTTTAATACATGACAATATTCTTTTCAATTAACTACACATATTTCATTTATAGAATGAATTTTAAGTTTATTATGCCTAATAAGAATAAAATTATATATTTCATTGTGTTCAATTGAAATAATGTTCAGTTTAAGTTTGTAAATGAATTTTAAAAAAATTAAAAAATTATATATGTATTTAGCCTAAATAATATAATACAATGAAAACAAAATTGTAACGACCACTGAAACAGAATGTAAGATATGGCTTCACCACTGCACACTACAGGGGGAAAACCAAACTTGCAAGGTACAAAGGGAAAAAAATAAACTTTGCAAAAAGAAAGGAGTCAATTTCTCGTATTATTACTTAAATTTATAGAAATGTCTCATTAAAGTTATTTTTAAAAAAAAATCAATAAAGTTATTTATATTTGTTCATTTTTCTTAGAAACTAAAATGGCTAAAAGTGACTCACAATATGAGTTGAGAATGATCAAAATAGTTCTTTTAAGTTTGAACTTTAAATTTAAATAATTCATATTTTTTAATAATATGAAATACTAATAACCTTTAGGAATTATTAAAAGATCTTTTAAGTTAAGATCTGAACAATTATAAGAATATTACTTTATCAATCGCGCAATAATTGTACATAGCAGTTTCCCCTCTTCTGTTCACATAGATAACAGAGAATTGGCATCCATATTCATATGTCTGCGTAAATATTCAAATATGCAGAATCTTTTAGAGAATCTTTATTCCTATTCGATTGAATTTATTTTAAATGTGGGAATTTGTTTCCTCTCCTTTAATTCATATTTTTTTTCCAATCCATTCCAATGGATTCTTATCATCAATGGCCGATAATGAAAATTGATGAAAATAATTATTTTTTGGGCTTTCTATTTTCAAAATTTTCTTAAAGGAAAAGAACTTTTGGCTCAGCTTACTTCACCCAAATCGAAAATCACGGCTGAATATCGAAGTCATCTCCAAGTGGTGTGTTTCTAATGTAAAGATTTGCACATGAATTATGGAGTCTATTAATAGCAAAATTGCTCTGAATCTTAGTCCTATGACCTTTGCTCGTATGATGTGGGATTACCTTTAATGGATCTATCAATATAGTAATAATTCACGAATTTATCAATTGGAACAGTCTCTTACATCTCTTTATCAAAAGACTGCTAATATTCAAGAATTTTCTTATTCCATAAAGTTGATTTGGAATGGGATGGATATGATTCATGACACAAATATTCTAGAGGTGGCACTCAAAACAGTCCTTAAACTGTGAGAAAAATCTCGTTGTCATACGTTCCTTATGAAGTTATAGCTAGAGTTCGAGCATAGTCGGGTCTATATTCTCAACCACTTGAGAGCGCCCAAGCGCACATGCAAGTGTACGTGGTCTTATCAAGTAGTAAAATGGCCTTCAAGAAGCTAAGTACCGATCCCACAGAGAATTGATTCGGCAATGATTTGATTTTAATTCACAATTTAGATTCAATTGATGCTAGAGTAACCAAAATAGAGTTTGGAGTTTGTTAATTGCAAGTAAAATAAACAAAGCATAAAGTAAAGGTCTTGAGACAATAAATAGGAGAAAATCCAGGGTTGAAGCACTTTAAACAATCAGATTATGTTATAGAATTTCATTCATTAACTTGCTTATCTTGGTTGTTGATTTGTAGGGTTAATTGCATGATTATGGTTTCCCAACCTCTAATCCTTTACCTAAGTGGAACCTTACAACTACATCGTTGAGCGGGGATGTAATAGTTCACTTAAGTTCTTTAAACTATCATCCTAGGTATGAATCAAGTAAAGCATCTAAGTACATCCCTATCCTAGATACTAATTTGAATTCCTTATTTCATAAAGAAAGACAAACCATATTCTATTTATTTTCATGTTCTATCTTCCTATTCCCTCTCCCCGAGTTCACAAGGTTGACAATTGATGTATTATAAGGGTTGTGAATCCTTAAAATAGTTATAACAAGAATAATAGTGATAATCAAATTAAACGAACTTCATTCAAAATAATAATACTCATGTTCTTGGCTTAAACCCCAGAAAGAGGGTGTTTAGCCACGCATAGTCATAATCTCAATCAAAAGATTGTAATTAATGACTAAAAACATGAATGAACTAAATTAAAATAATAAAAACCTGATTATAAAATTGTAGCATCCCCTTTATATCCAAAATATGTCGAAATATGTATATAAAAACATGATACAATATGTATTTATAGCATAAGGGTAAGCCAAGTTCGAGTAGGACTCGAATTAGCTTGAAACGCTAAGGGGTGGAGTAGATCATGTGTCACACCATCTATTCCTATGCAATGGATAATTATACGCACTCTCTATTCCCTAGAAAAAGAGCATGTGACGCACACAAATCGTATGGTGTTACTGGAAGTTGTCCTCCGAATTTTGGTTAAGTGTTGGTCCTTCCTCCTTTCATCCCTTGTCTTATGATGTCTTTACAATACTTTTCAAGCCTTTATATCATTCATATATCATTATATTAAGCTCACAAATGATCCTACAATAACACACCATACGAATTATAGGTACAAACATCACTATATCCATAACGATGAATAAAAAACAAGAGCTTAGACTAGAAAATTTTCCATGACCTTCTACTCAATGTTTTGACTCTTTCCTTGACTCAATTGAACTTTGCAAAATTCTAACAAGTTTATCCATATATAATAACATCATTAAAACCATTTGTAACACATAAAACACAATACAACCCAACAAGATAGACTAGACATGCAACTAGCTCAAGCTTGAAAGACTACTTTTCTCTATTGAACTCTAATTGACTCTTTGAAGTACAAACTTGTTAGAAAACACTTGTAACTATTGTAAACACATGCGTAAACACTTTTATACATATTTATCTCATTATCAACCTATATAGCATAGAACCATCATTAAAACAAAGCTAAAAATACTAGAATAGTGACACTAGAATCCATAAATACGCCCAACATTACCACCCCACACGTAAAGCCTTGTTCGTCCTTGAATAACTCTTAACTATAATCATCATCAACTAAGGATACTCTACACTTCTACTAAATGCAAGTCACTCAAGATAGTACTATAATAACTATATAGAATGCAAGTTAGTACACTAAGCATGTTATTTACACAATTGAAAGCTCATGAACACTACCCCAAAACATCCTAACCCCAAGAATTGACTCACCTAGTTAGAAAACTCATGCTTATCATTCAATTAAATACATTATACAAATCACCCATGTTCATCAAACATGTGCTCTCAAAACAAGAGAGTTACCCATAATCACTCATAACAAAGCAATTCACGACATGATGGGTACTAGAATCAAACTACGCACACTCTCACAAAGAATTCACAAGTTACACACAATGAAACATAGGCTTTCCCTTAGTGTTATTCTCCACTAATATCAGAATGTACATCTTAGGATTAATTAGTACTTTTTCATGGTGTAATGTAGGTTAAGGGATGGTTTGGAACTATTTGGGAATAGTGACTACCTCTCTAAGCACTTTAATACACTACATTATACATTTATAACCAATATCGAACAACTAAATTAGACTTTTTATTCCACCCATAGCTTTTGTTTTTGCCCCATCTCTTTTTAGCATTTTCACAAACACTTGGTGGACACATAGTTTACTACCACATGAATCAATTTTTCTCTTTTTTTCACAATCATGGAAATATTTTTAGCATAACTTACATCACACCCATCCACCACACATCAATTATTAACACCAATAACTATTACCTTGGGGCATCAATTTCACTTTTTCGCTCTTATTTCTCAACTTCTTTCTCAATTAATTTTTCATTAAAGCGCCTACGAGGTTTTTGGATCAAAGAAGGTATTAGGCTACTTACAAGGTTGCCAAAGAAAAATCTAAAGTATCAATGGATCTTTCTAGGATAATGCACAAGGGTAGGTCAAATAAAAGGTATAAAAATAATGCTATCAAAGAAATACCTATATCATCTCCTAAACCCACATTCATTATTTCGTTCACACACATATCGGGCAAGTTTTAGACATCACATGCAACAAGGAATATACAAAAGTCTCACACGCACATGGCACATGCTTAACTAAATAGGATCATCATAGACTCCCAACCAAATAATAGCACAAATTCAATTTTAAGCCAACAAGTACAAGAGTCACAAACTTGAGCCTAGGAGTCTCAAAAATAGCAATTCACACTAATCAACATGCTTTTACCAAAAAAATCACTTGCACCATGCAATAAAAAATAGCATCAACTTAAATATCTTACACAAAGAAATATAAATTGACCAAAAATTTGGGAATTTCTCCCATCCCATAATTAAAAATCTACTTTGTCCCCAAAGTGAATTTAAATGTAAGAGAAAGAAATACTCCTTGAGGCCTCTATTCCTAGCTAGTAGTATCTTTTGTATTTATGGGATCCACGGGAACCCACACTCAGTCGTCACCACGCTTCAAGCTCAGATTTTTGGTACTCAGACTTTCCATCAGCTTGTGACACAATTAATAACAAAAACTACCTGAAATAAAAACTAAATTAAAAAGAAAACATACCTAATTATCTTGGGTTTCCTCCCAAGCAACACCTGATTTAGTGTCGCGGCATGACCCTACTCAACTTAACCATATTCCTTCCTCCTCTTTCTCACACTTGGCCTCCATCTTCTTATTCTCTTTACCCCTCTTGGGTGCAAATTTTTAAGTGCAGCAGATTCCTCAACTCTAGTCTTTTTAGGATTTTCAATGTGTATCAAATTAGTCTTAGGCAGCAGAAGCTTAGGTAGCTCAATCAGGTAGTCCAAAGAGGTCTTTGGTGGAGTAATCACCACAGAATTGTCTCCTTCAATAATATTTATCATACACGAATCTTTATAATAGGACGTTAGTATGGGTACTTTGTATACATCAAATGCCACCTCTTCATCCTCTACCCTCATTTTGAGTGTGTCTTCTCTAACATCAATCAATGCTCCTTCGGTTGCTAAGAATGGGCGCCCCAAGATGATTGGTACCTATTCATATTCCTCAAAATTAAGAACAACAAAGTCAGTAGCAATAATGAATTTACCAACCTTTATAAGTACATCCACAATTATTCCTTCCAGATATATAAATAACCCATCAACTAGCTGTAGAACCAAGGTGCTCGCTTTAGGATTTCTTAAGCTCAATTTTTCAAACAAAGACATGGACATCAAATTTATGCTTGCCCCTAAGTCACTCAGTGTGTGGACCACTTTTCTCCCAATTTGGATAGGGAGAGTAAACTTCCCCGGATCTCTCAATTTCTTGGGAATTTTCTGTGTTATTACCATACTACACTCTTCAATGAGTGTTATCGCCCCCACATCCTACATTTCACCTTATTATCCACCACATCCCTCAAGTACCTTTTATACCTGGGCATACCCTTCAAAATATCTAGCAAAGGTAAATTTATATGAATCTCTTTGAATATGTCAAAGAACTTCTTAAATATTGCATCCTCCTTCGCTTTTATGTGCTTCTGAGGGAGGGTAGTGGCAGTGTTTTATGCACTTTTAGTTCAACAACTTTATTCTTTCAAGTACTCAGACTTTCTTGATTTTTCAGCAACTTCTTCATTTACCTGTTCAGTCATCACTTCAGTAGCTACCTCCTTTGTTTACTTTAGAAGATCTCCTTGAAGCTCTTTACCACTTCTCAAGGTGATTCCATAACCTACTTTGGATTTTTCGTATCTGCTGGCAAACCAACTTGTGGTCTTGTATTTAGTGCTTGTTGTAACTGTCCAATTTGGAACTCTAAGCTTCTCTGGGTCACTTTCTGATTCTATAATTTTGTTTATTGACTTTTTATATCCACAACCATTTATGCTTGACCATCTAAGAGTTGTTTTAGTATCTCTTCCATGTCTTTTCTTGACTGATTTGATTAGGACTGTTTCTGTGGGGTGTTCCATAGTTGATTTAGTGGTTGAGTCTGTTACTTCATGTTATAGGCATTACCATAATTTGGCCTTTGAGAATTGCCTACATACATCACTGATTCTAGATTTGAAGCACACATGGCCGTTGAATGGCCATTATTTCCACATACTTAACACCAACCTATAGCTTGTTGGATAGCATTAACTTTGGCTGCAGGTTGTGCTGTTCCCAATTTCATGCTGCTAAACTGAGTGTTGATCAAATTCTTTAATGCAAAAACCTGTGTTGATAAGGCTCTGAATTGGTCCACCTCTAGTACACCTACAATTATGTACGTGACACTTCTTGAATTTTAATGCCACTTTGGATTTCCTTGCGCTAAGCGTTCAATAATGTGTACAAATCATCATAAGTCAATTCTAGTGCTTGACCACCTACGGCTGAATCTAGCAAAATCTTCGTATTATGATCAAGAGCTTCTACAAAAGTATGAACAAGTACCTCATTGGACTTTTGGTGATGTGGACAATCTCGAAGAAGGGCCATGAAATATTTCCAAGCATGATATGGATTTTTAATTCTATTTGAAGCTCACTATCTCACTATGAAGTCTCGCGGTCTTTCCTGATGGAAAAAATCAAATAAGGATCTTTCATGCTAAGTCATCGCATGATGCGATTGAATTGACCGGCTACTGATGATAGGCGATATTACGCGCCTATATCAATATATTTTGCCCATATTTGTGCCATGTTTTGAGAACAAATTATATATTTCATGCACTTTTAGTCCTTTTTCCTGTAAGTGAGCTAACAAACATGATTAGCAAAGTTTCAGGTATAAATGATGCAGAAATCAGCATTTTATGGCTTACTTGACGCCAAAGAAAGCTCACGAAGGAAGGAACGTAAGATTGGACGCCTAAAGGACTAAAAGTGATGCATGGGAAATCTGTCCCGGGCTAAAACAGCATTTCTGAAGACTTTGGGGACTGCAGTAACTTAGTTGGATTTGGATAATGATACATTAACCTAGTACAATTGGGTTAAGTATTTCATTAGTTTATTTGGATTAGGAGAAAGTTACATTAACCTAGTACAAATGGGTTAAGTATTTCCTTAGTCTAGTAGGATTTGGTTAGATATTTCATTAGATTAGTAGGATTAGGATATGGGTATTATAAATACCCTATCATGCTAGAGATTTTTATTCATTCACCATCTACCATTCACCATTCACCATTCACCATTCACCATTCCCCCATTCCATTAATTTCCATCCATCCATCCATCAAAACAATTCTTTTTATTAATTCTTATTAGTTTCTCTTCATCTATTCAATTCTTAATTTCCACAACAAGAGAAACGTTACTTTGCTAAGGAATTCACGCCTCACGCCTACCACTTGTGCTACACGAAAATCATCAATCTTGTGGTATAATAACAACAATGCAAATTGTGATTTCCTTCGCATTCATGGGTAACTAAACTTCTCTGTTGGGGTTATGGAGGCCGAATGAGATACTATCTATTGCTGTGAGTTTATGAGTTCGTGACACGTATGCTGCTTATATCATTATTCTCTTCATCTTAATGCAAATTCTTGTGGCTGCAGACACATAGAATAACGCCAGTATAACATTTAACTTGTTCGAAAGAAAGGTTATTTGTCTGGAAAAGAGACAGTGTCAAGGTAGTAGGACACCCTTTCCTATTAAAAAGCTAGTGTCGTAACTGGACTAACCTCTTGGAGAATTCGTACCGTTAGACACTCTTTAAGCTCGAAAGATTTAAAGTGAAATAATCCTCGAATAGGTCGAAAGACGCCTGGATTTACCATCGAATACAATTCTCTATAAGCACATGCATGTCACAATTCTACACACTCATAGCCAATAGAGACGTATAACTCAGAAGGTGGACATAACCCCAATGCTTCAATTCTCATTGTTTACAACTCACGTAATATTCTTTCTTTTTATTTTCAGCTTTTACTTTGATACTTTATTTAAATTACTTGCACAACAAGAATCCCCCCTCTTACGAGACTTGCACCAAAAGTTTAGTAATTTTGCTTACTTGTTGGCCAGGCTATTCCCTGTGGGATCGATACCCAACCCAGGTTGGGTTCTATATTTGCTAACGACCACTTTACACTCCTACGAGAGCTGTAGATTGAGCGTTATCAGCTACCCATCCAACCACCTTTTATCTTCCCCCAAAAGTAAATGGGGAAAAAATGTCAGACTCACATAATCTGTACTCAGCCCAGTTGGAATGAATGTGTCAGTAAGCTCAGTCTTGTGGATCCTCATGTGAAAGCCCTACAAATTTTCCACTGCTGATGAGAAGTTTCACCATATTGTTTTTCAACTCGAAATTCCCCCAGTTGCCGATCTTTGAATTTGGGAAGTCAAGTTCATTAGAAGTAGGACTGACACTTTCCTAACTTTCCTTCGGGCTGCTTGTTGTTTAACCATTGGAACAATATTCTCCTGGTGTTCTTGGATTTGACAAATTCTGGGAAAAAGGATTGTTTCTCTCCTACATTGATGAAAATCTTGCTCACGTTCAGGGCTTGGTTCTACCAACTCCCATACCCTTGCCAGCGTATTATCCTAAGAACCTATTTCCAACAATAACAAAACCAAGACCAAGTGTAAAAACACCACATAAATTTAAAAGTAAAACTAAAATAAACAATTGGCAAATATCAAGTCCCCGATAGCAATGCCTAAAACTTAACAGCGCCCAAGCGCACACGCAAGTGTACGTGGTCTTATCAAGTAGTAAAATGGCCTTCAAGAATCTAAGTATCGATCCCACAAAGACTTGATTTGGTAATGATTTGATTTTAATTCAAAATTTAGATTTAATTGATGCTAGAGTAACCAAAATAGAGTTTGGAGTTTGTTAATTGCAAGTAAAATAAACAAAGCATAAAGTAAAGGTCTTGAGACGATAAATAGGAGAAAATCTAGGGTTGAAGAACTTTAAAAAATCATATTATGTTATAGAATTTCATTCGTTAACTTGCTTATCTTGGTTGTTGATTCGTAGGGTTAATTGCATGAATATGGTTTCCCAACCTCTAATCCTTTACCTAAGTGGAACCTTAAAACTACATCGTTGAGCGGGGATGTAATAGTTCACTTAAGTTCTTTAAACTATCATCCTATGTATGAATCATGTAAGGCATCTAAGTACATCCCTGTCCTAGATACTAATTTGAATTCCTTATTTCATAAAGAAAGACAAACCATATTCTATTTATTTCCATATTCTATCTTCCTATTCCCTCTCCTGAGTTCACAAGGTTGACAATTGATGTATTATAAGGGTCTTGAATCCTTAAAATATTTATAGCAAGAATAAAAAAACAACCAATAGAGATAATCAAATTAAACGAACCTAATTCAAAATAATAATACTCATGTTCTTGGCTTCAACCCCGAAAAGAGGACGTTTAGCCACACGTAGTCATAATCGAAATCACAAGGTTGTAATTAACGACTAAAAACATGTATGAACTAAATGAAAATAATAAAAAACTGATTATGAAGTTGTACCAGTCCCTTGATCTCAAAAATATGTCAAAAGATATGTAAAAATGTGATTCGATATGTATTTATAGCATAAGGGTAAGCCAAGTCCATGTTGGAGTCGAATTAGCTTGAAACGCTCAGGGGTGGAGTAGACCATGCATTGATTCCTCTATTCCTACAGAATGTATCATGAAAAACACCCTATATTCATTAGGAATAGAGCATGCGGCACACGCAAATCACATGGTTCTACTGGAAGTTGTCTTGCGAATTTTTGTTAAGTGTTGGTCCTTTCTCCTTTCATCCCTTGTCTTGTGGTATCTTTCCAATGCTTTTCCAGCCTTTATATCATCCATATATCATCATATTAAGATCAAAAATGATCCTACAAGAACACACACCACGAATTAGAGGTACAAACAATACTATATCTATAACGATGAATAAAAAATACAAGCTTAGACTAGTCAAATTTCCATGATTTTCAACTCAATGTTTTGACTCTTTCCTTGACTCAATTGAAATTTGTACACGTATAAAAAGTTGTTACACATATAATAACATCATTAAAACAATTTGGAACACGTAAAAGACAACAGAATCCAATAAGATAGACTTGAAAAGCAACTAGCTCACGCTTGAGAGACTAGTTTTCTCTATTGAACTCGAATTGACTCTTTGAAGTACAAACTTGTTAGAAAACAATTGTAACCATTGTAAACACATGCTTTAACACTTTTATACATATTTATCTCATTATAAACCCATATATCATAGAATCATCCTCAAAACAAAGCTAAAAAGACTATAATAGTGATACTAGAATACATAAATACACCTAACATCAACCGCAAGTCAACATTTTTGCTCGATAGTATCCTTGTTGATCTTCATGCCGAAAATACTCGTGCCATGATCCAAAGCAGGACCTAACCGTGATGGATATTTCAAGCCCATCATGGATCGAAGACCATCCCCATCACAACAACAACAACAACAACAACAACATAATAATAATAATAATAATAATAATAATAACAATAATAATAATAATAATAATAATAATAATAATAATAATAATAAGATGAAAAAGAAGAAGAAGAAGAAGAAGAAGAAGAAAAAGAATACATGAGCCAATTAGCCAATAGTAAAAAGATGATTAGATGACTCAAATAAATATTAGGAGTCAAAACAACGACAAATGCACATCTGTACACAATAGCCTCTAAACTCAACTGTAGGGATATGCCCCCGACTATGATAAAAAACAATCCAAAGTACTACGAAAGTAAAGAGAAAATGATGAAATGATAAAGCCTTTTGAAGGATAGAGGCTCACCACTTCACGGCAACTCAATAGATATTCTAATCCACCAAACGTTGCATAGGAGCAATAGAAAAGTCTTTGAACCCTACATCATGAAATGATGTAGCGTCCTAGGATGGTCAGTGGAATAAGCATTGCATGTAACTCATGAAAAGTGATAAAATAATGACAATTCCAAAATAAGTCAAAACCATATGCACACAATCATATAAGCATATATAAGATGCTGAGATACGAAAAAGTTCATAGAAATGAGTATTTAAAATGATTAATCCTGGACTATGTAGATGTATCTATCCTAAGGACACCAACAAGCTTAATGGGTTCAGCTTCCCCTGCTGAAAAGGACCAAATGCATGGTCACCATACGAACCGAGAAAAATTCGAGGGAAAACTAAGGCCACCATAGGCAATCGCAGTCCCAAATATATATCTATCAAGTGTGTGTCAAGCACACAATCATATAAACCCCCAACATCGGCAAACATGATTTCTAGTGTTCGTCCCCTTGGGACTTACACCTTTACTATGAGCTACAAAACCCCCTTTATGCCTAAATTAAAATCAATTTACACATAATTACAATCATTAACCCGAAAGACATTCATTAAGGCATTTACGACTTGGTATCGTCATACCAATATACTAGCAAGATAAATTAAACATGCCAAACCAATTCACATAACCAAATTGGGCTACCAAGTTCCATTAAAATCAAAACCATGGACATCAAGGCCATCCAAATCCATTTTTATATCCATTTATCCATTAATGTAATACATTGAGTTCAAAAGAAAGTTAAACCATGCAATTTTTCATAATTAAAATCAAATTTGCAATGTGGTTCATGCAATTCTAATCCAAAATTAATCCAATTTGGGTAAATCCATGTCCCCCATTTCAACTATTTAAATAATGTACTAATTCCATCCCAAAAACATCAATTTAAAGCATAAATAATAGATTTAAAACATGGGACAAGTAATTCAATCAGTAACAACCAAAACCCTTAAACCCAAATTCAAAAGCCACAATTAAATCACATGGAAATTCATTCAATTCATACCACAATGTAAAAACTAAATTTAGAGAAGAGAAACATGCCGGAAACACACAAGAATTAGAAGTTAATTTGAAGTTTGAAGACCGGATGATGAATTCTCCATGAAATTCTTAAGCTTTCTTGGTTGGAAAGTTAAAGATGAATAAAGTAGAGATCTTTGAAAACTAAAGAAAAAATCTTCCTTTTATATTTATAAGTCGTAGAAAGGGTGAAAAGACCCAAAAGCCCCTTATCCCAAGTGAAAAAATAAAATTGGATGAAATTTTCACCTTAGTGTGGCACGGCCTTATTGCAGAGGCTAACCTATACACCACACCGAGGCTAACCTCCATGGAATGGTGATGTCATGGAGGCACACTGCATCGGAGTTCCAAAATAGCTCCAAACCCTTTTTGAAAATTTCAAACTCTTCCAAATTACCTTTTTAACATACCTAGACATAATTCAAGTCAAAAATCAATATTACAAACATGGAAAGGTCAAAATAAAATGATCAAAATTTTAAGGGTCTTACATTATCCCTTCCTTAGGATCATTCATCCCTGAATGATAAGTTAGAACACTTTAGCACGAGAATACCAAGAACAAACCAGAATCAAATGACAAACTCAAAAACTTACAAGAGGAAACAAAGCTCTTACCTTACACTTTTTCATCCAATCTGAGGAACAAGAATGGGTATTTGTCCTTTATATCTTCCTTGGCTTCCCATGTATCCTCTTCTACCTTTTGATTCCTCCGTAGGACCATCATTGAAGCAACATACTTGATTCTCAATCTACAAATTTGTCCATCCAATACCTCAATCAGGACTTTATTATAAGAAAAGGTGTTACGATCCAATTTCTCATGTCATGATGGCACCTACCATAACTCACCGATAGACAAACCAATTTTCATAGTCCAGAACAGCTAGTAATGAACTATCCAAGGCCAAATATATATAGAAAAGAAAGTGGAATAGATGTAATAATATAATTAAATATATAATAAATTCTCAAAACTTGGTGGTATCAATACAAGAGCTTCAAGTATAATATAAGAGTACAAAAGTGAGATATCAAAATAATTACACTGATACAACATTTCTCTAAACACAACATAGATACTAGTCTAATACATAAGAGAGAGATATGTAATACTTAGAATGTCAGGATCTGATTTTAAGTCTCTAGATCATGGCTACTCTGCATGATATTGTAAGATCCCGCAAACTCCTCTTGTAGTCTGAGCTTTAGAGCGTGTCAAGTGAAGTGCAAATCTGGCCCTAAAATATTTTAAAGTGACTTACCAAGTGAGAAATATTTTGAAAGATGTAGAATTTCCCTAATATTAACTTTTTGTTATGAAGGTAATGGAATAAGCTTTTCATAGATACCAAATTTGTCCAAATCCAACACTCGGGCGAAGAGTTAGAGCTATTTTAGTGAGACAGTGTGCCACCTGGCACTTTAGCGCGTTGCCGAGTCAGCCAAAATGGTAATTGTCAAATTCCAGTGAGCCTTTACGATACCAACGCATCGCGGTGCCTTTCCATTTTACAACCAGGGTGGGAACGCAATTTCCACCGCATCGCGCTATCAAGCAGTTTCCCAATTGTCCACTTTCCTGTAAGCTAGCACGATTATGGTGCATTGCGCCAGCATGTAAAATTGGGATTTCGTTCAGGTTCCATTATTTAAATTTTAGGGACCCTTTGGTAATTTCCCTAAATCCCCAATCATTCTCTACACGGGATTTAAAACCCCAATAGCCAAAGTTGCTCATCTATTCTTATTACTTTATCAAGAACAAAACACTGTCTCTCAAAGATAGAAAACCCTAGCCCTCAAGTTTCAAAAGCAATATCAAGAATCCTTCCAAGAGTCTTCAAGAACTTCAAGAATCTAGAAAACTAAGGTATGCAGATGTTGATTCTTGGGTCCTTTTCATCCAAGAAGCTCAAGAACCCTTTTCTAAATTTTAAAGTTTTTATGTTTATGAGTTTTCATGATTAATGTGAGTTGAAATTGATGTTCACGCTATTATTGAGTTATGATTCATATTTGTTTATAAGGTTTTCAAGCGTTGACCCTAGTATGTGATATTCATGATAAACCCTCTTCAGGTTTCTTGTTAAGTGGTGTGTTTATGTCAATTAAGTGTAGAAATTGTTGAATAAGCAAAGCATGCTCCCCATATGTTTGATAAAATGCTTATGTGAAGGAATTAGAGTCATTCTAGCATGTTGAATAGAAATCCCCAATTGTGTACAAGCCCATGCATGCCAAGTGTTTGTTGAAATGCCTTAGTGAATGTATTATGATAAGTTGCATGCATTATTTTTATGAGTATTCCGTATTGAACAACTATGAGATATTAGTATTCCTACCCTATAAATTTACATGCTTATGACATTCAAGTGATTAACGAGATATCATATTGATTGTGTTGTGAATGATAGTCCATTGTCATGCTATTCAAGTGTGGTTCTGTGTTATTAATTTATGCGATCAAGTTCTGAGGGGATTTATACCCAAAAACTTAGCCGCTATTCTAGAGCCGAGTCAGTCTCAAGATAATCTCAGTCATGCTATGATCCATAGAATTCAGTTAGTGACAGAACATTTTGGAAAAATTCACAAATATCAGTACTAGTTCAATCCAGCCTCAGATATCAGTCACTTTCAGGTAGAGAGTAGAATTCATAAGTATTCCGTCAGATAACGAAACCTAGTGAACTCAGTCAGATCATTCAAGAAATATGATCAGTAACAGATTCAGCTCAATCTAAGTTCAGTTAAGAATCAGCTCAGAGTCCTTTAGTTGGGAGTAGTAACTCATAGTTCTTCAGTTGGGAGTAGTAACTAGCACCGAGTGAGTGCAGGGATAATGGCTTACTCGTTAGAGAGGCAGAGTCATTAGCAGCAATCCCTGTACTCCAAAACTGTATAACCAGCATAGGACCAGGAGTCACCCATTATATTAAGGCTTGACTATCATACTACCTTAGGCTTGACTTCCTATTCAGGGTCACTCGTTAGAGAGGCTTGACTATAGCAGAGGTCTTTACCCGTGGAACGTTATTGACACCCTTCCAGCTGGGGTTATAGGTTGGACTCCACCAAATTAGATTCAAGGCATGTCGGTTAAGTAAGAACTCCCACAATTATAGTTTCAGAATCAGTCTTCAGATTAGAACTCATAAATCAGAACTGTCGATATAGTCATCAATCTCAGTAAGGAACTCAGATAGTTCAATAGATTCATAGAACACCCGCTAGATAGGCTTGGTATTACATAGATTTATTCAATATCAGTACCTACAGAGGTCACCCATTAGATAGTCTTGATCTCAGTCTCAGATTTTGTTGAGTTTTCTCAATATATGTTCCAGTGATCACCCGTTAGTTAGGCCTGATCTCAAGCTTAGTCAATCTTAATCGTTATTAGAAGATTTAGAGATCATCCCGCTAGATAGGTTTGATCTCAGATTCAGCCAGTCGGTATCAATTATCGTTAGGCTCAGTCATCCATTTTTTCAATATTAATAAGTACGAATATTAGTTTTAGTAGCTTCAGATATGTATAATCTCAGTATGTTCAGAAACCTCAGATTGACCACATATTAAGTATTAGTTATTAGATTCAATCCTAGTATGCTCAGTCACAGTATGCATTGTATGTTAAGTAGTTACAGATTCTCTATGTATGCTAATCCAGCTCTTGCATATCATTCAGTTAGTTATTGTTTATTCATAAGCCCTTGCATTTAGCCTTACCTCATCCACATACTCAGTATATTCCTATACTGATGCATTTGCACTATGGTGTTTTATTTGACTCTATAGGTTCAAAAGCACAAGCCCCAGAGCACCCTTAGCAGTCCAGACTCAGTCAGTAGCAGTAGACGTAGCAGTTAGTCCTAATCATCTGAGGATGCTTCTTATTTTAGTACTTTATTAGATTCAGTTTATTATAAGTAAACGGAGTTAGTTGGGGACATGTCCCATCAACTCTGTAGTTCATACAGTTAGAGGCTTTTTTCAGACAGATGTATTAGTATTCAGTTTTTAGTTTGAGTATTTTAGACGTTTTGAACCTTATGGAAAGTTTTTTGCCAGCTATCTGCATTTATTATATTATATTATTCAGTACTCAGGTACAGATATTAGCAAAGGGTTAGCTTGTGATCCTTCGGGGTCATGGGCACCGTGTGATGACAAAGGGGTAGTCTTGGGTCGTTACAAACTTACACACATCAATGACAATAACACATACT
This sequence comes from Capsicum baccatum var. pendulum, assembly GCA_030864225.1. Lineage (NCBI taxonomy): Eukaryota > Viridiplantae > Streptophyta > Magnoliopsida > Solanales > Solanaceae > Capsicum > Capsicum baccatum. Next base: position 178,184,037 of record CM061554.1, on the reverse strand, counting down.
ATGATCTGTAGGCTGCATAAGTGTAGTATGAATACCAAACAAATGTTACTCAGTAGAAACTGCCAATAGAGCTCCAATGATATAAAAAAATATACATAAAATATAAATAATGGAAAATTACATCGAAAAGTCCAGTAAGCATATAGCAAAGCTAATGGGATAATAGGGATATTCTATCCTATTCATGTTCAAGTAACTAATATACTAAGGCTAAGAAAATATCAAGAATGAACTATCCTATTCCAGCCATACTCATAAATCTCAATACTATACCATATATCCCTCAATATACAGATAAAAAGGGAAGGAAGGAAGCATATAAGTAATATACAAGGCCAAGGAATGAATAACAATATGCATAAGTGAAGGAAGGGAAATACGGTAATACCATAGCTACATATATAAAGATGTATATATATATAGTTATAAGGTCAATTCGAAGCATAACCTAGATTATTATATCTTTATTTTAATGCCTCATTATAACCCTATCAGGATTTAGTACTAACATACTTCGGGTTTCTAATCCATTTGTCTCATCATGAATTGATCATGCATAATAATGAAATCATATGATAAAATAGGCCAGAATCATACCTCGAATCTTGATACCAAATCAATGACCGATCTATCATAAGCTATACATTACAATGATCAAAACAATGATAATAACAATATCAATAATAATATGAGTAACTGGCTATTTCGAACAATGAAACACACAGTCGAGCCTATGCATGCCCCTATCACCCAAGGCTCAGAAGGTTCAATCAGTATACAACAACACAAGGCTTAGTCATCACCCATATCTATGCAGTCGTCCCATACCAGCTGATAAACATAGATGTATACTGGTGATAGGCGATGCACATGTAAGAATGAATACAAGGTACACAATTAATATCACAGCCTTATCATTATAACTATCTCCATCATCATCAACCTCTAGCCTTGTCTGATATCAATATCATCATCACAATATTCTCCAGCCTTGTGGGGTATCATCACATCATCATAACATTCCTTGGCCTTACCGAGTATTATCATATCATCATAAAATCCTATGGCCTTGAAAGGTAACATCATATCTTCATAATATCTAAGTCAATGTTAATAATAGAGAGTAAGCCCCACGGTGGATAAAGTAAATAATCATGAAAAGAGACAAGGTAGGTTATATTTCTATAATTCATCACCCATTATCAATATCACATTATCTAGAAGCATATATATAATAGGTTCATGGACTCAAGTCATGGATAAAAGAGTTTAAGTTTGTAATTTTATTGCCCGGAGAGATCTTTGGGACTAAATCATTATGAAGTGTACAAATGCTCAGAATCTTTGACGACTGGAGTAATTAGTAGTATCAAATCATAGACCGGAACTTATCTCAATCAAGTCTTTAAAACATCATTATAATCCTTTCTTACATAGAAATTATTCATCAAAATGGGCAGTTATTATTCTGAAGAAATCCATTATTATGGTGGAAAGTGAGCTTTAATCCTTAGTTAGAGACAACCAAAATTATTTGTAGTCTAATCGGAGTCTTATCAACCATCGATGCAACGATCATAAAAGTACCACATCTATGCATCCCATCACCAGTATTCAAACATTGGAATAATAAACATCATATCGCATCTTCTCTGTCCGAGTAATATATTCAAAATCATTACAATATCAATATCACAACCTTGGGCCCACATACGTATCTAAAACTCATCTCAATACCCATGTTAATAAGCCATCTCATATTCATAATTCATAGCCTAACTATGAGGCATAACATATTTATAGGCCGTAAAGCATATTTATAAGCATCTTGCATCTAGGAGGCATATAATAAGTAAGTCATCTCACATCTAGTAGATATATCATATCACTAAGCCATAAATCATAACTATGAGGCATATCACGTCTATAAGGAATCTCACATCTATAGCTCATATATTATGACTATGAAGAATGTCATCTTTATAGGACAATATCAAGTATACGAGGAATATTATCTCTAAGGTCACATTATTATAATTAAGAAGAAGTACATCTCTATAGGCCCAACATCACTTCTAGGTGGAATATCATCTCAAAGGCCATTAATCATAGTCCGATGAAGTCGTCATTATCCGTCAATTCACAAAGAAAATCTTATAAATAAGGCTCATTAGTCTAAACTAGGCCTAAAGTCCACAATGTCTAACTCAAGTCTTGGCCTAAGTGGGCTAGACAAACCCACTTCTAATCCTTAATTTCCATATTTATGCAATCTACACCCCATATTAAGCTGAGGTCTAGTTCAACTTTTAGATGTCAAGTAAGCCATAAACAAACCTATGATAGGAATTTCATCTAGAAACAAGGTCATTTAAGGTAATTCTACCCTAATCATGATTTCAAGATCACTAGGCTAGCCCAACTAAGTTCAAATATACTAACCATACTTCCAATTCCAAGCCATATCCCAAACCTAACATCATATCATATCCATGCCACAAAATTATTCAATCTAGGTAGAAGGCAATAGGATTCTAAAAGTTCCTAAACATACCACCTTACGGGTCTGAAAACCTCATCTAATCCACAAACATCAATAATCAAGACTAAGTTATTCTACTCATAGTCAAGCCTAATATTTACATTCACATGCCATATATTGCACACATCATCTTTGAAGAAAAGTAGGTAGAACCTTACTATAAAGACGAACCACAAAACCTTATGCCACTCACCACACGTCTATCTTCACTTCACAATTCCCAAAATGCCATCATACTATCAAATAGTAATTTACTTATCAATATGAGTCTAACAATACCCATATTGTACTATTATGATTCAGGTCTAAAAATGACACCAAAAATCCTAAGCAAGTCCCACTTATGGAAAATGTGTTTTCGAGGTCAACCCAATGCTCATACATGAACAAGGAATCATAACCCTCAAGAAATGGGTGAAATCAAATCTAATTTTAAACTAAAACCAAACACTAAGCTATATTGGGGTTTTGGGTCAGGAACCAAGAAATTAACTAAGAAATTAATGAAATCTTATCTTAATTTGAATGATAATCACGATAAAATATGTTTAGCAAGCTCCCAAGTTATCCATAATACTCATTTTGAGTTATCACACCTTTTTTTGATTTCTAGGTCTCAAAGATGAAGGGAAAATGACCAGATTTGCAACATTGGGATCTATAACTAGACCCCCAGGCAAGGAGATGCTGCAATCGCCCTCATGTGGACTATGATCACCATGTCGGGATTTCCATAGTGCTATTATGGTGATCCTTGCGTGGTTGCCATGGTACCATCAACTTTGAAATTTTTCCAAGTTTGCAACGATGCCTCGTGAATCATTTGGAATGCGATTTTTATGAATGAACTATGTAACCATACTAAATTCGATGTTTCGAATGCATTAGCAATATCGGATGTTCAATCCGATGGCGTTTTGACCAAATATAGGTCCCACACCTATATTTTCAAATTTTTAAATTTCTGACCAAATGGTCAAAATTAGCTTGGGTATATTAGGACCCAAACCAAAGGTCTACCTAGCCTAATTAATATTTTAGAGTTGTTGTCGTAGTCAGTATTTGCTTTCGAGATTATTTTTTTAAAAGATTTTGTGTGGTGGACATTTGGCACCAGTTAAGACTTCCAAACAGGGAATTCGTTAAAAAAAATAAACAAACTTCTCGATAAACAAATGATCAATCCCAGCATGTCATAAATGACTTGGAGAAACTATAGAGGAGCTCAAATGATGAAAATAAATGGAAATATGAAAAATGACCAGAATGGTCATTACAATATCCACTACTAAATGAACTTTGGTCCCCGAAATCAATGGATAAGAAGAATCTCAAAAACTCAAAAGGATGAGGTACTGGGTCCGCATGCTCTAAGAATGGATTCCCAGATAACCTCCATTAAAATATAACACTTCTAACACATTTCACCATAGATATCCCTTTTAAACCACCACTCTCACTTTACTTGAAACTAATCAAATATTAACTTCAATAGCTACCTAGTCTCCAACTGAACCAAAAAGGCTGATACACATAAATTCAAACCATAACACACCGATACTATTTCGATATCCTCAAAAATCAACAAAGGTTTATCCAAGAAAAAAATAAACCAAGACATGAGTCATATCACTGACTCTCAATCCAAAATATAACCTTCTTTTATCAATCCATACTTGATATCTACTATGAACCAGGGGGAAATCACCTGAGTTCTATCTGCGTAATCTCATCACAAAGAATTCAATAAACTGAAGTTGATCCGCTGAGAGTACATACAACAAATATGAAAATAAGCCCATAAGGCACTAATGGAGATAATCAAGGAATACAATCTAAGCCAATGCTATAGCGAGTCTGGTTAGTAATCAAACTAAAATGCTGAAGATAAAGGCATAACTTCTCATCACTGAACATTCTTCTCCAGGATGTCCTATTAACTAATACTACAATTGTACTAAATCTAACTCAATTATATTACTCACTATTGTGGTCTATCTCACACACAAGTGCACGTGGTCATACAAATAACATAGTGACTCAAAAGAATTGGATATCTAACCCATGAGGACTACTTCATTAGTAATTTATTGAACTTTAGTTTCGATAATAATGTATTAAAGTGTTTCATAGTATCAAAATAATTATAATAATTTAATAAATAATTTAAAAAATAAATAAATCACAAAGTTTGTCAATCGCAACATAATCTAGGATGTAAATAGTACGAGAGAGAATTCCAGGGTTAAGACACTCTAAACAATCATGTAAATCTCTATCCTTATCATGATTGTGTTGGTTATTGGGTTGTTGATTCACAGGGTTTAAATTACGATCATGATTTTCAAAGCCTCTAATATTATACCTAAAAGGACATCACAACTACATCATTGAGTAGGAATGGACTAAACCATTTAGATACCTTAAGCTATCTTCCTACATATGGACCAAACAAGGCTTCTAGGTATATTCCTATCCTAGTCACTAATTCAAATCCTTTGTTATGTAGAAGAATAAGAACTTGCTCCTTAAACTCTTTGATCTATCCTAATGATTCTCCTTCCGAGTTCACAAAAGGATTAAACATGTATTTTAATGGTGGCCATGCATTAAAATAGTAAAAACAAGAGAATAAGAACAACCCATGTGACAAACCAATGTTCAATCACTCTAAGAATATCAAAATACAATCATGTTCTCGGCCTCAACCCAAAAACAAAGGTTTATAGTCACTCATATTCAAAATCAACATCCAAGAAATATAATTAATCATACCAAAGTTAAAGTTGGAAGTTGAAAAATGAAAGAACCCTAAGAAAACTCTCGTAAGTGTTTTTGCCCTTGCTATTGTATGCCAAAGATGTTCACAAATTGAATTAAGTGTCCCCCTTTTATACTAGGGCTTGATGCACGAGAATTAACCTTTTCTGTGTCATGGACGTTATTGCAAAGTTTATGGTCTGTGATATGCTAGTATCGCAGATGCTTACTGGAAAGTGCCATCCAAAATTTACTAGCCTCCGTGCCATGGAGGCTATCACGAACCCTAAGGTATATTTAATGGAGCTGTCCTGGACCTTCACTGGAATGTTCCATCTTATTTTGTTCCCTCAATGTGCCACGAAACCTAATGCGGAGGCTAAGTTTCGTGGTACATTGGCATGGTATCCTCTTCCTTTCTAACTCCTTGTATATTTTCTTCATTCCATACTTTATTCCATTCTTTTCAAACCTTTTTCCACTGTCATCATGATCAACATGTAACTCCGAATGGTTTCATGATCCAATACCATCATGTTAATGTGTCAAAGCACATACAATTGCACCACGATCAATCCTTACAATGCTAATCATGTACATTAGCTCGAGAATACAATTTTAGCTCAAACACAATGCAATTTACATATTTTAGCTCATAGAACAAGTTCATATATGGCTAAATATTGGCACTTAAATGTATAAATACATCTAAGATCACCACCCCATACTTAGAAACTTGTTCTTCCTTGAACAATCCTAGGAAATCTGATAACACAACTAGGATTCACACCTTAATCTGAACAAGAAACTTTTGTTGGGCACACATAAGATACTCACGACTTATCAATTGTCATATCAAGCATGTCATATCACATATGAAAACACAAGATTACTTTTTTCAAACATCCTATCCTCAAGAGTGGACTCTAGCATGTCGATAAGCTTATGCACATTATTCAACCAAGCAGTCATATAGGTCACCTAAGTATCCTCCACATGCTCCCTCACAATAAGATGGTTACCCATATTCGCTCATAATCATGCAATTTATTATAAGAATGGGTACAAAGATAATAAATTTAGTTCACTCTCGCAAAGAATTCACACATAATATATGATAAACCATAGGCTTGCCCTTAGTTTATTACTTCACTAATAGTCAAATGTTAAGATTGAGGGTCAAATAGGTATTTAAAGGTTGTAATATAAGCTAAGGGACAGGTAGGAACTATTTGGTTAAAAATAGTATCTAATCTCCCTAAGCTCTTTAATAAATCACATGAATGTTAAAAAACACTCAATTAATAATTAGTGCTTCACCTCATCTATCTTCCCCTTTTCTTTTAATTTGGTCCTATCTCATTAAGTTGATTAGTATACACTATCGAAGGGAGTTCACTCATTCAACATATTATTCATTTTTCTTGAACATTCATTATTCTTTTCATCCCCTAAATCCCAGTCTCATTGTACCTTAATTTTTACGCCAATAACTATATTTTGGGGCTTTACTGTCACTTTTCTCATACTTGTCTTTCAACTCCTTACTCAACAAATTTTTTCATTAAAGTGCCTAGGAGTCTTGGATCAAACTAAGTTCGACCAAAGAAGGGGCACGGGTTATATGTGAGGCTGCCAAAGAAAAATAGGCTACAAGCTAAACAGGGCTAACTAGGAATATTCACAAAGGTAGGATAAAGAGGTCTAAAACATGGCTATCAACAAAATGCCTACATCATCTCCTAAATTCAACACTCTTTATTTTGCTTTGTAAACACACCGGGCAAGTTTTAGACATCACTATGATGTAAGTTTCTTTCTCTAGAGTATTGGTCAGGTTCTTCTCACTTATTCACTCCCTATGGCTAATTCCCCTTAAGACGGTCGTCATTCATCCATCATAGAGGAAGGCACATAACTATCACAAGTTATAAAAATCACACTAAAAATAAGAAATTTACTCCTAAAATTAAATTAAAATTAACCAAACAATTAAAACTATGAACTAAAAATAATGAAATAAAGAAACTTCTATGAATTTCCAATTTAGAGAGCATCATAATTACTAACTATTACAGACCAAATAGATAGAATGTCAATCAACCATAACTTCAATAATATCCAAGAATAACAAAAAGATAGAAGTTGCAAATGAAAAATGTGAAGAATGAGAACCACCTCATACTTAAAATATAGCACTGTCCTCGGTGCTTGCAGACTTAACCAAGTTATGAGGTGGTGTAGCACTCCCTGATCAGGCCTCATCTATGTCATTATTGACATCTGGACTATAGGTCTCTGCTCTTGTATTTGGGTTCACAACATCCTCCTCCTCAGACTCTATATTAGAATCTGTCGTCTGTCGCTCCTTATTTGTGGTCACATTACTATCTACAGGCTCTACAAAACCTGGGTATATCTATAGAAAGGTATGGTCATGGTGACTGAGTGGGTAATCTAGCTTGACAACATGAATTGCCTCTTTCGTGATTTGTCTACCACCTACTCTCATCTATTGTATTTTTAGCCCATAAATATGATTAGTAATGTCATCATCCTGAGCATAATGCTCGGGTAAAGTAAGCACCGGCCATAATCCACATCCAATCCTCGGGTCCTGATCACATCTTTGGGGAGTGAGTCTACTAATGGCCTGAAATCTAGCAACTTATCCATAATATCATCACCCCTCAGAAACCTAATTAATAAAACACCAAACCTATATCTGTTCCCCTGATAGTAGAGTGCCTTCTTTATCGAGGAAAAATAACAACACCTATATTAATCTCAACATTATCCCACATCAAAGCATAAGTCAGGCAGACCCTGTCACGGGTAATATTTGTGATATGCTTCCCTAGAATGAGGCAATGACAAATAATCTTCAACCACATGCGTGCCTCCCCATTTATTTTAGCATACGATAATATCAGGTAAAAGATGCTCCTCTTTGACAAACCCATCTAGTAGTAGATTTGTTACTACACAACAGAGGTCTGATGTCGACATAGGGTGGGGTGATAGTCATCTGCTTTAGGAGTACCTAAAATAGCATTCAGATCATGGGCTGAGAAGGTAACTACTTTTCCATGGATCTTTACTTTAAAATTGGGATCCCTGGGTCCCAGTATGCTTAAAATTCTCTGATGAGCTACAAGTTGGTCTCAATGATCTGCTCAAATAGGAAGCTCATGTGTAGCTACTCCAACATTCGTACCATGCTAGGGTACTCACTCAGTAAGTTTGCTCGATTTATGAACTCATCGGGGGCATATTTGGTCTCATTGTTCTTTTAGTACTATTTCTTACCAGCTTTGTGTGCCCATCAAGTTCCATATATATGTGACTGACCACGTAGGACAGCAGGAGCTCTTGGTACTAGGCTAGTTGACCTATTTTTTTTCTTAGTTGGCTCAGATGGGCTAGCAATATTCTTCCCTTTTTATTGTCTGTTATCCATAGTACCTATCATCATAACATGCAACAAACAAGTTAGACAGCTTATCCCTTATATCTAGAAAACACTGTGTGTGGAGGTATATAGAAACCACCTCACACTTAGTCGCTAACATTGGTGCGTAAATTCATAATCTAGGTTACTCAGACTTCCCCTGTTTAACATTATAATCTCATTTTCACAGCACCAGAATACACGCATTAAACCACTTGGGTGTTTCTTTACTCAAACTTCAAGCAACCATCACAACGTACATCCATAGGACCAATACATATTAGCATTATCAAATCAATTTGGTTCTTTAGCTTAGCACAGACAACATTGTGAGTTAAAGTTGAGAACAAATATCAACATGATCACTTTAGTGAAAATATGTAAACATGTTTAGTAAACACACTTATGAATACTTTGAGCAAGATGACTTCATGTACAACCACACACATGACTAATTTAGGGTATGCATTATATATCCTTAAGAATAGCACTATGTTCTACAATATTATCTACAGAAGTTTGTCAAAAAATAAGGGTAGCACAATTCAATACTAAATAATTCATCAATTTAACCAGGGTCCATTACTTATACACTCGAAATTGCACACAAAGTCACGAGGAGTCAAAGCACCAAACAATTCACATAAACTAGTAAGTTTTCTCTATGTGCATCAATCAGATTACTAAAAAAAATTCTGAGGTCTTACAATTATGCTGAATCTTCACACAATCAACATTCCCTACTTTATTCTAGCAGGTATACATTCACAGTAATATATCTTGGTACACTCAGCAAGTAAAATTTCAACTCAAATTTCCACACGCATGTCATTATTAAAGTTCAAAATATGTGGAATAAAGTAAGACACAAAAAATTTGCACATTATAGTGGTTGACTATGCACCCATAACTCGATTCACCAAAAACTCCATGTACAACATTGAATAATTCATTATGAATATCCAACTAATGAATTTGGGTAAGAGAGAGAGAGACAGCAAAAAACAAATAAACTTACCTAGTTCAAAATTTTAGAAAGGAGAGAGATTCTTTATTTTGGTTCTTGAAGCCTGACATGCTTGGGGAATTTAGAAAAATAGGGGAGGATGGCACGTTAGTTTTGTGAAATGGGAAAGGAAATTGGGGATTTAGGATGTTTATGGGGGAAATTTCAAGTTAAAAGCAATTAAGTCGAGTCAAATGCAACATTTTAATTAAAAAACCCAAAAAAACACCCCTCTATGTCACGGAGCTTAGTCTCCGGGATAGGCTCCATTACACGGTCATATCACAAAGGCTCATTGAAGTTTCCCCTGCAAATTATTAACTTGGAATGACACGGACCTTATCATGGAGGATAGGGTCCGTGCCACATTGATAACGTGGAAGGGTACTGTTTTAACCACTTGGGGATATTTTTGTCCCCCTTTTTCTTGTCCTTATTTTTCACCAACGTGATATACATTTGACGTACCTAATAGACTCCTAAAACACAAAATTACTCATTTTGATTCCGTCTCCATGCTGAGACATGTCTCATTCCTATAATCTCTTTAAAAAAATAAAAATACAAATAAGAAAAGGGTAGGTTGCTTTCCACCTAGCGCCTTAGTTTTAGTCGTGGATCAACACATCTTTTTGTATTTTTAATTTTTATGGAAATAAACTATGCTATTAAGTTACATTCGTGCGTTGCCACTCACACACACCTTATTTAATATTGTGGCACGACCAATCTCAACCTCATTCTTCTTCAAATATGATAGATGTTTTATTCTTGTCCACTTGATTCATCCAATAATGCTCAACTCTCTATCCATTTACTAGAAATGTAGTACTTCTATCCTTGTGCTAGAGTTAAAAAGCCCTGTGAGAGGTCATTCTCACAAATTCAAAGGGTCTAGACCACTTGGACCTCAATTTACCCAGAAATAACTTCAACCTAGAATTGAATAACAACACCTGCTGGCTAGGCTCAAAGACTCAAGTCATAATCTTATTATCATTCCACCTTTTGGTTTTCTCCTTGTATAACTTTGCATTTTTATACGCACGTAAGCAAAATTCATCAAGCTCACACAACTGTACCAACCTCTTCTCTCCCAATATCTTTAAGCCAGGATTTAATTTCTTCACTGCCCAATAATCGTGATACTCAAGCTTCATGGGCAAGAGACATATTTTCCCATACACCAAGTGATAAGGAGAGGTCTAAATAGGCATTTTATAGGTTGTCCTATATGCCCATAATACATCATCAAGCCTAATCCACCAATCCTTACATTGACCATTGACAGTCTTCTATAAAAATTTTCTTGATTTCTCAGTTAGATACTTCAACTTGGCCACTCGTTTATGGATGATACACAGTGGCCACCATGTGTGTGACTCCATATTTTGCCAATAATTTCTTGAAATAATGATTCACAAAATGCATTTCTCAATCACTAATGATTGCTCTGGGTGTGCCAAAATGAGAGAATATTTTCTTCTTAACAAATTTCATCACCACCCTAGTATCATTAGTGGGGAGTGCTACAACCTGTATCCACTTGGACACATAATCTAAAGCCACCAAAATTTATAGATTACCATTCAATAGTGGAAACGAGCCTATAAAATCTATTCCTTACACATCAAAAATTTCCACTTCAAGGATATTATTCAAGGGAATTTCATGGTGCCTTGAGATATTTCCCATTCTATGGCATTGATCATATTCTCTCAGATAAGCTATAGTATATTTAAATAACGTTGGACAAAAGAAACCAGACTACAAGACCTTTTATATGGTCCGTTCACCTCCAGGATGACCCCTGTAAGGTAATGAATGGAAACTTTCCAGCACCTGTTTGGATTCAGCTTCTGAAATACATATTCTCACAATTCTATCAACAACTTGTTTGAAAAGATAAGGATCATCCCACATTTATTAGCGAGAATTATAAAAAAACTTCTTCTTTTGTTGACCTGTGGTATCTGGAGGATAAAACCACTAACCAACAAGTTCACTATATCAACATACCATAGGACTTCTGATACATCCAGTGCCATCAGTTGTGCATTCAAAAATTCCTTCGAATATATAAAGTATCATCAGCAATATAAGCATGACTTTCAAGACTCGATAAGTGGTCAACCACTTAATTTTCAGCTCCCTTTCTATTACAAACCTCCAAATAAACTTCTTAGAGAAGAAGAATCCATGTGATTAACCTAAAATTCTCATCTTTCTTGTTAAACAAATATCGGATAGCACCATGATCCATATGGGCAATTACTTTTGCACCCACAAAGTATGCTCTAAATTTGTCAAATGCATAAAAAAGATCCTTATTTTTACATTTACAGAGTACTACTCTAACAGCCATATCACTTGTATCATACATCAGCTCAAATGGTAGTCTCTAATCAGGCACAATCAGAATGGGTGCTTCTGCCAATATTATTTTCAAATTCTCAAATGCTTTCTAAAATTTGACCCTAAATTCTAACTTTATCTCTTTATCCAGCAGCTTGCACATTGGACTTGATATCTTTGAGAATTCATTATTAAATCTCTGGTAAACCCTGCATGTCTAAGAAAGCTTCTCATACCTTTAACTGACACCGGATATGGTAGTTTTTCAATGACCTCCACTTTAGCATTTTCCACCTTAAGTCCTTAGTGAGACACCTTATGACCATGGAAGATACCCTTCTTGACCAAAAAGTGGCATTTCTCCTAGTTTAATACGAGGTTAGTCTCTTCATACCGAGCTAAGACCTTATCTAAGTTCTGCAAACACATATCACATAGGTTACCAAAAATGGAAAAATCATCCATAAATACCTAAACAAAATCCTCCACCATGTCGTAGAAGATAGCCATCATGCTTCTCTTGAAAGTCGTAACTTCATTGCATTAACCAAAAGGCATATGTCTGAATGCATAGGTGCTATAAGGATAGGTGGAGGTTATTTTTTCTTTATCTTTTGGTGATATGGCTATCTAATTATTGCTTTAGTATCCTTCTAGAAAGAAGTAATATTTCTTTCCAGCCAATCTGTCCAGCATTTGATCAATTAAAGGAATGGGATAATGATTATTTCGAGTAAAATCATTTAACTCCTTGTAATCTATATAAATCCTCCACCCAGTCATTTTAAGAGTTGGAATCAACTCATTAGTCTTATTATTCATAAAAATAATACCTTCTTTCTTTAGAACACAATGTACAGGAATTACCCATTTACTATCTGGGAAGGGATAAACTTCCCAACGTCAATCCACTTAATGACTTATTTTTTTACTACTTCTTTCGTAACGGGATTTAATCTATGCTGGTGTTGCACACTTACTTTGTATCCCTCCTCCATAAATATTTTGTGTATATAGAAAGCAAGTTTGATTCCTTGAATATTTGACATTTTCCATTCGATTGCCTTCTTTCCTCTTTTTAGTCGAGTCAATGCCGCTTTCACCTGCACATCAGATAAACCTATTGACAAAATCATAGGTAAAGTATCACCATCACCAAGGAAAGTATATTTAAGATAAGAGGGCAGAGCCTTAAGCTCTAGCTTCGGTGTTTCCTCAATAAATGCCTTGGGAGAAGGACCAATAGGTTTATTCAAAGGCTAAAATTTAATATTTTTCGTAATAATGCTTTCTACATCCAAAATTTGAACCATTTCAAATACTTTAACATTACCAAAAGATCATATCCCACCAATGCTCGCTCTAAGGGGTCCTTGGATATAATAAGCTAAAAGTCAGACTTGAGATCTAAGACTATGATAACGAATAGTTCTTCATATACTGTTGGAAGCTTCATTGCCTAAATACGTAGAATACCTCCACCTTATCATGGGCATATATGGTTAACTATCCCATAGCTACATCAATCAACGAAAGTCTGATTGCCCAAAAGAGATGTCCTGTAATAAATAGGACTTCTAGATCAACATTAAAATCAAGAATAATAAAATCTACCAGGAATATAAGTGAGACCACTTACACTAATAAATCTTCAACAATTTCATCTGGTCTGGAAAGCAAATGGTCAACCAACTGCAAAACAATTGTGGTGGGTCTCAAGCTGCCAAACCCTATTTTGTAGACTAATATTATCTAACATATGGTCTTCAATAGACACCAATGGCACCCAAGAATGATTCCAAAAAGAATCAAACTCTGAATAAGTAAGCCCACCACCAACTCGTAATCTTAGGAACAAAGCCACTGACGATGAGTCAGGTGGCTCTATCAAAGAATATCTTCTTGAGAAGGTAGTGGAACCAAGAAAGAGCCTACGTTGGGCCTCTAAGGCTGCTCCACCGGAGGACTCACCTCCATACACTAGGAATAATACACTTAATTTTTAAGCTATAAATCTCTCAAATGATGGTCGAATGATATCGTGGAAAGAAGTTATGCAATTTTCCCTTTAAGTGTCAGTTAGCACCAGTGGCTACAACTCACATGATGACTCATAATTAGACGTTATGAGTCGTTAAGAGTATTCATAGTCATAATAGAAAGAAACTTTAGTTTCATCCCAGTGACCAGGACTCTACTCCATGATTCGTAATCAAACATTACGATTCACTAGAAGGGACTCATAGTCACAATAGTGTTTAACTAGAAATTCATCCCAGTGGTTACGAATCCAACACATGAATCATAATTTGATATTATGAGTCATTGTATGGACCCATAGCCTGACTAGTAAAGGATCCAAGAATCCTTAGACTATGACTCCACCAAACGACTCATAGTTAGTTATAATGAGTTATAGGAAGAATGTCATAGTCATAGCAGAAAGAACCTCAAAACTCAGGTTTCCAGGTTATGACTCAGACCATAACTCATGACTAGCAACGAGTTACGAGGTGAGTCATAATGACTGGGAACAAAATTCCTGCATATTTTAATAAGGCCATTTTGGTAATTTCTACCCCTTTTAACCCCAAACACATGTCGTTTAGGTACCCCAACATCAGTTAAAGGTGAACTAAAACTAACCTAACACCTTAAAACATCATAAATCACTTCTCTTAGAAAAAATAAATCAATTCCCTTATTCCTCAAGAGCAAACTAGGTTCCCCAAGAACAAGATCAACTTCAAGGATTTCACCAAGGCACCTATTCTCAGGCGTGCGGGATTTCATCAATGTCAACCTTCCACCCATTGAGTTCCAAGAAATCCATGAAGTTTACAAGTGTAAAACTCTTTTATCTTTAATGGGACTCTAAGTTAATCATGAATTTTATGAGTTTTCTCTCAATTGTTTTGACTATCAACCTTGAAAATATGTTCCCTCATGAGAATTATGTTACCAGTTGTTTGATAATGAAAATTTTGACATTATGATCAGTTATTGAAATATTAAGTGTCATTTATGATTTTTCATACCATGGTTAGTTCTATAACTACAATTATCAGTTTGCATTTGTTTGTGCTGGTGGGTTATAAATACCTGATACCTAGATTTTCATGCATGTTATAGATTTTAGGTTACAAGTCATTCAAAGCATGCTTGTATTATTAAATTCAAAATATTATCATGTTGAGCATTTGTCAGTATTATTCATATTAAGCATGTTAACAGCATCAGTAGTAGTTTAGTTGGGAGTAGGACTTAACACCAAGTAAATGAAGGGATAAAGGATCACTCGCTAGTTAAGGACTAAAACCTTAAGTAGAAGTCCCTCAGTTCTAGAACGATGTTTCTAGTGTAGGTTATAAGAGTTTACCCATTAGTTAAGGTTTGACACCATAATAGGGGTCACCCGTCAGTAGAGGAATGGCACCCTAGTCCTTTGGGACATCAGTTTAGTGGATCCACACCAGCTAATGTTGCTACCTTTGGCAAGGTACTAGTAACCTATCAACTGGGGTTACAGGTTAAATACCAATTTAATTAATTAGGGCATATCGATTATTCTTACCTCCCACAGTCCTTAACTTATGTTTTAGTTCAGATATGTATGACCTTGTATTAAGATAATCAGTCATTTAGTTTTATACAGTACATGTTTATACTAGGTCATTACATTAGTTCATATCCCACAGTTATAGTATAGTATTCAGATTATGTTCATTCATATTTGTATGACCAATTGTTCAATATTTAGTCATTCAGTTATTTAGACACACAACATATGTTTATACTTAGTCTAGTATTTAATTTTCATATTCATGCATACGTGTTTAGTAAATATACATATCTCAGTTAGTTTTCTCTCTCACATACCAATACAGTCAAAGTACAGATTACATACTCTCTTTTTTGCTATGTCATCTTATAACATAGTTCAAATGCTTAGTTCACAACTTGCACTTGATTTATTCCTATGTTACTCAATTGCAGTATTGGTGAGTCCTCATAAGTGAAGGGCTAGTTATTTTATTAGTTATTCATTCTAATATTTTAATTTATGCTATTTCAGTTAGTCAAAGTTCGTTGGGGACCTATCCTAACATCCCATCATATTTAGAGGCATTCAGGAAGTCAGACGGTTAAACATGTTTTTCAGTGGTATGTTCCAGTTACCTTTGATATTGCTTTGATTATCAAATACTTTTAAATAACTTCTGTATGATATTTGGTTATTTTATCTCAATATTTATAGCTTGTTCTAGATCATGGTTTAGCTTAGGGTCACTTGTGACCTTGAGTGTCGTGTTACAACTAGGGGATAGCTCGGGTCATCACTAACTTGGTATCAAAGAAAAAGGTTTAAAGTATCCTAGGGTGTCTGAAAGAAACATTTAGTAAACTATTATTCATGGGTTAGAAGTGCATCACATTTATGGGTGAGAGATTATGAAACATTTTTAGGAAAATCTCCCTTCTTTTAGTATTCATGCCATGTGATAGAGTGTAAGCTCTATTAAACTTCTTTCTATAACTCATTCTGTATCCTATATAGAAAATTCCTCCTATAAGGGCTAACAAAAAGAGGAATAGGGACCAACCAACACCACCACCTATTCTCATAAACCCCCTAAATGAATAGGTCTCTCATGCTAAATTTAGGGCTACCTTCACAGTGCTAGCTCAATCCATGGATTTCCAAAATAAGCAGTAGGATGTTTCCTCAGCCAACCCAATGGTGAATATAATACCCACTAGAATTTAAGATTTTACCCAAATAAATCCCTCGGTGTTCTCTGGATCGAAGTTTGAGAAGGGTCCATAGGAGTTTTTAGACTGTGTGTAGAAAACGACTTATATAATAGGTATTACCCCCAAGTGATCGCACTGACTTAGCTTCTTACCAATTAATAGGGGTGTCTCAAACCTGGTTTAAGCAGCACAAGAAAGATAGGGGTATCGATGGAGGGCCTACATAAAGGGAGGAGTTTGCTACTACTTTCTTAGATGGGTTTCTCCCACTCGAGATGGAATAGGCAAAGGTGCAAGAATTCATTAATTTAAAGAAGGGTAACATAAGTGTGAAAGATTATTCACTGAAGTTCACTTAGGTAGCAAGATATGCTCCGACTATAGTGGCTGATTTTAGTGCCGAAATGAGTAAGTTCATATTTGGTGTTTTAGAAGATATTAGTAAGAAGTATAGGATAGCTATATTTATTAAGGAAATGAGTTCATGCTCATTAGATTGATGAGGAGAAGCTCTAAGAAAGGGAAAGGGAGAACAAAAGCGCAACAACTGGTAATTTTACCTTTTCTCAGTAGAGGTCCGATGGTGGAAATCATTCTCAATTTTTCCAAAAATCTTCAGCCCCAACCCTATCATTTGATAGTGCCAAAGTTTCGATAAAATAATCATAATAGAACACCAAGCTCTTAGTCTCAGGGTATTACAAATAGTAGCTACACTAATGAAATCTACAAGAGGTCTGGTAAGAACCACAAGAGTGAGTACATGATAGGTAGTGATGCTTGTTTTGGGTTTGGTAAGATAGGACACAGAATAAAGGATTTCCCAAAGGTTACGTAGAGGGAAGAATCTTCATCAGCAAGGTCTGGCCAACTCCTTATCAGCTCCAGCAGGTTGCTTGACTCAGTAGTATGCCACTTCCACTGTCACTAGTGTCCATAGCGAGAATCAACTTTATGCCCTTCAAACTCGACAAGATCAAGAAGGTTTTTCTGATGTGATTACTAGTACATTAGAATTCTTCCGCAT
Organism: Capsicum baccatum var. pendulum; assembly: GCA_030864225.1. Lineage (NCBI taxonomy): Eukaryota > Viridiplantae > Streptophyta > Magnoliopsida > Solanales > Solanaceae > Capsicum > Capsicum baccatum. The sequence goes on along the minus strand of CM061554.1, from coordinate 178,166,141 downwards.
TCATGTATATGCATTATTAGACCCCGAAGGCACACTTTCCTTCGTGACTCCTTATATAGTAGTAGATTTTGACGTTAGTCTTTATATTTTTGTAGTACCCTTCTCAGTGTCCACTCCCAAAGGTAGTTACATTATATCCATATAGGTGTACTAAAATTGCCCAATCAAAGTATCTCAAAAGGTCACCTCAATTGATCTTATAGACTTGGAGATACCAAATTTTGATATTATCCTTGCTATGGATTGGCTCCACTATTTTTATGCCTTAATTGGTTGTAGAAAAAGAATAGTCCAGTTCCAGTTTCCTAATGAACCAGTCAAAGAATGAAAGAGTAGTACCTCAATGCCTCTAGGTTGATTTATATCCTACCTTAATGTAAGGAAGAGATCTCCAAGGGTTGCATCTATCATCTTGTCTAAGTCAAGGACTTAAAATCTGAGATTCCAAGTCTTGAATTAGTTATAGTAGTTAATGAATTTTTTGGAAGTGTTTCCTGAAGGTTTGCCCAGAGTTTCTCTCGGGAGAGAGAAATTGACTTCGTTATAGATATCCTCCCAAAAACCCAGTCTATTTTTATTCCACCTTACAAAATAGCTCCATCCATACTTAAAAAATTGAAAGACAGTTGAAAGATCTCTTATATAAGTGTTTCATCAAGCCTAGTATTTCCCCATAGGGTTCCCTAATTCTCTTCATGCATAAGAAAGATAATTCTTTCAGAATATGCAGTGACTACCATTTGTTGAACAAAGTCACAATCAAGAATAAGTATTGTCTCCCCAAGATTGATGACTTATTTGATAAACCTCAAGGTGAATATTGTTTCTCTAAGATAGGCCTCAAATCTAGCTATTATCAGCTCAGAGTTGAGAAAGTGACATTTTAAAGAAAGCCTTCAGAACTCGATATGGTCACTTTGAATTTGTAGTTATGTATTTTTGACTAATGAATGCTCCTGTATCTTTTATGGACTTGATTAACAAAGTATTCAAGCAGTACTTAGACATGTTTGAGATAGTCTTTATAGATGACATCCTTATTTATTCTCATTATGAAGGTGAATATGCAGATCATTTGAGAATTGTTTTATAGACCCTTAAGGATCACCATTTATTTGCTAAGTTTAGCAAGTGTGAATTTTGGTTGAAATCATTATCTTTCCTAGTCCACATTATTTTAATTATGGCATTTGATTAAATCCTCAAAAGACCCAGCAATATGAAACTAGCCTAGACCCATCTCTCCATCAGATATTAGGAGTTTCTTGGGTTTAGCTAGTTACTATAAATGATTTGTTGAAGGATTTTCCTCTATTTTTCTCCCATTTCCACATTAACTCTAAAGAAAGTCAAATTTCAGTGGTTCGATTCCTGTGAGAAGTGTTTTCTGGAGTTGAAGACTCGACTCACTTCCACTCTAGTTTTGACCCTTCTAGAGGGATCAAATGGTTTTGTAATATACTGTGATGCTTCTAGAGTTGGTCTTGGTTGTTTATTTATATAGCAGGGAATGTTTATAACATATAAATCTAGACATCTCAAATGTTATGACAAGAACTACCTGACTCACTACCTTGAGTTGGTAGTAGTTGTTATTCCTTAAAGATTTGGAGGTATTACCTTTATGGGGTTCATGTTGATGTATTTAGTGATCATAAAAGTTAATAGTATGTATTCATGTAAAAATATCTAAATCTTTGTCAGAGGAGGTGGTTATAAATTTTAAAAGACTATGATATAAGTGTGTTATATCATCTGCGTAAGGCCAATATGATGGTTGATTACCTTAGTAGATTGTCTATAGAAAGTGTTTCTTAAACTAAGGATAATAAGAAAGAATTATTTTGTGGCTTAGTCACCTTGCTAGATTGGGTTTTTAGTTGATTGATTCACTTGAAGATAATGTTTGGGTTCAGAATAGTTTGGAATCTTCCTTGGTTTTTAAGGTAAAAGAGTAGCAAGAAATGGATCCTATTGTAGCTAAGTTAAAAAAGGTAGTTCAAGATCAGAAGGCTGAGGTTTTCTTCTAAGGGTGAGATTTTATACTTCTTTATGACGGTAGGTTATGTGTTCCAAACATGTTTGATTTGAGGTAGCAGTGTTAGCAGAGGTACATTATTCCCAATATTCTATTCACCCAAAAGCCATAATGTTGTAGTGTAGTTTGTGGGAAGTCTATTAGTGGAATAATATGTAGAAGGATATTGCGGAATTCATGGATAAGTGTTCAAATTGTCAATAGGTTATGGTTGAGTACCAAAGCCCTAGTGGTATGCTTCAGGAATTCACCATCCCCACTTGGAAGTGGGAAGTGGTGAATATGAACTTTGTTACAGGGTTACCTCATACGCGTCGTTAGCATGATTCCATTTGGGTCATTATGGATAGGATAACCAACTCATCCCATTTCTTGCTAGTCTAAACCTTAATTTCAGCCAAAGATGACCTTAGAATCTATCTCACGGAGTTGGTACAGTTACATGGAGTCATATTGACCATTATCTCAGATAGAGGTACTCAGTTTACCTTCCATTTTTGGAAGGCTTTTTAGAAAGTCTTGGTACCTAAGTTCATCTCAGTACTACTTTTCACCCTAGATAGATGGTCATGCAGAAAGAATAATTCAGCCCTTAGAGGATATATTGAGGGCTTTCGTTATCGATTTCAAAGGTAGTTGGGATGATCACTTGCCTTTGATTGAGTTTGATTGTAATAACGGCAACCACTCTAGTATTTAGATGGCTCCATTTGAGAATCTTTATTGTAGGATGTGTAGGTATCCTATTGGTTTATTAGAGATGGGCGAAGCTTCTTCAATAGGGCCAGACTCAGTGTATGAGGCAGTCGAGAAGGTTTAGTTGATCCCAAAAAGGTTGCAGACCACCAAGAGTTGACAGAATTCCTATACAAATGTGAGGAAGAGGGATCTTGAATTTGATGTTGGTGACTTGGTGTAGTTTAAAATTTCACCGATGATCAGGGTAAAGAGATTTGGTAAGAAAGGAAAGCTCAGTACCCATTTTTTTTGCCTATATAAGATTTTGATCCAGTTGGGAAAGGTAGCATATGAGCTTGACTTGCCTACAGATTTATCATCAGTACATCAATTTTTCCATGTCTTCTTGTTGAACAAATGCATTGGTGACCCAACTTCAGTCATTTCTTTAGAGAGTGTGGGCATAGAAGATAGTCTCTCCTATGAAGAAGTTCCAGATGAGATCCTTGACCATCAGAATCATAGGTTGAGTAATAAAGAAGTTGATTTAGTGAAACTTTTGTAGAGAAATCAGTCAGTTGAGGAAGCTACTTAGGAAGCAGAAGCTGATACGCAATCCACGTACCCCTATCTTTTTTCTTCAAATCCAGATTTACCTTGAGGTAGTAGTCCAGACATCTTCATTTCATAGAATGCATTCATGAGTTCAGTTTAGTCCATGCATCATATTTCAGATTCAAATAATTAATCATGTTTCAACTCATAAGTGTTCAGTGAATGATCTCAACTTTTCTTAGTACCCCAGCTCAAATAGTTTTATTCAAGGATGAATGGTATCAAGGGGGAGATATTGTAATGCCCCAAATTTTCAAGATCTAAACCTCTTAAAAGATAGGACACTAAGTTCGATTTCCAATTCTGCAAGTCTTACCTCTATCTGATATCATGGCAAGAATTTATGCAATTTTCCCTTTAAGTGTCAATTATGGATATGATTCATATGATGACTCATAAATAGATGTTATGAGTCATTACAAATAGTCGTAGTCATAATAAAAAAAATCTTTAGTTTTAGCATAGTGACCATGAGTCTATTCCATGATTCATAATCAGACACTACGAGTCTCTAAGAGGGACTCGTAGTAACAATAGTGTTTAACCAGGAATCTATCCCTATGGTTATGAGTCAATCACATGGCTCGTAGTCTGACATTATGTTTCATTGTGTGGACCCATAGTCGGACCAGTAAAGGATCCAAGAATCAAGCCTTAGACTGTAACTCCACCTAATAACTGGTAGTCAGTTATAATGATTTATAGGAGAAAGGTCATAGTCATAGCAGAAAGAACCCCAGACCTCAGGGTTCTAGGTTAAGACTTAGACCAAGACTCGTGACCATTCATTACAAATCGTGAGGTGAGTTATAAAAATCAGGAACAAAATTCCTACAAGATTTTAATAAGGTTTTTTGGTAATTTCCACCAGTTTTAACCCCAAACCCACATCGTTTGGGTACTGCCAACATCATTTATTGGTGGATTAAAATTACCATAATACGTCATAACTTCAGAAATCACTTCTCTTAGATAAATAAAATAATTCCCTTCTTCGTCAAGAGCAAACTAGGGTTTCCTAAGAACAAAATCAACTTTAAGGATTTTACCAAGGCATCTATTCTCAGGTATATGGCATTTCATCAATGGGTCCCTTCCACCCATTAATTCCCAAGATCTCCCTAAATCTTACAAGTGTAAAACTCTTTTCTCTTTAATGAGATTCCAAGTTAACTATGAATTTTATCTCAATTGTTTTAACTATAAACCTTGAAAATATGTTCCCTCATGAGAATTGTGTTACCGTATGTTTGATAATGAAAATGTCTACATCATGATCAGTTATTGAAATATTAAGTGTCATTCATGATTTTTATACCATGGTTAGTTCTATAATTACCAAGATTAGTTTGCATTTATCAGTGTTGGTGGGTTTTGAACACTCGATACCTAGATTTTTATGCATGTTATTGATGTTTTGTTACAACATTCTGAGAATATTTTTATCATTCAATTTAGAATATTATCATGTTGAGCATTTTTCAGTATTGGTCATGTTAATCATGCTATCAACATTAGTGTTAGTTCAATTGCGAGTAGGACTTAGCACTGAGTGAACGCAGGGATAAAGTCTCACTCACCAATTAAGGACTGAGACCTTTAGTAGATATACTACAATTCCAGAACTATGTTGCCCACCTAGGTTATGATGGGTCACCCTCTAGTTGCAGACTAACACCCTGATAGGGTCACCTGCCAGTAGAGGACTGATACCCTAGTCCTTTAGAACATAAGTTTTGCGGATCCATGCCAGCCAGTGTTGGTACCCTTGTTATGGTACTAGTACCCTTCCAACTAGGATTATAGGTTGGACCCTGATTAGCTTGTATTGTGGCATGTTAGTTATTGTTAGCTCCCACAGCCCTCATTGTTTGTTCAACTTATGTTTTAGTTCAGATATGTATGACCTTATATTCAAATAATCAGTCATTCAGTTTTATACAATAGATGTTTATAATCGGTCATTGCATCAGTTCACAGCTCATAATTAGTTTAGTATTCAGATTATGTTGATTTTATGTTGCATGAGCAAGTGTTATGTAATACCCCAGGAAATTTTTCGTTGAAATTTTGTGCGTAAACGTATTGGGTTCTATCTTCTAGAATGAATTATAAATATTTCATCCAAAATATGTTAGATTAGAACCCACCATTGTGTAGAGTATCAAATAAGATTTTCAACAATATGTGGATCATCCAAAACGGACACCAGAGCGATGAGTTATGAACATTCCGATCAAATCGTGAATGGTAGTGAACATTAAAACGTGCAGGAAATATAATTAAGGCCTGGCGTATTTTTGCTCCAAATTTAAACAATCATAACTCTTTGTACAAAATGATCTGGGTGATCTACTTTATATCAACGGAAATCTCTGCGAGTCCTCTTTCCAATGAAATTGATTTCATCCTATTTGTCTACCGGAGAAAAAATGTATAGTCGATCTACTTCAGCCTATCAAAAGTAAATTTTTGGGTCAACTTCAAATGATCATAACTCCTCATACACAATTATCTGGATGAGATACTATATATCAACGGAAAGATATGAGATTTCTCTTTCTAATGAAATTGGTTTCATCCAATTTGAATATCGAAGTACAACGTTATGGTTGATCTACTTCAGACTATCAAATTAGTTCACCAAAGGACAGATTCAAGAATGTTTTTGATTTTTAGGGGCGTTTTAGTTATTCCCCCTTACCCAAAATCCATCCAAACCCTATATTAAAGCCTATTAAAAATATTATATGTTATATTTCATCAAAATCACTCAAAAAGAAAACCCTAAGCTCCTATATCCAACTTCAAGAACCTCCAAAGTTCACCATTAATTCTGCAAATTTATTAAAGATTCTAAATTCCTAGTTCAAGAACTCCAAGAACCATCATTCAAAGGAACGATTAACATCTCAAAAATGAGTATTGATCTAAAGTTCATCATTCAAGGTATGTGGAGTTTTTCAACAAGAACTCTCTTTCGTTCTTGTGCCCAAAAATAATTTTCTTTACAAAGGCATGATTTTTATTTGATTTTTATGAATTTGAAGCATGAACCCATGTCTTATGAAGATTATTATGAAATCTTGATGTTTATAATTTTGAAAGATGAATTTACATGTGTGGTAATAAAAAGCATGAATCTTGAACGATATTTATCATGATTTTGATATTTGGGTCATGAATCCCCATTAGAAAATGTGTTTTTTTATAAAGTGTGTGTTATAAACATGTTGATGTTGAATATTTGAGATATTTTGAATGATTTGACCTTTTGGTCAAATGAATTTGATTTTATTTTTATGAATTTGAAGCCTGAACCCATGTCTTATGATGATTATTATGAAATCTTGAAATATATAATTTTGAAAGATGAATTTACATATGTGGTGATATAAAGTATGAATCTTGGACAATATTTATATGATTTTGATATTTGGGTCATGAATTGAAAATTGTATTTTTTTTAGAAAGTGTGTGTTATAAGCATGTTGTTGTTGTTGAATATTTGAGATATTTTGAATGATTTTACCTTTTGGTATTAATGGGGTTATTTTGAACTCTAGTGTGAAAGAAATCCACAATGTGGTTGATTTTGATAGATGGGAAGCATGATGGCTCTCGAAGTATATTTATATATTACTTAAATTGTTTTGTTGTGGATTGTCTTTGAAATCATTTGAGCTAAGTTCAGAAGAAATCTTTAGCACCGAGTGAAGGGTATAAAGAGACCTTACTTCCCTAGAACTACGTGCCCCCATAGGAGTGAGCCTAAGGATGATTTATATAGTGATCACTAGTTTGTGTGGATTTGATATCGATAGTTCTACTCCGATAGCAAGGATAGAATGCCCCTCCCCAACGTGGGTTGTACGTTGGACTCCATGTAGCTCACATGGTTTATGTCGGTTATAGGATCTCCCAGAGTGTGTGTGTTTCCTTGTTTCTATGGTGAATGGTGAAGTGATTTGAAAGTGCAATTGTGAAAGTTATTCTTTCGAAAGATTTAAATAATATTTACATTATGAGAATTGATATTCTTGATAAACTGAAAGTGATAGACAAATTATATGATGAATCACATGTTTTATTGTACTTATTTCATCCTCTCATGATTATGATGATTTTCTTTGGGCTATGTGAGTCTTTCATGCATCCTGCATATTTCTTATAAATATTTATAATGATGATGTTTATACAACTGCATACACCCCTATATACTCGGTTCCTTTCCATGGTACTGACCCACATCTTTGGATGTGGGCTATATTTTATCGAAATGTAGGTTCAGGTGCTCAGTTCCAGGTTCGACAGTGATTCTTCGGGCATTCTGTTCTACATCCTCTATCATGGTGTGTCCTCATGTTCCGAGGACGTGATGTCTAATGTTAGTTTCACAGAATTATTTACATTTGATAACTGAGTATGAGTCAGTTGAGATATGTCTCAATGGCTCGCTGGTTTTATTGATTTTCTTAGAGACTTGTCAGACTAGTATGGATGTTGGGAGTTAACTAATAAGTCATATTTTATTATCTTTCTGAAATTATTTTATTCTTGGATGATGATTACTCTATTGATATTTGAGGGTTATTTATGGAAACCCCATTGATTTGGGTTGAACTAAATGAAAATGGCTCAAAGGGTTAGCTTAGGGCTACTCGTAGCCTCAAGCACCGTGCGACACTCTAGGACCCATTTTCTGGGGCGTTACAAACTTGGTATCAGAGCCTAAGGTTTTAAGGTGTCTTAGGGAGTCTGACAAGTTTTGTTAAGTAGAGTCTTGATCATTGGTGTGTAGCGTGCCACATCTATGAGCAAGAGGCTACAAGACATTTTAGGAAAAAGTATGATTCTTTCTTTCAGATGTCTATCATGCTTAAAGTGTATCTCTCATCTATTGATTCATGCTCTCCTCTTTAAAAAATATGCCTCCACGTCGAGTGACAAGAAATAATGATGGTCAACAACCTCAATCCACTGACCCATTGACTGAAAATATGTCTTATGCTGAATTTTGAGCAGCCTTTTAGGCACTGGCCTAAGCTGTTACTGCAAATGTTCAGGCCAACCTAGCCTCAGCTCCACAATAGTAGCGAGGTGATTCAGCTACTGCCAGGATCCATGACTTCATGCGGATGAATTTGCCAGAATTCTATGGGTCCAAGTCTGATGAGAATCCATAGTTGTTTTTAGAGGAGCTACGGAAGATTACTCAGGTAATGCATGTATATGAGGAACATAGTGTGGAGTTGGCTGCGTATAGATTAAAAGACCTTGCTTATGACTGAGTTGTTGCTTGGAGAAAAGGTAGAGGTGAAGGAGCTATCCCTACAACTTGGCAAGAGTTCCAGGATGCATTCCTGGATAAGTTTTTCCCTTTGGAGATAAGGGAGGCGATGGTGGAGGAGCTTATAAACCTGCGACAATGCTCTATGACTATTAGGGAGTACTGTCTAAAGTTCAATCAGTTGGCTAAGTATGCTCTTGACTTAGTGGCTGATAATCGGGCTAGTATGCATAAGTTTGTGACTGGAGTGTCTAGTTATGTGGTTAAGGAGTGTAGGTTTGCGATGCTGTATAGTAAGATAAATCTTTCTAGGATGATGACTTATGCCTAACAGATTGAGGCAGACAAGATTAAGGAGAGAGATAGAATGAGAGGGAATAAGAGAGCTAGCTCCAAGCAGCACGGATAAGGTTAGACTAGATCGCAGGGACGGATTCACCCTCAGTATCAGGATCGTTTGTCTATGCCAGCACCGTCATCTGCTAGTGCTCTCGTTCCTAGAGGTAGGCAGGAGCTAGGTACCAGGTCATATGTATCTAGGTCCCAGTACAGTACTGGCAGTAAGTCAAATCATCCCCTGTGTCCTAAGTATGGTAGGGCTCATTCGGGTTAGTATTGGTGTGAGAAGAGAGGTTGTTTTCGGTGTGGTGACATGGGTCACAGAGTTAGAGATTGTCCACATAATGGACAAGGGCGTCGTGACTATCGCCCTCAAACCCATACTCAGACTGTTAGTGCTCCAGTTCCAGTGAGTCGCCCAGCCCCAACTTTGGGCGCCTCTTCTAGTAATGCTAGCGGCCCATGCCAAAATAGATTCTATGCTTTATTGTCCCAGCAAGAATAGGAGGAATATCCCCTTGTTGTTACTGGTATGCTTTATATATTTCAGTTTGATGTGTATGCTTTGTTAGATCCTGGATCCAGTTTCTCATATGTTACACCTTTGATTGCTGTGAATTTTGAAATGAGTCCTGAGATTATTCCTGAGCCTATTCTTGTTTCTACCCCAGTGGTGATTCGATTATTGCCCAGAAAGTGTATAAAAAGTGTCCTGTTACCGTTCTTCATAGAGTCTTGTTGGCTGATCTGATTAAGTTAGACATGGTAGATTTTGATGTGATTCTGGGTATAGACTGGTTGTATTCTTCTTATGCCTCTATTGATTGTCGGACCCGAGTGGTCAAGTTTCAATTTTTGGGTGCATTTGTGTTTGAGTGGTCTGGGAATTCTGTGTCACCTAAGAGTCATTTTATGTCTTACCTCAAACCTAGAAAGCTTATTTCCAATGGGTGTATTTACCATTTGGTTAGAGTCAAGGATACTAAGTTTGACACTCTAACTCTCTAGTCTGTTAACGTCATCAATGAGTTTTCTGATGTCTTCCCGGATGATCTCCCAAGGATACCTCCTGATAGAGAGATAGAGTTCGGGATTGATCTTCTTCCCAATACTCAACCTATTTCTATTCCTCCTTACTGTATGGCCCCTGTAGAACTTAAGAAGTTGAAAGAGCAACTCAAAGATCTATTAGATAAGGGTTTCATAAGGCCCAGTGTTTCTTCTTGGGGTGCTCTTGTTTTGTTTGTGACAAAGAAAGATGGCTCTTTGCGTATGTGCATTGATTGCCGCCAACTGAATAAAGTCATCATAAAAAATAAGTACCCCCTTCCAAGAATAGATGATTTGTTTGACCAATTGCAAGGTACAAGTTATTTCTCAAAGATAGACCTTCGTTCCGGCTATTATCAACTTAAAGTTAGAGAGTGAGACATCCCGAAAATGGCTTTCCAAACTTGTTATGGCCATTTTGAGTATTTTGTTATGTCTTTTGGGTTAACTAATGCCCTAGCAGATTTCATGTACCTTATGAATTGAGTGTTCAGATCATATCTGGATATGTTTGTCATAGTGTTCATCGATGATATACTGGTGTACTCCCATAGTGAGGATGAACATTCTAATCATCTCCGAACTTTCTTGCATACCCTTAGAGATCACAAGTTGTTTGCCAAGTTTAGTATGTGTGAGTTTTGGCTAAGGTCAGTTGTTTTTCTGGGTTATACCATTTTTTTCGAGGGTATTAGAGTTGATCCCCAAAAGATTGAAGCTGTTAGAAATTGGCCTAGACCTATTTCTCTAACTGATATCCAAAGTTTCTTGGGTTTAGCTATCTATTACTTCCGTTTTGTTGAGGGTTTCTCCTCTATAGCGTCTCCTATGACTCGGTTGACCCAAAATAAAGTGAAGTTCTTGTGGTCCGAATCTTGTGAGAAGAGTTTTCAGGAGTTGAATACTCGACTCACTTCAGCCCCTATTTTGACTTTGCCTGATGGTGTTGATAGTTTTGTGGTGTACTGTGATGCTTCGAGTGTTGGGTTGGGTTGTTTATTGATGCAGAAGGGTAAGGTGATAGGTTATGCTTCTAGACAGTTAAAACCCTATGAGAAAAATTATCCCACCCATGACCTTGAGTTGGCTGCTGTTGTGTTTGCTTTGAATATCTGGAGACACTATTTGTATGGTGTCCATGCTGATGTTTTCACTGATCATATGAGTCTGTAGTATGTGTTTACCCAGAGAGAATTGAATCTTAGGTAGAGACGATGGTTAGAATTATTAAAGGACTATGATATGAGTGTGTTGTACCTTACGGGTAAGGCCAATGTTGTGGTGGATTCCTTAAGTAGAGTGTCCATGGGTAGTGTTTCGCATGTGGTAGAAGGTAAGAAAGAGTTGGCTCGTGATGTACATTATTTGGCTAGATTGGGGGTTAGGTTGTTTGACTCTGCTGAAGGTAGTATAGGGGTTTAGAGTAATTCTTAATCCTCCTTGGTTTCAGAAGTGAAGGAAAAGCAATACTTAGATGCTAGTTTGGTCAGACTGAAGGAGTCAGTCAAGGACCAAAAAGTAGAGGTTTTCTCCCAAGGGGGAGATAGTATGTTGAGATTGCAGGGTAGATTATGTGTACCGAGACTCGCGGGAAATCTATTGGTGGAGTGGCATGAAGAAAGATATAGTAGCGTTTGTAGCTAAGTGTGCAACATGCCAACAGGTTAAGGTTGAACACCAAAGACCTGGTGATATGATGCAAGAGTTTAATAGTCCCACCTGGAAGTGGGAAGAGATAAATATGGACTTCGTGATTGGTTTACCTCCTTCCCGATGCCATCATGATTCCATTTGGGTTATGGTTGATAGGTTGACTAAGTCTGCTTATTTCTTGCCTATTCATACTCTATATACTATTGAGGATTACGCTACATTGTATATTCGAGAGCTAGTCAGACTGCATGGATTTCCCTTATCTATCATTTCAAATAGGAGTACTCAGTTCACTTCGCAATTTTGGAAAGCTTTTCAGAAAGGTCTTGGTACCCAAGTGCTTTTGAGTTCTACTTTTCATCCGCAGACCAATAGTCAGGCTGAGCGGACCATCCAGACCTTAGAGAATATGTTGACAGCTTGTGCACTTTACTTTAAGGGAATTTGGGATGATCACTTACCGTTAATAGAGTTTGCTTACAATAATAGTTTCCACTCTAGTATTGGTATGGCTCCATTTGAAGCCTTATATAAAAGGAAGTATAGATCACCTATAGGTTGGTTCGAGGTGGGTGAAGCGGCTGTGAGTGGTCCTGATTTGGTATTTGAGGCTATGGAAAAAGTTAAGTTGATTAGGGAAAGGTTGAAAACTGCGTAGAGTCATCAGAAGTCATATGCGGATGTTAGAAGGAGAGACCTTGAATTTGAAGTTGGTGACTTAGTGTAACTTAAAATTTCACCATTGAAGGGGGTGAAGAGATTTGGAAAGAAGGGGAAGCTTAGTCCCCGTTATGTTGGTCCTTACAAAATTCTTAGCCGTGTTGGTAAGGTAGCTTATGAAGTTGAGTTGCCTTCCGAGTTGTCCTTTGTTCATCCAATATTCTATGTCTCCATGCTTAGAAAGCATATTAGTGATGCTGTGGTAGTGGATTCCTCTGTGAGTGCTGACATTCAAGAAAATCTTTCATTTTGATGAGATTCCTATTGAGATTCTTGATTTCAGTGTCCGAAGACTAAGAACAAAGAAGTTCCCTTGGTCAAGATGTTGTGGCGAAACTAATCTATTGAGGGTGCAACTTGGGAAGTTGAGGTGCATATGCGATCCAAGTACCCGCACCTATTTTCCGCGAACTCCGATCAAGCTGAAGGTACCATTCTTTCCTAAATCATGCACTTTTGATAAAAGTTGCAGTAGTTCAGCTGTCATTTATTATGTGTTCAGCTGTAGTTTCTTGAATTTATGCATTCTATGTTGCATTCGGAGTGATAAACAATGTTGTGATGAGTCTAACGAATGGTTTTATCTGTACGCTCTATTCCCTATCTAATCTTGGCATGTCTAGCGTCATTCGAGGACGAATGTTTCCAAAGGGGGAATGATGTAATACCCCGGGAAATTTTTCATTGAAATTTTATGCGTAAATATGTTGGGTTCTATCTTCTGGAATGAATTATAAATTTTTCATGAGAGATGTCTTAGATTATGACCCACCACTGCGTAGAGTACCGAATAAGCATTCCAACAATATGTGGATCATCCAAAACGGACACCCGAGCGACAAGTTATGAACATTCCGATCGAACTGTGAATAGTAGTGAACAGTAAAACGTGCAGGAAAAAGTACTGAGGCCTGGCGTATTTTTCCTCTAACTTTAAATGATCATAACTCATTGTACATAATGATCTTGGTAATCTACGATATATCAACGGAAAGCTATACGAGTCCTCTTTCCAATGAAATTAGTTTCATCCAATTTGTCTATTGGAGCAAAAAGTTATAGTCGATCTACTTCAGCCTATCAAAAGTGAATTTTTGTGTCAACTTCAAATGATCATAACTCCTCATACACAATGATATGGATAAGATACTATATATCAATGGAACGATATGAGAGTCCTCTTTCTAATGAAATTGGGTTTATCTAATTTGAATATCGAAGTAAAACGTTATGGTTGATCTACTTTAGACTATCAAATCAGTCCACCAAAGGACAGATTCGAGAATTTTTTTGATTTTTTGGGGCGTTTTGGTCATTCTCCCTCACCCAAAATCCATCTAAACCCTATATTAAAGCCTATTAGAAGCATTATATGTTATATTTCATCAAACTCCCTAAAAAAAAAAAAACTAAGCTCCTACATCCAACTTAAAGAACCTCCAAAGTTCACCACTAATCCTGCAAATTTATTAAAGATTCTAAGTTCCTAGTTCAAGAACTCCAAGAACCATCATTCAAAGGCACGATTAACATCTCAAAAATGAGTATCGATCTAAAGTTCATCATTCAAGGTATGTGGAGTTTTACAACAAGAACTCTCTTTCGTTATTGTGCCCAACAATAATTTTCTTTACAAAGGCATGATTTTTATTTGATTTTTATGAATATGAAGCATGAACCCATGTCTTATGATGATTATTATGAAATCCTGATGTTTATGATTTTGAAAGATGAATTTAAATGTGTGGTGATATAAAGCGTGAATCTCGAACGATATTTATCATGATTTTGATATTTAGGTCGTGAATCCCTATTAGAAATTGTATTTTTTATAAAGTGTGTGTTATAAGCACGTTGATGTTGAATATTTGAGATATTTTGAATGATTTGACCTTTTGAGTTAATGGAGTTATTTTGAACTCGAGTGTGAAAGAAAACCACAACGTGGTTGATTTTGATAGATGGGAAGCATGATGGCTCCCGATGTATATTTATATATTACTGAAATTGTTTTGTTGTGGATTGTCTTTGAAATAATCTGAGCTATGTCCGAGAGAAATCTTTAGCACTGAGTGGAAGGTATAAAGCGACCTTACTTTCCTAGAACTACGTGCCCCTATAGGAGTGAGCCTAAAGCTGATTTATATAGTGATCACTAGTTTGTGTGGATTTGATATTGATAGTCCTACTCCGATGGCAAGGATAGGACGGCTCTCCCCAACGTGGGTTGTACATTGGACTCCATGTAGCTCACATGGTTTATGTCAGTTATAGGATCTCCCTCTGTGTGTGTGTTTCCTTGTGTCTATGGTTAATGGTGAAGTGATTTGAAAGTGGAATTGTGAAATTTATTCTTTCGAAAGATTTAAATGATATTTACATTATGAGAATTGATATTCTTGATGAACTCAAAGTGATTGACAAATTATATGATGACTCAAATGTGTTATTGTACTTATTTCATCTTCTCATGATTATGATGATTTTCTTCGGGCTATGTGTGTCTTTCATACATCCTGCATATTTCTTATAAATATTTATAATAATGATGTTTATACAACTACATACACCCCCATATACTCGGTTCCTTTCCATGGTACTAACCCACATCTTCAGATGTGGGCTGCATTTTCTCGAAATGTAGGTTCTGGTGCTCAGTTCCAGTTTTGACAGTGATTCTTTGGGCACGCTGTTCTATATCCTCTGTTGTGGTGAGTCCTTATGTTCCGAGGACGTGATGTCTGATGTTGGTTTCACAAAATTGTTTACATTTGATAAATGAGTATGAGTCAGTTGGGCATGTCTCAATGGCTCGCTTGTTTTATTGATTTTCTTAGAGACTTGTTAGACTAGTATAGATGTTGGGGGTTGACTAATAAGTCGTATTTTGTTATCTTTATGAAATTCTTTTATTCTTGGATGATAATTACTCTGTTGATATTTGAGGGTTATTTATGGAAACCCCGTTGATTTGTGTTGAACTGAATGTAAATGGCTCAAAGGGTTAGCTTGGGGCTACTCGTAGCCTCAAGCACCGTGTGACGCTCCGGGACCCATTTTCTGGGGCGTTACATGTTAAGTATAAATCCATTCAGCATTCAGACACACAACATATTTTTATACTTGGTGTAGTATTCAATTTTCATGTTAATATATGTGTGTTCATTACATATATGTATCTTAATTAGTTTCCCATCTGACATATTAGTATCTTCAAAGTACTAATTGCATACTCTTCTTAGTGTTTTGTTGTCTCATGACATAGGTTCAGACGTTTAGTTCCCATCTTGTACTTAGTCCATTCCTGTGCCACTCAGCTACAACATTAGTGAGTCCTCATCAGTCGAGGACTAGAAATTTTATTAGTTATTCATTCTAGTATTTTTACTTCATGATATTTTAGTTAGTCAGATTTAGTTTGGGACCTATCCCAACAACTCATCATGTTTAGAGGCTTTTAGATAATCAAATGATTAGACATATTTTTCAGTGGTGTGTTCTAGTTACCTTTGATATTGCTTTGATTATCAAATACTTTTAAATGACTTGTGCATTGTATTTTGTTATCTTCTCTTAGTATTTAAAACTTGTGCTAGATCATGGGTTAGCTTGGGGTCACTAGTGACCTTGAGAACCATGTTACGACTAGGGGATAGTCTCGGGTCATGACAAAAGCCAAGAATGAAGAATCTCTATCAATCACCACCATACTTATAGTCCCATTTTGAAAAGAATAGTGGGTTAGAGTCTAGCCCCGAGCATGAGGATGAGGAAGCTGATGATGAAAACAGTGGGTCAGAAAATGCAAAGTCTGAGAACAAATGGTCAAACAATAAGGAGAAAGAGAGAAAGAGAGCAAAACCAGTGACAACCCAGTTGAGATACCACCACCTCCTACTCTTGGACTATTATAGACTGAGACTACTCTTGTTCCCATTGTTAATCGGTAGGGTTAACCTAGGATGCAGGAATTCTATGAGACAGACATCGCTATCACCCTTTCCATGCAAAGACCAAAAAGAGGGTTCTACTTAGAGCCCAAGCTGAGTACTACCAACATGTTTGAGATGTCGAAATCTAAAGCAAGACTTAGATAGTACCACTTTGAGTGGATAACCAGATCTCAAGGACAGTATAGCCTATTATTAGTTCAAGAATTTTATAAAGTTTATCAAATAGAGATAAAGTGGTTGCATCCATAGGGGCAATTATGGAAGGGTGGTAATCTATTAAAGATAGTAATGATTAGAGGAATTTAGGTGAACATCTCAATATAGACCATATCTAGGTTTCTACATGGCCCAAATTTTTTGTTGTCGGCCAACACAATCAAGATTGATTACCGCATAGATGAGATACAAAAAGTGAAGATGAAATAAATTTAATTAGAAGATAAGTTCACTCAGTTTAGGTGGATGGATGGTATCATTGATATAGCATAATAAGAGGCGCCTTGGGTGGTTGGTCCTATAAATAGGGATAATGTACTGAGTCCAGACTAAACTGAATTGGCCATAGGTATCATGGAGGGATACAAAATTGATGTAGCTAGGATTATAGTGAGATCTGTGATCCAGCATTGAGCATAGATACAATCTTAGCTTTCCCATGTCTATTGATGTATTTGTGTTTGGACCAGGGTGTGCGAGAGACCCCGAGTGTAGATTATTTTTCCCAGGTATGGAGGACCACTAATTTAGGCTTGATAAGAATTTTTCCAACCCCATTTCAAAGGAAAATGTGGGTTCTATGTTACTCCAAGAGGTATTTCTAGATAGAGGGCATGGCATGGATACTCTAAAATTTACCGACATTAGTAATACCCCTATTGAGACTACCTAGTTCGAACCTCATGCCTCAGCAGATAGGGCCGGTACTTCATAGATTCCAACCCCACTTCCTACAGCGAGACCATTTACTTCTAGGCTAGCTTCCACTAGCTATGCTCTAGTTCTATTAGCCTTTCAGATAGATGTGCGAAAGAGATTAAGTACCCTTGAGCGTAAGGTAATGAATACTGAGTAGGGGGTCTAACCATAGGAGTAATGACCCTTTAGGTTATTTTCATGATTTTTCTCATGTTCACCATTAAAGATTTTCCATAGCTGGCCCAAGTCACTTATGACTTACTAGAATCGATAGTTTGATTACCGAGTAGCTCGTTTGGTTTTTAGAACCATTTCCTTATTTAGAACTCTTCGCTAGTTCAAAATGGCCATCGACCAAAAACTTTGGTATAACAATATGGGATGCAAATTCTGACTACACCAGTAGCTTTAAAATATTAATTTTAGGTTGGGTAGACCTTTGGTTTGGATCTTGCTCAGCCGAACATATTTTAACTAGTTGATCAGAACGTTAATACATTGGAAATTTAGGTGTAGGGATCACATTTGGTTGAAACGACCTAGAATAGAGAATCCAAATTTTCCAACATGCTAGGAACATCAAAATTAGGATGGTTGCAAATCTCATTTGCAAATATTAGACTCCGGATGTATCTTGAGGCATTGGCCAAAACTTGGAATCAAATTCCAAGTTTCAGCCATCATCAAGTGCAACAAGATACCTCGATCATGGAGGCATTGGTATGATTGTGATGTTGTGATTGTTACTAGAGTAGGTATGCGATCGTACTAGCTGAGGGCCTAGGAAGTGATTTTTTTAATGCTCTTTTTGGCTAAGAATTGGCTATTTTCCCATTGTCTTGATTCCCAAAACCCTAATAGAGAATGTAGATCTTAATTTGAGTCTTGGTTTTTCATTAGGAGCTTAACTAACTTGCATAATCATGAATAACATCAAATCTAAGATATGAATCTTTTAATTTTAGTGTTGAATTCTTGATTGTTTGACCCAAAATCTCAAATGGATAGAGGATTGATTTTAGCCCAAAATGTGATTGATTTGTACCAATTTCTTGAGTGTTATAACTCCTTAATGGTAATTGAATAATAGGTTGGTCTTAGAAAGTCATTTTCCATTTGTGGGACCCACTTAGGTATTTTTGATGTTGTTTTAGACCTGAAGCACAATGATGCAATATGGGTGTTGATATTCTTGTAATAATACATAGATTGTGTTTTTGATAACTTAGCTCATGGAAGAAGCTTCAATTAAAGGGAAAGAAAGATTGTTGGTTCGTGAGCTATATTTTGATTTGAGGTAGGTTTGGATTATTTATGTTAAATTAAGCTTCATTGTAGTATAATTATGATATCTTTCTAAGATTGGGCGGGTTCTTAGATGTTGAAATGGTAATGTTTAGGATTAGTGAATCACTTAGGCTTTTGAACACATAAAGGGTGATATTTGACTCATAGTCTAGAACCTTGGTTAGTTGGACTTGTTATCTCATGAATAGCATGAGAATTCTCTAGTTTCTCTAGTTAGATGGTAGTGACCTTATTCACTCAACTTAAGAACATGTCGACCTAAATATATATAGTTGTGAATTGGCATTAGATGCTTTAGATGACTTAAGAGTAATACTTGAGGAAGAATTATCCCATAGAACTAGTGTGGGTTGTTAAACCCTTGAGACATGATTTAGATAATTTAGTCTAATTCTGGGTAGAAGTTAGACTTGAAGAAACTAATTTGGGATATTAGAAGTGGAACTTGACTTGCCTTAATCTTGAACTACGTAACTTCATTAGTGACCTAGATACTTATTGAATGCCTAGAATATACTTTTGGTAATATGATAGTGAAACTCAGTAAATGGTTTATTCATGGTGTCAATTTGAAAATAATGTGCATACTTGATTGATTATCTTTTTTTCATTACTTCGCTAACAGCGGAAAGCCTTGTGAATTGAACCTATGGCTCTACTATCACTTGACTTATTGGCTAGTTTACTATGTAAGCCTTGGATTATGTCATTACTTATATTATGCTTAAGCCTAGTGACTAAACTTATGTTTGTGCAAAAGAATCCCTTTGTTCTAGTATTGCCAATCATGCCTAGTAACAAAGAATCTAGAAAGTATAACCATGACTCTTAATTGACCATGCTAATAATCAAGTCAAGCACGTTAATGTATTGAATGTTCACACTATATAGATATGCATGTTCATGCACTTACTATTATAATGTATTAACAATGAATGGTGAAATTCTATGATATGTCTTTCCTTGCTTCTTTTACACTCTATTATTTGTAGGGCTTGTACTTGTCAATGATTTGGCTATATATATATATATATATATATATATTCATGTTATGATGAATATCGATGCTATGGTGAATGTTAATGATATTATGATGTCCAGTAAGTTTGGAGAATATGTTAATGATATTATGATGCCCGTCAAGTATGGAGAATATATTAATAATCTGATGATGCCCGATAAGTATGGAGGATATGTTGATGGTATGATGATGCTCGTTAAGTTCGAAGGATATATTGACGACATTATGAGTCCACGTATATCTGAAAGATATATTGATGATATTATAATGCTCGATAAGTCTGGAGGATATATTGATAATACTATGATGTCTGGTACATCTAGAGGATATATTGATGATATTGTGATTCCCGATACATTCGGAGGATAGATTGATATTATGATGATGCCCGGTAATTTTGGGGGATATATTGATGATATTATGATGCCCGGTACATCCATTGGAAATATTGATTATACTATGATGCCCGGTACATTCGAAGAATATATTGATGTTATCTATGGTAAAAATGTGTATATATGATTATGTGTGATTATGTCTTTATATGATTACATCCACGTGTGCCTTGAAGATATGATGCTAATCATGGGGTGTCAATTATAATTACACAATCCTAATCAATTGTTTAGTATTGTAGTTCTCACTAGTCTTAAATGGTGAGTAGAAATAAATTTGGTCGAATAATGAGTTAAGGCTAATTAGCAAGTGGAATCTTTTATAGAAATATGAATCCACCTAGTGGGTTTGTTTGGCTTGAATAAAGGGATTAACTAACAAAACTAGTTGACTACTAAGTGACAATTTTACTTGATGACTAGAAATCTAGAATGCTAAATAAAGGACCCTGTTGGATGAAATGTGATATAGCTACTGTCATTGTTATGTGGTCGATGGTGATAATAAATAAGAATTGATGATGACTAATAGCATTGATGACTATGCATAATTTTGTTGGTTTGTTAAATAAGCAAAGGTAGATTGTGATACTATATAGTAAGAGGCACTGATTGATAGATAGATATGTGCATTTGATGAGTTGTAACCTTTTCCTATATAATAAATAGTACGCCTATGATAATTAGAAATAAGCTTTGGTGTAATGGCATCTATGGATTAGTAGTGCCTCTTGACTAGGTGTGGATATCGGCTATTTAGTGAATAATAGTTAGTGCTAACTCATGGTTGAGGTTAATGTAAAGAATCGATTAGGCCATTATTGGAGATCCTATATGGACTACTGAATTAGTAGCCTAATAATTATGATAAGTGTTGGTTAGTTAATGACTAGACAGAGTGTATTGATATCATAGATGTTTAAATGGCTATATAACTATGGTTATGATTGCCTTATTATATGTTATTTCAATTGCAGTAATTGATGATGATTATGGATATTGGTAAATGACCGTTGATGGGAATTTTTAAAACCATGCATTATGAGATGTTGGTTATATATCTCGATATGTGATGACTTGATCTATTTATGCACTCTTCGATGGTATGGAACATCGTGATGAGTTCTTTACTTTATGTTCTTTTGGGTGTACTCTCCAGTTGTATGGGATGACGTGGTGGGTTCTTTTATTTTATGCTCTAATGGGTTTATGTGCATTGAACTTGGTATTTATGTGGTTGCAATTGTATATATGTTTCTTTACACTTTCGAATTGATTACTCATGTCATAAGGTGGTTTTGGTATGTATTGATATAAGATATCATATTATTGTTCTAGTTTATTAGTTATTTTGAATAGTGATGACGAAGACGATTTAGGTTTAATTTTGTACCTTGACTTAGAGATTTTATCTTGCGCTATATCATCTTTATATCATAATTTATCCTAGTCGGTCGATGATGCCTACTGAGTATCCATTGTTTTAGTACTCATACTACCCTTTTATACTTTATTGGTGTAGACCCGAGTTCTAGTTGTCACCGTTTAGTTGAGATCAGGAAGTGTTGATCATTTGAAGACAGGGTGAGCTCTTGGAGTTCTGAGTCACCGGTTTCCCTCTTATACTTATTTAGTATTTTGTATTCAATATAAATGTATAAGACTATTTAGACTTTGGTTTATATTTCCAGTTATGGTACTTAGATGCACTTGTACTGATATTACCAGGTCTTAGGATTGGTTTTCGTAGTTGATTGTCTCTTATGGATTAGTATTTCTTATGATTGTGTTCATTTATTATGGCCCTGGTCGGGAATTTCTACCAAAGTAACCCATTGCCTTATCTTCGGTTATGGTGTTACCTCACCTACTGGTGGGTTTTAATAGGTGCCATCACGACTTGTGAATCTAGTTGTGATAAATTAGTATTATAGCCTAGGTTTCACCGGTATTATTGGTACAAGAGCTAGTGTCTAATAGATTTTTATCGATTGGAATGTTGATCTATTTTCTATCTTTGAGAGGCTATGGGACATTCTTAGGAGTCCTTCACTTCTTTCACTCATATCATGCTTAGAGTCTGAGTTGGTTTGTAGGATATTTTCTTGACTTTTACTCTTTCGCAGATTCCCTAGACACGTGCAACAGCTATGCGTGATGAGGATCGTGAGACTGATCCTAAAGATCCTACTTCTGTTCTAGGACATCCTCATGATGTGTCCTTAGTTAGGTAACAAGATGGGCTACCTCCCCCATACCCTATTCCTGCACCTAAGCCAAAGATTCTTCTGCCACAGTCAACGGTGGGCCAAGGACCATCCCAGGATCCATCAGGTTCTATTCCTTCTTCTTTGCTCAGAGACACCTTGGTTCAACTGTTGGGTGTTATTGATGGTTCGCAAACTACTAAGGTAGGAGCATAGCCTATAGATACAGCTCCTGGAGTTGAGATTTCTCCTATGCCAGAAGTTGTTTAGTCAATGGCCATTCAAATAGTTGTGACCCATCCTACTATGTCTAGGAGGAGCAAAAGATGCTGGGTAGGTTTGTAAGGTTGGCTCCACGTAGGTTTTCTAGTGCTCCTAGACAGGATGCATTTGAGTTTCTTACTAGTTGTGAGGATAGTCTTTGTGGCTTAGCCCTTTTAAAGACTCGTGGTGTGAACTACACCATATTTCAGTTGGATTTGTCTGCTCAACATTGGTGGAGAGGCTTTATGAGTTCTAATCTAGTTAGAGTTTCTCCCATATCATAGGGTCTATTTTCTAAGATATTCTTAGAGAAGTATATATCGTGTAGCCTAAGAGATCGACTAAGGGATCAGTTCACTAGATTGGAGCAGGGTTCTATGACAGTCTCCAAGTATGAGGCTCATTTCCATGAGTTGGCCAGACATCCGACTTCTACTTTAGATACTGAGTATGAGAGAGTTTGTTGCTTTGTCAGAGGATTAAGACTCCCTATTCGGATTCTGACTCATAGTTTAGTTGTTACAGATAGGACCTTTGCTGAGGTTTTAGATCATGCTAGAGTAATGAAGGACATGCATTATGAGGGTCGTGATAAGAGGCTCAAGTACCAGGGCAGGTTTGGTAGGATCCATAGTAGTTCCCCATAAAGAGGTGGTAGTTCAAATATTGGGCATCCTTCGCAACCATCTTTTCAGCCATAAAGTCAAGCTAGTCACCAGTTCAGGCAACTCATCAGACTACTGACGGATGTCAGTTTGGTACCACTAATCTCTCTGGTAAGGGCAGTGGTCAGTTTTTCAGAGGTTAGTCTGTAGGTGTGCTATACGTTGTTGTTACTCCAGTTTGGCTATATCTATGAGTTCTAGTTTTGGTCATGACTCTTGTTTTGTTTGTATGTTTCCTGGTCATTTTTAGAGAGATTAACCTAGTCGTAGGGCGATGGCTATTTCATCTCAGGGTACTACTTCTATTAGGGTAGTTTATCCCTTAGGTAGAGGTGGATTACAAGGTTGCCAGGGTGGTTACTAGAGTGGTCGAGGTGGTACTCAGGCAAGCAGTATAGACGGTCAGTTAGGTTCCCAGATAGGTAGCGTGCTTGGTCAGTTATATTTAGTACCTTCTAGACCCAAGATTGAGACTTTAGATGTTTTAGTTTCAAGTATGATTTTGGTGTGCCGCAAGTTGGCTCTTTCTTTATTTGATCCTAAATCCATGTATACTTATATACCTGCTTATTATGTACCACTAGTAATTTATTATATATGTCATTGCGTGTATCTAATCCAGTGGGTGATTCTTTAGTTGTGGCTCGAGTATTCATATCATATGTTATGATAGTTATTGATGTTGATACTTATGCTGATTTTATTATTCTAGATATGCTGGATTTTGATGTGATTCTAGGCATAGATTAATTGTCCCACTTTCATATGGCCATAGATTATTTTTCCAAGACTGTTACCTTAGCCATGCTCGGGGTACCCCCATAGTGTATCAGGAAGCAGTTAGTTGCGAGCCTACAGGGATTATTTCTTATGTTTGTGCTATGAGACTAATATCAAGAGGTTGCGAGTCTTAACACACTTATATATGTGATACTTATGTGGAGAGTCCATCGCTTGACTTTATTCCTATTATTTATGAGCTTCCTGATGTGTTCCCTATTGACCTTCCTGGTATTCCCCTTGACCATGAGATTGAGTTTGCTATTGACCTTAAATCTGGCGCCCAACCTATTTCTATGGCACCTTACCGTATGGCTCCTGCTGATCTTAAGGAGATAAATTCACAACTTCAGGATCTTCTTGGTAAGGGTTTTATTAAGCTGAGTGTGTCCCCACGTGGAGCTCTTGTATTTTTTTGGAAGAAGAAAGATGGCTCCATGCATATATATATAATTATAGGCATCTTAATAAGATCACATTAAAAAACCATTATCCTATGCCTCACATTGATGACTTTTTCAACCAGCTTCAGTGTGCGTTCATGTTTTCTAAGAATGATTTGAGGTCTAGTTATTATCAGCTGATGATTCCGGCTGAGGATATCCCAAAGATAGCTTTCAAGACCCATTATGGTCATTATGAGTTTTTAGTGATGTTTTTAGGGCTGACTAATCCCCCATCTACGTTCATGGATTTGATTAACTATCTATTCATACTCTACCTAGACTCTTTCATCATTGTATTTATTGATGACATTCTTATGTTTTTTAGGAGTAGTGAGGAGCATGTACGACACTTGAGGATTGTGCTCCAGACCTTGCAATATCATGTGCTTACTTTAAAGTTCTCTAAGTATGGGTTTTGTCTTGAGTCAGTGTCATTCCTTGGACATATGGTATCTAGAACCGGTATCATGGTAGACTCGGTTAAGATTATGATGATTTGTGATTGGGTTAGGCCTATATCTTCGACTAAGGTTCGCAGTTTTAGTGGTTTGGCTAGTTATTATAGGCTCTTTGTTGAGAGCATTGCTACTATTTTAGCCCCTATGACCAGATTGAATTAATGGTCCAAGTAGTATTAGTTGAGCTTTAGAAAGCTCAAGTATTGTCTTACTTCAGCTCCAGTGTTAGATCTTTTTGTTGAAGATGTGGAATTCACCATGTTTTTTAATGCTTTAGGTGTTGGTCTTGGTTTTGTTTGGATACAGCAGGGTTGTGTCATTGCTTATTCTTCTAGACAACTGAAAGTGCATGAGCGTAACTACCCTACTCATGATTTGGAGTTGGCAGTGGTAGTTTTTGAGCTCAATATTTGGAGACACTATTTGTATGGTATGCATTGTGATATTCTCACCGATCATCGCAGCCTTTAGCATCTTATAACCCAGTAAGAGCTTAATGCTCACCATCTTAGATGGATGCATTTTCTAAAGGATATGTTATGTCCATCTTGTATTATTCGGGTAAGGCAAATATTGTAGCTGATGCCTTGAGTCACAAAGTGGTGATTATGGATAGCTTGGCATGCATATCAGTTTCTCAAAGGCCCATGGCACAAGACATTCACTCCTTACCTAATTTAATGGCTCGTCTTGATATTTCAGATCCTGCAAGGATTTTTTCTTGTGTAGAGGTAAGGTCCTCCCTATTTGAGCAAATTTGTAATCGTCAGTATGAGGATAGAAAAATGTGTTTTATACATGACCAAGTGGTGAGTCTGAGAGGCACACCATTGATTTTGAGGGTATTTTGAGATTTTAGGGTCATAATTTTATTCTTAAAATTGATGATTTGACTCGGTTTATTCTTCAAGAGGATCACTACTCTTGATATTCTATTCATCCTAAAATAGATAAGATGTATAGATATTTGAGGCAGCATTATTGGTAGAAAAATATGAAGAGAGATATGGGAGACTTTGTGGCTCACTGCCTATGTTGTCAGTAGGATAAGGCCAAGCATCAGTGTCCAGGTAGATTGACTCACAGATTACCCATTCCCAAGTGGAAATAGGAAAGGATTACTATGGACTTCATTAGTGATTTACCTTGTAGTTCCCATTGTCATCATGGTATTTGGGTTATTGTGGACCGTTTGACCAAGTCAGAAAATTTTATTCCTATTTAGATGACCTTCAATGCTGAGAGATTAGCCCAGATTTATGTTCGAGAGATAGTTTATTTGCATGGGGTGCCTATTTCTATCACATCAGATCGTTGTTTTGTATTTACTTTCCAATTTTAGAGGGTATTCTAGGAGAAGTTGGGTACTCGAGTAGATTTGAGTACTACTTTTCATCTGCAAATAGATGGTCAGCTTGAGCAGACTATTCAGGTGATTGAGAATATGCTCTGAGCCTGTGTTATAGATTTTGGAGGACAGTGGGATCAGTACTTAGCATTGGCAGAGTTTGCCTACAACAAAAGCTATCATTTAAGTATTGAGATGGCGCCTTATGAGGTTTTGTATGGAAGGAAATGTCGTTCTCTGATAGGATTGTTTCAGACTTCTAATGTTAGATCCTGTAGTATAGATTTTCTCTAGGACTCATTGGATTGAGTCAAGGTGATTCAGGATAGGTTGAGAGTTGCCCCAAGTAGTCAAAAGGCCGAACGTAGGCTCCGTTCCTTGAGATTTAGAGTTGGTGACCATTTGTTTCTTTGTGAGTTACCCATTAGTGATGTGATGAGATTCAAAAGACAGGGTAAGTTTAGCCTTCGATACATTAGTCCATTTTTATTCCTCCGCACATTTAGTGAGGTGACCTATGAGTTAGCCTTGTCTCCATATTTCATTATTGTTCATCTGGTGTTCCATGTCTCTATGTTTCATAAGTATATTCCTGATCCATCTCATGTGCTTAGGTGGGATTTAGTCCAGTTAGATGAGTAGTTGACCTTTATGGGGAAGTCCATGCTTATTTTGGCTTGTGGTGTGAGATAGTTAAATTGTGAAGAGATTCATATAGTTAAGGTTCAATAGAAGCACTGCCCAGTGAAGGAGGCCACTTAGGGGTTGAGAGCGAGATACGGGCCCAGTATCCTTATTTGTTAGATACTTCAGGTATTTTATTCATCTTTAACTTTCGAGGATGAAAGTTCCTTAGTAGTGGATATTGTAATGACCCTTCAGTTCATTTCTCATGATTCTAATTATCTTTGCGTTTAGATCTTTTCCATAGCTTCCCAAGTAATTTATGACTTGCTGGAACCAATAGTTTGATTACTGGGCAGGCCGTTTAGTTTTTAGAACCATTTCCCCTTTTAGAAGTCATTATTGGTTCTAAATGACCATAAATAAATACTTCAGTAAAATGATATCAGATGCAAAAAAACTTTAGTAAAATGATATTAGATGCAAATTTTTACTATGCCAGCAGCTTCAGAATATTGATTTTAGATTGGGTAGACCTTTGGTTCGAGTCCCGCTACACCCAAACACATTTTGACCAGTTTGTCAAAAAGTTGATAAATTGGAAATTTAGGTGTAGTACCGACATTTGGTCAAAATGACTTCGGATGGAACATCTGATTTTTCCAACTCGCCTGGAACATTGAAATCAGTGTGGTTGTATATATCATTTTCTCATGTTGGACTCCGAATGCATCCCGAGGCCTTGGCTGAAACTTGTCTATCCTACTCCCAATAAAGTCGACCATGTGCCTTGTGTGAGTGAGATATTAGTATATTCTATGTTTGTGGCTGATGCTAGAACTTTCCTGGTATGTATGTAAAGAGAAAATAAAGAGTGTAAGTCTAGGAGATATTTTAGGCATTTCTTTGGCAACCATACTTGTTTACCTTCTTTTTACCTACCCATGGACATTATCCTAGTTAACCCCTTTTGAGCCTTTAGCCTATTTTCTTTGACAACCTCATATGTAAGCCTAATCCATTTTTTTTCAAGACCATAATTTGATCCAAATTCCTAAATACTTTAAAGTATAAAGTCATGTGACAAAATAAGAGGAAATTGGGTGAGTATGATGCTTTAGAATGTATTGGTGCTTGAATTTGTTATGAAAAAGAAAGTGCTATCATAAGAGGTATGTTATGAAAAGAAAAAGGAAAGGAAAACTAAAAAGTTAGTTATGTTCAAAATTGAAAAAAAACAAAAGAGGAGAAAAAGGGTGGTAGAATAAAAGAACGTAGAAAGGTTGTTTGAAAGAAAAAGTGTTAATGATACAATGTGATGTATTAAAGCGCTTTGGAACATAGTCACTATTTCTGGCCAAAATAGTCCTACCCGTCCCTTAGCCTACATTACAACCATCAAAAGACCTATTTGATCCTAAGCTTAGTACTCTGACATTTAGTGGACCATTACACTAAGGGCAAGCCTATGGTCGCCAGTTGCTGCATATGAATTCTTTGTGAGAGCGAGAGCAAGGATATTTCTATACCAATGTTTGATAAGTATACTATGCTTGAGAGTAATTATGGGTAATATATTGTGAGACACACATGGTTGATAAGTTTTGGGTAGTGGTGTATGATTCTTTGTACCTTAACTTTTGGATACGAATTAACTACCATCACAAGTCAATGTTAGAGGTTGAATCGTTTCTACTAATGATCAGAAAACTACTCTTTGTTGATAATTGTTGTGCTTGTCTTGACGAATATTTTGTGTTGTTACTATGAAACCCTAAGTTGATGATTTAGGTGGACATGATAGTTTGTTCGAGGACGAACAAAGCCTTAAGTGTGGGGTGTTGATGATAGGCGAATTTACACGCCTATAGCACTAGATTTTGCCCTTATTTTAGCCAAGTTTTGAGAACAAATTATATATTTCATGCACTTTTAGTCCTTTTTCCTGTAAGTGAGCTAACGAACATGATTAGCAAGTTTTCAGTTATAAATGATGCAAAATTCAGCATTTTATGGATAACTTGATGCCAAATAAAGCTTCACGAAAGGAGGAGAGCAAAGCTTGGACGCCAAGGACCAAAAGTGGCGCATGGAAAATCTATCCCGGGCAAAAACAGCAATTCTGAAGACTTTGGGGACTAGCAGTAATTTATTAGGATTAGGATAATGATACCTTAACCTAGTAGGATTGGGTTAAGTAATTCATTAGCTTAGTAGGAATAGGATATGGGTATTATAAATACCCTATTTTGCTAGAGATTTTTAATTCATTCACCCATTCATTCCCTCATTCCATCAATTCCCATCCATCCATCCATCAAAACATTTCTCTTTATTAATTCATTGTTGACATTATTTTTCATCTATTCGACTTTTAATTTCACAACAAAAGAATCGCTATTTTGCAAGGAATTCACGCCTAACACCACACCACGCCATACTACACGCGAGATCTTTTATTGTGGTATAATGATAATGTCTATTGTGATTTCCATCGCACTCATGAATAGCTAAACTTCTCTGTTGGGGTTATGGAAGCCTTATGAGATACTATCTAAGGCTATGAGTTTGTGAATTCGTGACACGTGTGTTGCTTATATCATTATTCTCTTCATCTTAATGCAAATTCTTGTGGCTGCAGACGCATAGAATAACGCTAGTATAGCATTAACTTGTTCGAAAGAAAAGTTATATGTCTGGAAAATAGATAATGTCAAGGTAATAGGGTCCCATCCCCTATTAAAAAGTTAGTGCCGTAACTGGATTAACCTCTTGGAAAATTTGTACCATTAGATACGCTTTAAGCTCGAAAGAGTGAAAGTGAAATAGTCCTTGTTGAGGTCGAAAAATGCTTGGATTTACCATCGAATACAATTCTCTATAAGCACATGCATGTCTGAATTCCGCACAACTCATAGCCAATAGAGACGTACAACTCATAAGGTGGACATAACCCCAACTTCTCAATTCTCATTGTTCAACAACCTACCAAGCAAACCGTTTTTACTCTTCTATTTTCTGCTTTTACTTTACTATTTTGTTTACATTACTTGCACGACAAAACTCCCCCCTTTTACGAGACTTGCACTAAAAGTCTAGTAATATTTGCTTACTTGTTGACCAATTTATTCCCTGTGGGATCGATACCCAACCCAGTGGGGTTCTATATTTGACTACGACCGCTTTACACTCCTACGAGAGCTGTAGATTGAGCGTTATCAGAATCCAAATTCCAAGTTTCAGCCATCATCAAGTGCAGTAAGATACCACGATCACAGAGGCATTAGTGCGATCGCGATATTGTAATCGTTGCTAGCATGGGTGCGCGATTGCACTAGATGAGGGTCTGGGAAAGGATTGTTTAAATACTCTTTTTGGCCGAGAATTGGTCATTTCCCCCCATTGTCTTGTGTCCCAAAACCCTAATAGAGAGTGTAGACCTTAAATTATGTCTTGAGTGTTGATTTTGGAGCTTGAATAACTTGTCCAATCGTGAATAACATAAATCTAAGGCATGACTCCTATAATTTTAGTGTTGATTTTTTTATTATTTGACCCAAAACCCCAAATTGCTTGAGGATTGATTTTTGCCCAAAATGTGATTTATTTGCACTAATTTCTTGATGGTTATATATCTCTAATAGTATTTGAACAAAGGGTTGCTCTCAAAAACTCATTTTTCATATGTGGGACCTACTTGGGTTGTTTTGGTTTTGTTTTGGACCCAGAGCATAATAGTGCAATATGGGTGTTGATATTCTCATAAATGCAAAGATTGTGTTGTTGATAGCTAGGCTCGTGGAAGAATCTAGGAGGAAAGGAAAAGTGAAGATTATTGGTTCGTGATCTATATTTGGATTCGAGGTAGGTTAGGATTACTTGTGTTAGATTGAACTTTATTGTAGTATAATTGTGATATCCTGCTAAGATTGGGTGGGGTATTAGATACTAAAATGGTAGATGGCAATGTTTGGGATTAGTGAATCACTTAGGCTTATGAACACATAAAGTGTGATATTTGACTCATAGTCTAGAACCTTGGTTAGTTGGACTTGTTATCTCATGATTAGCATTTGAATGCTCTAGTTGCTCTAGTTAGATGGCAATAACATTGTTCACTCATCTTAAGATTATGTCCACCTAAATATGTATAGCTATGAATTGGCATTAGATGCTTTGGATGACTTAGGAGTAATACATGAGAAAGAATTGTCCTATAGAACTAGTGTGGTTTGATTAACCTTTGAGAAATGATTTAGATAACTTAGTCTATTTCTAGGTAGAATTTAGACTAAAAGAAAATAATTTGGGATTTTATTAGCGAAACTTGACCCACCTTAAGCTTGAGCTACATAACTTAATTAGTGACCTAGATACTTGTTGAACATCTTGAATATGCTTTTGGTAATATAATGGCTAGACTCGGTAAATGGTTTATTCGTGATGTTGATTTGGAAATAATATTCATACTTGATTGATTATATTATTGTCATTACTTGTATACCAGTGGAAAGCCTTGTAAATTGAACATATGGCTATTCTATCACTTGACTTATTGGCTAGTTTACTATGTGAGCCTTGGATTATGTCATTACTTACATTATGCTCAAGCGTAGTGACTAAACTTATGTTTGTGTTGAAGAATTTATTTTGTGCTAGTATTGTGAATCATGTCTTATAAGAGAGAATCTCAAAAGTATAATTATGACTTGTAATTGACCATGCTAATAATCAAGTCAAGCTCGGCAATGTATTGAGTGTTCACAACATGTGCATATACATGTTCATGCACTTAATATTATAATGTATTGATAATGAATAGTGAGATACTATGATATGTTTTTCCTTGATTCTCTTACACTATTGTTTCTGGGGCTGGTACTTGTCAATGATTTAGCTACACACACACACACACACACACACACATATATATATATGTATTTATGTTATGATGAATATTGATGTTATGGTAAATGTTGATGATATTATGATGTCCGGTAAGTCCGGAGGATATGATGATAATATTATAAGGCCCGGCAAGTCTGAAGGATATATTGATGATATGATGATGCGCGATAAGTTTAGAGTATATGTTGATGACATAATGATGCCCGTAAGTCCAAAGGATATATAGACGATATTATGATGCCCGTTACATCCATATGATATATTGATGTTATGATGATTCCCAGTAAGTCAGGAGGATATATTGATGATATTATAATGCCCGATATATTCGGAGGATATGTTGATGATATTATGATGTCCGGTACATCTGGAGGATATATTAATGTTATGTATGTTAAATATGTATATTGTTCCTTACGTGTGACTATGCCTTTATATGACTACATCCGTGTGTGATTTAAAGATATGATAATAATCATGGTATTTCGGTTATAATTCTTCACCTAGTCAATTGTTTAGTGGTGTAGTTCTCACTCATGTTAAATAGTGAGTATAAATAGCATTGGCCGAATAAAGAGTTAAGGCTAATTGGAAAGTTGAATTTTGTGTAGAAATAAGAATCTACCCAGTGGGTGTATTTGGCTTGAATAAAGGGATTAACTAAGGAATATTGCCTAGTTAAATGAGTTGTGTGGAAACTAGGTGACTACTAAGTGACCATTTCACTTGATGACTAGAAGTCTAGAATGCTAGATAATGGACCTTGTAAGTTGAAATGTGATAACTAGCATTTGTGGTTGCTATGTGGTCAAAGGTGATAATAGGTGAGCATTAATGATCATTAATGTTATTGATGACTAAGTAAAATGTCGTGAGTTGTTAAATGAGGAAAGGTAGATTATGATGCTAGATAGTAAGAGGCCTTGATTGATTAATAGATATGTGTATTTGATAATGTGTAAACTTTTCCTATATAATGACTATTGCGCTATGATAATTAGAAATAAGCTTTGGTCTAATGGCATCAATAGATTAGTAGTGCCTCTTGACTAGCTGTGGATATCGGCTATTTAGTGAATAATAGTTAGTGCTAACACATGGTTGAGGTTTATGTAAAGAATCAGTTAGGCCATAATTGGAGATCCTATAACGACTAGTGAATTAGTAGTCTAATAATTATGATAAGTGTTGGTTAGTTAATGACTAGATAGAGTGTTTCAATATTACAGATTTCTAAATTGCTATATGACTATGGTTATGATTACCATAATATATGTTATTTAAATTGTGGTATATGATTATTATAGATCTTGGTAAATGACCATTGATGGAATTGTGGAAACCATGGATAATGAGAAGTTGGTTATATATCTTGATACGTGATGATTTGATCTATTGATGCACTCTTCGGTGATATAGGAAGTCGTGATGAGTTCTTTACTTTATGTTCCTTGGGTGTAATCCCCGGTGGTATGGGACGCCGTGGTGGGTTCTCTTACTTTATGCTTTAATGGACTTATGTGTGTTGAAATTGGTATTTATACGGTTGCAATTGTATATATATCCATTTATACTTTTGTATCGATTACTTATGTTATATGATAGTTTTGGTATGTATTCATATGAGATGTCGTACTATTGTTCTAGTTGATTAGTTATTTTGTACAGTGATAACAAAGATGATTCAGGTTCAATTCTGTACCTTGTCTTAGAGATTTTATCTTGCTTTATATCATCTTTATATCTTACTTTAGCCCAGTCGATTGATGATGCCTACTGATTGCCCATTGTTTTTGTACTCAAACTACACTTTTGTACATTTTGCTGCAAACCCGAGTAATAGTTGTTGTCACTAAATTAAGATCATTGATCATTTTGAGATTGGTGAGCTCTTGGTGTTTCAAGTCGCCCGTTTTACTCTTATCCTTATTCAATATTTTGTATTCAAGACGAATGTATAAGACTATTTAAACTTTGAGTTGTATTTCCAATTGTCATACTTAGATTCTCTTGTACTAATATTACTAAGTCATGGGATTGGTATCCATAGTTTATTGTCTATTGTGGAACACTATTATTTATTATTGTGTTCATATATTATTGCCTTTGTAAGGCATTTCTACCAAAGTAACTCATTGCCTTAGCTCTAGGTTATGATGTTGGTGTAATACCCCATATTTCTGTCTAGCTTCTATTCGTCCCTAGAATATCAAAGATCTTTCTTCATAGATGAATACCTTTTATTCCCTATGGTATTTTCAAGAGTTTGACTTTTTATCATGTGTGAAATTGAATAAGATTTCCATTGATACCAAATTCGCCCAAATCCGGCACTCGGACAAAGAATTAGGACCATTTTAGTAAGACACTGTACCACCTGGTACTTTAGCGCGTCGCGGAGCCAGCAAAAATGATAATCGTCAAAATCCAGTGAGCCTCCGCAATTATGGCGCGTCACACCAAGGCTTCTTTTCCCAGTCGTCCAGTTTCCAATGAGCTGGTGCGATGTCAATGCGTCACGCCAGCGTGAAAAATTAGGATTTTCAGATTTCTTTATTTAATTCAAAGGACCAATTGGTAATTTCTTAAAGCCCCTAATCAGCCTATACACGGGATTTAAACCCTTAATAGCCAAAATTGCTCATTTATTTTCACTATTCCCCAAGAACAAAAGCATTCTCTCTCAAAGATAGAAAACCCTAGCCCCCAAGTTTCAAAAGCAATCTCAAGAATCCCTCCAAGAGTCTTCAAGAACTTCAAGAATCTAGATATCCAGGTATATTAGATGTTGATTATTTGGTTCCTTCCACCCAAGAAGTTCAAGAATCATTTTCTAAATCCAAATATTATATATTTCTCAGTTTTCATGATTCATGTGAATTGAAATTGAAGTTCATGTTGTTATTGAGTTTTAATTCATGTTTTATTTACATAGTTCCAAGTTTTGATCCTAGTATGTGATGTTTATGTGATGTTCATTATAAACCCCTTCAAGATGCATGTTTATTGATGTAACCATGTTAATTAGGTGAACTGAATGAAGTATGCTCCCCATATGTTTGATAAAATGCTTATGTGAACGAAACAGAGCCATTATAGCATGTTGACAAGAAATCCCCAATTTTGTATAAGTTAATGCATGCCAAGTGTTTGTTGAAAGTCCTTAGTGAATAAATTATGATATATTTCATGCATTCCTTATTGAATGAATTATGAGATAATAGTATCCACTCCCTATACATTTATATGTTTAAGACTTCTACGTGCTTAAAGATATGCTTCATTGATTGTGTTGTGAATGATAGCCTATTGCCATGTTATGTACGAGTTGTCCTATCTTGTATTGTTTATGTTTTCGTGTCTTGGGGGTATTTATACCCGACAAATTAGTTGTTTGTCTTGAGCCAGTGTCAGTTTTTAAGATACTCTCAATCAAGCCACGATCAGTAGAACTCAGACAGTCCCAGAACTTAGGAAATCTCAGTAATCTTAGTAACAATAGCATTCTAGCTTCAGTTCAGTAATCAATTTAGAAATCAGTAGTATTCCATCAGTCAACAAAACTCAGTGAACTTAGGTGAGCTCAATTAACCAGTACGGTCAGTAACAAATTCAGATCAGCCTAGTATAGTTTAAGAATCAGTTCAGAGTCTTTCAATTGGGAGTAGAATTCAGCACCAAGCGAGACTAGGGATGGGGTCTCACCCATTAGAAAGGACTGACATACTCAAGGATCACCAGTAAGGTAGGACTGATCCCAGGGGTCACCCGTTAGATAGGACTGACTCCACAAAAGTTATCTTTACCCGTGGCACGGTACTGACACCCTTCCAACTAGGGTTACAAGTTGGATCCCAAACTTAGCTAGAAAGGGCATGTCGGTTAGATGACTATCTCCCACAGTCTCAGCTTTAGAATCAGTCTCAGTAAAATAACTCAGCTCAGTAGCACAGATTCAGGATGTTAGATACAGTCACTCAATAGTATTATCAATGGATTTAGAGATCACCCGCTATATTGGACTGATCTCAGATTTAATCAAGCAGTACTAGTATCAGTACCAATGATTTATAGATCACCCATTAGATAGGACTGATCTCAAATACAGTCAATTAGTATCATGTACCATTAGATTCAGACATCACCCGCTAGATAGGACCGATCTCAGATTCAGTTAATAATCTTCATTATCAGTATATTTAGAGATAACCCACTAGATAAGATAGATCTCAACCTCAGTCAATCAGATATCAGTATCAGTAGACTCAGTAATTAGAAATCCAGTTATTAGAATTCAGTATTCAATATTCAGTGTTACTACGATTTCAGTTATAGTTTATGCACTCATGCATGTATCCTCATTCAGTAGTCTCATGATATTTAGTCAGTATTCTTCATGCATGTAAAACTTTGCATTCAGCCTTACCTCATCTAGCATACCAGTATATTCCCACATACTGATGCATACTTTTCTCTTGCGCTATGGTGTCTTATACCATAGGTTCAGAAGCACGGGATCCAGAGAACCCTTAGCAGTTCAGATTTAACCAGCAACAGTAGACTTAGCAGTGATTCCTTATCATTCAAGGATGTTCCTTATTTTATTATTGAATTATATTTAGCATTTCAGTAGATGGAGTTAGTTGGGGGATTGTCCCATCAACTCCATAGTTTAGACAATTTAGAGGCTTTTTCAGACTAGATGTTCAGACAATTGTATTAGTATTCAGTTTTTCAATTATATTTCAGTTTTTCAACCTTATGGCAAGTTTTCCTCCAGTGTATTATTCAGTGCTTAGTTAAAGATATCAGTCAAGAGTTATCTTGTGGTCCTTCTAGATTATAAGCACCGTGTAGGGTCTGGGACTTGGGGCATTATAGTTAGCTTACCTATTGGTGGGTTTTAGTAGGTTCTATCATGACTCATGAATTAGGTTGTGACAATGGGTTAAGAGGGAGATCCAGAGTAAGATTCGAGGTATGTATACCAGTTTGATGGGTTCGAGGGGCAAATTAGCCAAAAGCTGGCAAGCATTTAGGCCCCTGATCTAGCAGGTGTGCATGAGGCATTGGTCGTACTTTGAGCTATAATAGAGGATATACATGCATAGTTATTCCCGACTTACCCCATTATTAAGGAGATCCCAGAGTATAAGGTGCCAGAGATTTAGGGCACCAAAGTAAAAGAACCACCTATGGATGGAGAAGGTGGTAAGAGTCCAAGAAAGAATAAAATAAGCAAAAAGGAAAAGGATATAAGGTGGCTAAGGTTACTAATGTTGATTCTGCATGAAATGACCAGGCAAGGGTCTATAAGATAGCGGCGGGAGCTGATAGCTCCCGAGAGATATATGTGATAGTTAAAACTGTAGTAGATTTGAGTGGGAGTATCGCTCCACTGCCATAGGTACCATTGAGTGTGAGCATCTTGGTCATCATTGAGACTACTATTTATAAGGCCCATTCTGAGGCCCCCATCCTGAGACAACATGAGCTAGCACCTAGTGCAACTAGGTATGTCCTTATTCCTTTTTTTACCTTATAGAAGCACTGTGTAATATGCATATGCTTTAGTTGGGGTTGGGGTGTACTACAGTCAGTATGGGTTTTTATTTTTGTGCTTCTTTTCTCGTCAGCTATGATATAATTGTAGAACTGGCATATCTAGGAAAATTGTTTTGTATTGTGTTTTTGTTTATGTAGGATAAAAATAAGTACCTAAGCCAGTTGATGTATTTGATTTATTTTGTGCTTAAATAAATGTGTTAGGAAAATGATAACCCTTAGAAAAAATGTTTTGAACTATCTAATGTGTATATATATGTGACCATTGTGAATTTTGTTATGGCATTAAGATTAGGGACATAATAATCATGGCTAGCATTTGCATGAACTAGTTAAGTAGTAGTTTGTCATGCAACCCTCTGCTATGTGTGAGTGAGATGCTACTCTTATCTCTTTGTGTATGGAATACAGAACTTTCCTGGTTAGTCTTGCCTAGGTAGTAGGATAGTTTGTTAGGAAAAGATCATAAGTTGTTCTTGAAATTAGTACAGTTCTAGACTAAACTACCTACCAAATGTTAATAAGTATCCCTTGATCCTTGTTTGAGCCTTTAGGGTATTTTTGTTGTTTCACGTTTTACCTTCCTATTTACTTATAATGAACCTATTTTGTTTGGACTTGGTCCTCCTTGGACAGTGTGTACCTCAACTTAGGTAAATTGCCTAAGTTGAGGGTGTCTATCATTGGGGTGCATTATTAAAAGTAGGTATGAAGAAGGGTGTAAATAGGAGAAAAGAAAGTAGGATTGGATGTAGTAGAATAAAATAGAGAAAAAAAGAAAATCAAAAAGAAAGAATTACAGAAACCACACCCTGCCTGAATAATTAATAAAAGAATAAAAAGGGAGAAATAATGGTGGGATAAAAGAAAAGTTGGTTGATAAGTGCACCATAAGGTAATTGTAGTGCCAAGGATGATGTAATGCCCCGAGTCTGTACCCCGGAGCTACACGGTGCACATAATCTTGAAGGACCACAAGCTAACCCATGACTGGTAACTGCTTCAATAACTGAATAGTAATACTTTAATTAGGTGGAAATATGTCATAAGGCTCAATACTCTAGTCTGAAAAGCCTCTACTGTCTGAATAAAGAGTTGATGGGACAAGTCCCCAACTAACTCAGACTACTAAAATAAACTGAGTACTAAAACACTGGAATAATAAATCTATCCTCAAACAATAAAGACTCACCACTAGTCTGCTTCTAATAGATCGGGATGTTAAGTATGATCGGGAGCCCGTGCATCTAAACCTATGATATAAGATATCTTAGTGCAAAATAAAGGTATGCGTCAGTACTTTAAATATACTGGTATGCTAAGTGAAGTAGGCTGAGATGCATAGGTTCATATGCATGAACAATACTGACTGAATAACATAAGTATAACTAAATGAGAGTACATGCATGAAGTACATAAACTATAACTGAGGTCATTATGACACTGGATACTGCGTCTTGAATTACTAATTTACTGATATCTGAGTTTACTGATACTGTATAACTGATAGCTGAATGACTGTAGCTGACAATCCTGATTTTGTAGAACTTTGTTGAGTTTCGTACTGAACTAAGTGACTGTGTCTGACAGTCCTAATTTCTGTAGAACTGAACTGAGTTCTATTCTGAAGATTGAAACTGATACTGTGAAAGGTAATCATCAAACCAACATGCCCCTTTCTGAATAAAGTGGGGTCCAACTTGTAACCCTAGTTGGAAGGGTATCAGTACCATGCTATGGGTAAAGACAACTGTGAGTTAACCCCCTCTGATAGGAAGCTCTTTAGTCTACCCTCACTGGTAGAAAAACTCTTATGAGATGTATCAACCTTAATCTGGAAGAAAGATATCTCAACCTACACTGGCTATGTAGTTCTGTAATGCAGGGACTTCTACTAAGGGTCAAAATCTCTGATGGCAGGAATGCCCTGATCCCTAGGTTCGCTCGGTGCTGAATTCTACTCCCAACTGAATAGATACTGCACTAATTTCAAAACTATACTAGGCTGGATTGAACTGTTAATGATCATACTGTCTAACTGAACTGAACTGAGTTCACGGAGTTCCATTAACTGATGGAGCATGCTGACTTCTCTTAACTGATAAGATACTATAGAGTTCTATTGACCAGCTAAATTTACTAAGGTATGAACTGAATACTGAACTATAACTGGGATTGATTACTGGAGCTACTGTTTGTGACACTACTGAGACTGTTTAGTAACTACCATAGATCTAGGTAATATCTAAGTTTTTAGGTATTGGATACCCCTAGGACTCGATAGCATGAAAAATAAATCATAGCATAAACTTGAAAGTCATACTATATAAACTTGATCATAACTCATGCATAGAGACATTCCATCAAACACTTGCACATAAGCTAACATGACATGATTGTTTTCCCTTTTTCTTTGTTTACATGAGCAATTTATCAAACACTTGGAGGACATAAGCCATGCACATGACACTAACCACATATACGCACCATAATTCAAATCCCCATTTAGACTTTCAATAGTTCATCATGGATTTACATGATTCTATACATATATCAAATAACTCCACATGAAACTTGTAACAAAACATGAATTAGAAACCCAACTAATTATTATAATCATGAATATGATCAAACCCAACATAAATTCATGTAATAAATACACTTGAGGTTTTAAAAATAGATTCTTGAACTCCAATGGTGGAAGGGACCCTTGAATGAAAACTTGACATAACTTAACAATTAAATTCTAAAAAATTAATGGTAAGTTCTTGAGCCTTGAATTGAATTTGAAATCTCCTAGGGTTTGTTCTGGAGAGAAACTTATGAAGAATGAATAGTTTTTCTCTTAGAAGGGTTTAATTTCGCGTTTTGGGGCCAATAGATATAGGAAAAAGACCCAATTACCCCTGAGGATGCAACTTTTTAATGACTGAAAACTGACCTAGCGACACACAGATCGACGCGTCATGTTGTTGGCGTCAATGCGATGGCCAATGCATCGCATCAAGTCTGGGTCAATTCATCGGAATTTGCACTGGGAGCTGGAGAAAAATATTCATCGATGCGATGGGCGATGCGGTATGTCGAGATCACATCGATCCACTGGTTTGAGATTTCAAATATGATCCAAAAAAATTTGAAACATCTAAAACTTATCCAGGAACACCCACGGATATTCCTGATCATGATTGAACCTTAAAATCACTACTTAAAGGTCATAAGGGATGTGAAATAGAGTCGCCAACCTACGAAGGCTAAAATAACACTAATTCTGAATACTTAGCTAAAATTTTCAAAGTCTGGGATCCCTTAACAAGCTTTAAAGGACTGAGTTAAGCTTAGGATTTTGTGGGGTCTTACAATATCTCCCCCTTGGGAGCATTCATCTTCGAATAAGGCTAACTGATCTGAGAATACTGATAGACTGGATTTAGATACAAGACATGCATAACGGTAACATGATTTCATGACTGACACTACTGATATACTGAAATTTCATACTGAACATGCATATCTGATGCATGAGTACATAGCTGAACAAAATTCGTGAATGCATGACTGGAATTGTTGATAAGCTGAGTTTCTCATGCTGAACATGCATATCTGATGCATGAATACATAACTAAAAAATGCAATGGTAAATGATACCAAGTATATAAGGGAAATCTGAGCGTGGAATTTAGTAAGTTCAATGGAAAACGATTGCCTTAGGTTGGGTCTAAGTTTCCGAAGAAATGTGAGGATACTTGGTAAGTATATCTGCTTCTGCTTTCCAGGTAGCTCCCTCAACGGACTGATTTCGCCAAAGAACTTTGACTAAAGGGACCTCTTTGTTTCTCAATTTGTGAATCTAATAATCAAGGATTTCGACTGGAATATCCTTATAAGAGAGGTTGTTATGAATGTCTATACTCCCTACAGGGACTACAACTGATGGGTCACCTATGCATTTCTTTAGCAAGAAGACATGGAACACTGGATGGACTGAAGCTAAATCTGAAGGCAACTCAAGCTCGTAAGATACCTTTCCAAAATGGTTGAGAATTCAATAAGGACAAACATATTGGGGACTGAATTTTCCCTTCTTGTCAAACCTCTTCTCTCCTTTCATAGGAGATATCTTCAAGTACACATAATCACCAATCTCAAACTCGAGATCCTTTCTCCGTACATCTATATATGATTTCTATTGGCTTTGAGCTTTCTTAAGCCTTTCTCTTATCAGCTGAACCTTATCAGCTGAGCCTCTCCTACTTCAAACCAACTAATATGTTACCTACATCTTTCCCATATAGCACCTCAAATGGAGCCATCTAAGTGCTAGAATAATAGTTGTTGTTATATGCAAACTCAATCAAAGGCAAGTGATCATCCCAACTACCTTTAAAGTCTATCACACACACTCACAACATATCCTCTAAAATGTGAATGGGCCTTTCTGCTTGACCATTTTTTTATGGGTAAAAGGTTGTAATGAGGTGGACTTAGGGACCAAGACCCTTTTTGAAGGCTTTCTAGAAATGAGAGGTGAACTGCGTACCTCTATCTGAGATAATGGACAACGAAACTCCACGTAATCTGACCAACTCTCTGACATAGAGCTTGGCATAGTACTCAGCTGAATAAGAGGTATGGACTGGTAGAAAATGAGTTTATTTGGTCATCCTGTCTATAATGACCCAAACTGGATCGTGCTGATGAGGAGTACGAGGCAAACCCACCACAAAATCCATGTTCACTTCTTCTCACTTCCAAGTGGGAATACTGAACTCCTGCATAGACCCACTAGGTTTTTAGTGCTCAACCTTAACCTGCTGACATGTTAAGCACTTAGCTACAAACTCTATAATGTCTCTCTTCATCCCACTCCACCAATAGATCTCCCG
This sequence comes from Capsicum baccatum var. pendulum, assembly GCA_030864225.1. Taxonomy (NCBI): domain Eukaryota; kingdom Viridiplantae; phylum Streptophyta; class Magnoliopsida; order Solanales; family Solanaceae; genus Capsicum; species Capsicum baccatum. Next base: position 178,124,015 of record CM061554.1, on the reverse strand, counting down.
CAAATCATGGTACATCATAGTGGCACCTGGATGAATAAAGTAACGCGCACCATGTGCTTCTGCAAGAATCCACTGTCTTAGGTCATCTACACCTGGCACACATACTGACAACGTAATACACTATCTTCTCCTTTAAAGAAAACCTCTATCTTTTGATCACTGACTAATTCTTTTAACTTAACTTGGTTGGGATCCTTATCCTGCTTTTCTTCACCTCAAAAACTAGAGATGATTCTGAACTACTCTGCACCCATACATTACCTTCTGGTGAATCAACTAACCAGACACCCAATCGGGCAAGCTGATGAACGTCCTGAGCTAACTTCTTCTTACCATTCTCCACATGAGTAACACTACCCATATACATCCTACTAAGAGCATCAGCTAATACATTGGTCTTTCCCGGATAATACAGAACACTTATGTCATAGTCCTTTAATAACTCTAACCACCTTCTCTGATGGAGGTTTAGGTATTTCTGAGAGAACACATACTATAGGCTCTTTTGGTCAGTGAACACATCAACGTGAACACCATACAAGTAGTGCCTCCAAATCTTTAAGACAAATACTACTACTCTAACTCAAGATCATGAATTGGATAGTTCTTTTCATAGGGATTAAGCTATCTAGAGGCATAGGCTATGACCTTACCTCTCTGCATCAAAACGTACCCCAAAATAACCCTGGAAGCAACACAAAAAACCATAAATCCATCTGAACTATTTGGTAGAGTCAAAACTGGGGCTGTAGTGAGTCGAGTCTTTAACTCCTAAAAACTTTTCTCACAAGAATCTTACCACTAAAATTTGACCTTCTTCAGAGTCAATCTAGAGATAAGGGATGTAGCAGATAAAAATCCCTCAACAAACCGTTGGTAATAGCCAGCCAAACCTAAGAAACTTTGGATATCTGATGGAGAGATGTGTTTGGGCTAGTTCCTCACTGCTTGAGTATTTCGCAGATCAACTCTAATTCCATTATCGAAAATGATACGACCAAGGAAGACTACTGACCTTAGAAAAAATTCACACTTACTGAATTTGTCAAATAGAAGATGGTTTCTGAGAATCTGTAATACTATTCTGAGATGGTCTGCATGATCATGCTCACTGTGGGAGTAGACAATAATGTCATCTATAAAGACTATGATGAACAGGTCCAAGTACTCCTTGAACACGTGGTTCATCAAATCCATGAAAGTTGTTGGGGAATTAGTAAGACCAAATGACATGACTAAGAATTCAAAGTGACCATACCGAGTTTTGAAAGCTGTCTTTGGAATGTCACATTCTCTGACTCTGAGTTGATGATAGCCTGATCTGAGGTCTATCTTAGAAAAATAACTAGCACCCTGAAGTTGGTCAAACAAGTCATTGATTCTAGGAAGTGGATTCTTGTTCTTGACCGTGACTTTATTTAGCTGATGGTAGTTTATACACATTCTTAGAGAACCGTCTTTCTTAGGCACGAATATTATGGGTGCACCCCATGGGTACATACTGGGTCTGATGAATCCCTTATCTAGGAGATCTTTCAACTATTCTTTAATTCTTTGAGTTCTCTTAGAGCCATTCTATATGACAGAACAGATATGGGCTGAGTATCTAGAAGAAGGTCTATTCCAAAGTTGATTTCCCTTTCGGGAGAACCTCCAGGAAGATCTTCGGGAAACACGTCTGGGAATTCACATGTTACTGATACTGACTCAAGAGTCGGCGTTTCTGATCTAGAGTCCTGGACTCAAACGATATGGTAGACACATCCCTTAGATATCATTTTCCTTGCCCTAAGGTAGGAAATAAGCTGACCCCGAAGTACTAAAGTACTACCCCTCCACTCTAGAATGGGCTTATTCGAGAACTGAAATTAGACAATTCTATTTCTACAATCGATTGAGGCATAGCAGGAATGAAGAGAATCCATGCCGAGAATGACATCAAAATTGGTCATCTCTAATTTGACTAAGTCTGCTTAAGTGACTTTCTGAGACACCATAATCGGATAGTTTCTGTATACCTGCCGAGTTATGATTAATTTACCCACTGGGTAAAGACTGAGAAAGGCTCTATTAGGATTTTGGGACTGACTTCAAAGTCAACAGCTATAAAAAAAGTTACAAAAGACAAAGAAGCTCCTGGACCTAGCAAACCATAAATGTGTAAATGATAAACTTGTAACGTACCAGTGACAACATCAGGAGAACTTTCCTGATCCTTTCGGGACTGAAGTGCATAGAGTCTGTTTAGGCGTTGCCCACTTGTGTTACTAGAAGTGGCACCCTACTGATTCGGGCGACCGGACTGATCTGAGGGATGGTTATACTGACTATGCGAACCCACTTGAGGACACTGTCTGACTCTGTGTCCTAGCTTGCAATATCTGAAACATAAATCACTGCTAGCTCTATAGACACCCTGATGGTTTCTACCACACTTTTGGGAGAGAGGAACCTACTATTCAAACAACTAAATACCTAACCGACCCTATGCGTTTTTCCCACTACCCCTAGCTCGGAAGGCTCAATTAGTACACAACAACACAAGGCATAGTCATCACCTCTATTAATGCGATCGTTCCATATCGGCTGATAGACATAGGCACATACTGGTCATAGGCGATACGCATACAAGAATGAATGCAAGGTATACAATTAATATCACAACCATCCTTCAAACTGAAATTGGGTATATATCCTCATCACAACATCCTTTGACCTTGTTAGGTATCAGCGTCAGCATCACAGTATCCTACAGCCTTGCTGGGTAATAATATTATCATAACAGTGTCCTCTGGCTTGTTGGGTATCAATATCATCATAACAGTATTCACTGGCCTTGTCGAGTATCAATATCATCATAAAAACATCCTCCAGCCTTTTTGGGTATCAATATCATCATAACCATCAATACATGTGTATGTATGTATATATATATATATATATATATATATATATATATATATATATATATATATATTAAGTGCACAAACTCATGTTGTGGCTAAATGAGTGTAAATCCATAAGTCTATTGCCTAAAATAATCTTTGGGACTAAATCATTATAAAAATATAGAAACGGTCAGAATATCTCATGATTGGAGTAAATAATAGTGTCAAGTCCTACATCGGAATCTGTCTCTTTCAAATTTTGAAACAATATTCTTAACCTCTTTTATACATATAAATATTCCATTTAGTAGGCAATTATTATAGTAAAGGAATCCATTGTTACGATGAAAAGTGAGTTTTAACCCATATTTAGGAACAATAGTGTTAAGGTCATATTTCAGCTAGGATCACATCAATACCGATATAATAATCTTGAACGTACCTAATCTATATATGCCATCACCAGTATTCAGTAAATGAAATCATAAGGAACATAAACATAAATGTATCCATATTCTACAACCGTATCCTTTATGAGGATAAATATTTTCCAAATATCCAACCAATATCAAACATAGCCCTCGGCCTAATAATATGTCTAAAATAATCACAATATCATACTCACAGCCTTAGGCCCAAAAATAAAAGACAAGCCTCACAAGTGTTGAAGTAAAGTGTGAGCCCCACGAGGGATAAAGTAAATGACAATCTCCACGAGGGATAAAGTAAATGACAAGCCCCACAAGGGCTATAGTAAATGACAAGCCCCATAAGGTCTAAATAAAAGAGAAGTGAGGAAGAGCATACCTTCATAACCCATCATTCGTTGTCAAGGACAATTTATCCATAGATATATGAATGAATATAACATGAATATTACAATACATTATCTGATTCAACATAGTTAGTAGCATAGTTTCTCCTGTAGTAAAAAAAATAGGCCTTATAGAGACCTTAGTATCATGACACACAATATTAGAACAAGAGAGCTTTCTAGCCTAATCACTAGTTGGTTACTAGGCAAAGTATAACATTAGTAATATCATAGTCCAAATCCCAAAATAGTAGTCTAGTAAATGATTAAAATGATAACGTAGTCATGGACTTAATTAATAGCATAATCCATAGATACACCATAACAATAACGATAATGTAGTCAAAAAATATATACATCACCTCAAATACTATCACCATAACTCATTTAGCACAATTAGCCAACATGCTCCCGAGGTTATTCTCTAAGCATTTAACAAGTGTCTAAGGTCTTCGATGGAACTATATAAATCCAAGCTTAAGGTGGGTCAAAATCCCTCTTCTAATCCTTAATTTCTATAATTAGGCAAACTATGTGCCAAACATTGCTAAGGTATCTAGTTCAACTTCTATATGTCAAGTAAGCCATAACCAATCCGAAGATATGAACTTCACCTAGAAACATGGGCACTTAAGCCAACACTACCCAATTACAGTTTCAAGATCACTAGAATAGCCCTACTAAGGTTAAACATACAAATCATGATTCCAACGCATAAACCACATCCCAAACCTAGCATACTATCATATTCATGCTACAAATTAGCTTAACCTAGGAAAAAGGCATTAGAATTCTAAAAGGGTCATAAATATTCCACCTTATCTCCAAAACCATCACTCCAAACATCAATAATCAATACTAAGTTATTTTATTCATAATCAATCCTAATATTCATAATCATATGCCATTCATAACACACATCATCTTCGAAGAAGAGTAGGTAGAGGCATACCTCAAAGCCAAACTGTAAAACCTTACATTATTCACCACATCCTCGTCTTCACTTCACAATCCTTAAAATATCATCAAGCTAGCAAAAACATAATCTACTCATCAATGCGAGTCTAACGATACCCATATTGCACTATTGTGCTTCAGGTTTACAAACAACACCAAAACCCCCCAAGTAGGTCCCACTTATGAAAAATGTATTTTCGAGGTCAACCCAACACTCACACATCATCAAGGAATCATAAACCTCAAGAAATGGGTGCAAACAAAGCTAATTTTAGGATAAAATCAAACCCTAAGTGAATTTGAGGTTTTGGATCAGGAACTAAAAAATTCATTCATAAAGTGATGAACTTTTACCTTAATTCAGATGATAATCGCGATAATAAATGATAGTCAAGCTCCTAAGTCACCCACACAACTCAATTTTGATTTATCATACCCATTTAGGGTTTTAGGCTCTTAAAGATAAAGGGAAAATGCCCAAATTTGTGACCTTGGGATCTATTTATAGATCCCCCAGCTAGGAGATGTGATATCCGCCAGACAGCAAAGTCAAAAACTTGTTTTTGACCCTCGAAACTCATTTAAAACCCAAATAATTTGATTCAATAGAGAAATTTGATTGTAAACCGCATTTAAAATCATAGGAATCATAAAAACTTACATTCGAGATTCTTTCCGTAAAAAGTGATGTTCACACCTATAGTTTCATTTTGTATAAAATCCGCTCAATAATCCAAAATAAGTTTGGGGGGGCCTTGGGACCTGAACTAAGGGTCCCTCAAGCCTAAAATTGATCTTCTGGATGTGATCGCAAATTCAACTATTCCATCTGAGGTCGTTTTGACCAAATGTAGGTCCCACACCTATATTCTTGATTTTCCCACTTTTCAACCTATAGGTCAAAATGATCTTAGGTGCACTAGGACCCAAACTAAAGATTTACCTAGCCTAAAATTGATATTCTAGATCTATTGGGATTGTCAAAATTTGCATTTAAGATTGTTTCACTAAAGTTTTTCCCCGATGACCATTTGGGACCATCGAAGACTTCAGAATAGGGAATTGGTTCTAAAAGCATAATAAACTAACCAATAATCAAACTGTTAATTCATAAATGAGTTGTGGCAGCTGTGGAGAATCCCTAAAGGCAAAGATAAGCAAAAATATGAAATTTGACTGGAAGGGTCATTATAATATCCACTACTAAACGGACTTTGGTCCCTGAAAGTCAACAAATTGAAAAAGTCTCAAAAGCTCAAAAGGATGAGGTACTGGGCCTACATGATCCGAGCATGATTCCTAGATAACCTCAACGAAGAGAATTCTTCTAAGGAATTTTTCCAAAGGTATGCCTTTTTCAACCAGCACTCTCACTTCACTTCCAAACAGTCAAAACTTGACTACAACCACTAACTAGACTCCAACCAAACCAAATAGGTTGATGCACATAAATAGAACCACAACATACTAATACCATATGGATATAAGTATAATCCAACCAAGGTTTATCCAATCCAAAAACAATCCCAAGACATGATTCATACCACTATCTCCAAATCTAAACATAACTATCCTTTACCATCTTAAACCTATTATCCTATCCAAACCATGAGGAAAATCACTTGAGTCTAGTTTATGCAATCTCATCATAGAGAACTCAAAGAACTGAAGCTAATTTGCTAAAAGTCCATATGGCAATCATGAGACTAAGATCATAAGGAACTATTTGGGCACACAAATGGATATAATTAAGGAATGAAATCTATGCCAATATTACCTGTCCAGATAAAAATCAAACTGAAATCCCAAAGGATCAAGGCATAACTACTTATCTTTGAACATTTTTCTCCAGGATGTCTCATCCTCCAAGAATGAAGCCATACTGAATCCAACTTGAGTATATTACTCCCACTGAGTATATCAACCAAATGTCCAATGAAAACTAAAAATTGAGGTCAAAGCTAAGACAACCAATACGGGGTCTGAGGGCTATCATCTGAAAAATTATCAACTATAATCCATCAGAAGACCCAGTAGAAAACCAAAGAGTTGGCTCAACCAACCTATAAATGATATCATAACTTAAATAAGTCCTAACAAAAGTTGCATGCAAGCTCTACAACACCAAGCTAAAATCTCAATACCGAGGCTGAATCGCTTGATTCAACTATCCAAATTAACCTGAAGATGGGTAGGCATTCATACTCCAAGTTTATCACAACTTCCAAATCACAATTCCAAGGCGCCAAGTCAAAACTGAACCAATAAGCCTATATCATTGCCAACCATTCGAATCAACTTTAGTATCCAAATTTGACATATTTGAGATAAATCATACCAAGCCACAATCGAGACATATCTAGAAAAACAAAAATATAAACAGGGACCGACTAAAAACATAAGAAACCAAAGTACAAAATACAACCAAAAATTAGAATTCATGCAAAAGGATAAATCACTAGCTGAAAATACAAATAACCCACTTCATATTCGCTGGAGGGCATGAACTATCAATATATACTCAAAAAAATCTCTAGAGGTGCAAACCATACTAGTAATGGGAAAACTCTAGCAACTCAGAGAAATGCAACTTTATCCAACAACTAATCAATCAAATACTTTATCTCGACAAGAGTAGCCGTAGGCACATATCATTAAGAAAAAAGATTCCACTAAGCCTCACTACGCTGTACAAACTCTTAAATGGGGATTTCCTAAATGCACCCAAGAATCACATCATCGAAGAAGAAATATACCGATCTCAAAACCAAGGTTAAATTTAAAACACCACCAGAAAATCAACAACTCAAGATTAAAAAACTTCCAATCTACCAACATAACTTCGTTGTAACAAGAAAGGCCACTTGCCTCTAACTCTCAAACTGTACTAGACAAAACCATATCATAACAAGAAATAAGTATCCAATCTCCACACTAACAACAAGGAGAAACCATCACAAGGGAATGAACCCAATAAATCCAAGAGATAAATTCATAACATCTCAACATAAATATCAAAATCTCTATCGAACGATGAAATAGCCACAAATGAAGAATGAACCTCAAATTATCCAACCTCATAAATGGGATATATCAGAAAGGATAGCCAAAACAAAAGCATTCACAACCACGGAGGCAAGTCTAAGAATCCCCAACTCGAAGCGGGTAATATGGCTAAATTTTCAACTTAAGAACCACACAATACCATGAAAGGTCAACTTACCTTTGATATCATAATACATCCCCAAATAAATCTAACATACCTAACCAAGATGGGACACAGTCAACCTCTCCACGCCAAGGGAAAAAAATTATCAAATTAGGCTATATCTACTCAAGCCACTAAATAGAAATCTCAAGAAAATCAATTACATCAAACAATAATATCAAATAATATCAATAACCTCAAGCAGTGGTAGCAATAGCAACAGCAATATCAACACTAATATAATGAATAAGTGGCACCAAAATAAATGTCACTATCATATACTAATCAAGGGCTATAATTATGCTAATATATAAAGGTAAATAGGACTCGAACCTAAAAGCTACACTCATAGGGAAAAATTTCAACACAGATCAACTTCATCCACTACTAAAAGGAATAAACCACGAGAGTAGTTCATATAATTATGAATTCAATAACGAAGAACATTATAACCAATATAAACTCATCAAGTCATATAATCCTCAATAGGTATAAAAAATCCCAATACACATAATAAAAGATAAATGTGGGAAATAAAATCACAACAATCATGGTGACATCCACAATCACACAACTAACGGGCATTGGGAAAATAAATCTGAACTGGTCCAACTTGTACTGACCAACTAAACTATCAACTAAGGTACCAAGCGCACTATCTAAACTAAATGACTAGAAATCTAATATCAGGGAAACTTTCTAAACCAGTAGTCGATCTACCTGTGGTTATATCAACTCTAAAAGCATCAAAATAGCAGAAAAATAAACTGAGCTCAAGTGTTTGGTGATCTAAGGTGAATTTATGCACTTCAAAATTGTTATTCTGGCTTATATATATTTATTTTGAGGACTTCTTGTGTGCTTAATGAGTTAATGATGATATAAATGAGCATATAAGTGTTTAAGTACTTGATAACAATGTTTAAGGTGAATTTCAAATAAGTTTGGAATCAAATTGATCATTTAGTGTTCATATGAGAAAACTAGTGTTACTAGCTTGATTTAGGTGTTGTTCTAGTTGATTGTGATGGATTCTGATGTGTATAATGAGTTCATAATTTTATGATTGTGTAATTATGTGTGAAAAAACTTTTTTATATTTCTTAAAGTGCAATTGAATTAATCCAAGTGTCAAAACTAAGTGAAAGATCAAAAGGGGCAAAACTAGTATTCTTAGCTTAAGTTTCTAGTTCGTCATCTTGGATGTTGTGTTGTTTTGATCTCTAATTTGTTGTGTTTAATGATATAGGATACTTGGTGAGTTTATTATTATTATATATTAAGGGTGTAAAAGCATCTAATCAAGTGTAAACAACACAAAAATTCTTGGAATGGATCAACGAAATCATAAGACAAAACTTGACATGAATTTGACACCTTAGATGTCAAGGTAGTGTTGTGGACCAAAGATAAGGACAAATGGTACATGAAATACACCAGGAGATTCCTAAGGGACCCAAAACAGTGGGTATCCACTATATGAGTGCGTCTTGCATCTGCACATGGTAAGTTAACCCAACAACGCAGCCTAGTCTAAAAATTGGCAGTTTAGTCCTTCTATAAATAGGACACTTATACTTTATGCTAGGGACCTTTGACAGCTTTGAAACTTGGAGAGGGGATGGAAAAAACTTCAATTAGGGTTTTTATTCCTTTACTTTAGCTTTTTAATGGATTTTATCTTGTATTCAATTATCTTGATTACGACTATGTCCATGAGTGCCTAAAAGCCCTTTTTCGGGGTTAGGGCCAAGAACATATTTACTTTTGCTTTGAATTGAGTTTGTTTGGATTGATTATCATATTTGGTTGTTTTTTATCCTTTTTTTAATATTTTAAGGAGTATATAACCTTTGAATACGTATATTGATGACCTTATGATCTTGGGAGGAGGAATGGGAAGATATAACGTAAGAATAAATAGAGTAAGGTTCTTATTCTTTTATAAAATAAGAAATTTAAATTAGAATATAAGATAGGGATGCAGTTAAACGACTTTATTGGTTTGCATGTAGGATTATAGCTTCATGTATCTAATTAGATTATTACATCCCCACTCAACGATATAGTTGTAATGTCCGGGTTAAGTAGATGATTAGAGGTCGGGAGACCATGATCATATGATAAACCCCTATGAATCAACAACAAAGATAAGTAATCTAACGAATGAATTTCATTAGAGTAGTATGATTGTTCACAGTGCTTTAACCCCGAGTTTCTGTTCATTGATTATCCAATATTTTTACCTTTCCAAATTGCTTATTTTACTTTTAAATCATAATTCTCAAACTTTTTTTGTCATTTTTGCACCACTTTAATCTAAATTGTTAAAATTTAATTTTATAATTGTTAAAATGAGTCCCTATGGGATCGATACTTGGCTTCTAAAAGGCCACTTTACTACTTAGTGAGACCACGCACACTTGCGTGTGCACTTGGGTACAATAAGTTTTTTACGTCGTTGATGGGGACTTGTAATTAGACAACTATCTTATTTTTAATTTATCTCTATTGACTTTTATATAGTTTAGTAGTTTTTTTTATTTCCTTTTACTTTTTGTTATCAAACTTCTTGATATGGTAGCCTGGGATAGATGGTTTTCGAGAGATCATGATTCTTGTTGTTTTTAAGGAGATTTGCCCCAAAAGGTTTTTTGTCTAGATTTTGATGGAAGTGTTTAGAGGGGACCTACTTGTTTCCGACATGTGGAGCAAACCATAATTTAGTTTGTTATTTGTGGCAATATATATCACTGTACAGTTATATATTGGGCTAATCCTGATTCAGTCATGTTTGTGGGTAATGCTCAAAAGACAAATAAGGAGGGAGATGTAGAGTTGACCCTCCAACCAATTGTAGACAAAGTTGCTAATAATTCGAGGAAGTTTGAGTACTCAAAAACTAAAGTTGTTGAACAAGTTAATGAGATACCACCACCATATTTTCCAAAAATGCTAATAAAAGAAAAATATGAGGATACTAGCAACTTTGTGGAACAGAAACAAGAATTTTATCCATTCAACTGTCATCATTCTTTTGAGACTGAAATCGAGAATGTGAATCAAAGTAAGGGTATTGTGGATTATGTAAATTTTGAAGTGGGATTGGTTGGGCCTCATTCAAAGAACTTTTCTACATTATGTTCAGATGATGTCTTGTATGGGGAATCATCTAAAATAAGGGGAGAGTGTGAAGAAGAGGAACAGGTATCCTATATTCTTGATTTTCCACTAGCTAAGCAACTTAAAAACACACCTCACTTTAAGTCCAAGTACTTTACCATGCACCATCCATTACTCGGTTCCTTAATTTTTATACCCCCACCCTATGAGCGAATAAAAAAGATATATATGGAGTTGGGGGTGAAATTTATATTCTCAAAGTAGTGGAAAAAGTTGATTGGGTCATGCCGTGACAATAAATCAGGTGTTGCTTGGGAGGCAACCCAAGTTAAGGTATGTTTTATTTTTAGTATTTTAGTTTTTACTTTATTAGTTTTTCTTTTTATTGAGTCACAGGTTGATAGAAAGTCTGAGTACCAAAAAACCTGAGCTATGGAGCATGGCAAAGACAAAGTGTAGGGTCCTTGGAACCTCTTGATGTATAAATATCCTATTAGCTAGGCCTAGAGGCCTAAAGAATTATTTCTATCTGTGCCATTTAAAGTATACTTTAGGGATAAAGTAGAATTTTAAATTTAGGGTGAGGAAATTCCTATTTTTAAGTTAAATTTAAAAAATTTTATGTTAGGAATAAGTGAGATATTCTTGTTGGCTCTATTTTTTATTAGACGGCGCAAATATTTTGATGGTAAAAAGCATGTTGACTATGTAAATTGCTACTTTCTAGACTTCTAGACTTATGATTATGACTGTTGTTCTTCTTGTTTTAATGTTGAATTCATGTTATTGTTTGGTTGAGAGTTTTTGAGGATCCTACATGAATCGAGCATGTGCCATATGTTTGTAATGTTTTTTGTATATTCCCTGTTGCATTTGATGCTAGAAATTGTCTAGTGTGCGTGCAAAATGAAATAAAGAGTGGGTTTAGGAGATGAAATAGGCATTTTTTTTATAGTCATGTTTCATACCTTCTTTTGACCTAACCTCGTGTATAATCTTAGTTAACCCCATTGAGCCTTCAGCTTATTCTTTAGTAGCCTCATATATAGCCTAATCCCTTCTTTGATAGACCTTAATTTGATCCAAAACTCCTAAGCTCTTTAGTGTAAAATTAATTGCATAAGAAGTTTGAAAATAATAGGAGAAAAGGTGAAAGTGAAGCCTCAAAGTAGTGGTTATTGGTGTGTGAAGTTGATGTGTAGTGGTTGGGAGTGAAGAGAAATTTTTTTCTCAAAATGAATCATGAATTATTAGAATATACTCCCATCATATTGTATGTTAATGATCTTAATAAGATAGGGTAAAACAAAAGATGTCTGAAGGCAGTAGAGGTAAGAGTTGGTTGTTTGATATTGATCTTAATTGTATAATGTGATGTATTAAAGCTCTTAGGGAAGATAGTCACCATTACTGGCCAAAATAGTTCCTACCCATCCCTTAGCTGACATACAACCCATAAAGACCTATTTTATTCTAAGCTTAACATTCTGATATTAGTCGAGTACTATAGTAAGGGAAAGCCTATGGTTCATCTAGTGTAACTTGTAAATTCTTTTTGAGAATGAGAGCAATTTGATTCTTGTACGCATTCTGTGATAAATTTCATTTATGTTACTGATTATGGGTAACTCTCATATTGTGAGGGAAGATGTTTAATGAATGTTGGGTGAATTATATGTGTCTTTTAGTGAGAAATATGTATGTGTTTTCCAAATAGGAGAGTCAATTCTTGAGGTCAGGATGTCTTGGAGTAGTGTTCTTGAACTTTCAATTGTGTGTAACATGCTTAACATAGAAAATTACATTTTGTGTAGTCATTGTAGTACTATTTTGAGTGTATTTCTTGTATTATATGTGTGGAGTCACCTCAGCTTATGATTCTTATAGTAAGAGTTGTTCGAGGACGAACAAGGCTTTAAGTGTGGGGTGATGATCTGAGGAGGATTTATGTACTTCAGTATTGTTATCCGAGCTTATTTATCTTTGTTTTGAGGAATTATTATGTTATTAATGATTAAATGATGATGTAAATGAGAATATAAGTTTTTAAGTACTTGATAACAATGTTTAAGGTGCATTTCAAACAAGTTTGGAATCAAATTGATCATTTCGAGTTCATATGAGAAAACTAGTATTGCTAGCTTGAGCTAGGTGTTGTTCTAGTTGATCACCATGAATTTGAATGTGAATAATGAGTGAATAATGGTATTATTTTATAATTATGTGTATAAAAACTTTTTTATAGTGCTTAAATGGAGATTAAATCAATCCAAGAGTCAAAGCTAAGTGAAAGATCAAACGGAGCAAAACTAATATTCTTAGCTTAAGTTTCTAGTTCGTTGTCTTGGATGTTGTATTGTTTTGAGCCCTAATTTGTTGTGTTTAATGTTATTATTGGTGAATTTACTATGATTATATATTAATGATATACAATCTTCAAATAATGTGGAAACAACACAAAAAGGATTGGAATGGATCAACGAAAGCACAAGACACAACTTGACGTGAATTGGACACCTTGGATGTCAAGGGCATGTCGCGCACTAATGCTAAGTAGAAATGGTGTTTTCCATAAACCAGGATATTAATAAGGGACCCAAAAAGTTTTTAATCTAAAATAATGGTGCATCTCACATCTATACGTGGTAAATCAACCCCGTGAGGCGGCCCAATGTAAAAATCAGAAGTTTTGTCCTCCTATAAATTGGACACTTGTACTTTGTGCTAGGGACCTTGGAAGTCTTTGAAACTTTGAGAGGGGATGGAAAATACTTAAATTATGGTTTTTATTCCTTTAATTTATTTTATTAATGTATTTTATCTTGTATTCAATTATCTTGATTACGACTATGGCCATGAGTGGCTAAAAGCCCTTTTCCAGGGTTAGGGCCAAGAACATGTTTACTTTTGGTTTGAATTGAGTTTGGTTGGGTTGATTATCATATTGGTTGTTTGTTTACCATTGTTTTAAATATTTTAAGGAGTATCTAACCTTAGAATACATATATTGTCGACCTTGTGATCTCAAAAGGGGGAATAGGAAGATAAAACATGGGGAGAAATAGAGTAAGGTTCTTATTGTTTTATACAATAAGGAATTTGAATTAGCACCTAGGATAGGGATATACCTAGAAGCCTTTCTTGGTTCACATGTAGGATTATTATCTTTGAATACAATATAGAAACTAGTCTATGCATAAGAGGGAGGAAAGTAATACTCCAAATGTTGGGAGCTCACTCTGTATCTCCGAACTATGACTGCTCTGCACTATGCACACATCAATGGCAATAACCCATACTATAATCTGCAGGGTGTAGAAGTATACTATGAGTACTAAATGAATGGTACATAGTAGGCAACTGCCAACTGAATCTCCGAAGATAAAGCATATATACACAACATATAAACAGAATGGAAAATACACCCTAGAGTCCTAAAATCTTATAACAAGCCAATAAGAAAATGAGGAACACTATCCTATTCATATCCAATAGACCAACATAATAAGGCTATGTAAGTAATAAGGGTGCACTATCTTATTCCATCCATACTTAAGAGTCTCAACACTATACCGTATATCTTTGGCCAATATATAAATAAAGAGAGGGAGAATAATATATAATAATATACAAGGCCAAGGAATGAATATACAATCTGAACAAATAAAGGAAGGGATATACAGTAATACCATATCTACACAGAGCTATAGATATATATATATATAGAGAGAGAGAGAGAGAGAGAGAGAGAGAGAGATACAAGTTCATCTCAAAGCATAGCCTAGATCATGATATCTTTATTTTAAGTCCTCATTATAATCCTGTCAGGATATAATACTATCATGCTTAGGGTTTCTAATCAACGTGGCTAGACATGAAATAATCATTTATAATAATGAAATCGTAAGATAGAAAAGGCCCAAAACATACCTCAAATCTTGATACCAAATTAATAACTAATATGTCATAATGAGACATAATAATGATCATAAAAATGATAATAACAATATAAATAACATCACAAGTAACCATCTATTCCAGAAAACCAAATACCTAACCGAGCCTATGTGTTTTCCTCATTGTCCTAGGCTTGGAAGGCTTAATTCGCGCATAACAACACAAGGCATAGTTATCACCTATGTCTATACAACCTTTCCATATCAGCTGATAGACATAGGCACATACTGGTGATAGGCTATACACATGCAAGAATGAATGCCAGGTACACAATCAATATCCTAACCATCCTCCGAACTCAAATCGGGTATATATATCATCATTACAACATCCTTCGTCCTTATTGGGTATCAACATCATCATCATAGTATCCTCTGACCTTTTCGAGTATTAACATTATCATATCAATATCCTTCAGCCTTGACAGGTATCAATATCATCATAACAGTATCCTTCGGCCTTATTGAGTATCAATATCATCATAACAAAATCCTCCGATCTGGCCGGGTATTAAGATATCAGCATAACCATCAATACATGTGTATGTATATATGTAATAGGTACATAGATTCAAGCCAAGGCTAAAAGAGTGTAAATCCAAAAGTTTGTTGCCCGAAATAATCTTTGGGACTAGATCATTGTAAAATTATAAAAAGGGTCAAAATATCTCATGGTCGGAGTAAATAATATTGACAAGTCATTGATCGAAACTTGTCTCAGTCAAATTTCTAAACAATATTCTTAATATCTTTAATAGGTATAAATATTCTACTTAGTAGGAAATTATATAGTAAAGAATTCCATTATTATGGTAAAAAGTGGGTTTTAACCCTTATTTAGGAACAATAGTGTTAAGGTTGTATTTCAGCTAGGATCACATCAATACCAATATAATAATCATGAATGTACCGAATCTATGCATGTCATTACCAATATTTAGCAAATGAAATCATAAGCAATATAAACATATATGTATCCATATTCTACAATAGTATATTTACAAGGATAAATATTTTCAGATATTCAACCAATATCATAACATGGTCCTCTGCCCAATAATATGTCTGAAATAATCACAACATCGTACTCATAGCCTTAGGCCCAGTAATAAAAGACAAGCCCCACAATATCTAAAGTAAAGTGCGAGAACTACAAGGGCTAAAGTAAATGACAAGCCCCACGAGTGATAAAGTGAATGACAAGCCCCACTAGGGCTAAAATAAATGAGTAGAATTGAAGAGCATACCTTCAGAACCCATCATTCGTCATTGAGGAAAATTTAGTCATAGATATATGAATTCATATAACATGAATATTACAATGCATTATTAGATTCAACATGGTTAGTATCATATCTTCTCATGTAGTTAATAAATATTCCTTCTAGAGCCCTTAGTATCATCACTCACAATATTAGCAACACGAGGGATTTCTAGCCTAATCACTAGTTTGGTTACTAAACCAAGTATAACATTAGTAATATCATAGTCAAAAGCCCAAAATAGTATCCTAGTCAAGGATTTAAATCATAACATATTCATGGTCTTAATTAATAGCATAATCCATAGCTACACATAGCATTAACGATAATGTAGTCAATAACCATATACATTTCCTCAAATACTATCACCATAACTCATTTACCATTGTTAGACAACATGATCCCAAGGTCATTCTCTAAGCATTTAAAAAGCGTCTAAGGTATTCGATGGAACTTTATAAATCCAAACTTATGGTAGGTCAAAATCCCACTTCTAATCCTTAATTTCCATAATTAGGCAAGTTATGCCCCAAACTAGGCTAAAGTATCTAGTTCAACTTCTGGATATGAAGTAAGCCATAACCAATCCTAATATATGAAATTTACCTAGAAACATAGGCATTTAATACAACACTACCCAAATTACGATTTCAAGATCACTAGAATAGCCCAACTAAGGTACACTAATCAATTTATGGTTTCAAGTTCACTAGAATATCCCAACTAAGGTTAAACAAACTAATTATGATTCCAGAACATAAAACACATCCCAAACCTACCATATTATCATATCCATTCTACAAATTAGCTTAACCTAGGAAAAAGGCAATAGGGTTCTAAAAGGGTCATAAACACTCCACCTTATGACAAAAACCCTCATTTAATTCCCCAAACATCAATAATCAATACTAATTTATTTTATTCATAATCAAGACTAACATTTATATTTACATATCATACACAACATACATCATCTTCGATGAAGAGTAGGTGTAAGTCTACCTCAAAGCCGAACTGCAAAACCTTACACCATTCACTACATGCTCGACTTCACATCAAAATCACCAAAATATAATACTGCTATCCAAAACATAATCTACTCATCGATACGAGTTTAACAACACCCATATCGCACTATTATGCTTCGAGCCCAAAAATAATACCAAAACCCCCAAGTAGGTCTTACTTACAGAAAATGCATTTTCGAGGCTAACCCAACACTCCCACATTTTTAAGGGATCATAACCCCCAAAAAATGGGTGGAAACAAATATAATTTTATACTAAAATTAATCCCTAAGTGAATATAGGGTTTTAGGTCAAGAACTAAGAAATTCATCAATAAAGTGATGAAGGGAAAATTCCCAAATTCACGACCTTGGGGTCCATTTATAGACCCCCCCCAGTAAAGAGATGTGATATCCCTCTGATAATAAAGTTAAAAACTTATTTTTGACCTTCAAAAGTCAATTGAAACCCAAATAATATGATTTAATCATGAAATTTAAGTGTAAACCATATTTCAAATCCATTTGAATAATAAAAACTTTTATCCGAGATCATGTCGGTAAAAAGTGGGGTCCAAAACTATGGTTCCATTTTTTTTTAAATCCGCTCAATAACCCAAAATAAGTTTGAGAGCCTTCGAACCTAAACCAAGGGTCCACCAATACAAAAATTAATGTTTTGTATGAGATGGCAATGTCGTATTTTCAATATGGGCTTGTTTTAACCAAATATGGGTTTGATACCTATATTCTCGATTTTCACACTTTTCAACCAATAGGTTATAATGACCCTTCAAGTTATTTCTCATGATTCCACTTATTTTTACCGTTAGATCTTTTCCATAGCTACCCCAAGTTATTTATGAATTGCTAGAACCAATAGTTGGTTACTGGGCAGTTCATTTGGATTTTAAATCTAATTTCCCGTTTAAAAGTATTTGTAGGTTCCAAATCACCATCAAGCAAAAACTTTAATAAAATGATATCAGATGCAAATTTTGACTACACTAGTAGCTTTGTAATATCGATTTTAGGTTGGGTAGACCTTTGGTTTGGTTCCTGCTACAGCTGAACACATTTCGCTAGTTAGCTAGAAAGTTGATAAATTGGAAATTCAGGTGTAGGGCCTATATTTGATCTAAATAGCCTCAGATGGAAAATTTGACTTTGTCAACGCATCTAAAATGTCAAAATTAGTTTCCCATCATCAAGTATAGCAAGATACTGCGATTGCAGAGGTATAGGTGCAATCATGATGATGCAATTGCGGCACACGTGGGTGAGCGATCGCACTAAATGAAGTCCTGGAATGGGACTGTTTAAATTCTCTTCTTGGATAAGAATTGGTAATTTTCCCCATTGTCTTGAGTCCCAAAACCCCAATACAGAGTGTAGACCTCAAATTGAGTCTTGGGTTTTGATGGGGAGCTTGAATAACTTATGTAATTATGATTAATGTTGAATCTAAGGTATGAATCCTTTAATTTAAATGTTTAATTCTTGACTATTTGACCCAAAACCCCAAATTTCTTGAGGCTTAATTTTTGCCCCAAATGTGATTCATTTGCACCTTCTTCTTAAGGGTTATAACTCCCTAATGGTATTTGAACAATTGATTGGTCTGGAAAATTCATTTTTTGTATGTAAGACCTACTTAGAGGGGTTTAGTATCATTTTGGACCTGAAGCACAATGGTGCAATATGGGTGTTGATATTTTTATAATAATGCATAGAATATGTTGCTGATAGCTTAGCTCGTGGAAGAAGCTTCGAGGAAAGAAAAAGCAAAGATTGTTGGTTCATGAGCTATATTTGTTTTCTAGGTAGGTTAGGCTTACTTGTGTTATATTGAGCTTTATTGTAGTATAATTGTGATATCGTGCTAAAATTGGGAGGGGTTTTAGATGTTTAAATGGTAGATGGTCATGTTTGGGATTAGTCAAATCACTTAGGCTTTTGAATACACTAAATGGAATATTTGATGCATAGTCTAGAACCTTAGTTATTTAGGCTTGTTATCTCATGAATAGAATGAGAATGCTCTAGTTTCTCTAGTTAGATGGGAGGGACCATGTTCGATCATCTTAATAGTTGATCTAGTTATGCCAAGTTATGGAATTTGCATTAGATGTTGTGGAAGACTTAAGAGTAATACTTGAGGAAAAATTGCCCTATAGAACTAGTGTGGATTGATAAACCTTTGAGATGTGATTTAGATAACTTAGTCTAATTTTGGGTAGAAGTTAGACATGAAGAAGATAATTTGGAATATTAGAAGTGGAACTTGACCCACCTTAAGCTTCGACTATGTAGATTCATTAGTGACCTAGATACTTGTTGAATGCCTAGAATATGTTTTTGGTAATATGATGACTAAACTCAGTAAGTGGTTTATTTGTGGCGTTGAATTAGAAAGAATGTGCATACTTGATTGCTTATCTTACTGTCATTTCATGTATAGCATTGGAAAGCCTTGTGAATTGAACCTGTGGCTATACTATTACTTGAATTATATGCTAATTTACTATGTAAGCGTAGGATTACGTCATTACTTATATTATGCTCAATCCTAGTGACTAAACTTATGTTTGTGCCGAAAAATCCCTTTTGTGCTACTATTATAAATCATGCCTAATAAGACAGAATCTATAAAGTATAACCATGAGTTATAATTGACCATGCTAATAATCATGTCAAGCTCGATAATGTATTGAGTTCTCACACCATGTATTGATAATGAATGGTGTGATACTATGATATGTCTTTCCTTTCTTCTCTTTCACTCTATTATTTATGGGGCTTCTACATGTCAGTGATTTGGATACAAATATAAATATACATTGTATATATATATATATACATATATATATTGATGTTATGATGAATATTGATGCTATGTGAATGTTGATGATATTATAATGCCTGGCAAATCTGGAGTATATGTTGATTATATGAAAATGCCCGGTAAGTCCAAAGGATATGTTACTGGTATGATGATGCCCAGTGAGTCTAGAGGATATATTCATGTTATGATGGTTTCTAGTAAGTTTGTATTATATATTGATGATATTATGATGCCTGATACACCGAGAGGATATATTGGTGCTATGATGATGCCCGATAAGCTCGGGCGATATATTAATGATATTTTGAAGTTCAAAAAGTTAGGAGGATATATTATTGATATTATGATGCCTAATATATCTGAAGGATATATTGATGAAATTATGATGCCCATTATATCCGGGGGGATATATTGATGTTACGTATGGTAAATATGCATATATATGTTTATGTGTGATTATGCCTTTATATAATTATATCCGTGTGTGCCTTGAAGAGGATATGATGTAACTATGGGATGTCGGTTATAATTCTTCATTCCTAGTCACTTATTTAGTGGTGTAGTTCTCACTAGTGTTAAATCGTGAGTAGTAATAGAATATGCCAAATAAATAATTAAGGATATTTGGCAAATAGAATATTATGTAGAAATAAGGATTTACCTAGTGGGTATGTCTGTCTTGAATAGAGGTATTAACTAAGGAATATTGACTAGTTAAATGAGTTTTGTGGTTACTAGTTTGCCTACTAAGTAACTATTTTACTTAATGACTAGAAGTCTAGAATGCTAGATAGTTGATCATCTTAGTTAAAATGTGATTACTAGATATTGTGGTTGTTATGTGATCAATGGTGATAATAGGTGAGCATTGATGATGATTAATGGTATTGATGACTAAGTATAATGTTGTTGGATTGTTAAATGAGTAAAGGTATACTATGATGATAGATAGTAAGAAGCATTTATTGATACATAGATATGTGCATTTGATGATATGTAATCTTCTCCTATATAATGACTAGCGCGCCTATAATAATTAGGAATAAGCTTTGGTCTAATGGTGTCTATGGATCAGTAGTGCCTCTTGACTAGGTGTGGAAAATGGCTATTTAGTAAATAATAGTTAGTGCTAACTCATGGTTAAGGTTTATGTAAAGAATAGGTTAGGCCATACTTGGATATCCTACAAGGACTAGTGAATTAGTAGCCTAATAATTATGATAAGTATTGGTTAGTTAATGACTAAATAGAGTGTATCGATATCATATATGTCTAAATAGCTATATGACAATGGTCATGATTACCCTAATATATGTTATTTCAATTATGGTTAGTGATGATGATTATGGATCTTGGTAAATGAATGTTGATTGGAATTGCGGTAACCATGGATAATGAGATGTTGGTTATATATCTTGATACATGATTTGATCTATTGATGCACTCTCCGGTGGTATAGGATGTCGTGATGAGTTTTTTACTTTATGTTCTTTTAGGTTTACTCCCCAATGGTATGGAAAGTCATGGTGGGTTCTTTTACTTTATTCTCAAATGGATTTATGCGCGTTAAACTTGGTATTTATGTGGTTGCAGTTGTATATACATCTCTTTACACTTTCGGATCAATTACTCATGTTATATAATGGTTTTGGTATGTATTGATATAAGTTATCATATTATTTTTCTAGTTGATTTGTTATTTTGTCCAATAATTATGAAAACAAATGAGGTTTGATTTTGTACATTGACTTAGAGATTTTATCTTTCTTTATATCATCTATATATCATAATTTAGACTTTATCAGGCTATGATGCCTATTGAGTGCTCGTTGTTTTGGTACACATACTACACTTTTACACTTTTTGGTGTAGACCCAAGTACTAGTTGGTGCCGCTGAGTTATAGTGTTGATCATTTGGAGACAGGGTGAGTTCTAGGAGTATTGAGTTTCCCTTTTCCCTCTTATCCTTATCCAGTCTTTTGTATTCAGATGAATGTATATGACTATTTAAACTTTGAGCTGTATTTCCAATTGTCATACTTAGATGCTCTTGTACTGATATTACCAGGTCATGCGATTAGTATCTGCAGTTGATTGTCTAATGTGGAACATTATTGTTTATGATTGTGTTCATCTATTATGGCCCTTGTTAGGTGTTTCTACCAAAGTATTCCATTGCCTTAGCTCTGAGATATAGTGTTGGCTTACCTACTGGTGGATTTTAGTAGGTGCTATGATAACTCGTGAATCGAGTTGTGACATAGGTCAAAATGAGCTTCAGTGTACTAGGACCCAAACCAAAGGTCTACCTAGCCTAAAATCGATATTCCAGATCTGTTGGCCTAGTCAAAATTTACATTCGACATTGTTTCATTGAAGTTTTCACCCGATGGACATTTAGGATCAGCGAAGACTTCAAAATAGGGAATTGGTTCTAATAACCAAATAAACTACCCGGTAATCGAACCATTGATCCCAGCAAGTCATAAATGACTTGTGGCAGCTATGGAGAATCCCTAATGGTGAAAATAAGCTAAAATATAAAAAATGACTGAAAGGGTCATTACAATTGGTGTCTTAGGTTTCTCTTGGTTAAGCATCGTATTGTCTTTAGTTATGTTTTGTTTTTTGAGGACATACAAATATTCTATGTTAAGGATATTGATGTGTCATGGTTTCATGGCACTTTTGATGCTTAAAAATGTGGAAATATGTAAATAATTTGGCCATTTTGTTAGATATAATATATGTTTGTGTGTATGTTGCAAGGAAAATAGGTTGGAAGTGAGTTGGATCAAAATAAGATGAAAAAGCTTTGAGAATCAAAGTTTTTGATTGGAATACAAGTTGTTATAACACTATACCAATCTTCTCCCAAGTCGTGGTGACAACAGTAAAGGTTGTTGACTCAAAGAGTGAAATATAGGCTGACCACAGCTCATTAAGAGTGCCAACTAGTTATATCGAGGAGTTGTTCATAGCGAATTTGCAAAAGTGTTAAAGATGGCCAAGTTGAAGCCCAGTAGAAATGGAGGATGGCATAAGTTGTTATGACAGCCAACAACTTATAGTGAAGACTCGTGCTGACAATAGAGAGAAAGTCCTGATAGCTGAAAATCCACTAGAGTGATAATGATTGCAGCCAACCACTCATAGGATCTGTGTAATGCCCCGAGTCTATACCCCGAATGCTACATGGTGCTCATAGTATCGAAGGACCATAAGCTAACCCATGACTGGGACCTACTGTAATAACTGAATAATAATACTGTAATTATGCAGAAATTAGGCAAAAACTTTCCATAAGGTTCAAATCTGAAATAAATACTGAAACTGAACATCTATCTGAAAATACTCTAGTCTAAAAAGCCTCTACTTTCTGAACAATGAGTATATCGGACAAGTCCCCAACTAACTCTGACTACTAAAATAAACTGAGTACTAAATACTATAATAATAAATCTGTCCTCGAATAATAAGGATTCACCACTAGTATGTTGCTGATGGATCAGGCTGCTAAGTATGATCGAGAGCCCGTGTGTCTGAACCTATGATATAAGACAGCATAGCACAAAAGAAAGGTATGCATTAGTACTTTAAATGTACTGGTATGCTAAGTGAGGAGGCTGAGATGCATGGGCTCATATGCATGAACAATACTGACTGAATAACATGAGTATAACTGAATGAGAGTACATGCATGAATACATAAACTATAAATAAGGTCGTGATAACACTGGATACTGAGTTCTGAATTACTGATTTACTGATAATTGAGTTTACTGATACTGTATAACTAATAGTTGAATGAATGTATCTGATAGTCCTAATTCTGTGGAACTATCTAAGTTTTGTAGTGAACTAAGTAACTGTATCTAACAGTCCTGATCTATAGAACTGAACTGAGTTCTATACTGAGACTGGAACTGAAACTAAGACTGTGGCAGGTAATCATCATACCGATATGCCCCTTTCTAAATAGATTGGGGTCCAACATTTAACCCCAGTTGGGGAGGTATTAGTATCGTGCTACGAGTAAAGGCAACTGTGAGTTAACCCTATCTAAGAGAAAGCTCTTTCATCAACCCTCACTGCAGGAAAACTCTGAGATGTATCAACCCTAGTCTGACAAGAAGATATCTCAACCTACGCTGGCTATGTAGTTTTTTAATGCAAGGATTGCTACTAAGGGTCAAACCCTCTGCTGGCAGGAATGCCCCCATCCCTGGGTTCGCTCGGTGCTGAATCCTACTCCCAACTAAATAGACACTGAAGTAATTCCTAGTTCATACAAGGCTTGACTGAACTGTTACTGATTATACTGTCTAACTGAACTAAAGTGAGTTCACTGAGTTTCGTTGACTGGCGAAATACTACTGATATCTATTAACTGACTTAATTTACTGAGGTTAGAACTTAATACTTAATTAGACTGGAGTGATACTGATTCTACTGAGTTTTTCCTGAGTTCTATAACTAGCTGAGAGTATTACTGATCATGACATGACTGAGATTATTCTGTAACTGAAACTGTCTCTAGGTAAATAGATAAATTTTTGGGTATTAAATACCCCAGGACTCGATATCATGAAAAGTAAATCATTGCATGACTTTAATAGCATAATGGTGCTAGCTTGCTAATAATACATTCACTTAGACATTTTTGTCAAACACTTGTTATACATGAGCTTGTGCATGATTGAAATCACACAATATCATGTTATTCTTTGACTAGTCTAATAACATAAGCATTTTGACAAACACTTAGGGAGCATGGGTTTTTCACATATCAATAAACATGTAGTAATATGATGAATTCTACATTCAACTTACAATTCAAGAGTTTGACATGTAGTTCACAAAATTTAATTCACAATTAAACTAGTTTGCATGAAACTTGGGACAAATAATGGAATTAGATCACCATTATCATCATAATCATTAATACATTCAAGATCTAATATGAAATCCATGAAATCAATTAACTTGTATTTAGAAAGAGTTTCTTGAACTCCAAGGGCGGAAGGAAACCCTTGGATGAACACTTCACATACCTTGGTATTCAAATTTGCAAAGAATGATAGAGTGTTCTTGAAGGCTGAATCTTGAATTAAAGATCCTAGGGTTTTCTTCTTGAGAAATTTTGAGAAAGATGAATCGATTTTTTCTCTAAAAGGGCTTAATTTCTTGTTTTGGGGGCTGACATAAGGTGGGAAAAGACCCAATTATCCTTGAGGATGCGGCTTTTTAATGATTGAAAACTGATTTAGCGTGTAGAACAATGCACCGCATCATTGGTATCGATTCGATAGCCAACGCTCCACATCGAGTCTATATTGGCTCACTGGAATTTACACTGGGAGCTGGGGAAAAATACTCATCAACGCGATGGGTGATGCGGCGCGTCGAGATCGCGTTGATCCACTGGTTTGAGATTTCAAATATGTTTCAAACGAAGTATACAAAATCTAAAACTTGTACGAGAACACCTACTGACATTCCTGATCATGATTCAACCTAAATATCATTACTTTAAGGTCATGAGGGTCGTGAAATAGAGTTGCTAACCTATGAAGGCTAAAATAACACTAAGTCTGAATACTTAGCTAAAGTTTTCTAAGTCTGGGACCCCTTAACAAGCTTTACAGGACTGATTTAAACTTAGGATTTTGTGGTGTCTTACAATATATGAGTCATCACCATTAAGTGAGAAATAAAGGCAATAGAGCTAAAAAAGAGTCATTGTTGCCTAAGGCGTTACCATTGCAGACTTAATTTTTCTATTTTGTTTTGGTTAGGGTTTCTTTGTTATTTTGAGAAACTATAAATACCCTTGAGATACTCTTTTATTTGGTAACACACTTTATACTCTTACAAACATATATTGATTTCAAAATAGACTTTTGATCTTGGAATCTTCTTGTTTTTAGTTTTTGGTTGATTAATTAATTCGAGACTTTGGGTTTTCTTTGTCAACTATTGTTAGATTAATCATATGCATTCTTTATTGAACTCCATGGATTGTTAAACAACTATTAGCGGCTAATTCCTTTAGCTAGGTTGTGGGAACCCTGGTAGAAGAACGAAGTAGGGGAAGTGTGAGGTTCTTCTAGATCATTATTTACACTTGTATTGTTATCTTCTTCAGTTTAATCAATTTCTGAGTAGTGGCCAACTTTAAGAACCTGTCTGTATTCAAGATCGTCTTCACAAGAGAGATTGAGATTGGAAAATGAATAGTACAATAGTGATTCGAGTCAATGAACCCTCATCTAATAACTTGAGACCCATAAGGTGATAGTTAAAATAGAATCAAATACAAAGGTGAGTAAAATGACACCCTGAGACTCACAAGGTAAAGGGTGAGTTTTACCAACAAGTTCACAAGGCGGTTGGTAAAACCTAGCTTGTCAAATTTTGCATGTAAGGTGGTGAGATTGTTGGATTGAGCATGAGAAACCTACTGAGTTAGGATGCCATGGGGACGTAGTCCTAGTGTTCGATTCATATTGCTTACAACCAAAAGCATTGAATTTTGTTACTTCTATTAATTACTGAAAACCTCACATTACTTTCCTGCACTTTCGGCTACTTCCGCATTTTTGAGAAATAAGTTTGATGTATTTCCTCTCGGATCGACCCCAACCTAGTTGGGTTACTATAATCTGAAGCAACCACATTGTATCTTCTTTGAGGGTATAGTTTGGGCAACATCAGCAGAATCCATAAAGACCACATATAATAACAACAATAGTATTAATAAGTGAAAAAAATATTAAAGTATATCTAAACGAGAGAAGGAAAAGGACATAAATATACAACTCCCTAGACGTGGTAAGGTTGGTACTAGAGCCACTACCAAAAGGATACCGAGAGTAATAAATAGAATCCAAAATGTACAAAATATATACAAGTCAACTTAAGTACAAAAGACTAAACTAGAATAGATAGAGGAGGATCAGCCAGCAAGCTCACCCTACTCCGAATCAGTACTAGAATGTAGGAAGCATGTCAACATTGGCTGCTAGTACTCAAATCTACATTAGTGTAAAGATACATGTGTAGTATGAGTACCAAATCAATAGGTACTCAGTATGTATCATTGACCGATCTCAATACAGAAAAAGTATAACTAAAGTGTAAGGGTGTAATCAAAGTCAATAGTAAATAGAGATAAAAAGGTAAACAACTATCAAACTATACAAATCCGATAAAGGAATATGTATAAGCGATACAAAAATAAATAACACAGAAATAAAAGGCAAATCAAACATAACCTAACTATGCCCCATAAGCCTGCAAGGCACACTAAAGAAGACAACTAACCTAACTATGCCCTCATAAGTCGGTGGGACGAACAAGATGTTTTTACGAAAATAAACATAAATAATCCATAACTGAACCAATCCCAAGAAACTGCATTAGACATCCAAATGTGCACCGGGATTGAACCAACACTAATGGGTAGTAATGAGAGACCAGACGTCAGGCTCGAACCGATAGTGCTGGATAATAATGAAAGTCCATATGTCGAATTCAAACTAGAAATAGTGGGTAATAATAGGACACATATATGATATACAATGGAACTCATAATCAGATGCCGAACATGAATCAGAACTCAGGAACCACAACTACCAAAACAACCATAATCGGTACCTGAACTCCCAAATTGTCATAACTAGATGCTGGACTCAAACCGGAACTCACAATAATCATACCTAACTATAAAACTAAAACCCAAACCATACCATATCTAATGCCAAAGTGGTACCAAAATTCACAATCAATGACAAAAATAAAGTATATGGTGATCGTAAATCATAATTAAAATATATTTAAATAACCATTCACATATCTTAATTAATAAGGAATGAATTATATGTTTCGTAACTTAATTCCATGTCATAAAATGATAGAAGCTATCTAATACTAAAAGATTAGGGAACAAAATTTACTAAAACGGGGTCTTAACCGGATGAATAAGGCATGATATATATATCAAATGATACGAAGATACAAGTACTTTTCCAAAACTAGCATAATAGTATACAATTATCATAAATAAACTCAATCTAAAGATAGAGTAAACCTAAGCTTCCTGGATGCCAAAGCTAAAATCCCTTCAAAACCTCTGAATAGTGCTCTATTAAATTATCTCTATGAAATTGTACGCGGAATGTGTAAAGGAAAGGTTTGGTCTTCTTACAACTAAAGAACACCAAATTTATCTCTTAATTGTATCCGAACTCATAATAAAATGTGAAGTCAAGTAATATGGGTATATATATAGTTGCATGGTCTTGGCGGTGGAGACTAATGCCATTGGCAAACACTTAAGCTACTTACTAAATATAGTAGCTACATAATGTCTAAAATTGACATTTGGCTGCCCACTTGTAAGGTAAAAACACGTTGTCCGTCCCTTCCATTTCCACGTGGAAGTGGAGGTGGTAACCCCCCTCCCTCCTCAATCTAGCTCCATTCTCGTATATACTTAATCATTTTGTGGGTTTTTGGTAAAATAAATATCATATTTTGAATAAACCATGATTAATAAAAAAGTATTTCTAATAAAATATATATTATATAATAATAATAATAATTTAATATATCTAGATTTACTATCTCTGCTTAATATAGTAGTAGACTACAAAAACTATTAAAAATAATATAAATATATCATAACTTAAAGAATTTAATAAATATCGAAAATATTTTAAATGGGTAATAAATAATATTTCTAGAAAATGCCAATTTAGATTAATTATTCCACAATATATTAGGTATCGCTAAAATTCTCAAACAAACCGCCCAAAAACCAAATTGTCAGTTCTAACAAGTCATAAATGACCTGGCAGTTATAGAAAAGCTCTAGACACTGAAAATGTATGACAACAAGGAAAATAATTGTGAGGGTCATTACAACATCCACCAAACAGGTAGGTATATTGGGTGTGCATATCATGCTCAGTCTCCCAAGTAGCCTCCTCTACTGGATGGTGATTCCACTAAACCTCGACCACTAAAATGTCCCTGGAGTACAACCGTCTGACATCTCTGGCCAAAATGGACATAGGCTCCTCTACAAATTCCAACCTCATGTCCAACTAAATCGAGTCTCACTAAAGTACGCGTGACTCATCTAGAATATATTGTCTCGACATAGATACATGAAATATTGGGTAGATAGATGAGAAGGCAGGAGGCAATGCCAACACATATGCTGCCTCCCCAACTATTTGTAGATCTTAGAGGGTCCAATATACCTGGGGCTAAGCTTGCTCTTTCTACCAAATCTCATCATGCCCATCATGGGAGAAAAGTAGAGAAAGACCCTATCACCAACTTTGAACCTTAATTGACGATATCTACGGTCAGCATAACTCTTTTATCTACTTAGAGCTAATCGAAGCTTGTCCTGAATAACCCAAACTCAATCCAATGACTCACAAAGCAAATTTATGTCATGAGGCCTAGCCTCAGAAGCCATAAACCAACCAGTAGGAGATCAACATCACCTACCACACAATGTCTCAAATAGGGAATCTAAATACTCGAGTGAAATATATTATTATATGCAAACTCTACCAATGGTAGAAATTGGTCCCACTGACCTCCAAAATATAACACATAAGCATAGATCATGTCCCTCAAGACCTGAATAGTTTTATTTGACTTCCCATTAGTCTGGGGATAAAAGGTTGTGCTAAGGTCAGCCTTGGTTCTCAACTCCTCCTAAAATGTCCTCTAGAAGCTAGAAGTGAACTGAGAGCATCAGTCTAAAATAATGGACATAGGAACCCTATGTAGGTAATCCATCTCTTAAATATATAAACACGATTTAACCTCTTAGAACTATAGAAAACTTGAATGGGGATAAAATGTACAGACTTAGTCAATTGATCCACAATATCCCAACTGTTATCAAAACCATAGGAAGTGCGAGGCAATCTACCTACGAAATCTAGAGTAACTAGCTCTCACTTTTACTCGGGAATAGGTACGTACTGAAGAAATCCACCAGGCCTCTGGTGCTCTACCTTCACCTATTGACAACAAAGGCATTGAGGCACAAACCCTACTTATCTCTTCGCATACCACTCCACCAATAATGCTACCTCAAATCCGTATACATCTTAGTTGTCCCAAGGTGAAGAGAGTATCTAGAGCTATGAGCCTTATAAAGAATCAACTGGATGAAATCTCCAACCCATGGAAAATATATACGATCATCAAACTTTAAGACACCCTCAAAATCTAAGGTATCCCTCCTAGAATCACCTTTCAACACTTTGTCTCATATGTTATGAAGCCTGTTATCCATAAACTGTGACCCTAAATTTTCTCCAATGAGGTAGATCCGACCTCAACACTAGCAGTGTTCCTTTGAGGGTCAGAAATACCAAGATTAACCATTAAGTTAGCTAAGGATTGGATATCCAAAGACAACAACCATTGAGAAATTGAAATGAAGGCTAAGCTACCCATACTTACTGACTTTCGGCTAAATGCATCTATTACCATATTCTTTTGCCCTAAAAGAAGAGAATAGAGATATTATAGTCCTTCAACAACTCAATCCATCTATGCTATATTGAATTAATCTCCTTCTGAATTATAGTATAATGAAGATTATGGTGGTCAGTAAACATCTCATAATGAATCCCGTACAAAAAAATTCCTCCAAATCCTAAGTGCAAACACTATTGCTGCCAACTCCAAGTTGTGGGTAGGGTAGTTGTACTTTGCACCTTCAGCTACCTTGATGCTTATGTAATAAAATGGCCATGCTACATCAGAACACACCCCAACCAATACTAGATGCATCACAGTAGACAATAAAACCCTCGCTCACAACTAGAAGAGTCAAAGAAGGAGCTGAAGTAAGCAATTCTTTGAGATTCAGAAAGCTTATCTCATAACTCATAGACCACTAAAATGAAACCTTACTTATGGTCAGTCTAGTCATAGGGGGCGTAATAGAATAAAACCCCTCAATGAATTGCCTATAGTAACCTTCCAACCAAATAAAATGGTGAACCTCAGTAGGTGATGTACACCTAAACCAACTACAAATAGCCTCAATCTTTATTGGGTCCACTATAATATCATCCTTGGACACTACGTGCCTTAAGAAAGCTACAGATTTAAGCCAAAACTCATACTTTGAGAAATTGGCACAAAGCCGATGATCTTTCAAAGTATGGAGCACAGTCCTTAAATGTTGATCATGCTTCTCCCTACTCCTTGAATATACCAGAATGTCGTCAATAAATACTATTATGAAGGAATCCAAATACGATCTGAACACGTAATTCATCAAATCCATAAAAGTTTTTGGAGAATTAATCAACCCAAAAAACATTACTAGGAACTCATAATGATTGTAACGAGTCCTGATGGCTATCTTAGGGATATTCGCAGCCCTAACTCTCAACTAATGGTAACCAGACCACAAATCTATCTTAGAAAACACTCTTGCAGCCTAAAGCTGATCAAATAAATCATTAATACGAGGCATAGGATACTAAATCTTCACTGTGAATTTATTCAACTTCTTATAGTCAATACACATACACATGGAGCCATCTTTTATTATTTATGAAAAAATTAGAACACCCCAAGGAGATACACTTAGTTTGATAAAACCCTTACTTAGAAGATTCTAAAGTTAACTATTTAGCTTATTTATCTCAGCAGGAGCCATACAATAAGTAGCCATAAAAATAGGTCGATTTCCTAGCTCAACGTCAATAATAAACTCGATATCATACTCAGGAAAAAAGACAAGTAGGTCAGTTAGAAACACATCAAAAAAGTCGTGAACAACAGGGATGATACTCAAAAATATCAATAAAAGAACATGCCAACTGCCCTAGATACTCAAAAATCTCCTAATTACATAAAACATAACATAATACGAAACAAAACACAATATGACATAAAATTAAACTAGATATACCAATTCTACAACCATATCATAGCCAACAGGAAAAGAAGCATGACAATTAAAACCCATGATAGCTATGGTATACCCCATCCCCAACTAAAAGACTGTGCATTATCCCTAGTGTATTTAAATAATATAAAGCAAGGAATAAGGACATACTCGGGATGCACTAGGAATTTGTATCATAATCATCCCTGTGTGGAGGTCTCTCAACTAATGGAGGTGGAGGTGGAGGTGCACTACTAAAAAATACACCCACAACTAGCTCGACATACCTCTATATCTTAACAAACTCAGTATCTCAAGAATAATATTTGGCCCATCTTCAAGCCTGATCATATGGTACATCAAGATCCTGTAACTCTACCTCTTTACCTCTGTTACTGCCAACTACAAAGACCATCTCCTTATCCTCCATGAACAAGTCAAATCATCTAGGTCCATGTAGAGGTACCGACTGAACAACTGGAGGTATAATTGGAGGGATGGCCAGAATGTTGTTGCTCTTAGTGAGAGAGCATATCTCTGACCATAGTATGTTTTCCTCCTGTCTAATCTTACTTAAATTGGGTTCCTCAAATTCATTGAATCGGCTGACACTCGGCCCTCAAAAGCATCAACATAAGCATGCACCTTAGTTCAAAACTCTAACATCTCAGCCTTGTGTGTAACCTGAAATTTAATCTCTATTGCCTCAAGTATCATTTGTACCCAAGGTGTAGCTACCCATATAATAATTCTACCCCATCCTCAATATTCTCTAACTAGGTGGTGGTAGCACTCTGACTATCTACTAAGCTCTACAAAAATTCATATGATAAAAAAACAATACATATAGTATCATCTATAATAGTGAGGTAAAGGGGCACTGCAGATCTACCAACCAGCTCTAATTTGGAAGTCGAGGCTAAAGTAGGTATGAATGGGGTCCCCTCACCCTGTGTGTTTATCTCATGAACTCTCTCTGTCCCCTTATCTCAAAATACATACTAATACCAGCATCACTTTTATTTCTATCAGTAGGCTCCGTAGGAACTAATGGGCCTTCAAAATTGGTCAGAATAACTATCGGAGGTGTATGGGTCTACTGTACAAGGACTGAGTTTGTCAGATCCTTGATCATACTAATTTGGGCCATGCCTATTGCCACTACTCTCATATTAACACCCAAAATCTCTAGTACACTGGACTCATCACATAATATCTGGACCCGATAAGAAAGGGCAGTATGGTCATCTCCCTAAATACCTGCTCATGAAGCTCATATCTGATAATGGCCACAAAGTCAATATCATAACCATCCTCCATGCTTGAAATCAATGATACACCATCCGATGTAAGTAAGTTATCTACTATAGTTGAACGTAAATGATAACGCACTACCAACCACTAAAACTTTGCGGTAAAGTTCAACGTTGCTTTCTTAATCACACTTTGCCCAGGGATATCCATACCAAGAGGTGAAATATTATCGGTGATCCATCTTACCAAACCTACCCTCTCACGCTTATGCCCAGCCCCTCTCATAGTGAATATATCATGCGCTAATCTCAATCGATGATCATACTTTACTGTAGACATATGGGTTGTATAATTCTGGGCTAAAAACACTTGATGGATGGCCGCTAATGAAATATAAACCATGACCTCTCTCACAATCACCTACTCTAACAAGGGCTTCTTTGCATGCCTACTACCTTTAGTCATAGTCAAAGATACTGTGGCATGGTAGGAGACATAGAACTCCCACACTAATGCCTAGCTATATGAACCTAGGTGTCTAGTTGTCCACCCCAGCTGATTCCTATCAAATGGAGACTACAATAATGGTACTCTAGCCAACCCAGATAACTCAATTCGTCTCTCTTCATAAATAGCCCTCTTGGGCAGGCCCATCTCGATCACAAAGTTGTCTCTCTCATAAGTAGTCGTAACCCCCCTGCACACTATCTCAGGCTAAATTTATCAATAGGCTCTACCGAGATATGAGTAGGGTCAGAGGTCTAGGCTATCAGGGTTGGAGGATCCTAGTGGGATATCTGTACTATTATCTTCTCAGACTAGGTACTATAAAAGATGGCTTGGGAATTGGTGCTATGGACTCATCCTGGGACCTCTCCTCAGGCTGGGGGTCCTATGTAGTTGACACTGAAAGTGACTCAAACTCCACGTCCTCCTTCTTCTCATCCTCTCCCTTTTCAAACTCAGAGATTATAGAGGTGATATCATAGCCGAGTTTTTTCTTGGCCTAGGTACTAGTGTACTGATCTTTGAATGATCTCCAAACATAGTAAAAGTAGGTCATCCGACCCATTATAAATTATCTACAAGTTGTACGCCTAAGGTAGCTTTAATAATAGCCTCAACTGCAATATATTTTTGGGATCTAGTCTATGGTCGTATCACTCTGGTCGTGGCTGCTTTGGTTGAGGCAATCAGGTACTCCTACACTAAGCCACTACTTTTAGAGGAGTCTTCCCATCACCTCGAAGGTCTTACTTTCTTCTTTGAAGCCTTTGGGTCCATGTGTACCTTAAAAACAAATGTTAGTATCTGAAAGATAGTAAGGGACTACAATCTTGAAGAAAAACTCAAAAAAATTAAAAACTTTAAATTTTCCCTTAATTTTACATCCCTATAACTAATACTCAGTCTCAACAAGTCCAATATTTGCATCTAAAACTAGAATCTTCTTTTCAACACAAATACGGTATGTGAGATTCTTGGTATTCCTCAACTTATTAAATTTCACTTCTATTTCGAGCATGATCATCAAGTTTAATTCAAGAATAATGCACCACTTTATGATTTTTAGGCTGGTTCAAGGGTCCTACAAATAATCTTGTTGATATATACATAATTTGCATGAAAATAAACATACCAACTCGCTTGTTTTTAGTTTAACACAAGATAATACTATTAGGAACCAAGAATGTTACCTTTTGTTTGAAGCACCGAAAGTGAAATATGAAGAGATAAAGTGAAAACCTAGCTTGAATGCATAATTAGTGTACTTTTACAAGTTGATACAAATAATAAGTAGCATTTTAGCCTTTTATCATGTGCAGAAAATGAGGAAATGGGAAAATTTGAATTTGAGAAAAAAGCAGGAATTTTTGAGGTTTGAGGGTTTAAAATTGGATTAAGGGATCTTAAATGGGTATAATGGGCCTTATTAGGGTTAGGTGAGGTTAGGGTGGGCCCAGATTCTTAAACAAAACTAGGCCCAAAATTGGACCACTTACGACACCACCTATGGACTATAGGTGACCCACCTAAATTTTTTAAACTTTTTCTGAACTCTTTCGAATTTGTATTCTGACACTAATTATACTACTTATGAATTTATAAGAGGTATTTACAACTTTGTAAGTAGATTCATAAGTTCAATTCCAGAAAATCACCAAAAATCTTCAAAATTTCCTTTTAATAGACAAAGAACAACTTACCTGCGTAGGTGGGACTTATGACCTTTATGAGTTTATCAAAAAGTCTCGTTATCTATAATATTATAAGCTAATCAATGTATTACAGAAATACCTTGGGTTTTGGTCCTTGTAAATTTCTCGAGTCTTGAGCTTTCTCATTATCATATGACTCACCATACTAGTAATATGATATGGGTTTAGGTCGGATGACCCAACTCGTAAGGTGTCTAGTGTCTGGTGGTTGGGTTTTTATTATGTCCACGAGTTAGTGGGGATGATTCGTATGAGAATTATAGTGCCCAACCATTTATTATCTGCTGTCTAGCCTTGATGTTCTATTTAGGGTACGACTTGAAGGTTACATGTCGTATAATGATGGTACGAGTTAGGATAAGGAGTTGTATGTTGGACAGAATGCGGTGTCCAACTTTATGGTAAAGTTACGAGTGGAGGGTACCACTTGTATGGTGTGGATACGATTTGAGGGGTCCAATCGTACCCACCTGCAAGATTTTTATAATTTAAGTTGGGGGTATTTTAGATATTTCCCCCTAATAACTCCTTATGACCCCATGAGATAAAACACCTTTGGAGGCTTCCTTAACTTATTATTCATAATCAAACACTCTCAAATCTCTCTCAATCTCTTGGTTCAAAAAAGACTAGGGTTTTCTTTAAGGCAATCAATTAAGGCTCTAAAAAGGTGGTTTCTCTCAGTCTTTCTTATTGTCTAAGGCATGTTACTTCTCCCTTATTTTTAGGTCAGCTAAAAACATGTTTTTAACGAATGATTTTCATGGTGTTATTGTGATAATGTTTGGGTTTTAAAATATATGTTAGGGTTTTTTGTTATTCTTGGTTGGGTATGTTTTCCCATATTTTCTTATAGTTTTCATGTTATAATTGTGGTTTGAAACATGTGGTTGCAAGGGAATGGTCAATTGATACTTGATTTTGGTTTTGGAAATCTCATGCCATCAACATGTTTGTTAAAATGTCTATGGGAATGCTTTTGTCACATAGTTTGACTATTATTAAATACTTTGCATTGCATAATATGGTAATGGAACTTAAATTGGTTTGGTTGATTTTAAATGGACTGGGAAGACCTTGGTGGCCATAGATTTGGTTCAATTGTAAATCTTATGGGGTACATAGGAACCTCCTAAGAATTGGCTAATGACATTGCTTGTAATCTATAGTCGGTATGAGGATACCACTTCATAATGCGTTGATAATTGACTCTTGAAATTGGTGGTTAGTTTATGTGCTAAATGTTCTAATTGGGCAATAATGATGGGTTGTAATAGCTAACCATGAAGGTGTGAGTTCGATGGACGAACATAGGAAACTCATGTTTGCCGATATGAGGGTTGGTCATGCTGACCATATTCTTGTAGGGTTCACGAGAATCCCCCAAGTTATACTTGTATATATGTATCAAAGAGGTTGAAGGGTACATGGGAATCCCCGCCCCCTATGATATCTCTGATTCATTCAACTACATGCATTGGGGCCCATTCAGGGGGTAACACTGGACCCATATAGACCATGGGTGGATTATGATGGTAAAGTCATACAACCTAGGTTAATGGTTTTAAATGCATGCTAAACTTGGTTTTATTTTCCCGGTATGGTATATATATGTATGTATGTTATTGCATATGAATATTTATTTTGATTTTGAATAATGGCATTATTTTATCCTTACTCTTGAGTACATGCTAGAGTTCTCCCGCTAACCCACCTTTGGGTATTGTGTCCCTATGCATTGCAAGAACCGTCCATATTGCTCCTCCTACTCAGTGATCTTAGATTCGGGAACAATTTTGTGTTGGATTGAAGTAGTGAGCTTTCATACTATAAAAGACTCCATTTCATGCAATGGACTTTCTTCCATACTTTTGGTTATTTATTGAACTTTGGTTTTGGCTATGGTTGGGGAAATGTCATGATCGGATGTTCTTTAAATTTGTTTAGAGGGTTAATATTACTACTATGGGCATGGGCGGTGTTGATATTAGTGTCAGCTTTGGCAATGGTATTGCTATTGGGGATGACACCAATTGGATGCTTGGTTGAATGTTTGGATAGTTATAGTTATGAACTTTTCTAAATTCCTTTCAATTATAATTGTTCTATCTTGTCATATGTTTGGAATTCGTTCAACAAAGGGTACAGGGCAGTTATGGTTGGATCTTGAGGGTGGTCTTCGGTCTGGGTTAGACTTGAGGCACTTGACACGACTAGGCCCTGGTTCGGGTTGTGTCAATTACCATGTTCTAGGCCATTCCTTATGTTGTTGTACCTATGAAAAATAAAAACAATCGTGAACACTAAAATAGTAGGTTGCCTCCCATCCAGTTCTTGATATAACGACGTGGCACGACGTGGCTAAGTTGGTTACTCATACTTTACCAACAATCCCATGGGATTGCCTCCCATTTAATGCTTGATTTAACATCCCGACACAATGTGGGTACCTTGATTACTTAGAATTCATCAAGGTACCCAAAAGAATAACCTCTAAGATTATTAACACAATGAATAACGAACACCATTCTTATGTAGTTGGCATCTTCATAGTTCTTCGTATGTTGATTGTGACATTGTCATTATTGACTCTAGACTTAACCTCCCCCGTCTCCATATCAACCATCACTCTACCCTTTTCCATGAATGTTTTCCTAATATGATGGGTATCTCGAAGTCAACCTCATAATCCAAAATGACAAAGTCAGCTGAAAAAATGAAATTATCAACTTTCACCAACACATCAAGTGATATACCCATGGGTTTCTTTATTCTATGATCTACATCTACAACTAAATAGTAGGTGGTTCTAGAGGGCTTAATCCTAATTGGTTGAAGACAATCAATGACATCAACCGAAACCAAACCTCATACATTGACTCAAAATATAGCTGCCTGAAAATAGTAGTTGGTCTAAGAATTTCCTACACAACTCATTCCAAGTGGTAATTGATCCTCGAGGCAGTTCCCCTAACCACAAAGAATCTTCTCTAGTCAATGAAAAATAAAACAACATTAATTTGAGTGACTCTTGATCTACCCCAGGTAAGGTGTATGATGTACAAATCCCAATAAAATTAGCAAGATGCATATTTGGGTCATCCGTAGCCAAACCCACAAAAATACCTTTTAGATTTAAGATCTAAATCGTGGTGCTGGTTATGTTAAACTTAACACCTGGTGGCAAAGAAAGAGGAATGATAGCTCATATTTCTATTGGATCAACGTATCTCATATCCTCCTCATTATCATATGGCTGTAGGTACTGGTATGCTGGGATCCCTTGAGCTTGACCACCTCAAATTTTATCTCGATAACCATTGAGTAATGCTCAATAATCAACTGTTGGGCTCTGCCTTTCCAGCTTTGCCCCCTGAGCTATACGATGGGCCTTACCTTTCCTTCTTTGATTAGTAGCTTCATTTGCTAACAACTACTTCATTTTCTGATCAGAAATGTCCTAAACGCCTATCGAAGGTAGTGGAGGCATAACATTTGGATCATCCTAAACCCCTTTAAAATGGCCTGCACATACTTATTTCATTATCATATGATTAGGCTGTAAGATTCTATTTGGGATAGGACTTAGTAGGAGTAAGGGAATGCCTTGACTCCTGGTGTTAGGCATACATCGACATACACTTATCTAAAAAAAGAAAACAAAAACCTGAAAATTCAGCAACTTCAATCAATAACTCAATACTGTATTCCCCAACAACAATACCAAAATTTTGATCAACGCCCAAAGTATACCTCCAATTAAAGATAAAGTGGTCGCTGCCAAGTAAAGAATCCCAACTTAGGTGGGGTAAAAGCGATAGGGAATACGTGGACTTGTCTATTGATGGAATCAATAGGTTGTACTAAAACTACATAGGAGGTTTGTAGTTGTAAACAGTAACCAAAGTCAAAATATTTGGTTGTAGACAGCTAGAGACAACTGGTTTTCTGTTCTCCTTGACTTCTAACTCAAGTAGGCTTCTCATGCTTAATCCAACTATCAAACTATTGCGCATGTAGAATCAAAGAGTGTCTCCTTACTAACCTTTACCTTGGACTCCATTTTTAACTATCTCCTCTCGGTCTCAAGTTTATTAGATGTAAGTTAATCATCTTAAGTAGATAATACAGATAAACTTATTTTGGCAATTAAACCCAAATCACTATTGCGATCTCGTTTTCCTAACATCTACCTCCCTCTCAGGTTCATAGTGCATACATGCTGGATCCCAATGTTTGTAACCGTTAAGAAATCAATAAAATCAAAGAAAAACCATAATGCATGCAACAATAACTATCTAGAAGGATTGAACACTTCCTCTACTTCATTAGTCAGCCAAGTTTCCCATAACCCTAGCTAAGGGAATTAGTTGTTCATGGTTGTGAAACAATTAAATGAATTCATAATTAAAGACATTCAAACAATACCACAATAATCAACGGATAAAACCCAATGTCTTTAACTAAATAAACAACCAAAACCAATACAAAATTATACCAAGATCAAAATCGGATCCTGGAATCAAATATATGTATGTAAGTATCAAGAGTTCATAAGCTAATCAAAAAAGTCAAAAGGGTATTTATAGAATAGAAGGAAATCATAGGAAACCATTCCTAAAAAATGATGAAAACTGAGGTCAGTGGCCACTTAATGGGCCATCTATGGGCCGTAGGTGGCACCTACGGACCATAGGTGGTCCCATGTAGGTTCCCTTACGGATCATAGGTGGTAGCTATGGGACATAGGTTTCCTCCATAAGTGACAGGGTCTTCTATTCTGAACTTCTAAGTCTCTGCATCCCACTTTCTAACACCTACTTTGGAACCTATGCCCCGTAGGTAGTACATAACGGTCGTAGGTGCCTACTTCAGTGGCCCAAAGCTTCGAATTTCACTCTTTTCTTCTATAATAGATCCAAAACCTGATTTCCTACAAAACATAACATAAAACATATCGTATCTCAGAAAACAACCTAAGTAACTTGTATATTCTCATCGTTTTAATCATCGAAAGTTCTTTGAATCCATAGCACATCACTACTTTACCATTAAATCATTTACAATTATAAATAAGAACCTAATCTAGCCTGGGATGTGCTTTACTTCAAAGTTAAAAACTTGCTCAATCATACTTATCACTTTCACCTAAAAGTAGTCAGGTCTCCATGTTACCAATATCCTCCCATTATAGTGTATTTCAAAAATTTTGACATGCTCCCAACCTCAAAACATGTTTTAGTCTACCTGGTATATTTTATTGACCTTTACCTTACTCTCTAATAAGACTTTCAACCCTGTTGATAGGCTATTGTAGAGGAGTATTAAGACCCCTCATATTTCAATAGATGATGTTATTTATTCCCATAAGTGGTAACAACACTACCTTCTTCATTTATTTTACCTTCACCATTTAGCACCTTGCTAAGTCCTGCTTCTATCAATACTTAAAAGGAATTGTTGTTGTTGATATGTAAGCCCTGCTTGTGCAGTTGATGTTTCTTGTGCACTGTGCACCGGTGTGACCCAAACTCCATGTGTTGATCCCCTTGTATCCCCATATTTTTAAGACTGACGAACCTCACCCACCTTTTGCTGTAAGGTTACTATGCCATCTCTATGTTGCTGCACAACCTTGGTAACGACCTGATCTTCGTGCTTTTGATTTTCCTCATGTTTCCTTGATGCTTCTAGGATTTAGTTGTACTCTTCTTATTTTTGCATTCAACTTTAGTGTGACCATACTTTTGATAGCACTTGCATAAGGAAAGTATCCAATCACACATGACCCTTATTTCTACAATGATTCCTTTTTTATTCCTAAACCATATTTTCTCAAGAAAAATTAAGTCCATTTCCACTTCAATTAACATTTTGCCAAAACTTAATCTGACCTTCTTCACTATGTGTATATCCACCATAAAAGGCTTACCAACCAAACGACCAATCTTACTAAGCCCTTTAGGGATCCAGTATTAGAAATCCAACCCTGGAAATTTTACCCAAATAGGAACTATATAAATTTCATCTCGAGTGAATTCCATGTCAGGGCTCCAAGCCTTGACAATGAGCAGTTTGTTATCAAAATGGTATATGCATTTTCCTTTCCTCATACTCAAACCCCATAAGCACTATGCCATTTTTCAACATTGATATTTTTTTAATACCATATTTAACCCATTACCACGAAATATATCCATTCATGAATGAGAATGGGGGTGAACCCCCCAAAACATAGCACACTACAATATTTCTTCGATAGTTAATTTCAAAGATTATATCTTTGATGTTAATTTGATATATCTTCAATTTGCCCTTTCCTAATGGAGTAACTGCAACTTAAACCCAACATTAGTTAGCTTCCTAATGTCAAATTTGTTCTAAATGGTTCCTTTGTTTATTGTTTCTTCCATTACTCCAACCTCATTGCTCAGCAAAAAGTGGGGCTGCTACTTCTTCTTCTGCTATCCTCAACTCTATCACCTTGGTTTCGAATTAGACTAGACCAATTTATAGGGCTTGCATTGTTGTTGGGAAAAATTCTTCAATTTGTTGACTGCACTAGAACATTAAGTTTTGGACTATTCCTTCTAGTGTTCATCTTGATCTCTTTGTCCTTAATTTTATTTTTATGAGCTGTCATCTTCTGCTTATTGATACTTTATCCACTCGAGCCCTTTAGTTCATGGACTCCACCACTCATCATAGATTTGGTTTCCATCACCTTTTTTATTCTAGTCATCTGCATATTAGTGTTCTTCCTCACATTTTCCTAAGCCATTAATACCTTCTGTGAAGTTATTCGAGCCCTTTTCCCCTTAGAAGGTGCAAGTTAGTAACCCTGCCCCAAGAGAGAAAGCCATTGAAAGAAAACAATAAACACTGGAAATTTAAGAACATAAAGTTAATATGGAAGTAACTTTCAAGACAATAACATTAGTCCCAAAATTGGATATTTCATAAGTAAAGCAATAGTAGTAAACATGACCATTCCAAGACTCAGTGTTGCATGTAAAAAAGTTTACTAATATACAAATACTAATTCTAGTGTATCATTCTTCAAAAAAGTTGTAAAGACATAAAGTAATGATAGATGAATCTAGGCCCAATCTTCCAATCCAAAAAGCTCACTACAATTTTGAGTCACAAATATTGTGAACGATTAGAGTCAACGAGTGTAGCCAGTACTAGGATTTCCATACAAATGATGCTACAAATGTGATATGAGTATAGAACTATAATTACTCAGTAGAAATTACTAAGCAAAGGTAGTAACTATATTGCATAAAGGATATTAGTAACCCTACATTTCAAAAAGTACCAGTACTTTAAATACCACAATAATCAGAGGCAATATAATAATTAATAGTATGAAATACGGTGCAATCAATGACCAAAGATCCTGCCAATATAAATCCAATCACCCTAGATGTTGTATTGTGAGGTGGGAATCATGGGGGACTCCCATTGTCCATATACCCGCCCACAATTTTCCTTAATACATATTATTTTCATCCTACTAAATCAATGACCCATGAGAATGATTAAGTATGCATGACCGCAGTAATAAATTAAGTATAAAATGCAACAAGTATTTAAAAGTGCCTTTCTCAACATAGAAATATAGGTTACAAGCCATATCAACTGATAATTATGTCCTCAACGCATGTCCATAGGCCATACTTCCTTATACAACTCAACAATATTATGGTTTATAAGTCTCAAGCCATTTACTAGCTAAATTCCCCTTTTAAATATTACAACATTAAATCTTCTCATATAGTACTTCAACCTAATATATTTTTCCCAATCCTAGACATGCTTTGCATAATAAATCACCACCCAAGCTGAGAAAAAATAAAGCCAAATCTATCTCAAAGATAAAACACAAGCCGCTAATTATTGCATAATGGTCTTGCACTTCCTACAGTCTCAAAATGCTCCCAATCAACATAAAATATGATCAATGTGTAAATACAAGTTCATTGATACTCATATTGCAACATAAAGGTCTAGGACAAAATTGGATCAAAAATTCAACCCTGAGGTCTATCACTAAAACTAAAATTTCCTTCTGAAATTATGTTACTCATGTAACAAG
Organism: Capsicum baccatum var. pendulum; assembly: GCA_030864225.1. Lineage (NCBI taxonomy): Eukaryota > Viridiplantae > Streptophyta > Magnoliopsida > Solanales > Solanaceae > Capsicum > Capsicum baccatum. The sequence continues at coordinate 178,080,440 of CM061554.1, read as the reverse complement.
GAACTCAAATCTAAAATTTTATCAAAAATAGGGTTTGAATTGACCCTTAAATCATCAAATTTTAATTCAAAAGATTTGCGGTAGAACCCCTAATTCCAATCTCCCCCCCCCCCAAAAAAAAACTAATTTAAAATCAAAATCAAAGATAAAATAATGGAGAATTTACAAAAGAGTCATTCGGAGCCTACCCCCTTTTTATTACTAGGAATGCACACTAAGAATCATCTAAATCTGAGCTTTAAAAGTCCAAAAGTGGTGGAACAAAGTAAAAAGGTTGCAAAATCCCATATTTTAGCTATTAAACCATTCTTGGAAAAATCATGATCCATTAGTGCAAAAGAAAAAATCCCAAGCCTGCGAGACTGCATTGAGGTAGCATGATATCACCTATGTTGTACGATTATGCTTCACCCTCGCCTGCCTATCAGATTGCGCTTACCCAATGATATTGTGTTTCCTATCTGCCAATCCTCTTGAAAATCCACTCTTTTTATGTGATTGTGCATTAAATAAACATCAAAAGATTTATGTGTCTTATAATTTTGGTTTAAAAATCCAAAACTCATTAAAACCATCCAAACACAAATCAATAATATATAGCAATAATAAAACATATTCTGGACCTTTTGGAATCATTATATCACCATTTCAAGGTCATGTTGACTAAATGATGACCATGGTCTCCAACTTAATAAAACTCTATAATTTCATCCAAGGATCCAAATCACTCTCTAGAACCTTGGGATCCTTGCAAGCTATCCACCTAAGCTGCAAATGACCCTCTAGCCTAGTGAAATTGTCAAAACTCGAAAACAACCTCATTTACCTCAGATGTTGACTTTGGTCAAACATTATAAGTTGTTAAAATTCTAAGATTAAATAAAATCCCTAAAAAACATCCATTTACCTTGAGTACTATGCCACCCACCGGTGTCACAAACAATAAACCAAGGCTTTAGGGAGCATTAAATAGGAGAAAACAAGAGAAAATCACAAAATGATTTTAGTGTTGTTTCATTATACACTACTAAAATAAATGTTCGTACTTAAATATAAGGAGATAAAAACATACACGAATACTTAAAAAGTTAGGGATATCTACTCCGAGATGTTATCGTCTTGGCCTTTCCACTAGATGATGTCTCTACTTTGCCTTTAGAGATGTTTTCTCCTTGGGACTTCAAGTTGTGATTTTTCTTATAGGAATATACACAAAGGCTAAATTATTGTCTAATTATATTGTGTCCCATTGAATTACATGAAGTTGTCCAATAATATTTTTGCCATATATACATATAAACATAGGATGAAAAACCTTAAACACCTAAAGTACAACAACTTGTATACTGACTTTGACTTTTGGTATATTTCAACTATTTTATCCCTCTATGTAGTTGCACTATGGTATATAGGTCTATATGTGTGGTGTCGTGACAAAAATTCAAGGTCATAATGGTACCTACCCCATACCAATCCTGGGTAGATAAACTCAACACCAAAAGAGATAAAAATGCAAAAAAGTAAATAAACGAAACCAAAATACAAGACTTAAAAGTGAAGTCAGGCCAAATATATATATATATATACACATACACACACATACACACCACATCTGAAGCTGAACAAAATACAACTCAAATTCCTAATTCTAGTTTCATGAGTAAAGAGCACTACTAAACTGATATAAAATTCATAAATACATAGATTGGTATCAAAAAGTAAAAGAAAGACAAGATAATTGAAATGAGGGAGGCTGGAACAGGCTCTAGATGGAGAGCTCACTAGTACTCAGAACAGCATCTACACAACATGATCTCACGCTCCATGTCACACACTTGACCTTGGATCTACATTGAAAGGATATAAAAATTAGGAGTGAGTACAGTCCACTTGTAATCAGTAGGCATCATAGGCTGACCGAACGAAGCAAAATACTTGACATATAAAGTATACTATGAGTATGATTTCACCAATTTATGAAAATGTTCCCAACGGCGACTCAAGATGTATCGCCTAATAATTCTACAGGTATAATAACATCATACGAATAACCACACACAAATATATGAAGAAATACTAAATTACACAACAACATACACATAAGAGAAATGCAAATAATGGAATGTCTTAATATCACCTCGTATACACCTTCCGAGCATAAGCGTCCTGAATAGGATCCATGAGGGGTTCGCAACTTGTATACTATCACAATCTCATATCTTAATAAACCTTATCGACACATCCCTTGGTCAAGAAATTTTCTAAAGTATTTTATTTTTATTCAAAAATTAGTATTTTGTTTATAGTACCAATTCCATGAATATGGATGAATGAAATAAGGATGCATTCTCGTAACCAAATGATATCATGCTGTGAATCAACTCAGTAATGGTATAAATGAGCTCAAATTTTCTCAAATATCAATAAATCATTATATAAACCATTGCATGACACCACATTAATGAAGAGTCATGTAACACATCAAAAATATCAATTTAAGCCCCAACTTAGGCATCCCAATATGAATAAAGGAAAATAATGCTTAAACAAGACTAATACCAGCCCGTGAACGGCATCACAATAATAATAATCTCTCAAGTCAATAATAATATGTACAACTGCCCCCACATGAGAAACACAATAATATAAAAATCCAAAAAATAAATTTCACAATAAAATCCCCAACTAATAGCATTCATTACATGAGTGGTTAACTACCAAAACTGGCTTAAAGATAATTAAGCCATAACCTACCTCAAAAAACTAAACACTAGCTTGGACCCTTCAACATGGAGCTTTAACTTTTTGTGTGGTCTTAAAATAAAACCAATCAACTAAAAATGTATTCTGCATGTCAAAATGAGTCTAATGATACCCATATTAGTTACTTTTGTTCCAAGTCCAAAAATAATTCAAAAACTGGCCCTAGAATAAAAAGGTTAAATTTGGAATTTTATTGAAGAACCATGTTTTTCATACTTTAAGGATTGTAAAATAAGACAACCCATCAAAAATATGTTGAAATAAAGCTTGGAATAGAAGAAAAACTATTTACTCACTTTATTTGGGTGAAACCCTAAATTTCAAGTTTAAAATCAAAGTTTTAAAGATGAAAACATGATTTAATCAAAGGTGAATGATCAAAAGTAGTTTTAGAATCTTACCCAAGTTCAAGATGATGAAAAACCTATTTAAAATCTCTTAAAACTCTTCTCCCTAAGCCCAAAAAGGGTGAAAAGGGACAAAAACTAGAAAAAATAGAGTTTATATACTGTTCAAGAAAACCTTTATCACATTCGCAGTCTCTTTGTCACGTTTGCAACCAAATTCAAATTTGACCCTTCATAAATACAAAGGACAGGACGAGTTCGTGATGACCTAAGTTCTAAATCTTCGGGATCGCGAGACCACTACTACGATAATCATGAATAAAAAATTATTCTCCATGAATGTGAAGAGGCTACCACAAATGCAAAGAAGGAGAGATGGCTGCACTAGAAACATTAGTTCAGCTAAGGAAACAAGAATAAGTCCTTCAAATGGATCCTCCTGAATATTTTGGTGCCTCACATAGATAACCAATAATTCTAATAGGCTAATTTTGACCTTTTCAGAGTCAATGGAATCATTGAATTTATCAAATGAGGTGGTTTTAATAATTTAACCCTTGGGAACCTTTTTAAGCTATTTAACTAGTTGCTCATTTAAATGCTTAAAACCCAAAATAAAGACTCAAAAACAAAACCAACCACACTGCTAATGGAAAATCAGCATTTCAGATCTAATGAAACTGATAAAATCACCATCTAACACGCAGATCACATAATATTGACCAAAGTTAAACTAATCACTTTCAAGGCTACTCAAGATATCAACCTCACTCAAAATCACTTCTGAATGCTTTGGGGACCATGCCAACCACTTCCACAACACGGTAAAAATGAAAAAATCACAATAAGGGTTGTTATATTATCCACCATTAAAACATGTGTTCGTACTTAAATAAGAAAATAAAGGAAGTACCCGAATCGACAAAAACCTAGGGGTATTTACTCTGCATATCAGACTCAACCTCCTACATAACCTCCTCAATGGGTGATGTCTCCATTGAACCTTGATAGATTCAATATTCTTGAATTTAAAATTTCTAGTCTATTTGTCTAGGATAGTAATGGGTTCCTCCTCAATGGATAAATTATGATCTAATGCAATTGAATCCTGTTAGATCACATGAATATCATTTATACTGTATCTCTTCAACATAGAAACATGGAATAGGGAATGAGAAACTTAACTATGTGAAGTCAGAGGTAGCCTATATGGCACATATCCATACTTCTCCAGAATCTCAAAAGGCCTAATAGATCTCGAAGTACTTTTTTCTTAAATCTCATTACAACTATCATGAGTGACACCTTGAACAAAACACTCTCATGAATCATGAAAGTAACATGATGTGCTAAGATTTTGTAGCACTTTTGACACTTAAAACTACAAAAATATGCAGTTACTTAGGCCGTTTTGTTAGATATAATGTGTTTTGTGTTGTGTTTTTAATGAAACTAGGTTTTGGGAGCTAACCTTGAGAAAAAAAAGAAGAATAAAAGTTTTGAACTACCTGCATGGGAAATAATGACCCATAGGTACTAACTACGTGGCGTAGATTCTAGAACAAGTGTCAAGGATTTAAAGACAGATATTCAGAAGCTGAAAAAAATAGAGCGTGCTACCTATGATGGGCACCTATGGCCCGTAGGTGCCTGTGCAAAGTCCAGAAGGTTGAAGTTTCAAATGGTCCTACAGATGCTTAGGAGTTTCGAAGCTACGTGGGGCCACCTATAGCCCATAGGTGCCACCTACGGCCCGTAAGTGGCCATCGACTCTGATTTTCCTCTTTTATTTAGGATTAATTTCCTAGGGTTTCCACATATTCTATAAATACCCTTGTGATGCTTTTTAGTAATTTTATGCACTATTAATACTAACAAACATATATTTGATTTTGAGATTCAATTTTGATCTTGGGATTGCTTTGTTCTTATTTTTTGTTGAATTTGTATTCTTAGACTTCGGGTTTTCGTCATAAATTATTGTTAGATTGATTTAATTCTTTCAGTTATGAATTCCATTATTGTATCCCAATGATAAGTTGCTAAATGCCATAGCTAGGGTTATAGGAACCCTGGCTGAATAACAAGGTAGACGAAGTACAACGTTGTTCCTAACCAATCTTCTTTCATGTATCATGATCTTGTTAGTTTAATAGATTTCTTAGCGGTTGTAAATGTTAAGATCCTGCCTATATTCACTACTTACTTCAAAAAAGAGGTAGAGAGTAGGAAAACAAGACTGCAACAGTAATTTAGAGTTAATTATCGATATAATATAATTAGCCTTATCTACTTAAGCTAATTAGCTTCATCTAATTAACTAGAGACTCAAAAGGTTATAGTTTAACTGGGATTTAGGATAAGGGTTACTGAGGCGACACTCTGAGACTCAAAAAATAAAGAGTGCAATTCACTAAGGCGTTCACAAAATGATTAGTGATAAATAACTTAGTAGATTCTACATGAAAGATATTAGGATGGTTCAACGGAGCACGATAAACCTACTGTTTTAGAAAGCCAGGGGAACACAGTCCTAGTGTTAGTTTTAGATTATTTACAACCAAAAGCATTCGAGTTTTGTTACCTCTTATTGTTCAGAGCAAAATCCCTCGATTTACTTTTGATACTTTCCAACAATCTTGAGAGATAGTTCCATGTATTCCCTATGGTTTTGAACCCAATCTAAGTTGGGTTACTATATTTTGCATCAAATACTTTATCTTTAATTGAAGGTGTAGCTTTGGGAGATATCAAAATTTTGGTGTCGTTGATGGGGAATAGGTGTGATTATTGATTAAACTTGTTGAAGTTTTTGGGTTTTTGTTTTCTTCTTTTAGTTGGGTGTATACCTGTGACACGGACTAAATCAGGGTCTAGTCGTGTTGGGCATCTCAAGTCTAACCAGGATCGGAGACCACCCCCTATACCCTACCAGAACCGCCCTGCACCCTATGTCGGATGCATTCTGAACAATAACAAGATGAAACAATAATAACTTAAGGACATTGAGTAAAGTCTATAATCATGATCCAACAACCTCAATCAAATATCCAACTGGTGTGAACCCCAATGCCAATACCAATACCAAGACTGACACCAATACTGATATCGACCACGCCCGTAGTTGTCAGATAAAGACTCTATCCAAAATCAATAACATCTAGTCGCGACATGACCCCCACCATAGCCAAAACCAAACCAAGGAAATGATAAAAATAAAATACCTCTATAGCATGAAATGGAGCCTTTCGGAGTATGGAAGCTCACCACTTTAGTCTGACTCAAAGTTGTCCCCGAATTCAAGTCACTAAGAAGGAAGAATGGTAGTATGGTCGGTTCCTGCATCATGTGGGGATACAACGCCCAAAGACAGTTAGCAAAGTGAGCTCTAGCATGTAGTTAGAGATAAGATAAAACAATGCAGTAATTCAAAACCAAAGTAAATAACCATACAATCACATAGATAAACACACACACACACACATATATATATATATCATACAGGTATAGAAAATTGAGTTTAGTAGGGATTTAAAACTATAACCTGGGCTGAGTAGCTTGGCGGTCCTAAAACCACCCAGGGCTATATGGGTTCAGCTTCCCCTGCTGAAGGTCCCCAGTGCATGTTAGCCGCACGACCGGAGAAAAGAACCTGAGATGACTAGTACATCTCCTAGAATATAATGTGTGACATCATGCACACGGTCACAAAGACCACCCTTACATGGGAAAATGTGAGTTTCCAGTGGCGGTCTCACCGAGACCCCCATCTAACACGACTTTGGTACTTGACGCTCTTACCCATATTAAAACCATTTACATATTCCAACCATATACCAAGGAGTCTTTTGTTCAGGCATTAATTGTTGGTATCGTCATACCAAAATTAGAGTTTGCAAGTCTATCCTTTTATGCCATATCAAAACCATTAAACCAAGTTGACTCCCAAGTTTCAAATTAAACAAAAACCATGTCCATCAAGCCCTTTCCAAACAATTTAGAAACAACCAAACCAATTTAAGTTCCATTACCATGTATGCAATGCAAAAATTTCAAGAATAGCCATACTATGTGAAAAATTCATTCTCATTGGATTTTTAACAAATAGGTTGAGGGCACATATGTTACAAAACCATAACCAAGTTATTTGGGGGAAATCCAAAGGACCCTTAAATCCATTTATCATAACCATGGACTCTACAATGTCAAAATCATATAAAAAGCATGAAAGAGACATCATTAAACCATGAGAATCATTATTCAACCATGAACATCCATAACCCCAAACCATTATTTCAAACCACAACAATATCATAAAATTTATACATTAAAAGTCATGCTCTTTGTAAAATAACAATGAGGGAGGAGTAACATGCCTTAGACACCAACGAAGATGAACAAAATCACTATTGAAAGCCCTTAATTAATTGTCTTAAGAAAACCCTAGCCTTTTGCTTGAAAGAGAATTGCGAGAGATTTTAAGAGTGTTTGATTAACAACAATAGGTTAATGAAGCCCCTAAAGGTGTTTTATGTTGTGGTATTAAAAGGAGTTACAAAGGGGAAATATCCAGAATGCCCCAACCTTAGAACTGTAAAATTAACACAGGTGGTCATGAGTCGATCCCTTGACTCATGACTATAACATACGACTCATACCATAGAGTCATCACCAAGACAGTGAGTTGGACCCCCATACACTGTCCACCATATGACTCCCTAAACCCCACTCTTAACCAAACCATACGACTAGTATAGTCCAATTATACCCAAGACAAAAATCATAGGAATTGGACACTAGACAACATACGACTCGAGCTTACCACTCGTACCCTATCCTCACTACTCTTAGTGAGCCACTCATACTCAGAGCCAAGTTAAGCCACTAAGTTGTTGATTTTGTTAAGGGATTGAGCAAATGAACCATCACCACTCCTGATGACCCGTACCCACCAAATCGTAACCACAACAGAAACCTAACCACCAATCACTGGACACCTTATGAGTTAGGCCACCTGGCCTATACCCACAATATACGACTCATATGTTGAGTCATTACAAAGACAGTGAACTCAATGCTCAGGAATTTTTTCAAGGGCCAAAACCCAGGGTGTTTCAATTCTACCCCACTTGGATCATTCGTCCTTGAATGATGGGATAAGGCAGTGACTAGCATGATTAAACCCCAGATACCCCTATGCTTGCCTTTGAGACAGAAAACAAATTACCAAGGCACTCACAATCCACTCTTACCTTTAACTAAGTTAGAAAACAAAGATGTTAAGAATAACATACACCTTATGCATGAATTTCTAGAGCAGAAAATAGGAATGGATACTTGGAGTTTATGTCCTCTTCTGCTTCCCAAGTAGCCTCTTTCACCTTGTGGTTCTTCCATAAAACCTTTATCGAAGCTACATCCTTACTCCACAACCAACGAACCTAACATTAAAACTCTTCATAGGGTTCTCTTCATAATATAGGGAATCCAAAATACCAATATCCTTGATAGGTATAATCTACGATGGATCACCCATGCACTTCCTCAATATAGAAAAATAGAGTACCGGGTGAATAGAGCTCAAACTAGAAGGCAATACAAACTCATAAGCAACATTGCCGACTCTTCTCAAAACCAAGTACGGACCAGCATATCGAGGACTAAGCTTTCCCATCTTTCTAAACCACTTCACTCCCTTATGAGAGATACCTTTAAGAACACCCTATCCCCAACCTCAAACTCTAACTTCCTATGATTCATATCCAGATAGGAATTTTAGTAACTTTGGGCAGCTTAAAGCCTATCCTAAATCACCTTCACCTTCTCTATGGCTTGGTGAACCAAATCTAGTCCAAACATCCCCGCCTAACCAACCTCGATCCACCCAATAGGAGACTACCATACAAGGCCTCAAACGGTGCAATCTCAATGCTAGAGTGGTAGCTATTATTGTAAGAAAGCTTTACAAGAGGCAAATGCTCAACCCAACTACCACTATAGTCAATCATGCAATTTCTAAGCATGTCCTCAAATATCTGAACAGTCTTTTCTACTTGCCCATCCGATTGCGGGTGGAAAGAAGTACTAAGACTCACCTTAGTCCCCAAATATTTCTAAAACAATCGCCAAAAGTGAGATAAAAACTACATACCACAATTGAGATGATAGAAACAGGTACCCTATGCAACTTCACAATCTCATGGAGGTACAACCTCACATAATCCTCAGCCGAGAAATTAGTCCTCACTGGAAAAAAGTTAGTAAACTTAGTCATCCTATCTACAATAACCCAAATCGGACAAACTAATTTTGAGATTGAGGAGACCAGTAACGAAATCCTTATTGATCACTTCCCACTTTCACACAAGTAAAATTTCTTGATACCATCCTCTGGGCCTCATACTCTCAACCTTCACTTGTTGGCACACCATGCACTTAGCCACAAAACTAGCCACATCCCGCTTTATATTGATCCACCAATATATCTCCTTAAGGTTACAATACATTTTTATAAAACTAGGATGAATAGAGTAGCATGACTCATGCGCCTCAGCCAAGATCCTCTATCGCAAACCATCTATATCAGGAACCCATAACCTCTTTAGGTATTGTAAGTTACCATCACCATTAATCTCAAAGGCCATCACCTTCTGCCTACCTACATCACCTTTGATCCACATTAAGACAGGATCCAACACTTACTTCTCATTTACTTTAGCACTTATAGGTAACATCGCCACCTCCTGCACAACCATATCACTATTCTTAGAGTCCAAGAGACTAACTCCAAAGTTAGAAAAATGGTGAATATCTTTCACCAACTCTCGCTTTGTTTCATCAACATGAGCTAGACTTCTCATGGACAACCTAATAAGAGCATTAACAACCACATTAGCTTTACCAGGATGGTAGTAAAGAATTATTTCATAATCCTTAAGCAGCTCAAGCCATCTCTTTTGCCCGAGGTTTAGTTTTTTTTACTAAAAACATACTGCAGGCTCTTATGATCAGAAAAATATCCATATGCATGCCATATAGATCGTGAATCTAGATTTTCAATCCAAACACCACAACTAATAGCTCCAAGTCATAGGTCAGGTAATTCTTCTCACACACCTTCAACTGTCTAGAGGCATAAGCTATCACCTTGCAAGACACAACCAAGCCCCACACGAGATGCATCATAATCGACCACAAAACCATCAGCCAAGGCTGGAGCTAAAGTTAGCTTACCATTCAAATTCTCAAAACTACCCTCACAAGCATCGGACCACAAATACTTTACCTTCTTTTGAGTTAAATTAGTGAACGAGGCAGCTATAGAAGAGAAGATTTCTACAAACCTTCTATAGTAACCAGCTAAACCTAAGAAGATCCAAATATCAATTGGAGTCGTGGGTCTAGGACACTTCTTAACCACTGTAACTTTCTGCAGATCCACCATGATCCCTTCGCTAGAAATGACATGACCCAAAAAAGTGACAATGTTTAACTAGAACTCACATTTCGAGAATTTGGCATACAACTGCTACTTTTTCAGGGTCTGCAATACTATACAGGGGAGATTAGCATAATCCACTCACTCTTTGAGTAAACCAGGATATCATTTATGAATATAATGATAAACAGATCCAAAAATTGATGAAAGACCTTATTAATCAAATATATAAATGTCATTGGGGAATTGGTCAACCCAAAAGACATAAGTAGAAACTCAAAATGCCATTACCGATTATGGAAAGCACTCTTAGGGATATTCACCTCCCTCATCTTTGACTGATGATACCCAGATCGAAGATCAATCTCGGAGAAAGACTTAGCACCCTAAAGCTGATCAAACAAATTATCTATCATTGGAAGAGGGTACTTATATTTTACCATCACCTTGTCAACTACCGGTAATCAATACACATCCGAAGGGAACCATCCTTTATAATAACACCGGTACACCACATGGGGACACACTAGGATGGATAAAACCCTTTTCTAAAAGATCCTTTAGTTGCTCCTTAAACTTCTTCAACTCAACTAGATCTATTCTATATGGAGGAATAGAAATATAATAAGTGTCCGAAACAAGATCTATCCCAAAATCAATATCCCTATCAGGAGGAACACCAGAAAGGTCATCAGGGAAGACCTCAGGAAATTCATTCACCACCGAGATGGAATACAGAGAAGGACCCTCTGAGTAGAATCTTTAACCTAGACCAAACAATAGAGACACCCCTTGGAGATTAATTTTCGAACTTTAAGATATGATATGCACTTCCCCTTAGGAGCTAGGGAACCACCCTTCCTTTCAATAACTGACTCATCGGGGAATTTAAAGATGACCTTATGGGTTTGACAATCTAAAGAAGAATAGCACAAGTATAACTAATACATTCCCAATATGATATCAAAGTCAACCATATCTAATTCAAATATATCCACCAAAGTGTCCCAACTATCCACGGATACCACACAACCCCTATAGACTGTTCTAGCAACCACAAAGTAACCCATCGGGGTAAAAATAGAACAAAAATCAAAAACACACTCGAGACCAAAACCAGAATGCACATCCACAAATGGGGTCACAAAGAAAAAGTGGATCCCGGATTAAGAAATAATACACATCACGAGAAAAGAGTTTCACTATACCAATAATGACATTAGGAGATATGTAACGCCCCAAGAACCTATCTCGAGATGTCATATGGTTCTCAAGGCCACACGTGGCCTCAAGCTAACCCTCTAACCCTGTCATCACTTTCAGAACTCATTATAGCGCAAATCATGCTAAGATAAAAAGGAATAACCATGTCATGAACATACTAAAATACGAAGTAATACTGCTCTGTACAAATAAAATACTAAAATATCTATACACACTGGTACACTAGTCTGACAAAGCCTCTACTATATAGGATTGAGGAGCCATTGGGACAGATCCCCAACTAACTCGTACTAAACTGAAAGTAAACAACCATCTATTAACAAGATAAAATAAAAGACACAGGTCCTCAAACCATGAGGACTCACCAACCGCAAAAATGTAGATGAAGGTACTCAAAGATCACTGTCGCTACTGAGACTGAGCACATGAACCTATATCATGAGGAAATATAGAATACAAAAGAGTATGGGAGTCAGTACTTGGGAATGTACTGAGTATTTGGGGGGTGTATGCAACATTTTAAATAATATCATAAATGTATAAGAAAACCATACATGCTGACAATAATAACTCTCTTCGCTTGAATTACCTAAAATATTATATTCGTAAGTCATCAGTAATAACATATGCTTCATAAATATCACAAATCTGTTAAATCAACTCAAACTCTTTGACTCATGACTTAGAGTAACTCGATAACTCGTGGTACTTAGATCATTATGGACATGGGAGTTTCTTATAACCGACATAACTACACCATCTGAGCCGCATAGAGTCCAACATTTTGCCATCCTAAGAAGAGAACCCCGCATTGGTGGGGGTGTCGTACTCTTGCCAGAGAGTACAACCTCAACCTCGTTATCACAATCCCATACTCGATCTCTGGCCCACAACTATCAACATCAATCCTACGATGGCATGTAGTTTTGGGAAAATACCATATTTCCCGCTCGGTGCTAAATACTCCTCCCAGACTCAGCTCAAAACGCGTTAGGAAATCCACCTTAATCAATATCAACTCATGGGTCTATTTTAAAGACCAAAATATAAATATATATCTCATCTGTAAATCATAAACATCTTGTAGATTCCTAACCTAACTCAACTCAGCACAATCTTTCTCAACATCAAGTACATTTGCTTTTTGAATTATTTTCAAATATCAAAGCTTCAAATAAACATCATAGGACTCATTCTTGACTTTCAATCTCAAATATCAGTATATATTCAATAGTCAAATTTCTCATGGAAAGACATAACTCAGGACACTTGTCTTAAATCGCTTAGAAATCATCAATACATAATGACAATATATAACTTATGGAATAATTTCTCAATTTAAGAAATATGATGGTGAAATAATCATAAATATCAAACTTATTCAACTCAAATCTCATAAATTATAAATAAAGAAATTTGGGTGTAAACCCACTAGCAAAATCATGTAAATCAATAATAGAAAGTAAATCTTTAAGCACAAGAACAAAAGGAGTATTCTTGTTCAAGCCCCACATACCTTGGATTATAATTTTGGAGATGTAGAAACTTGCTTGGAAATTCTTCCTTAAAATTTTAAGCTATGATCCTTGATGCCTTTTACTAGGGGAGCTTAATTCTTGAACAACTTGGAGAAATCTATGGAAGATCCTTGAATTTCTTGGAAGGAGTTTTGATTTTTGGGTTGAGAGAAAATCCTAGTTTTCTAAAAAAAATTTGGAGAAATTAGAGGGAAATAGGAGAAAATGATCTTCTCTTTACTACTTTGATGTATATATAAGGCAACAAAGAGCATAAATGACCAAAATGCCCTTTTGAAAAAGCTGAAATTTGTTGATTGGGGCTTGTGACGGTCGATCTGATAATCCGTCAAGTCTCCTGATGGTCAGGAAGAGGGGTCACTGCCTTGTCATGACAGGACACTTGATGGTCCACCAAGGACCTGACGGTCCTCTAGGTTGACCGTCAAACCTGGGCGATCTGATATCGCTGAGTAAAACGGCTATAAATCCCTCATCCGAAGTCAGATTTCAATGAAATTGGTATCGATGGAAAGCTTATTCAATGCTCTACATGAAAAAAGCAGAAATTAGAGAAATACAACATGGTTTAAACATCAAACACTTTGGAAGTCATACATATCCACTCAAAAGATGGATTTAGGCTTAAGAAATGATCGAGGTATTACAATATGTCCCCCTTGGACACATTCGTCCTCGAATGTTGCAAAATAGGCCAAGAAAAAGAGAAAATGAGGATGCACAGCTAGAATGACTCATATTAAAGGGCTCACTATACTCTAAACTTTTAAGTACTTCACCAAATGTACAAATCATAGAGGGAATAACCATATAGTTGAATACATTAGATTAGGAGAAAACTAAATTAGGGGAATAGTACCTTCAGCTTGACTTGGACTCGCGGAGAAAAAATGAGGGTAACTAGCTCACATATCTGCTTCAGTTTCCTAAGTGGCACCCTCTACTGATTGATTTCGCCACAGAACTTTAACCAAGGGAACTTCTCTGTTCCATAGTATACGGAGTTGATAATCTAGGATTTCATCTAGGATTTCATCATACGAAAGGCTATTCTGAACATCACAACTTTCCAATAGATCAACAACAACAGAGTCTCTAATGTGCTTCTTGAGCATAGAAACATGAAATACTGGCTGGACAGCTGACAACTCTGCTGGCAACTCAATCTCATAAATTGTTTTCCCAATACTATTCAAAACTCTATAAGTGCCAACATATCTGGGACTCAGCTTTCCTTTCTTTCCAAATCTTTTCACTCCTTTCATGGGTGACATTTTCAAATACACTAAATCATCGACTTCAAACTCAAGAGCTCTTCTTCTCACATCTGCATATGACTTCTGACGACTCTGGGCTATCTTCAACCTCTCCCGAATTAACTTAGCTTTCTCCATAGCCTCAAATATAGCATCAGGTCCAATCACAGCAGCTTCACCCACTTTAAACCAACCTATGGGCGATCTACATCTTCTCCCATACAAAGCTTCAAATGGAGCCATTCCAATGCTAACATGAAAACTATTGTTGTAAGCAAATTCAATCAACGGCAAATGTTCAACCCAACTTCCTTTGAAATCAAGAAAACAAGCCCTCAACATATCCTTTAAAGTATGGATAATCCCTCGGCCTGACCATCTGTGTACACTACCCATGGACGATCTGCTAAGGGCATCTGCCACTATATTAGCCTTTCCTGGGTGATACAACATACTTATATCATAGTCTTTTAGTAATTCTAACCATCGTCTCTGCCAAAGATTCAACTCTTTCTGAGTAAACACATACTGCAAACTCTTGTGATCCATAAAGATATCAATATGAACACCGTACAAGTAGTGCCTCCAAATTTTTAAGGCAAAAAATACTACAGCTAACTCGAGGTCGTGGGTCGGCTAATTTTTTTCATGAAGTTTCAACTGCCTGGAGGCATAGGCTATAACCTTACCCTTATGCATCAACATAAAACCCAAACCAATTCTGGAAGCATCATAATATACCATAAAATCATCTACACCATGAGGTAGTGTCATCACTGAGGCTGAAGTGGGTCGAGTCTTCAATTCTTGAAAACTCTTCTTGCAAGAATTTGAACACTGGAATTAAACCTTGTTTTGGGTCAACCGAGTCAAACAAGTAGCAATGGAAGAGAAACCTTTGACAAAATGATGGTAGTAGCCAGCTAGACACAAGAAACTCTTGATATCAGATGGGGAAATAGGTCAAGGCCAATTCTTCGCAGCTTCTACCTTTTGAGGATCAACTCAAATACCATCAGAAGAAATAATATAACCCAGAAAGGCAACTGACCAAAGCTAAAATTCACACTTGATAAATTTGGCTAACAACTACTGATCCCTAAGGGTGTGCAAGATAATTCAAAGATGATCTACATGGTCGTTTTCACTATGGGAATATACAAGGATATTATCTATAAGCACAATAATGAACATATCTAGGTACGGTCTAAACACCCAATTCATGAGGTCCATAAAAGTTGTCGGGGCATTCGTTAGCCTGAAGGACATGACCAAGAATTCAAAATGACCATAACGAGTGCAGAAAGCCATCTTTTGAATATCACACTCTCTAACTTTATGTTGGTGATAACTGAATCTTAAATCTATTTTTGAGAAGTAGCTGTCACCTTGCAGCTGATCGAATAGGTCATCAATTCTAGGAAGAAGGTACTTATTCTTGACTGTGACCTTGTTAAGCTGATGATAGTCAATGTACATGCGCAATAAACCATCTTTTTTTTGCACGAATAGAATGGGTGCACCCAAGGGAGACATAATGGTCCTTATAAAACCCTTATCAAGAATATCTTTGAGTTTATTTTTCAACTCCTTAAGTTCTGCAGGGGCCATACGATACAGAGGAATAGAAATAGGCTATGTATTAGGGAGAAGATTCATTCCGAATTCTATCTCTCTATTGGGAGGTACCCCTGGGAGATCTTCTGGAAAACATCAGGAAACTCATTGACAATACTAAGATACTGAATAGTTGGAGTCTCAGACTTAGTGTCCTTAACTTGGACTAAATGATACATGCAACCTTTGGATATCAATTTCCTAGCTTTAAGATAGGATATGAAATGACTTTTAGGAGATATAGATTTTTTGAACCACTCAAAGACTGGCTCATTGGGAAACTAAAACTTGACTACCCGGGTATGATAGTCTATAGACACATAACAAGAGTGAAGCAATCCATACCCAGAATAATATCAAAATCAACCATGTCTAGCTTAATCAAATCTGTAAACATGACTCTATTAAGAACAGTGATACGACACTTCTTATATACTTGCTTAGCAATAACCGATTTACCCACTGGTGTAGAGACTAGAACAAGCTTAAAAAAAATTTCAGCACTGATTTTAAAATTCACAGCCACCAACGGAGTCACATAAGAAAGATGTGACTCAGGGTCCATCAACACATACACATCAAAATGAAATACACAAAGCATACCAGTAACAACATCTAGTGAATCCTCTTGCTCCTGGCGGGGTGGTATAGCATAAAAGCAATTCTAGCGCTGACCACCTGTAGTACTAGATGAGGCACCCTGAGGAGTAGTAGGATGAACTACAGGGGCTGGAGCACAAATAGTCTGACTCTGACAACAAACATCCCGACTCCCTTGTCTAGCATATGGGAAATATCTGAACATGTGGCCCAACTTACCGTAACCAAAACAACCCCTCTGACCAACTAAGCACTCATCGGGATGGTCTCTACCGCTTTTCAAACATGGGGGATGACAAGGCCTGTTACTCACACTATCTTGGGACCTAGAAATAGTAGGCTTACTACCCTGATCTGGCCTAATGCTGAATATAGGTGTACTGGATGATGAAGGCGCTGGCATAAAAGAACGGCTCTGGAAATGAAGGCGAATCCCTCTAGAAAATCTAGTCTGACTATAACCCTGTTGCTCTGATCTAATTCTCTTATTCTCTCTCACTCTATTTCTTCTTCACTTTGTCATCTTCAATCTACTGAGCATGAATCATTAGTATTAAAAAGTCCATGTCCCTATAAAGCATAGCGAATCTACACTTTTTCATAACATAACTATATACACCGGCCAAGAACTTACTCATACTAGTTCTAGAATCAACCATCATACCGGGAGCATACTTATATAACTGGTTAAACTTATGGCAATACTCCTTAACTATCTTGGGGCCCTATCTCAAGTTCATAAATTCTTCTAATTTTGCTTCCCTCAGCTCTCGGGGAAGAATTTGTCTAAGAAGGCATCTTGGAATAATTGCAAAGCCACAGGAGTATCATTCTCCCCCTACTCTTCCTCCACATCTACACCTAATCATAAGCAACATTTTTTATTCGATAGGCAGCCAATTTAACACACTTCTCCTCCATCACGTGCATAATCTGAGTGATTTTTCTCACTTCATCTAAGTACATTTATGGGTCTTTACCTACTTTTGTACCAAAGAACTCCGGTGGGTTCATTCGCATAAAGTCACAAACCCGGGCTACAGCAGAATTATTCCCTTACGAAGGTGGAACAGTAGCCTAGGTGTTGGCTTGGGCATTGGAGGTGACCGTCTGGGCTAGCGCTTGGAAAGCTGCCCAGAATTTGGCATTGGACACCGTCTCACCTAAACGATCAATGGGTTGAGGTCGTTCGTTATTTCTGTGAGCTCTATGAGGAGGCATTTTCTGTCATAAGAGAGCACGAATTAAAAACAGAGAGAAACAGTCATAGGCACGATAGACTCTTGAAAGAAAGAAACAACTTTTCTTAATACGTCTCATAGCCTCTTGCTCATAGATATGGTGAGCTACACACCGATGATCAACACTCTACGTAACACAGTTGTCAAACTCACTAGGACTCCTTGAACCTTAGGCTCTGATAACAAGCTTGTAACACCCCAAGAACCTATCCCGAGATGTCACATGGTGCTCAAGGCCACACGTGGCCTCAACTTGAGGGTATGAGTCATTTTGAGAATCGTATTCATTCCAAAACCTTTTACCTAATTTTTCTTAGTTTTCCATGTCCATACGACTCCTAATCATGAGTCGTATCATATAGATATGACTCATAAAGAGTTCGTACGACCAAAATTTTGAATTTTTTTTGGTATATTATGCACTCCTTTAGCCCTGGACACTGAACAAACAAATGACCCCATAAATTAATAAGTACAAAAATAGAGGTTCCCTCCCGCGCAGTGCTTGATTTATCATCGCAGCATGATGTGGCTAAGTTGGATACTCAGATTTTCCCAACTAACCTCATGATTTGCGTCCCATGCAGTGCTTGGTTTAACATTGCGGCACGACATAATTTCCTTGGAGACTCAAGATTCACCAAGGTAATTTTAAAAATTACATCAATTTCCTTAGTGTTACCCATGTAGTTTATTACTCTTTTCCCATTTACCTTGAATGGATTTTCACCATCCCTCTTCAATTCTAAAGCACTATACAAAAACACCCTAAGAAAAGTAAAGGGACCATACTTTCTTGACTTTAGCTTACCTAGAAACAAGTGAAGCCTTGAGTTGTAGAGCAACACCTGGTCATATTTCTCAAAGATTCTTTTCTCAATTTTGTGATTATGATGCAGCTTTATCTTTTCCTTGTAAAGTGCAGAACTTTCATATTCCCATAGTCAGAATTCATCCAAATCAGTCATCTTATTCAATCTTGAGTTGGCTACATCTTGCCATTCAAAATTTAGCATTTTCGAGGCCCAAAGTGCTTTATGTTCAAGCTCAATAGTCAAGTGACATGCCTTGCCATGCATTAGCTGATATGGTGAAGCACTAATTAGAGTCTTGAATGCTGTCCAGTAAGGCCATAATGCATCATCTAACAATTATGACCAGTTAGTCCTATTGGAATTCACTATCTTTGCCAAGATGGACTTAATTTCTCTATTGAACACCTCAACCTGTCCACTAGTCTGTGGATGATAAGGTGTTTCCACCTTTTGTTTCACTCCATACTTCTCAAGCAGACCTTTGAATAGACGATTACAAAAATGTGACCCATCAACACTAATGATAGCACGCGGGGTACCAAATCGAGAAAAGATATGTTTTTAGGAAAGTAATGACACTACGTGCTTCATTGTTGTGAAGCAACTGCCTCCACCTATTTAGATACATAATCTATAGCCACTATTATATTATTCATTCCAAACAGACTCACGAAGGGCCCCATGAAATCTATACTAATACATCAAACAATTCCAATTCTAAGATAAGAGTTATAGAAAGTTTATGGCATCTAGAGATATTACCTTATCGTTGACAATGATCACAGGCAGAAGAAAAATCCTGTGTATCTTTGTAGATTTTTGGCCAATAATACCACATTGCAAGATTTTGTGGGCTGTGCGAGTTCCTCCATGATAACCCCCAACTGGCGAAGAATGACATGCCTTAAGTATACTCATTATCTCTACCTTAGGTATGCATCTACAAATAATCCCATCCATACAAATTTTGAACAAATAAGGCTCATCCCAAAAATATTTCCTTTTCTCATACATAAATTTCTTGTTGTGCTGAAACAAAAGATCTTCTGCGATTAGATTACTTGCTAGATAATTTGTATAGTCTGTAAACAATGGAATTCGATCTTAGGAAGCTGCTAATATTAGCTTATCTAGAAAATTATCATCAATCTCCAACCGATTTGCAACCATCTGCATAGCTTTCTCATTTAGTCTAGATAAGTAATCCGCAACTTGATTCTTTGTACCCTTACTGTCCTTTACCTCGAAGTCAAATTCTTGCAACAAAAGTACCCACATAATAAGCCTAGACTTGACATCTTTTTTAGCCATGAGGTACGTTAATGCTGCATAGTTAGTGTGCACAATCACCTTAGTCCCAAACAAGTAAGATCTAAACTTTTAAAATGTAAAAACCACTGCTAACGAACTCTTACTCCGTCACAGTATAGTTCTTTTAAGCAGGATTGAGTGCCTTGCTAGCATAGTAGATGGGGTGAAGGATCTTTTCTTTCTGCTGGACTAGTATAGCCCCTAAGGCCAAACCACTCGCGTCATACAGGATCTCAAAGGATAAGGACCAATCGGAAGATACAATAATAGGAGTTGTCACTAAATTCTCTTTCAGACATTCAAAAGCCTTCAAGCAAGATTTCATAAACTTAAATTTCACCCTGTTTCTTAAGAATCCTACAAAGAGGATTGGGTATCTTTGAGAAATCCTTGATAAAATGTCTATAAACCCCAGCATGTCCCAAAATACTATGAACACCCTTCACAAAAATTAGTGGAGGTAATTTCTCAATCATTTTAATCTTCGCTCCATCTATATCAGTACCCCTTTTTTGAAATTTTATGCCCAAGCACAATACTTCTTTTCCATAAAATGGCACTTTTCCCAATTAAGCACGAACTTTCATTTTCACACCTTTTAAGAGCATTCACCAAGTGAACTAAGAAGTCATCAAAAAAATCATCGATGATTGAAAAATCATACATAAATACTTCGATGGTGTCTTCTACCTTTTCAGAGAAAATTGACACCATACACCTCTGAAATATGGCTGGAGCATTACATAGCCCAAATTGCATTCGTCTGAATGTGAAAGTACCATAAGGACATTTGAAGGTGGTCTTTTATTGATCTTCAAGTGAAATAGTAATTTGGTTATAACCTGAATACCCATCAAGAAAATAGTACCATCCTCTGCCCTCTAATTTATCTAATATTTGGTCCATGAAAGGCATGGGAAAGTGGTCCTTCTAAGTCTATGTATTCAATTTTCTATAGTCCATGCATACCCTCTATCCTGCGTCTGGTCTTATTGGCACTAGCTCATTCTTCTCATTAGGCACAACAGCAATACCACCTTTCTTCAGCACATATTGTACCGTAATGACCTATTTACTATCAGCAATAGGATACAGTACACCACCATCCAACCACTTAATTATCTCTTTCTTCACCACCTTATGCATATGAGGATTGAGTCGGTACTAATGCTCTATACTTGGAATACAATCCATCTTAAGTTGAATTTTATAAGTACATAATCCAGGCAAAATATGCACAATATGTGCAATGGATCAACCTATGGCCCTCTTAAATCTCTGTAATATTGATAATAATGCTTCTACTTCTGACTGTATTAAATTAGCTACAATAATAATAGGCAAAGTTTTGTTGGCCCCCCAAAATACATATCGCAAATGAGAAGAGAGGTCCTTCAACTCTAAGATAGGTGGCTCATCAATGGATGCGCAAATAGGTAGGGTTGTTTTATTCTTCAAATCTAAATCTAGCTTATTTGGTGCATAAATATAAGAACCACTCCTATGAAGTGCATTCACCATCTCTTCATACACCTCAATGCCATTACTATCAAAATTCATAAACACATCTGTAAGAGCTTCAACACCTAACCTCTCTTCAATAGGAACTACAAAATCAGAATCACATCCTAAAAGGTAACTACATCAATATCATGGAATGAATCTATCTCATCAATCACTGATATAACTCTCAACTCATGAGGCTGCTTTATAGGTTTGTATACATGTCACTTGTTCATTATTGAGTCTGAATATTAGATTTCCTATCTCTAAATCAATCAACATCCTACTTGTAGCAAAGAATGATCTTCCCAAAATAATTGGGACTTGAAAGTCAACTTCACAGTCTAAGATCACAAAATCAACAAGAAAAATAAAAGAAGCCACCTTTACCAGTACGTCATATATAATATCATCAGCTTTTTCACTGTTCTATCTGCCATTACTAGTCTCATGGTAGTTGGTTTGGGAGTTCCCACCCACAACTATTTGAATACTGTAAAGGGCATAAGGTTGATGCTAGCACCCAAATCACATAATTCTTTAGTGAAGTTGAAAGATCCAATAGTGCAAGGAATGGTGAAAGATCCAGGATCCTTATTCTTCTCTACCAATGATCTAGTAACACAATACTACAATGATAATATTGTCGACTAGCTTATAACTCACTAACCTTTTCTTGGTGAATAAATCTTTCATAAATTTTGCATATCCTGTCATTTGCTCCAATGCCTCTACAAGTGGTATGTTGACTGAAAACTCCTTTAACATGGACAAAAAATTTTGATACTTATCCTCTTCTCATTTGTTTTGCATCCTTTGAGGAAAGAGAGGATGAGGTCTTGGAATAGGCTTCAACACAATCTTCTGAACATTGTTTTTTTCTTTATCCTTTTTAATACTGCTCTCTGCATTAGAAGGATCATCATTATTTTTGTGCTCATTTATAGTGGGAGAAGGTGGGTCTATTGTTATTTTACCACTCCAAGTGGTAATGGCATAGAAATGAGCATTATTATTCAAATTCTAGCTTGTGTTACTCAGGAGAGTACCAGGCTGTCTCTGATTTACTGTGGTTGATATATGACCAAATTATTGCTCCAACTATTTTAATTTCTGTAGCACGTGACTCAGCTTTTTGGTTTATCCCTAATAAGTCCGCCTTGATATCTTTAAGACAGTTCTCCTGACTCTCTTTCCCTTTGACTAGTTTTGACAAAAGTACCTCCATTCTAGATTCTTAATCACGATTACCTAGTAGAATATATTTGTCAGTCTTCCCCTTGTAGTTATCTTTGCATCTCTAATCACCATATCTCTCTCTCTCTTATTCTATCTTTATATCTATCATTATAATAGTTCTGACCTTGATTCCGTTGCCCTTGGGAGCGAAAATCGGCCAACCTACAATCAAGATACTTTGCTTCCTCTCCAAATTTAACCTCAAAAGTTTTGAAGCAGATTCGTGAGTCCTAATTACATTTACTTTCTCAGCACCCATTGCTACAAATTATTCAGTAGAAGCCCAATATCCGTACGAAGTTAAGAAACCTCTTATGCAACCAACTCATTATTCTTACCATAATCACCAGCTACTTATATCCATCCATACTAAGATCAACATCTATAGTATGTCATCCTATATTGGTTACAGAAATATCATCTAGCATCTTTTATGCATAATCCTATCAAAGTCGCATAAATTTACCTCCTGAAATAGTATCTACCATTTCTCTCAAACTGATATTTAGTGATTTATAGAAGATTTCTAGCAAATTTAACCCTCTGATTCTATGATTAGGGACCATGCTCAGCTTCTTTTTGAATCTAAACCACACCTCATACAAGGATTCTGTAGGCAACTGTCTTAAATAATAAATTTCATCTTTCAACTGTAGCATCCTTGAAGGAGGGAAAAACCTACTAAGAAACTATTTTTGAAACTCATACCAAGAAGTGATTGAACCTCTCAGAAGTTCTCCCAACCATAATGATGTTTCTCCATGAAGCGAAAATGGGAACAACCTCAACCGCAAAGCTTCTTGGTCTACCCCCAAAATGGTATAAGATATGCAAATCCCAGTAAAATTAGAAAGATGCAGATTCAGATCATTAATTACTACCCCTAAAAACACACCCTTGAAGTTCAACACCTGGATCATAGCACTGTAATATCAAACTTCACATTGGGGGTAGCGGTGGAGGAATAGTTGCTCTTGTCTCAGCTGATTCAACATATCCCATGTCCTTTTCTTCTTCCTTATATAGTCGAGAGGCTGATATGCAGGGATCACTAGAACTCTTCCTCTCTAAACTTTATCACCCACTTGTCTTGGCTGAACAAGTTCTCTATTCTGAGCTCTTTGAGCCTCTTAAAGTAACCTAGACTCTTCATCTTCTCATCTCTTTTGCTCTAGAAGTTGTTGCATCTGTATATTTGTAATATTTTGTGGACCAAGTAGATTAAGAGGAGTTGCTGCATTTGGATCAATAGGTGGAGGGTATTGACCCCTAGCAGGGACACCATCACAAATTTGTTCGGTTATTTTTTGTGGTGTTTGAAGAATTTTTTCTGGCTCTGGGTCGAATGGGAGTAAGGGATTGCCTTTTCTCCAAAACAGAAAATAAAACCCACATACTTCACCAAAATAAATCAATAATAACATCGTATTCCCTGACGACACCCAAATTTAATGTCTCCTAAAACTAACTCCAATAGAAGTCTTCTGCGGTAGATGCCAAATATAGAAACCCAACTAGGTTGGGATATACTAAACAGTTGCTTGACTTAATATAATCCATGAGCAGTAAGGAAAGTAAATGGGGGGAGTTTTGTATCAATTGCAAGTAGTAACCAATTCTTGAGTGCTTTTGAGTTGTAAACAATTGAAGACGAACACTAGGCTTGTGTTTCCCCTGGTTTCTCAACTCCATAAATTTCTCGTGTTCAAACCACCTATTCCATTGTTCTATATGTAAAGTGTACAAGATATGTATTATTAGCCATCTTGTAAACATGAAGATAAATCTCACCCTTTACCGGTCCAGACTCAGGGCATTACCTTATTTCTCCTTG
The DNA here is from genome assembly GCA_030864225.1 of Capsicum baccatum var. pendulum. Classification (NCBI taxonomy): domain Eukaryota; kingdom Viridiplantae; phylum Streptophyta; class Magnoliopsida; order Solanales; family Solanaceae; genus Capsicum; species Capsicum baccatum. Next base: position 178,055,714 of record CM061554.1, on the reverse strand, counting down.
CTACGACCTCAGTTCACTATCACCTTTTGAGTTTAAGTGATTAGATGAGATGTCAGGGACTACAAGATGTAGATGAATCCCAAATCACTGTCCTAATCTTCTTTTCCTAATCACAAGCTCCCTTGTAAGGATGAATGCAAATACATGATATCTCAAGCTTTTGTAGTAGCTCAGAGATTAATTATTGCGAAGAAGATTAAGATATATGTACAAACCCTAGAATAGATGAATATCATACTTCCTTTATGTAGACAATCCACCAAGGTTCCCACAACCCTAGTCAAGTAGATTAGTCGCTCATGTTGATTCAATATTTCATGATTATCAATGAAGAAGACATGTAATTAATTGTACAAGAATAAGATGAATAAACTCCAAAGTCTAGAATTGAATAAATATCTAAAATCTTAGGAATAATTGTAAAAGTATTGTACTAATGTGTAACCTAATAAAAGATAAACCCCAGGGTATTTATAGTATCTCAAAATAACATAGAAATCCTTATAAAATAGGAAAGGTAAAGTTATGTCATTACTAAGTACGACTCAATCTTCAACTCATACTGGCATCATTTGAGTCGTACCATGCCTTGGTGTATCCATTCCAGTATCTGATCTACCCAGGCTTCAACGTTTTGTTCTTTATACGACTTTAGCTTATGAGTCATACACGAGTATATGACTCATGTCTTGTTCTCATATCCATATAGGACTTCTTTCCATCAAAGCTTTGAACACTGGTCTATGTATGACTTTCCTATACGAGTCGTACTTAGACTTTTGACTCGTATACTTCTGATACTTCAACTTTTTAGGGTAGCTTTAGACTCTGTTATGCTTACAACTTCTTCATAGGACTCATATTTTTGCTTACGACTGGGATACTTGAGTCATATCTTCTCCATACTTAGATTCTCAGTTTGGCTTTAGGTTCTGTTGTGCTTACGAGTTATCCTACAAGTCGTATCGTGAGTTGATGACTCATTAGGTGACTCATATCTTGTTCAGACTTAGTCATTCCAGGCCTTTTATTCTATTTTCATCCCAACACTACTGTTGACCTGTTTTACCTAAAATAAATAGAAAAGTGCATTATATCCGCAAAAACAACCTAAGCACCCACATAAATTCATCGTTTTAAGCATCAAAAGTGTCGTGTTTCCACGAAACATCAATGACCTAGTAAGAGCATCAGCAACTTCTTTAGCTTTACCTCTAGTGTCCCATCAACATTGTCCCCAGTTGGGAAAAAGGAGTTTCTGTGAGCTTTAAATCGTCAAGATATGATCTAAGAAGCGAACAAACAGGAATTAGAGAAGATTTTAGGACTTAGACTCTATAGTTTTAAAATATAACACAAAAAGAGAAATATTCCTAGATATCTGTAGCCTCTTCCTTATGAGTGTGGTGCGCTACACACCCTTAAAAGAGACTCTACTCGACATGGCTTTGTAGACTCGTAAGTGAACATAAACATAGGGCTCTAATACCAATCTGACATGAATCGAACCATGGCTTAGTCATGTCGGTTTCCTCAAGCCCCAACCAGGATCGAAAACCACCCCCAATACCCAACCATAACTACCTTTTACCCTATGTCAGATGAATTTTGAACATATAAATAGCTAGGATAATAAGAAATCAAAGACAGTAATAATATCTATAACCATAACCAACCAAAACTATAATCAAATATCCAACCGGTGTTAGCCCTAATACCAATACCAATGCCAAGGATAACACCAATATCGATACCGACTATGCCCATAGTAGTCATACAAATTCTCTAACAAAAAACAAAGAACAACCGGTCCAAACATGCCCCCAACCAAAGCCAAAATCAAATTCCAAGAAATAACCAAAATTATGAAAATATAGCCATAGCATGAAATAGAGTCTTCCAAAGTATAGAAGCTCACCACTTTAGTCTCACACAAATATTGTCCCAAAATCCAATTACTGAGCATGAGGAGTGGTATGGACGACTCCTGCATCGCGTGGGGATACAGTGCCCGAAGATGGGTTAATGAGTGAACGCTGGCATATACCTAAGAATAAGGACAAAATAATGTGATTATTCAAAACCAAAGTAAATAACCATATGCAATCACATACATATATACATATATATTCCATGTCAGGAAAGGGAACCAGGTTTAGCATGCGTTTACATCTTTAACTTAGGTGGTGTAGATTGACCATCCTAAAACCATCCATGGGCTATATGGGTCCAGTGTTACCCCCTGAACGTTCCCTTGTACATATAGCCGCACAAATAAGAGATACCAAAGGGGTCAGGGATTCCCATGTACCCTTCGCCCTCCATGATAAATATTTACAAGTATAAACTTAGGGGATTTTGGTGTATCCCACAAGTATATAGTCACCATTAGCAACCCTCATGTAGGCAAACATGAGTTTTCAGTGTCTATCTATTGGACTCACACATACACGGTTTGCTATCACAACCCGCCATTATTGCCTAATTAAAAATCTTTAGCACATAACTAAACCAGCAAATCCAGAGTTAATTTCCAAGACATTATTGAGTGGTATCGTCATACCAACTATAGCTTTCATGCAATGTTATTATACAATATTTAGTGGATTCCTATGTATTCCATAGGATTGCCAATCAATCAAAACCATGGACACCAAGGACTTTCTAAATTATTTAATTCAATCAAACCAATTTAGGTTCCATTATCATATTATGCAATGCAAGGTTTTCAATAAAAGTCAAACTATGTGATAAAAACATTCTCATTAGCGTTTTAACAAACATGTTGAGGGCATATAGTTTCAAAAACCTAAATTAAGAGCTAATTAACCATTCCATGCAACCACATGTTCAAACCAACATTATGATATTAAAAACCATAAATAGAACACGGGAAATCATCATCCAACCATTAGCAACCAAAACCCCCAACATACAGTTCAAAACCAACACAAACCCACAATAATGCCATGAAAAACATTAAGTAAAATATGCTTTTAGTTTGAACTAATAATGAGGGAGGAGTAACATGCCTCAGATACCAAAGATGATGGAGAGAAACCACCCTTGAGAGCCTTAATTGACCACCTTAATGAAACCTTGGCCTTTTTTTGAACCAAGATCTTAAGAGAAATTTAAGAGTGTTTTGAGAGTGTTTGATTTTGGAATAGTAGGTAAATAAAGTCCCAAAAGTGTTTTAAGTTGTGGGTTCAAAGGAGGTAAGTGGGAAAATATCCAGATACCCCTAACTTAAACTATAAAAATTTCTGCTGGTGGGTATGGTTGGACCCCTCCACTTGTACCTATATCATACGAGTGGTACCACCCAATCATACCTAGAATAGAAATTTAGACATCACACACTGTCCACCATACAAATCCCCTTGCCCTACTCATACCCATTCCATATGACTAGTACCCATAAGTCATATCTAAGACAAAATTAAAGGGGTTAGACACTGGACAATGTAACGACTCCACTATACCACACGTACCCTATCCTCATGGATTATAATGAGCCACTCATACTCTAAGCTAAGTCAAGTCACTAATTTTTAGATTAAGTAAAGGATCAACCCAATGACCCATCACCAACCAAATAACCTATACAACCAAATCGTAACCACAATAGAAAATTAACCACCAAACACTAGACATCCTACAAGTTAGATCACCTGACTCATGCCCTCACCATATGACTCATATGGTGATCCATATAAAGAATAGAATTCTTAAGACTCAGGAAATTTCAATATGCCAAAACCCATGGTATTTCAAACTTGTACCATAGAGTCGTCAGCAAGACAGTGAGTTAGACCTCCATACACTATCAACCATATAACTCTCTAAACCTTACTCGTGACCAAACCATACGAATGGTATGGTCCAGTCATACCCAAGATAGAAACGAAAGGGATTGGATACTAGACAACATATAACTCAAGCTTACTACTCGTACCCTATCCTCATGGCTCTTAGTGAGCCACTCATACTCAGAGCCAAGTTAAGTCACTAAGTTATTAATTTGGTTAAGGGACCACCAAACTAACTGTTACCACTCCTGATGACCCGTACCCACCAAATCATAATCATAATAGAAAACCAACCACCAATTACTGGACACCTTATGAATTGGCCACCTAACCTGTATCCACATCATACAACTCGTATGGTAAGTTGTTACAAAAATAGTGAGCTCAAAGCTTAGGAATTTTTCTTAGGTCCAAACCCCAGAGTGTTTCAACTGGCGTATACCGAGTACAAAAAGTAGAGGCAATCCCTTAATTCCACTTGATCTTTAATAAAAAAGAACTCTACAGTCAAATTGTAGGATGATTAAATACATATGAGAAGGTGAGATTGAAGGGGTTCAGAATAACCCAAATAATTTTCCTCCCCCTCTGCCTGATGAAGTTTAGAACATTATTAATCAAACCACTAAGTAATTATTAGCAGCGGCTTCCAACCAGAGAAGGAAAAAATAAGCTAAATATATATCCTAAAAGGCAGAGCTAGTGAGGCAAAGATAAGGACTTGATCATCGAGCAGACCTCATAGAAATTGAGATAGAGATAGAAGGGGTGGGGCTCAAGTAATCCTAGCATATCAATACTTACCTTCATATAATGATCCAGAGTACGACTTGGGTTACGTTGATCCTACTGAGATAGGATCTATCATGTCATATTCTTTTCCATTAGGTCTGAAGTTTGACATTACTAGTTCTATGATCCAGCTCTTGAATCCAAAAGGTATGTTTACAGGCTTGTCGATAGACAATGCCAAAATGCACCTCACAAACATCATTGGGAGTTGCACTTCATACACTATATTTGGGGTAAGTCTGGAAAAATTTAGACTCAGGTTGTTCCCATTTTCTTTGATCAGTGAACATACATCATGGTTGGGGGAGATTCCTCGAGGATCAACCACTTCTTGGAGTAAGTCATAGACATAATTTTTAGATCATTTCTTTCACCGTCTAGAATGCTTCAATTGAAGGATGAGACATATAATTTTAGGCAGTTACACTTTAAGTCAATATAAGAGGCATGGTTTTGATTCAAAAAAAAAACTGATGATGGTGCCTAACTATAAGATTTTAGTGTAGATCTTTCTTGGAATATTCTTCAAGCCCTTAACACTAGTTCAAGAGCTATAGCAGATACTATTACTGGTAAAGCATTCATACATCTATGTTGGGAAGTAGCATCGGAGATTTTGCACCATATCTCTCTCACCAACTAAGAATGTTATACTCAGAAGGCATAGAGAGGAGCTGGCACTTATGCCATTGGTGTTTCAACAAGCATAGATTTATTTATGACATAGTGGCATAAGAAGTTGCTCAACTAAGGACGTAGGATAGGATATTGACAAAGCAATTCATGATGATGAATTCTAAGAAGGTGAATGTAGTAGGCTCAAAAATTAAGGCCTCTATTTCATAAGATTCTAATTTAAAAGAAGAGATAAAGTACCTAAATAGAGAGTGAGTGAGTTTTTGAGTAAAGAGGCAAGGAAACCAAGATCGAAACTATTACAAAGATAGGTATAAAGCTAGAAGAAGAGATCAGGATGGTGACTAGAGATGTAAGGATGATTACAAGGAGAAGAGTATTATGTATGTTCCACCAGGTAGCTATGAAACTGAGTAGAGGATAGAGGATATGTTATCTATGCTAGTAAAGGGTAAGAATAGTTAGGAAAATTACCTTAAGGAGACTAAGGCAACATATCAGGGTTGACCTAAAAGGTATAGTCTCATGCTACTGTGATAAAGTAATTAGTGCAGTAGTTTGGAAAAATTCCTGCAACCTTGAATTAAAGGCAGTCGGGCACCCTTCCGAGCAATATAATTCAAAATCTTAAAAATAAAAGTCATTGTCTAGCCATCACCACTCAGAGTGGTAAGACAATTGTTGACCCACATTCCTACTATTAATAATACAAGGAATTATAGTGCTAAGGTTGATGAGATACCTAAAATTGAGTCAGAAAAGTCTACAGTTATTATTGATTATGATACTGAGAAGGACAAAGGTAAGGGAAAGGTCAATGAGCCTAAAGTGAAGAAAATTCCATGACCTCCCACATATTTTTCTCAAAGGTTAAAATAGAAGAAAAAATAAGAGAAGTCCAAGAAGTTCACTGCTATGCTAAAAGAGTTAAGCTTGAATATCCTTTTTCTCAAGGTTCTTAAGAAGATGCCTAGATACACCAAGTTTATGAAGGAGTTGGTGACAAAGAAAGAGTAGTTATTTTTGAGGATATCAGTGGGTTGAACCATTGTAGTGAGATCACTTCTCAATCTTTTGGAAAAAAGAAGGCTGATCCTGGAGTATTCACGATTCCATGCACCATTGGGACATCCAGGTTTGCCAGAGCATTATATGACTTGTGGGCCAATATTAATTTGATGCCGCTAGCTATGTTCAAATAGTTGGTCTTGAGAACTACAGAACTAATGACTATGATAGGCTTGAGAACTATGGAACTAATGACTATGCAGTTTTTAATGTCAGACCGTACAGTGGAGAAACCCGTGTGCATATCATTCAATGTTTTGGTAAATTCGACAACTTCATTTTTTTGGCTGACTTTGTTATCTTGGATTGTGAAGTTGACTTTAAGATGACTATAATATTAGAGAGACCATTTACTGACATGGATAGAGCGATGGTAGATATGGAGAAGGGAGAGCTCAAGTTTATATTAAATGATGAGGTCAAATTCCATCTTCATAGAACAATGAAGCAGTCAACTAACATGAGGGTGGTGTCGGTAATACATTGTATTGATGACCCAAGAGGCAACTCCTTTGGTTACCTTGATGAAATCTGAGTAATCAAGGTACCCTCATCACGCCGCAACATTAAATCAAGCACTGAATGGCAGGAAACCCATGGCATTGTTGGTAAAATCTGATTAACCAACATAGCCACATCGTGCGGCGATGTTAAATCAAGCATTAGGTGGGAGGCATCCCAATATTTTAGTTTTCATATTATTTTTATTTTTTAGGTGTATAGCTTAAGTAACTACCTGGAACATCGTAAAACATTGCTAAATTTAGAAAAGTCAAGTTAAGGGAATCTATTGACCTACCCATGGAGGTCATAAGTCCTACTCCGGCCTGGTAAGATGCGTAATTAAAGTAAATAGAAATTTGGAGGAATTTTTGGAAGTTTTGAATAATTACCACTTTTGAACTTGTAATTAATGTAATAAGCGTTAGAACACAAAGTTCAGAGGGCCAGAAAAAAATAGTGTGACCTATGGTTTACCACCTATGGGCCGTAATAGCACCTACAATTGTAAATGGCCTCGTAAGTGACAAATTTTTTGGAACCAATTTCATTTTGAATTTTGGGCCTACCCATACCTGACCTTACCTAAAACTGGCCTACCCTTGCTTTTAAAAGTTTAAAAGCTGATCATTAGGCCTCATTATCCCAAAATTTCTAACTCCCTCTAAAATTTAAACTCTTCAACTTCCTCTTAAATTTTAAGCTCTTCAACTTCCTCTTAAATTCTATATAAGGCAAGACTTATCCCTCAGTCCATCACTTACACGCATAACAATCTTCTAGGGCTAGGGTTTCTACACTTACTTTCAAATATCAAAATAAAAAAAATTAAGGTAAACTTTTTGGCTCTTATGAGTTGTGTAATATTATATTATCATAGAATAAATGAGTTGGTACTTGAATATGCTTGAAAATTATGTGAAACTCAAAAGTGCTTATTTATAGAAGCCTAGAATAATCCAAAAAATTAAAATTAGGGCATTGTTCTTGAACTAGAATAGGCTAAAGTTTACTTTATAGGGATGTAAATTTGGGAAAAAAATTAAAGTTTAATAATTTTGATTATTCTTCGAATTTTGAACTCCCTTATACTCTTTTAGGCACTAACACTTGTTTTTTTTAGGTACTATGGCACCAAAGAATGAAGGACCACCGAGGTAATGATGAATTCTCCAAGCATAATAGCTTAGTAGAGGAGTAACCAGTTGCCCCAACTTGAGTAGTGGACCCGTGGACTAGGGCCCAAAAATAAGCCATGACTGAGCATATTATTAGAGACACCTTGGGCATTCATCTGCTAGAACGGGCATAATGGGGTAGTGATCCCATATCTACAAGGGTTGGATCCTAGATAACCACAACCATACTGGTTTATATGCTGAGGATGAAGTCGGCTAGGACTTTACCCCGTACTCTCCCCAATCTAAAAAGTTAGAGGAGGCTTATGTAGAGGAGGGAGTTTGATATAGCAAAGAAGGAGAGTGCACATGACCCCTATTTCGAGAAGGGGTTAGATGATCAATTAGCATTAACAGTACCTCAGTCTGATGAGGGCACTGCTCATGTACCACATCAGGTCTCATCATTTAAAACACCATCCATAAAAATCCATGTCTAGGATCATCAGCCTCTTAATTCACCACATGATAATCTAGCTTCTAAGTCTACGCACACCTCAATGGTGCCCATAGATGAGGTAAACCTAAGGTGGTATAGGGAATGAATGAAACTAATTTTTTAGGAAGACAATTTTATTACAAATGTATGTTGACCTACAAGGTATATTTGGGATGAGAGAAGGATTGACTTAGCAGGGATAGAAGGGTCACCATGCCTCCAGGCCGCATTTGATCACTACCAGCTGGGGTGGATGACTAGACCCCATAGTTCTTATAGTCAGCCAGTGGTTTGCAAGTTATACACATCCTATGCTACCACAGTTGATTCGAACACCACTAAAAGAAGTAAAGGTGCAGCACAACCCTAGCTATTTATGTTGGTCTTTCAGCAGCGGCCATCCGCCATATTTTTTTGGGCTAATTATGTAGCCTCGATATCTACTGCTGAGTGTGACCAGGGATAAAGGTTTTCATGGGAAAGAAAGGTAGTGAAGGATACTAATCATAGAATACAAAGGCTAGATTCATCGAGATGGATAGCCAACTTTATTTCTACTTTAGGAGATAATTCCCCCAGGATTGAGGGACAAAGGAGATTAAGTAGGCAACGTTGAATTTTGCCATAAAGTTATGGTAGACTATGATATATTTATATTTATGTTTAATTATTATGAATAATTTATTGAAATTAACATAGATGCATTGATTGAGAGATCAATAGTTAGTTATAAGATTAAATTTGCCGTTATTATCAAGTATGAGTTACTTGAGAAAGCATGTAGGGTTTTGACTACTTTGCCCTTCCATGGACTCATTCAGAAGTTGTGTGATGAGGTAGGAGTTCTTTATATATGAGTGTTGATAGGAGATAACGCCATGGGAAAGGGAGATTAAGAAGGTGGCATTGAATTTGCCACAAAGTTCTGGTAGACCATAGTTTATTTCTATTTATGTTCAATTATTGTGGATAATTTGTTGACATGGGATCGAGTTGCATTGATCGAGAGCTTGATAGAGAGTTATATGATTGACTTTGCATCTATTATCAAGTGTGAGTTACATGAGAGAGCATGTAGGATTTTGACCACTTTTCCCTTTCCCTACCTCATTCAGCAGTCGTGTGATAAGGCATGAGTTCTTGAGAATTGAGTGCTGATGGAGATTAGAAGTGGTGATATTTTCATATACGAGTATGATCAAGGATCCAACAAACTCAGTCCTTTCCCAAAGTGTTTATGTGTCTCCTCTAGTGATTCCAGCTTAGTCTAAGGGGTCCTCAATTTCGACAAAGCATATTGACAGGCTAGAGATGGATGTTGATAATATGGGTGTTCATGTTGAGTTCTAGATTGGTGGTTATAGAAATGCTCTTGAGATGAGTACTATAGGATAGAGTGCCTCCACTACTTCTACTTTAGCCTCAAGTTTCACTTTTGAACCAATTCGGGCATTTTTTCTGCCCCCACATCCCTTGATGCAGCTCTAGCCACAGGTTTGATAGCCGTACCATGGGATTTTTTACAATGCTTAGTAGAGCTCAAGAATGTGACGAATCCTTTCTTAGGAATGCAGATATAGAGATGGCATTGTTGTTGGGCAGATCTAACCTTGGGTTTAGAAAACATTAGATATGATTGAGACAAGGGTACGAGCTGCACTTCTAACTGAGATGTTGGAGTTCACTACTGAGTTTTATGCCTGTGTAAATGCTTTTGAGGGTCAGTTGTCAACTTGATTCAGTGATATAGAGGTTTCAAACTTAGGTGAAATATTCAGTGATATTTATGTCCTCATTCTGTTGCTTTATATTTTTTTATGAACTGGGGACAATGCATAGTATTTTATTTAGGGTTTAGGTATACCACAATTGTCATGAGTTTTTATTATCGTGCTTCTTTTCCTGTTAGTCGTGGCATGGTTGTAAAACCGACATATCTAGGCTAATATTGTGTCGTAATATATTTTGTTTTGTATTATGTTGTGTTCTTATATAGCTAGGAGATTTTTGAGTATCCAAAATAGTTGATGTATGTAGTTTTGAATTTTTTTAAAAAAATGATACCCCTCTAAAAAAAATTGTTTTTGAACTATGTTATATGTATATATGTGTGAACATTGTGAATCTCATTATGGCATTGGATTAGGGCATGATAATTATAGCTAACAATTGCATGAACTGGATAGGTAGTAGCTTGTGATGGAACCCTGTGCCATGTGTGTTTGAGATACTACTTTGTTCCCTTTGCATGTTGAATCCAGAATTTGCCCGATTAGTCTTGCCTAGGTCGTAGGATAGGTAGTTGGGAAAGGATCATAGTCCATTCAAAATAAGTCCAACTTTAGCCTAAATCAAAGGTGAATAAGTATCCTTTGATCCTTATTTTGATCCCATATAGACTATTTTTCACGTTACACCTTTTACCTTCCCATTTTTGTTACAATGAACCTATTTTGGCCATACTCCTCCTTGGACATTGTGCACCTCAACTCAGGCAAATCACCTAAGTTGAGGGTGGCTATCATAGGGGTGAATAAGGTGAAGTTGATATGAAGAAGGGTAAATAAGAGAGAAAAAAGTAGAACAGGGTATGGTAGAAAAGGAAAAAAACAAAAGAAAAAAAACTAAAGAAAAAAAAAGAATAAAAGAAACCATACCAAACCTAAATGTGCAATAAAAGAATAAAAACGGATAAATAAGGGCTAAATGGAAGAAAATTGGTTGATAAGTTGACCTCCAAAGTAAGTGTAGTGCTAAGGAGACTTAGTCACTAAATAACCATATGTACCATACCATCCCCCAAGCCTACATTACAAGCCGAGTAAAGTCCCATAGATCCGAACGCAACTGTTTGAGAGCTAAGGTAAAGAAAATAAGGGAAAGCCTATGGTATTCTGCACATATTGATTGGAACTTCTTTGTGAGTGTGAGTGTATCTTGATACATCCCTGCACTGACATACATGGTTTCATATGAGTGATTGGGACTTCTTTGATGCGAGGGCACATAGGTTATGTAGCTAGCTGCTAACTTATTTGTGTAGTGTAACTTGTACATATGTATGATTATTTGTTTCTAATTTAATGTCATATCTTGATTCCCTTATGTCACATTGTTGTGATTTATTGATATACACAATTGGTTTTAAATATTAAAATTAGAGGGGAGGGGTGGGTGGGTGGGTGGGTTAATGTAAGTTGATGATTGACTGTCGTAGATAGCTTAGGTTTATCCTAGTTAAGTGTTGTTGTTTTGTTTAGTTGTGTTGTGTTGGTTGAGGACATGTAAAAGTTCTAAGTTGAGGGTGTATCAACTTAGAAGCCTAGAATAATCCAAAAAATTAAAATTAGGGCATTGTTCTTGAATTAAAACCCTGTGATAATCCCCTATTTGGAAGTAAAAGCTGAAAAGATTGATGAAATCCTAAAGTTTATTTGCCTTACTCATGTTTTGGAAATTGATACAAGTGATATGTGCATTATTGGACTAGAATAGGCTAAAGTTTACATTATAGGGATGTAAATTTGGGGAAAAAATTAAAGTTTAATAATTTTGATTATTCTTCGAATTTCGAACTCCCTTATACTCTTTTAGGCACTAACACTTGTTTTTTTAGGTACTATGGCAGCAAAGAAGGAAGGACCACCGAGGTAATGATGAATCCTCCAAGCATAATGGCTTAGTAGAGGAGTAATCAGTTGCCCCAACTTGAGTAGTGGACCCGTGGACTAGGGCCCAAAAATAAGCCATGACTGAGCATATTATTAGAGACACCTTGGGCATTCATCTGCTAGAACGAGCATAATGGGACAATCATCCCATATCTACAAGGGTTGGATCTGAGATAACCACAACCATACTGGTTTCTATGCTGAGGATGAAATCGGCTAGGACTTTATCCCGTACTCTCCCAATTCTAAGAAGTTAGAGGAGGCTTATGTAGAGGAGGGAGTTGGATATAGCAAAGAAGGAGAGTACACATGACCCCTATTTTGAGAAGGGGTTAGATGATCAGTTAGCATTAACAGTACCCCAGTCTGATGAGGGCACTGCTCATGTACCACATCAGGCCTCGTCACTTAAAACACCATCCATAAAACTCCCTGTCTAGGATCCTCATCCTCTTAATTCACCACATGATAATCTAGCTTTTAAGTATACACACACCTCGATGGTGCCCATAGATGAGGTAAACCTGAGGTGGTGTAGGGAATGGATGCAACTGATTTTTTAGGAAGACAATTTTATTACAAATGTAGGTTGACCTACAAGGTATATTTAGGATGAGAGAAGGATTGACTTAGCAGGGATAGAAGGGTCACCATGCCTCCAAGCCGCATTTGATCACTACCAGCTGGGTTGGATGACTAGACCCCATAGATCTTATATTCAGCCTGTGGTTCACGAGTTCTACACATCCTATGCTACCACAGTTGATTCGACCACCACTAAAAGAAGTAAAGGTGCAGCACAACCCTAGCTATTTAGGTTGATCTTTTAGTAGCGGCCATCCGCCATATTTTTTTGGGCTAATTATGTAGCCTCGATATCTACTGCTGAGTGTGACCAGGGATTGACGTTTTCATGGGAAAGAAAGGTAGTGAAGGATGCTAATCATAGAAGGAAAAGGCTAGATTCATCAAGATGGATCACCAACTTTATTCTACTTTAGGAGATAATGCCCCCAGGATTGAGGGACAAAGGAGATTAAGAAGGTGACGTTAAACTTTGCCATAAAGTTATGGTAGACTATGATTTATTTATAGTTATGTTTAATTATTATGAATAATTTATTGAAATGGACAGAGCTGCATTGATTGAGAGATTAATAGTTAGTTATAAGATTAAATTTGCCGCTATTATCAGGTATGAGTTACTTGAGAGAGCATGTAGGGTTTTGACCACTTTGCCCTTCCATGGCCTCATTTAGAAGCTATGTGATAAGGTAGGAGTTCTTTATATATGAGTGCTGATAGGAGATGACGCCATGGGAAAGGGAGATTAAAAAGGTGGCATTGAATTTGCCACAAAGTTCTGGTAGACCATAGTATATTTCTATTTATGTTCAATTATTGTGGATAATTTGTTGACATGGGATAGAGCTGCATTGATCGAGATCTTGATAGCGAGTTATATGATTGACTTTTCATCTATTATCAGGTGTGAGTTACATGAGAGAGCATGTAGGGTTTTGACCACTTTTCCCTTCCCCTACCTCATTCAGCAGTCGTGTCATAAGGCATGAGTTCTTGAGAATTGAGTGTTGATAGGAGATTAGAAGCGGTGATATTCGCATATACGAGTATGACCAAGGATCCAACAAACTCAGTCCTTTCCCAATGAGTTTATGTGTCTCCGCTAGTGATTCCAACAAACTCAGTCCTAGTTGTGTTGTGTTGCTTGAGGACATGTAAAAGTTCTAAGTTGAGGGTGTATCAAAAGGTAATAGTTAATCTGGGATTTAGGATAAGGGTTAGTAAGGCGACACTCTGAGACTTAAAAGTTAAAGAATGAAATTCACTAAGGAGTTCACAAGATGGTTAGTGATACATAACTTATTAGATTCTACATGCAAGATATTGAATGGTTCTATGGAGTACAATAAATCTATTCAGTGAGAAAACCAAGGGGAACATAGTCCTAGTGTTCATTTCAGATTGTTTACAACCGAAAGTTTTTGAGTCTTTTTACCTCTTACTGTTTAATGCAAAATCCCCCATTTACTTTCGGTATTGCCCAATGATTTCAACAAACTTAAGAGACAGTTCCGCATATTCCTTGTATGTTCGATCCCAACTCGAGTTGGGTTACTATATTTTGCATCGACCGTTTTATCTTAAATTGGAGGTTTATCTTTGGGAGATATTATAATATTACAAACTTATCAATCCACATAGCTCTTCTACCTACTCAGGGCAGCCACAAGCCTCTATTGCATCAATTTTACTCAATCTATAGAGTCTTTCAACAAATTTATGCCACAAGGCGTAACTTCAAATGAATCAAACCATCCCATGGGGGTTCTACACCTCCACCAATACAAAGCCTCAAAAGTTACCATCTGAATATGGGATTATTTTTTACCTTAGGAAGGAAACTAAAGAATTCAATCAACCATCAAAATACTAAGCTAAAGAATCCATGGCGATGGGAGCAACTTCTGTAAACGCCTTCACTAAGCAAAAGTTGAAAGAAGAAGTTCCAAGTCTTTCTTTTGTAGACAAACTCTGCTACGGGAAAGAACTGGTCCAATGACAACCAATTACTATAACACATTCTCGAAGCATGTCCTTTAACACATAAATGTTCCACTCTATCTGGCCAACTTTTTGAGGGTAAAAAGTTGTGCTCATCCCAAGTGGAGTACCTAAATTACTCTACATAGAACTCCCAAAGTAGAGTTTAAACTAAGTACCTCTATAAAAAATAATAGAGATAAGTACACCATGTAATTAAATAATCTCTTGAATGTATATCTTAGCTAACTTCTCCATATTATAAGTCACATTCATAGGTAAAAAGTCTGCTTATTTAGTCAACCTATCTACAATCACCAAAATTGAATCAAATTTCCCAAAGTTGGGGGTAGGCCAACAATAAAATCCATCATGATTTGCTTCTACTTGTACTTGGGAACAAGCATCATTTGCATCTACCACCTAATTGTTGATGCTCATACTTTACATATTGATAATTTAAACACTTGTCCATAAACTTCTCAATGTTTTTCTTTATACCACACCACCCATATTATTATGTCAGGTAATGGTATATTTTAGCCACTCCTAGATGAATAGAATACTTCAAAGCATGAGACGCCTCCAAGATCAGTCTAATCTATCCACCAACTCTCAGCAAACAAACATGAACACCAATCCTCAAAACACCTTAGGGATCAAGAGATTCCATCTTTGCCTTATTACTAAACACTTTATCATGAATCACCCTCAATTTCTCATTATTAAATTGAGGATCTTGAATATTTTCCATTAGTGAAGATCTAGCCTCAATATACACCAAAACACATTTAAATGTCAAAATATCAAGTCAAACTAATTGGTTAGCTAAAGATAGATTGCTTAAGGCTAAAGGTCGCTCCTCTACTAAAAGATAATCAAAACTCCCCACACTCACCGCCTTCTGAATAAAGGCATTTGTTACCTTATTAAACTTGCCCAAATGATAAGGAATAATGATATCATAATCCTTAAGCAACTCTAACCATTAAAGCTATCTCATATTAAGATCTTACTTAGTGAAAATGTATTGAATGTTATAATAATTTGAGAAAATCTCACAATTAACTCCATACAAGTAGTGTTCCTATAATTTTAGCATAAACACAACTACGTCTAACTCAAAATCACAAGTAGGATGGTTATCCTCATGTGCCTTCAACTATTGAGAAGTCGAAGCCATTATATTACCCTTCTACATCAACACACCACCCAAGCCAACTCTAGAAGTATAATGACCCTCACAGTCATTTTACTTTTTTGTCATACATTTTCAGTGTCTAGAGCTTTTCCATAACTACCCCAATATGACTTGCTAGGACTGACAGTTTAGTTTTTGGCCAATTCATTGAGAATTTTAGTGATACCAAATATATTGTGGAATATTTAATCTAAATTGGCATTTGGTAGAAATATAATTTATTAACCTTCTAAAATATTTTTGACATTGATAAAATTCTTTAAGTTATGATATATTTACATTATTTTATAATAGTTTTTATAGTCTATCAATATTATAAGCGGAGATGGTAAATCTGGACATATTAAAATATAATAGTTATATAATAGAGATTTTATTAGAAATAATTTTCTATTAATTATGGCATATTCAAAGTATGATATTTATTTTACCACAAACCCATACAATAACCAAGTATATACGAGAATGGAGTGAGATTAAGAGTGGGGTGGTGGGTGGGGGGGTTCACCACCTCCACCTCCATGTAGAAGTGGAAAGAAGGGACAACATGATTTTCCCTTACAAGTTGCCTACCAAATGTCAATTTGTGACATTACGCAACTAATATATTTGATAAGTTGCTTAGGTGTTTGCTAATGACCTTAGTCTCCACCACCAAGATCATACAACTATATATCAACCTATATTACTCTACTTCCTATGTTTTTAGGAGTTTAGAAACAATAAAGCGATAAATTTGATGCTATTTAGTTGTAAGAAGGTGACACAACTAGTGGAACCATTCCTTTACACATTTTTCATGGATTTTCATGGAGAGAATTTAATGGGGCACTATTCAGAGGCTTTTTGGAGAGGTTTTTAGCTTTGGAGTCTAGGTAGGTTACGCTTACCAAATCTTTAGATTGAGCTCATTTATGGAAATTGTGTACTATTATGCTAGTTTAGGACAAGTAATTGTAGTTTGCATATCATTTCATACATATATCATGCCTTATTTATCTGGTTAAGACCCCATTCTAGTAAATTTTGGTCCCTTATATTTTAGTATAATAAAGCTTTTATTATTTTAGAACATGGAATTAAGTTGCAAAAAATTGGATTCGTTCCTTTATAATTAAGATATTTGAATGGTTATTTAAAAATATTTTAATAATTGTTTAGAGTTAGCATATACTTTATTTCTGTCATTAATTGTGAATTTTGGTACCACATTGGCCTTGGTTTTAGGTGCCATTATAACCTTAACACTCATAACTTATTTAGAGCTTCTTAGTCTCTTGTTAAATCATGAATTCATATTTGGGCCATCTCTGTCTTTCCTCCCTATTACCGACTCACTAATTGATACCAATTTTACTCCAGCAGCCAATTTTGTCTAGCGATCGCCACCCTCAGATCAATCAAATAATAAATATTCTCAAAATAGTTGTGGTGTTTGTGGTTCATTTCAAGGACGAGGAGATTATAGTGGTTGTGGCTCCTTCTCTAGAAATGTGAACAACACTGGTTTATCAGACTACAATTATGGCCAGCCTTGGAATGTCACTAATGATGGCAGGTCGAGGTATCAAATCTATAATGGCACAAATCACCTTGTGCCCATATGTTTCTAGCATTATAATCATACCATCAATCCCTTAGTGCATCTCACTCATAAGGTACCGTTGTTGTTCACTCAAAATTGGTTCCCCGACATAGGTCATACTCACCATATTGGCCCTGATTTATCTAGCTTTCATCACGTAGAGGTATATAAATTCCTAATGCTTCAGTAATGGGAAAGGACTGTCAATTTATAATGGTGGTAGTCCTCATTCGTCAATGCTTCCAATGGTACATTCTATTTAAGTGATATCCTTCAGTTCCAAGTATCACTAAACCTCTTCTCTCTATCTAAAAATTTAGTCTTGATAATAATTCTTTCTTTGAATTTCGTGCTTATCATTTTCTTGTCAAGGATTAGGTCTCCAAGATTCCTGTTCTTTAAGTTTTGAGAAAAGTGATGTACGTTAGAATTATTTAAGGTTAGTTGTGAATTGCAATGCAATTCTAACACGCACCACTCTTCAGTTTTGGATGATTGCAAGTGCCACCTCTGAGCCTAGATAATCTCAACATGCTCTATATTTTCAAAGAAGAGAATAAGTTAGTTAATATCTTGGCAATAATGACAAATACCGTCAAAGGAATATATACTACTACGAGGCATTTTGTCACAGTCCAATTCCTCAAGTCATGATGACACCTACTTTAAACCACCAGCAGGTAAGACAAATCATAGCTTGAAATAAAAAGTAATAGGCTGACTAGCGGAAGATAAGAAAATAACAGAAATATGCAACCAATGGAAACATAAAGCAATGAAAATAATAATATATAAATATTAACAGATTATATAGTAGAGGTAAGAGGACAAAATATACAAAACGAGTTTCTCCCACACCTACTAAGGTCAATGCAATAGCTACTATATAAAAATAGAGTACTAGACAATGTCAAATATACACCATAGCCTCATAATATGCAAATAAAACTATCAAACAATAGAAGCATAAGGATTAGCTTTGGGCTCTAAAAACACACCCTATCTTTAAACAACAGCACAACCTGAGGATGTCGTCAATGGTGTTGGCTAGTACTCAGATTTGCATCAAGAAAAAGGATGTAGAAATACAATATGAGTACCAAAATAACAAAAACTGAGTAGGTATCATAGACCGACTGAGCTAAATTACAGTAAACACAGGAATAAAATGTGAGGATATAAAAAAATTCAATAATAAAAAAAGAAATAGAAATAATAGATTTTACCAAGTAGAAGCAATATATATATATATATGAGAAGTAATTCAAAAATAAAAATAGAATTTTATCTATAAACTAACTGGACCCTTATAAGCCTAGAAAGTATAAGCAAGAAGAAATAAATTCAATCAAACCCCCATAAGCACGGTAGGTATAAGCAAGGAGTAACACTAATATAAGGATGAAATAACAAAAATAATGAACACAAAATGAGACAATGTATGATAAATTTACCTAACACTCTTTTCGGCTATAATCCCAAGTCTTATCGATCTCTACCAGATTTTCAAACCCAAATTAATAGCCATAAAGGCAATAAGTGTCGGACTTGAATCGAGACTAGAAGATGATATCACAATAGTGAAATGCTGAATTTGAGCTGAACTTGAAAATATAACGGCCCAAAACTACCCCATGGACGTCACATAGTTCTTAGGACTACAAGTAGCCCTAAAGTTAACCCATGGTATGCACTTAGTACTAAATCAAAACCAATTCACATAAACATAAGTAGAAACTATAACTTATACGCTAAATTTCACTTGGATATCCAATCTCAATAAAACAAAGTAAATAAAACATCAACTGAAAGTATGAATATCCAAAAGAAGACAGCTGATAGGTCTTGACAAGCCTCTAAACATACTGAATAGCCACTGGGACAGACCCAAGCTGACTCAAAAGAAAAACATAAAGTCTGAACTTATTAATAGCTAAAAATCTGGAAGAACCATAGTCTTGGCCCTCGAAACATGAGGAATCACCAGCAGATAAGAAGTGGGAAGTGGCTATCATGGCTAATCGTACTACTGAGGACAAACATCAGAACCTATATTATGAAATAATATAGTCACACAAATATATATGCTGTCAGTACTTCTGAAATGTACTAAGTATATAGGGTGAATGTAATAAGTAAAATAAACATATATCATAATCTTAAAATATACATGCTAAGCATAAGCAGACTTATCATAGTCATGAATAACACTAAAAGCTAAAATGTTTTAAGCATAAGTAGTATCATGTAACACCCCAAATTTTTTGCCCTTGAAAATTTTTGAAATTTTATCCTCACTGTGCTAACTACAACTACCCTTAAGAGTAGTAAGGAGTCTTGATGAGTCACAAGGACCTAAATTATATCTTGACGAGTATGTGTGGCTAAGTTTTCTGCTTTGAGCACTAGTGGCTCACCAGGAGTTATATGAATTCATTATGAGTCGTAATGTCCCAACCGTAGTCGAACCAGTATACATTTAAAGATTTGTTGTCCTGTGATGACTAGGAACCTACAAGTCATAGAGACCCCTAATAAGTTGTATAATATAAGTTATAGAGTCAATAGTATGTGTGCCGGGTGATGCGGTCTTGGCCACAACTTATGGTAATGAGTCATAACGTGTCATTACGAGTTTCTATATGACCTGTAGTTACATTCTAGTGCTCAACCCACTAACCATCTCCAGACATGGTATCGCCACATAATACAAGCATTAGAGATACTTTTACTTTTTTTGCACAGTATTAGGAAGATTGGCTCGGTTTGTCAGTCTTTAGAGGTTAAGTGGTGAGCTTTTATTCTCCAAAAGACTTGGTCATTTCATCAGTTTCCAGTCTTAGATTAGAATTGAGAGTTTACCTTATCATTAATATTATCATTTTCATTGTCAGGGTCAGGGGCATGTCCTGACACTTTATTGATTTTTGTTTTGTTAGAAGGATTTATGGCTTACCGTGAACTTGGGTAGTGATATTGGTTGGTCATTTTTGGTCACTTATCGGCTATAAAGATATCTCAAATTCCATAAGCTTATTTTATGCTATCTTGCTATATGTTTGGGATTTATTCAATGTTGGGAGTATTATGTTCTATTTGGTTTGGTACAGGGGTGGTCTCTGGTCCTTATTAGACTTGAGATGCCCATCACAGCCATGTCCTGGTTCAGGTCATGGAAAAGTTGGTATAAAAGCCTAGGTTTAAAGTCATTGGGTGTCCTCAAAGCCATATAAAGTAGAGTCTTTTTATGAGTGTGTAGCACACCATACTTATAAGGGAGAGGTTACAAGGCATTTAGGAATATTTCCCTATTTTTTTATTCTATTTCGGACTGTAGATTCTAAGATCTTAAAATCTCCTCTAATTCTCGTGTGTTCACTTTTCTAATCATGCCTCCCAGAAGATCTAATGTTCATAGAAACTTTTTTGTCCCATGAGAGGATAATGTATACGGAGCTCGTTCTACTCAAGGAGTTTAGACCTGGTCTACAGTCACTGCTTCTGATTACCCTAGTGGAGTTTTATCAATTCCCCTAGCCCTCCTTAAGCACCTCAGGCTAGTGTTCTAATGCTGAGTTTTGCTAGTTGATCCATTTGCTTACCCAATTGGTGGCCTCTCAAACTAAGCGTGTTGCTTCTTTTGCCTCATCTTCTGAGGTCACTAGAGTGGGTCAATTTGTAAGGTTGAGTCCTCTGACTTTCACTGGTTCTAAGGTTAAGAAAGATTCTTAAAACTTTATTAGTGAGATAGAAAAGATTTTTTGTATGATGTATGATGTTGATGTGGAAGGTGTGGAGTTTTCTGCTTATCAGTTGAAGGATATAGCGTATTAGTGGTATGAGAAATGAGACTAGTATAGGGGTGATGATGCTGAGTCCGCTTTGTGGGATGACTTCTCTAGTGCTTTTATTAATCTTTTCTTTCCTCAGGAGTTGAGGAAGGCAAAGGATGAGAAATTTATAAATTTGAAGTAAGGTAGGATTATAGTAAAGGATATGCCTTAAAGTTTCATCAATTGCTACGATATGCTCTAGAATTAGTGTCTAGTATGAGGGATAGAATGAGGAAGTTTTCTTCTAGGTTGTCCCATGATTTAATCTTGGTGGTGTGTATACAACAAGTGAAAAAGGAAAAAATAAGCAAGCAAAGATGAGTGAAAGGCAAAATAAGAAATTTTGATATTCGGATCAGGATGAAGGTCAACAGCAGTGTGGTAGCGACAGTGGAAAATGGTCTAAGAAGAAATGGTCTAATTCATGTTCCTACTCTAAGTCTAGTTCTACTTATCCAAATCCATCAAAAAATCATCATTTTTAGAATAGTGTTGGTCCCAGGGAACAAGGGGGCCAGTCAGCTCCATCATATCCCCTTCATGGTTTTGTGGTCAGATAAAGTGTGGTGTTTTTAAAAAAGAGAGGAACAAGTGTTTTAAAAATAGTCAGATTGGTCATATGCATGGGGATTATCCCTCTAAGGTTGCTTCTGGGGAAATTAAGATCCCTGTTGCAACTTCATTAGCTCCTAAACCAAAGGGTGCTACTTCTATTTCTAGCTCTGGCACTGGTCAGAAACATCTATATGCTCTAACCACCCACCAAGATTCTGAGGCATCCCCTAATGCTGTTACTGGTATGCTCAAACGTTTCTCTCGTAGAGTATATTGTCTACTTGATCCTGGGTCTACCCTCTCTTATGTGACCCCTTATATGGATAATTATAACACCTCAATTTTCTGAACCGAAATGCTACACGGTGCTCATAACCTCGAAGGACCAAAAGCTAACCCATGACTAATATTTGTACCTGTATACTGCATAATATATTACAAAATATAGAAACATCAACATGAAAGGCCATAAGGTTCGAACTGAATAAATGTCTGATAACAAAATGTCTGATAAAGGTATAACAATACCAAAACAAGTCATCAATACTAAAAATAATGAGATTTGAATATCTAATCTGACATATAGTCTAAAAGCCTCTAATTGGAATGAATAAGAAATTGAAGGAACATGTCTCCAACTAACTCCATCTAGTAACTGAATAGTAAATATAGCAATAATTATACTGTCCTCGAATGAGAAGGACTCACTGCAAACTCTGAACACTGGAATGATACTACTGATCTAGAGCTCGTGCCTCTAAACCTATGGTGTAACATAATAGAAAACACCATAGCGCAAATGTGTCAGTACATCTGAATTTACTGAGTATACGAGTAAGGTAGGCTAAATGTAAAGGATTATATGCATGAACAATGCTGACTAATATGAATGTGAGAATACATACATGTATACATAACTGTAACTGAACTCGTGGAGATACTGAATACTGAGTCTGAATACTGACAACATGAGTGTACTGATACTGAGATACTGAATAGATGAACGACTACTTTTGACAGTTCAAATTATGAAGAACTGGTCTGGTTGACTATGTCTGACAGTCCTGAAGCTGAATACTGATATCAAGAATTCTGATAACTGATATGATTGATACATGAGTTCAGAAAACTAATATAACTGATATACTGTGATGATCAGCCTAACCGATGTAACTGATACTGAGCTACTGTATTTGACAGTCTGAGTTCTGATGGAACTATCTGAGTTCTATTTTATATGGAGTAACTAAATTTGAGATCAGTCCTATCTAGTGGGTGATCTTTAATCTGATGATTCTGATATTGTTTAACTATAGTTGAGATCAGTTTTGTCTAATGGGTGATCTTGAAGTCTATTTATAATAATAAGGATTGATTATCTCTAACAGTACTGAATCAGTACTACTGAACTGAGTTGACTGCATCTGATAGTCCTAAATCTGTAACTGAAACTATAGGATGTATTCATCTAACCGACATGCCCCAAGCTAAGCTTACTGGGGTCCAATCTCTACCCTGACTGGAAGGGTGTCAGTACCGCGCCACCAGTAAAGACATTTGTTGTGGAGTTAGTCCTAATCTAGCGGGTGACTCCTGAGATCAGTCCTATACATATATATGTGATAACGGGTGACCCCTGAGTATGTCAGTCCTATCTAATGGGTGACATCTCATACCTATGCTAGCTACGTAATTCTAGAACTTAGGGATTGCTTCTAACAATCTTAGTCTTAATCTAGCGGTGAGTCCCCATCCCTAGGCTCACTCGGTGCTGAATCCTACTCCCATCTGAAAGATACTGAACTAAATAACTGGGCTGAACTGACTAACTGAACTGAACTGATTAGCTAAACTTATACTGATTAACTAAACTGATACTAGTGGTATTATTTAGCGGAGCTAAACTAAGTTTACTGGATTCCGATGACTGATGGAATGTACTGAGTTCTGAGAATTGGTTGAGAGTACTGAAGTTACTGAGATTTACTGTGAATACTGAAGTTACAGACTGAGTACTGAGATCACTGAGATTACTAAACTACTGAGACTACTGAGATTTCTGAGTTTTCCTGAGTCACATAACTGACTAAATTCTATAGATCATAGCTTAATTGAGAGTATCATGACAACATGACATGGCTCTAGGCATACAGCTATATTTTTTGGGTACAAGTATCCCCAGGACTCTATGAAAGGAAACTGACACACATGACTGACTTGATCATAAGAGTAGAGTCCATAATCCACAATATCATAAATAAGGGATTTCATACTAAACATCGTTCTCAACAATGTATTTCATGGAAGGGAATTTCATACAACATATATACACTTGCGTAGCTTTCAATATCATGCTCATTACATATTACAACCACAATCCATAATACCATAACTTGGGGAATTTCATGAAGTGCATGGGTATTCTACATCTTGTACATGAGTGGGTTTTGCAAGTAAGCATATCATAATTCCATAAGACTAGTTCATGAGTAATCAATAGTGGTCACAAGACACATAATCAACATGGATGACATTGAATCATAGAGGCCTATCATGAATCCTTCCCTTAGTCACAATTTAGCTATAATGCATGATTTCTAGTCTCTTAGGTATTTTATCAAACACCTTACATGCATAACTTAGGCATAGGTGTAAATCATACAATTACTCATCATAAATAATCAAACTTACAGTTTTCAACTCATATGATGTCATAGATTTATAATAACACATAAAGATTCTATCTTGTCATCATTCAATACATAAACATGATCAACAATCCATTCATAACATGAAAACCATAATATATGGTTTTAGAAAAGGTTTCTTGAAATTCATGGACAAAAGAAGTCCATGAATGAACACACGCATACCTTATAAAGGAAACCTTGATGATTTGCTGGAGAGTTCTTGGATTGGGAAACTTAATTCTTGATTATCTTAGAAAAAGGCTTGAATCTTACTTTTGAGAGATGAGTTTGATGGAAACCCTAATCTTATGGTTGTGAGTGTAAGAGAGGGTTTTTGAGATGCTTAACTGAAGAAAAATGGGAAAAATTATGCCTCTTTAGGGTTATAAGTCGTGGAAGGTGAAGGAAATAACCAAAATACCCTTGCAAAAATGCCCTTGAATGGCTGAAAAAATATACTTGATGCCATCCGTGACAGGCCGTCAGGTCCGAGATAGGCCGTCATGAATGGTCATCACCAAAGGGGTCCAAATTCTCTATTTTCTACTTAGGGCTGACGACATCATTAGAAATGTCATCAGAATGTGATGACGTTGTCAAAAAGGTCGTCAGAAACGTGATAGCCCATTAGAAACGTCATCACCATTTTCCAGCTTGACATGCTAGAATAAAATAGATATAACGCTTTGCTCCGATATCATATTTAGGAGATATTGGTATCGTTGGAAGATAATTCAAATATCTGTTATTTGATATATATTAAACCACCCAGTTCATCATATACAACGAGTTATGATTGATTGAAGTTGACCCAAGTTTTAACGCTCACTATAACTTGAACGATAGGAAAGCTTTCAACTTGTACTTGCGTTAGGGGACCTCTATGATCTAAATTCATGCTCAAATAGATTCCCACACTACATAATTGATTAACACACTAAATTTATAGTGGATTTGAGGCTTTTGAAACATTCACGCATAGGAATGATGGATTTTCATTCTAGTCGAAAATGTGGGGTATTACAATATTCATTTTGGTTTTGATCCTAGGTGTATTCTAGATCCCTTTTTCTATGTCTATCCTCGTGGGTGACTCTATTATGGCTAGAAGAGTCCATAAAGGTTGTGTGATGTCGGTTTGTGGTAAAAAAACCTTGGTAGATCTAATAGAGTTGGACATGTTAGACTTTTATGTGATTTTATGGATGGATTAGTTACATTCGTGTTATGCGTCTCTTGATTATCGGATCCAAAGGGTGTGTTTCCACTTCCCTAATGATCCAGTGATCAAATGGTAAGGTAGTTCCCTAGCGCCTAAGGGGAGGTTCACTTCGTATCTTAAAGCCCAAAAATTGATTCCCAAGGGGTGCCTTTACCATCTAGTGCATGCAAAGGATTCTAGATCTGAAGGACTTTCTTACAATTTGTCCCTGTGGTCTGTGAATTTCTCGAGGTGTTCCTTGATAATCTTCCTGGTATTCCTCCTGATAGGGAAATTAATTTTGGGATTGATCTTATTTTGGATACTCACCCTATTTCTATCCCTCCTCAGAGAATGGCTCTGGCTGAGTTGAAAGAACTCAAGAAGTAGTTAAAAAAACTTCTAGATAAGGGTTTTATTTGCCCTAGCGCATCTTTGTGGAGTGCTCTCATGCTTTTCGTGCATAAGAACGATGGGTACCTTCAGAAGAGTATAGATTAATGCCAGTTAAATAAGGTGATTGTGAAGAATAAGTATCTACATTCTAGGATTAATGATCTCTTTTATTAGCTTCAGGGTGCTAAGTAATTCTCCAAGATTGACCTTCGGTTGGGTTTCTATCAGTTAAAGATTAGGAAAGTAGATATCCCTAAGACTGCTTTCTAAACTCGTTATGGTCATTTTGAGTTTTTGGTGATGTCCTTTGGTTTGACTAACTCCCCAGTGGCATTTAAGGATCTTATGAATAGGGTCTTTCATTAGTTCTTGGATTTTTTTATACTTGTGTTTATTGATGATATTTTGGTATATTCTAAAAGTGAGGTGGATCATGCCAATTATCTCTGCCTTGTGTTGCAAACCTTGAAAGATCAACGGTTGTTTATGAAGTTCTCTAAATATGAGTTTTGGTTAAATGTTGTAACCTATCTGGGTCATGTTATTTCTAGTGAAGAGATCATGGTATATCTACAAAACGTTCTAATGGTTAAAAAGTGGCCTAGACTTATGACTCTAACCGATATTAAGAGTTTCTTGGGTTTAGCGGGTTATTATAGGAGGTTTGTGGAAAGCTTCTATTCTATTGCTGCCCCATTGACTAAGTTGACTCAGAAGAAGGTAAATTTTTCTAGTCTAATTCTTGTGAACGTAGTTTTTAGAAGTTGAAGGATAAGTTAACTTTGGCTTCAATTTTGACTATACCCAAGGGTACAGATGATTTTATTATTTATTGTGATGCATCTCGGGTGGGACTAGGTTGTGTATTAATGCCGCGTAGTAAGGTAGTTACATATGCTTCTAGGCAGTTAAAGGTATGTGAGAGAACTATCTGACGCATGATTTAGAGTTATTGGTTGTGGTCTTTGCTTTGAAGATTTTGTGTCACTATTTGTAAAGAGTCCATGTTGACATCTTCTCAGACCATAAGCGTTTGTAGTGTGTGTCCATCCAGAAGGAGTTGAATCTCAGGCAAAGGAGATGGCTTGAGTTGCTTAAAGACTATGACATAAGTCTCCATTATAGTCCAAGTAAAGATAATGTAGTTAATGCTCTTAGAGGGTTGTCCAAGGAAATATTATCTCATATAGATAAGGAAAAGCAAGGACCAGTGAAGGATATTCACCGTTTAGCTAATCTTAAAATTCATCTCCTAAAATCTGAGAAAAGTGGTGTTATTGTACAAGAGGTGGCAAAGTCATCTCTTGGTGTAAAGGTGAAGGAGAAACAGGTCTTGGACCCTATCTTAATATAGATCATGGTTGGTGTGGATTACCATAAGGTGATGGCTTTTGAGATTGGTGGCGATAGTATCTTGAGGTATCAAGGCAGGTTATGTGTTCTTGATGTCAATGGGCTGCGATAGAGGATCTTGGCTAAAGTACAAGATTTGAGGTATACTATTTATCCTGGTTCAACGAAGATGTATCATGACATAAAGGAAATTTATTGGTTGAATAACTTGAAGAGAGATATGTCCAATTTTGTGGTTAAGTGTTTGGTTTGTCAGCAAGTGAAGGTAGACCACTTGAGGCCTAGTGGTTTGTCTCAAGAGATTGAGTTTCCCGTATTGAAATGGGAAGTGTTTAGTATGGATTTTGTTATTGGTCTTATGTGGTCCCTTCGCCAGTTTAATTCTATTTGGATTATCATGGATAGAATGACTAAGTCCCCTCACTTCTTGTCAGTAAGGACTAATTATTCGACGGAGAATTATGCTAAGCTTTTCATTAAAGATATCATGAAGTTGCATGGTGCTCTAGTTTCAATCATATCTGATAGAGTTACTCAATTCTCATCTTTCTTTTGGCATCCCTTTTAGAGATGTCTGGGGACTAAAGTGAACCTTAGTACTGTCTTCTACCCACAGATGGATGGATAAACAGAGAGGATGATACAAACTTTAGAAGATATGCTAAGGGCTTGTATGATTGATTTAGGTGGTAGTTAGGTTAACTATTTTCCTTTCATTGAGTTTGCGCATAATAATAGCTATCACTCGAGTATTAGGATGGCTCTATTTAAGGATTTGTATGGTAGTTGATGTAGTTCTCTTATTGAGTAGTTCTAGATTAGTAAGAATAGGTTGTATGGTCCCAACTTTGTTCACCAAGCTATAGAAAAGGTGAAGGTAATTCGGGATAGGCTTAAGACTACCTGAAGTTGCCAAAAGTCCTATATGGATATAAGTAAAAGAGACTTGGAGTTTGACGTAGATGATTTGGTATTCTTGAAGGTATCTCTAATGGAGGGATTGATGCGGTTTGGAAAGAATTGGAAGCTCAGTCCCTGGTATGCTAGTCCATATTGTAGTTTAAGGTGAGTAGGCAATGTGGCTTATGAGTTAGAATTGCCTTCAAGTTTGGATTCCATTCATCCAGTCTTCAATGTGTCGGTGTTTAAAAAGTACGTAGGTGATCCTTCCTTGGTCGTTCCTTTATAAAGTGTGGGTGTCTCAGATTCTTTGTCCTAAGAGCAAGTTCGGGTTGAGATTTTAGACTAGCAAGTTTTCCAGTTGCAAGCAAAGGATGTGGCTTTGATAAAGGTTCTATGGAGGAACCAAAAGCATGAAGAAGCTACTTGGGAATCCAAGGAGGACATGAATTCCAAGTACCCATTCTTGTTTTCTACTTCGGATAATCGTGCGAGAGGCATGTGTACTCCATAACATCTTTGTTTTCTGACTTTGTTAAAGGGAATTATGATTTCCTTGATATCTTTGTTTTTTGGCTTTATTAAAAATAAGTGTGGTTGTGTTCTGTGTTAAATCATGCTAATCAATGACTTGTCCTATCATTCGAGGATGAATGATCCTAAGGGGGGAGAATATAATGCCCCAAATTTTTGGGCCTGGAAAATTTTTGAAATTTTATCCTCATTGCCCTGACTACAACTCCCCTTATGAGTCGTAAGGAGTATTGATGAGGCGTAAGGACCTAAATCATAGCCTAACCAGTGTGTGTGGCTAAGTTTTCTGCTCTGAGTATGAGTGGATCACAATGAGCCGTATGGACTCATTACAAGTCATGATGTCCCACCATAGTGACACCAGTGTATGTTCTAAGGGTTGTTGTCGTGGTGATGAATAGCACCCGATGAGTCATAGGGACCCCTAACGAGATGTAAAATAAAAGTCATAGGGTCAACGGTATGTGTACCTAATGACACTGTCTTGGCTACAACTCATGGTAACTAGTCATAACGTATCAATACGAGTCGCCATCTGACCCATAGTCACTAGCAATAATTTTTCAGTTTTTAAGTTGAGAGCACTTTAGGCATTCCCCTCTTTAACCACTTAGATCCCACATCCATAAGACAACTTTGGGGTATTATTTTAATACTTTAACAAATCAATAACCCTCTTTACTTTCGCAAATTCCTTCAAGCAAATCAAGCTAGGGTTTTCTAAAGGTTGAGCATCTAGGGGTCAATACAAGGTTTCTTCTCCATAACTGAGAACCCTCCGGGCATATTACGTTTCCCCAATTGTTACATTATTAAGAGCATGTATTTCAAAGTATTATTCATAGGGTTCTGATGTTGGTTTATGAACATGGGTTGAGGATTTTGAATTATTGTTGTTTATGTGATATTTCATGTTTGTATATCCATTGGTTATGTTTTAAATTGGTTTTGAAACAAATTTGATGCATGGGTATGGCGAATAAACTAGGGGATTGTAAATTCCCCAAATTTTGTGAATATTGATAACTGAATTGGCAATAACCCCAATCCAATTTTTGTGAAAGTGGTTTTGAGTATGAGTAAAATTACATTGAACTATTTTTGTATCAATCTCATGACATAAATAGGTTATTGATACATGGTGGTTTGATTTAATGAACAAAGGGGGTCGTTTTCCCAAGTTAATGGAGTTGTGATGGCATGTTGATGTTGCCTTGCAAGTGTAGTTGGTATGACGATGCCAACACTATATGCGTAAATGTGTAAAATGGTTCAATGAATGGAAATATGTGATAAATGATTTAATTAGGCTTTAATAAGGGTTGTGTAGCCGAGTCATGAAAGTGGAGGTCCCGAGGGACCAATACTAAAACCGCGGTTGCTGATACGGGAGTCTAATTGACCGGGTGGTTTGAGTCCCCCTTATTATTATTATATGATTAGGAGGTTCGAGTACCCCACATTATATTGCATGATTATGGCTTAAGTCACCTTTGTATGCTGGGACGTTCGAGTCCTCTATGGAGCATATGTACATCCTCTAGTTCGTGCATACACATACTGGGGACCTTCTAGATAGGGAAGAGCTGGACCCATATTGCTTGTGGGTGCCTTTTTAAATTATGACGGTTGCACTACACAATCCAGGCTAAAGTTTTAAAGTGCACGCTAAGCCTTGTTCCCTTTCCGGCATATTATTTATGTATGTATATGATGAAGTACATATGATTGCGAATTGGATTTGACTTGGCTTTATTTTATCCCTTATCCTTGAGTTACATGCTAGTGCTCAACCCACTAACGATCTTTGGACGTTGTATTCCCATGCGATGTTGGCATCAGAGATACTTCTACTTTTCCTGTGCAGTGTTAGGTGGATCAGCTCAATTCGCCGATCATTGATGGTGAAGTGGCGAACTTTCATTCTCCAGAAGACTTGGTCATTTCATCAGTTTCTAGTCTTAGATTAGAATTGAGAGCTACTTTATCATAAATATTGTCATTGTCAGGATCGGGGGCATGTCCATACACTTTATTGATTTTGGTTTTATTAGAAGGATTTGTGGATTACTGTGGACTTAGGTGGTGATGTCGGTTGGTCATTTTTTGTTAGTTATCGGCTATAGACATGTCTTTAATTCATTGAGCATATTTTATGCTATCATGTTATATGTTCAAGATTCATCCGATGTTAGGGGTATTATGTTCTTTTTCCTTAGGTACAGGGGGTAGTCTTCAGTCCTTGTTCGACTTGAGATGCCCATCTCAGCTAGGCCCTAGTTCGGGTTGTGACATAATACATAATCCAATATTTTGATGAGTCTTTACACATAGTTTTAGAGTTCAATACTTTTCTTGTGGGAGATTCTTAAAACCGACATACATCATGTGACCTAGCATAGAGTCCAATATCTAACCCATGTTAAGGAAGCTTGTCTTATACCTTGACATCAGTAATGAACCTTATTTGTCATGAATTCACTCTTGGGAGGAAAAATATTTTTCACTAATAAGGACTTCCTCTAAAAGAGACACTCTCAACTAGCAAGGACCCTTTTAACCTCCAGTGTCACGTAATTTAGGAATTTGGGTGTACTAAACCCGCATTTCCTTGATGCTAAATACGACTTTCAAAGTCATACTAGTGCTCATAGTATTTTAAATTCACCTTAAAGTAAGAATATAGGTTTGTAAATGTCAAAACAAATCATGCTTATGTTGCTAAATCTTGTTCTTAAATAAATGTGTGAATTTAATATCTTGTCTAAGATTGTAAGATCAAAACTAAAATCTTAATCATGTTGTAATACTTTGTAATCTGAACTAGTAAGCTTGAACTTCTTATAAACTGAGTGAATCAAGCTAAAAACCATGTACATTTACCAATTGATAGGAACTTCATGTCAAAAATACTAAAACTCAATTCATAATATTAATTACGTGAGTGAAAACATGAGTAAATGTGAATTCTTATGATAAATGAAATTTAACTCATAAGAAAACATCATAATTTCAAAATCACATAAAGTGGGCATGAACCCTAGTCATAAATTCATAAATTTATATAACAACTGAGCTTTGGGGCACAAGGACGAAAGGAAATACTTGCTCAAACCCCACATACTTAGCAAATTTTCTTGAAGGTAGTGTCCTTGAGATGGAATTTTTGAGAAAAGCCTTTACTTTGAATTCTTGAGAGCTTAAGAGGAGAGGAAATAGAGTATTTTGGTTTGTGGGATGGGGAAACCCATCTAGTATAAGCTATAAGACCAATCTGGACATAAAAGACTAAATTACCCTTGAAAAATTGAAAGAAATGGGATTTTAGCATCGCCATGACCACTGGCATGGAACACCCTTATCGCTCTAAGCCAGTGGTGTGGCATCCCCTTAACTCGACAACGAACAGGCGTGGCACGCCCTTATCACTCCAGGCCACGCATTTTTGCATCAGGATGTGCCTTGCTTCTATAGCATGGCCTAAACATAGGCCCTTACTATTTTGGAGTACTGTTAAGCCCCAATACTCATTCAAAAAATTTTGAAACACTTCCTAATGGTCCCGTAAACATTCCTAATCATAAATAAACCTTAAAATCACATTAAAAACAAAAGAGATGTCAAAATAAATTTGTCAAACTTATGGGGCATATATTATCTCCCTCTTGGGACCATTCATCCTCGAATGAAAGTTGGGGTGGCTAAATATCTATCTTATGGATGTGTTAATCTAAGGTTTGAAGGTTATCATGCCCATCAACTAAAACTACTTACCCCAAGAACATGCACCAACTGAAATTTCAAACTATATATGAACTTCATAGGTCAGATTTATATGAGTAAGGACGCCGGTGAGGAGATATCATGACCCGAGGCTACCCCCTAGTCACAACAACGGTTCTTACAGTCACAAGTGAGCATAAGATAACCCATAAGCTGGTACCTACTATGAACACTGAACAAAATAGTAGTAAAACAACATATACGAAAGATACTGGGATAAGATAATATAAATCTAAAATACTGAAACACGAAATACTGAAATGTCTAAAACAACTAATAAAACTAATAGTAAGCTGACTAACTATCTAGCTGATTGTCTAATTTGTCTGAAAGCCACTAAACTATCTAAGGAGTAGATGGGACAGACCCCCAACCAACTCCGACTAACTAAACATGAGAAATTACTTGACTAACTAAAACAAACAAATCATGTCCTCGATGGATGAGGACTCACCACTACTGCTGCTGAATGTCATGGAGTGGTCTAAGAGTGGTCGGGAAACTGAGCGTCCAAACCTATGTTATAAGACAACATGCAGAAAAGAAAAGTATGTGATAAGTAATTTAAATATATTGTTATATGAGATGAGGATTGGTTGAAATACATGGGGATAACTGAACATAAAGGAATGATCATACAATATTTGTGGATGCAGGACCAAGTATAAATATATTTCTGCAATAATCTATAAACTGAATAGCTGAAATCTGTATAGCTGAACAACTGAGGTTCTATACACTTGGTTAAGCAAACCTAAATTGAAATACATTAAATACTATACTGAGATTGTGGAAGGTATCACCTAATCAATATGCCCCAATCTGAGCTAACCGGGGTCAAACCTGTAACCCCGGTTGGAAGGGTGTTAGTACTATGCCATGGGTACTAACACTTGCTATGTGGATCTACTAATCTGATGTCCCAAAGTACTAGGGAGTCAGTCCTTAACTGGCGGGTGACCCCTAAGAGAGTGTCAGTCCTAAACTAGCGGGTGATCTCTTATAATCCTATGCTGGCTACGCAGTTCTGGAACTTAGGGACTACTAATAAAGACCCAGTCCTAACTGGCGACTGAACCCCCATCACTAGGTTTGCTCGGTGCTAAATCCAACTCCCAACTGAACTGACACTGGTACTGAACTGAGCTCAATTAGATACAACTGAACATATAACTAACAATGTTCATCATGGTCTGACCATAACAACTGACTGAATGATAATACTCATGGTTCAACTGAAATCATTTCTAAGACACTAAAATCATGTAAAACAACCGGGTATCAATTGTTCATAACCCACCAGTACTGAATAATTATAAAATACAATATCAAACTTGAAATACTATTGCATGCAATCACAGTTCAAAGAACTAAAACATGGGCATTTCATCAAACATGTAATAATCATAAACTTGGACATGGGAATGCTTTAAACATGAGGAAAAGAACATGATTACATGGCTAAATTCGTAACTAGGGGGTTAATCCTAAAATCAATGGATCATGACATGGGAATTGCAACACTTAAAGCATGATATGAATCATTCTACTAGAAAACACTTGTAACCATAATTTGAATTGAATTAACATGAGAATTATGGATTTATTTCATCAAGAATAGGTACAAACTCATAAATTAAACTTAATGAGGATTTTGGGCTCCATGGGTGAAAGGACCCATGGATGAACATCCCACATACCTCACTAGATGAATTCTTGAAGGTTTCTTAAAAATTTCTTGAACTTAAAGCTTGAATTCCTTGATCTCTTGTGAAATAGTTACGGTTTGTTCCTGGGATGAAAGATGGTTTCTTGAGAGGATTTAAGAGTAAAAGGGCAAAGAATGTTCCTTGGGGACCCCAACTTCGTCTTATGAATGAATTTGGTAAAGAGAATTGACCTAAATACCCTTAAAAATTAAAAAAAAAATTGGGCAGAATAGGTGGGGGCGACGCAAATAAATATTATCGAAGTCTAGGGTCTTGAAAATGACTAATTCCTCAACACTTAGTGAAATTTTCAAGCTTGGACCCCTTTGAACATGTAACTGAAAGTTGAATTGAGATAGGATCTTATGGGGTATTACAATATCTCTCCCTTGGGAATATTCATCCTCTAATGAGACTAGTTTAGCTAAGAATACTAAAGAAACTGAGATCATATACTGAACATGCACAAGAGAAAACATGATTACATAACTGAGTCTAAAACATGATACATGAACTGAACTGGTTTCATGACTGCATAAAATGACATAAGAACGGTCACATAATGAAAACTGAGAACGAAAAAGAGTCAATCTGAGAAAAATCCTTAGCGGAAGATGAATCTGAGTTTGCGGAGAAAATATGAGGTTACTTGGTTCACTATCAGCTTCCATTTCCTAAGTGGCTCCCTCAACAGACTGATTCTGCCAAAGAACTTTAACCAACAGAGCTTCTTTGTTCCTTAGTCTATGGATCTGACGATCAAGGATCTCAACTGGCACTTCTTTGTAGGAAAGGCTATCCTTAAATTCCATATATTCTAAAGGAACAACTATAGATGGATCACCAATACATTTCTTTAACAAAGAAACATGAAATACCAAATGTACTAACGCCAAATCTGCAGGAAACTCTAGCTCATAATCTACCTTCCCAAAATAGCTCAGGATCTTATATGGGCCAACATAATGAGGGTTGAGTTTTCTCTTTTTACCAAATCTTTTCACTCCCTTCAAAGGTGAAATCTTCAAATAGACCAAATCACCAACCTCTAACTCAAGATCTCTTCTCCTCACGTTTGCATAAGATTTCTAATGGCTTTGGGTTATCGTTAGCTCTCCCGTATTAACTAAACTTTCTCCATCGTATTAAAAACTGCATCTAGCCCTATAAAAGCAGCTTCACCTGCCTCAAACCAACCAATAGAAGATCTAAATCTTCTTTCATAGAAAGCCTCAAATGAAGCCATTTGAATAATAGAGTGATAACTGTTGTTATAAGCAAACTCAATCAATGGTAAATGGTCATCCCTAATACCTTTAAAGTCAATAACATATTCCCTCAATATGTCCTCTAAGGCCTAAATGGTCCTCTCTGTCTGACCATCTGTCTGAGGATGAAAAGTTGTACTAAGATAAACTAAGGTACCAAGACCCTTCTGAAAAGCCTTCCAAAAGTGAGAGGTAAACTGAGTATCTCTATCTGAAATTATAGAAAATGAATCTCATGAAACTTGACCAACTCCCTAATGTAAAGCCTGGCATAATCCTCAGCTGAGTTCAAAGTATAAACTGATAAGAAATGAGATGATTTGGTCATTCTATCCATAATGACACATATCGAATCATGCTGACGACTCATGCGAGGCAACCCTATCACAAAATCCATGTTCACCACTTCCCACTTCCAAGTGGGGATACTGAACTCCTGCAATGCACCACTAGGCCTTTGGTGCTTGACCTTGACCTACTGATAATTTGTAACTTAGCCACAAACTCTGCAATATCCTTCTTTATACCACTCCACCAATAGAATTCCCATAAATCCCGGTACATCTTAGTGGCTCCTAGATGGATAGAGTATCGCGCACCATGCGCTTCTGAATGTATTTGTTGTCTCAAATCATCAACACATAAAACACATAACCTGCCTTGACTCATACCATCTCTCTCTTAGGAGAAAACCTCTATTTTCTAATCTCTAACTGCCTCATCAGCTTAACCAAACTAGGATCCCAATCTTGATTTTCTTTCACTTTGGCAAGCAAAAAAGATTCACAAATATTCTGAACCCACACAGTACCTTTAGCTAAATCAACCAACTGAACGACTAATCTAGAAAGCTGATGAACCTCACTGACTAACTTCTTCTTATCCTCTTTAACATGAGCAACACAGCTCATAGAAAATCTGCTAAAGGCATCTGCCACTACATTAGCCTTGCCCGGATGATCAACACACTTATATTATAATCTTTCAACAACTCAAGCCACCTTCTCTGATGAAGATTCAGATCTTTCTGCATGAACACATACTATAAACTCATATGGTCAGTGAATACATAAACATGAACCCCATAAAGATAATATATCCAAATTTTCAAGGCAAAAATAATAGCTGCCAATTTAAGATCGTGGGTAGGATAATTCTTTTTATGGGGCTTAAGCCATCTAGAGTCATAGGCTATGACCTTACCTCTCTGTATCAATACACAACTAAGACCAACTATAGAAGCATCACAGTAAACTACAAATCCATCTGAACCATTTGGCAAAGCTAATGCTGGAACAAAAGTGAGTCGAGTATTTAACTCCTGAAAACTCTTCTCGCAAGAATCTGACCACTGAAATTTGACTTTCTTCTGAGTCAATCCAGACATGGGGGATGAAATAGAATAAAATCCTTCAACAAACCACCTGTAATATCAGCCAAACAAAAGAAACTATTAATATCAGATGGAGAGATGGGTCTGGGCCAGTTCCACACTGCTTCAGTCTTTTGAGGGTCAACTTGAATGCCATAACCGAAAATAATATGGCTACGGAAATCTATTGATCTTAGCCAAAATTTGCACTTATTAAATTTGGCGAACAACTGACGAGCTCTAAGGGTCTGCAACACAATTCTCAGATGTTCTGCTTAATCATTCTCACTACGGCAATAAACAAGGATATCATCAATGAAGACAATGACAAACATATCCAAGTACTGCTTGAACACCCTGTTCATCAAGTCCATGAAAGTTGTAAGGGTATTCATTAGTCCAAAAGACATAACTGAGAATTCAATGTGAACATATCGAGTTTTGAAAGTTGTCTTTGGAATGTCACATTCTATGACACTAAGCTGATGATAGCCAGATCTGAGGTCTATCTTAGAGAAATAGTTGGTACCCAGAAGTAGGTCGCACAAGTCATCAATTCTGGGGAGCAGATACTTATTCTTGATTGTGACTTTGTTCAACTAACGGTAATCAAGGCACATTCTAAGAGAACTATCTTTATTATACACGAACAAGATTGGAGCGCCCCATGGGGAATACTGGGCTTGTTGTAACCTTTACCTAAGAGATCTTTTAATTGCTGTTTCAACTCCTTAAGCTCATCCAGATCCATTCTGTAGGGTGGAATAGATATAGCTTAGGTATTTGGAAGGAGATCCATTCCAATGTCAATTTCTATTTTGGGAGGAACACCGGAAAGATTTTCAGGGAACACATCTGGAAATTCCCACACTACTGAAACTGATTCGAGACTCGGAGTCTCAAACCTAGAGTTTTTAACTTGAACAAGATAGTAAACATACCCTTTAGATATCATGTTTCTTGCTATGAGATATGAAATAAAATAACACATAAACACTGAGGTACTACCCCTTCATTCCATGACTGGTTAGTTTGGAAACTAAAACTGAACGACTCTATTTCTACAATCAACTGAGGCACAACATGAGTGGAGCCAATTAATGCTAAGAATGACATTAAAATTCATCATATCTAACTCTACAAGATCAACTGAGGTAACTTTCTGAGATACTATGACCAAGAAGATCCTGTATACCCGTCTAGCTATAATAGAGCTACCTACTAGAGTAGACACTGAGAAGGGTTGTACAAAATTTTTGGGACTGGCACCGAAGTCTACTACTAGGTAGGGGGTCACAAAGGAAAGTTAAGCTCTGATCTCTAATAAAGCATAAACATAAAGATGAAAATCCTGTAACATACCCGTAACCACATCAGAAGAAATTTCATGATCATGTCGAGCCTGGAGTTCACATTCTGTTCTGACGTTGCCCACTGGTTGCGCTGGAAGTAGCACCCTGCTAAGTCGAGCGACCTGCTGGAGCTAATGAAAGATTAGACTGGCTCTGTTGGCATGAATTATATCCCCTTTGAGCAACCACTGGACATTCCCGAACCTTGTGACCTAGCTTTCCATACTCAAAACACACATCACTACCCACCTTACACACACCCTGTTGATTCCTACCATATTTCCTGTAGAGCAGATTAGTACGACCACTAATCACACTATGCTGGGACTTAGAACCTGGTTCCCTATCCCTACTATCTTGCCTGAACTTAGGCACTGGCGCCTAGCTGAAGACGGATTTGGAGCTAAACAATTCTGATGAAATTGAGAATGATTACCACCCTCTGACCTTAGCTGGGAAAAGTTGGAACTACCTATTTTGGACCTCTTGTTCTCTCTTTCCCTCTCTTTATGCTTCTCTTACTTAATCTACTGAGCATGAATAATAAGTCTAGATAAGTCCATCTCCTTAATTAGCATAGCGGTCCTACACTCTTTGAACACACTATTAGTTACACCAAACACAAACTTACTCATTCTAGACCTATTATTTGCCACCATAGTACGAGCATACCTCGCCAAATGAGTGAACTTAAGTTAGTACTCCTTCACATTCATATTACCCTACTTAAAATTGATGAAGTCTTGTACCTTAGCTTTCGTCAATTCTAATAGAAAGAACCTGTCTAAGAAGGTCATGGAAAACTTCTCCTACTATATAGGCCTTGTATCCACACCTTAGTCCTCTTTCCACTGCTTAAACCAGGTGTGAGCTACATCCTACAACTGATATGCAGCCAACTCTGCACTCTCACTCGAAGTGATGCCCATAATATCTGTCACCTTCTAAACCATATCAAGAAACTTCTGCGGATCCTCTTCAGACTTGGATCTAAAAAACAAAAGGGGGATTCATCCTGGTGAAATCTCGAATCCTAACTACAGCTATATTTACCACTGGATTGGCTGGGACAATATCTTGCGGGCTGTTCTAAGCAGCTACTGAATAGGCTAAGGTAGTGAAAGCAACCCTAAATTCAGCATGAGAGACATGCATATTCAGAGAATCTTCCTAAACAGGCGGTGGTATAGGCTGATCCCCATTCCTTCTTTTGTTGTTTCTTCTGGGAGGCATTGTCTATAAATGGAATGAAGGATGAGTTAGAAAGAGAAATTAAATAGAGTATCATGCTCTTTTAAATAACATGAACATTGAATGAAGGGAAACTTTCCCAAAATGTTTCATAGCCTCTTGTCCATAAGTTTGGCATGTTTCACACCCATGCACAAGACTCTACTCAACACGGACTTCAAACTCCCTATAACACACTAAAACCTTAGGCTCTAATACTAAATTTTGTCACAACCCCAGGATACCCCCTAGTCACGACAATAGTGCTTACAGTCACAACTGACCACAAGCTAACCCATGAGTTAGTACCTGCTGTGAGCACTAAATAAAAAGTAGTAAAATAACATATGCGGAAGATACAAGGATAAGATAATGCAAATCTGGAATATTGAAACACAAAATACTAAAATGTCTGAAACAACTGATAAAACTAAAAGTGAACTGACTAACTGTCTAGCTGATTATCGAATTTGTCTAAAAGCCTCTAAACTGTCTGATAATTTGATGGGACAGACCCCCAACTAACTCCGACTAACTAAACATGAGAAAGTACTTAACTAACTGAAATAAACAAATCATGTCCTCGATGGATAAGGACTTACCACTATTGCTGCTGAATGTCGCAGAGCTATATAAGAGTGGTCGAGAAACTGAGCATCCGAACCTATGTTATAAGATAACATAGCGCAAAAAAAATATGCAATCAATACTTTAAATATACTTGTATATGAGATGAGGACTAGCTGAAATGTATGGGAATAACTAAACACAATGCCATGATCATATAATATTTGTTGATGCAAGACCAAGTATAAATATGTTTCTCAATAATCTGTAAACTAAATAACTGAAATCTGTATAACTGAATAAATGAGGTTATGCATACTTGGTCAAGCAAACCTGAACTGAAATAAATTGAATACTGTACTGAGACTATGGAAGGTATCACCTAAATGACATGCCTTAATCTGAGCTAATCGGGGTCCAACCTGTAACCCCAGTTGGAAGGGTGTTAGTACCGTGCCACGGGTACTAACACTTGTTGTGTGGATCCACTAATATGATATTTCGAAGAACTAGAGAGTCTGTCCTAAACTGGCAGGTGACCCCTAAGAGAGTGTCAGTCCTAAATTGGCGGGTGACCTTCCATAGTCCTACGCTGGCTATATAGTTCTGGAACTTAGGGACTGCTACTAAGTACTCAGTCCTAACTGACGAGTGAGCCCCCATCCCTAGGTTCGCATGGTGCTAAAGCCTACTTCCAACTGAGCTGACACTGGTACTGAACTAAACTAAATTAGATACAACTGAACAGAAAATTGACATTGTTCATCATGGTCTAACCATAACAATTGACTAATGATAATACTCATGGTTCAACTGAAATTATTTCTGAGACACTAAAATCGTATAAAACAACTAGGTATCGGGTGTTAATAACCCACCAGCACTGAATGATTATAAAATACAATCTCAAACTTGAAATACTATAGCATAAAATCACAGTTCAAAGAATCAAAACATGGGCATTTCATCAAACATGTAATAACCATAAACTTGGACATAGGAATGTCGTAAACATGAGGAAAACAACCTGATTACATGGTTAAATTCATAACTTGAGGATTAATCCTGAAATCAATGGTCTAAAGGGGGACTAAGCCAGGAGGCGCTGCCTTACCCCGGCAGTCTAAAGGGGGCGGCGCCTGCCTATCCCAGTGGTACTTCTATTTTGGTTTCCCAAACACACCCCTACGCTCATCTAAAAATTCCGAAACTCACCCGAGACACACTTTGAACAACCCCGATCATGAATTAAATCACAAATCTATGTTTCAAGGGCAGGAAGACCAATATAAGAATCATCAAAGTCTAGGGGTCTTGAAAAAAAACAACGTCCTCAATACTTAGTGAAATTTTCAAGTCCTAGACCCCTTTGAACATGCAACTAAGAGCTAAATTGAGCTAGGATCTTATGGGGTATTACAGGAGAAAATAAAGATAAGGAGGAATTTCTTACCTTAAGATGACTCCATGCTAGGATCAAATAGATGCGGATATTGTTTCGACGTATCTACCTCTACTTCCCATGTTGCTTCATCAACTGACTGATTCTTTCATAAGACTTTTACTAAAGCCACTTCCTTATTTATTAACCTTCAAACCTGATGATCGAGAATTTCAATAGGTATATCCTCCTAGTAAAAACTATTTGTCACCCCAATATCTCTGTCAGCACTATCAAGATAGGTCTCCAATACATTTTTTTCAACATGGACACATGGAAACCTAGATGAATGGCGACTAATTCTAAATGGAAGATCTATCTCATAAGGGACATCTCCAATATACCTTAAGATTTTATATGGACCAATGTACTGGGGACTGAGCTTTCCATTTTTTCTAAACCTCATCACTCCCTTCATGAGTGATACCATTAAAAATACCTAATCACACATAACAACTTTTAGTTCTCTCCTCCTAACATTCGCATATGATTTATGGCAACTCTAAGCGATTTTCAAGCTCTCATAAATCAGCTGAACCTTCTCCATAGCTTTGAGAACAAAGTCTATCCCAATTAAGTTAGCCTCACCAACTTCAAACCATCCTATAGAGGATCGACACCTATGCTCATATAAATCTTCGAATAGAGTTATTTGAATGCTAACATGGTAATTATTATTATATGCAAACTCAATTAGGGGTAGATAATTATCCCAATTTCCTTTGAAGTTGATCACACAAGATTTAAACATATCCTCTAGAATTTGGATGGTCCACTTGGCCTGACCATCAGTCTGGCGGAAGGCATTACTAAGCTTTACCATTGTACTAAGGCCTTTCTAAAATCATTGTCAAAACTGAGAAGTAAACTGAGTACCTCAGTCAGAAATAATGGATAAAGAAATCTTATAGAGTCTTACTAACTCGCGAATGTATAACTTAGCATAATCTTCAACCATATCTAAGTTCTTAGCTGGCAAAATATGGGTTGTTGGTCATTCGATCCACGATGACCCAAATCGAATCATATTGATGCATAGTACGAGGAAGCCTCGTAATAAAATCCATATTGATGGCCTCCCATTTCTAAGTGGGGATGCTAATATCCTGAAGCACACCTCTTGCTTCTAATGCTCAACAGTTACTTGTTGAGAATTGGGACACTTAGCCACAAACTCTGCTATGACTTTCTTCATATCATTCCACCAATAGATTTTCTATAGATTGCAGTACATCTTGGTGGCACTAGGATGAATCAAATACTTAGAGCATGAGCTGCTACTAATATCCTTTCTCTCAACCCATCAACATTTAAAACACA
Organism: Capsicum baccatum var. pendulum; assembly: GCA_030864225.1. Lineage (NCBI taxonomy): Eukaryota > Viridiplantae > Streptophyta > Magnoliopsida > Solanales > Solanaceae > Capsicum > Capsicum baccatum. The sequence goes on along the minus strand of CM061554.1, from coordinate 178,012,762 downwards.
CAGATGACCTTGATAGCGAAGAACACTATATCCCCTTTAGGAGGAAATATCCATCTTTTGCTGATGAACTACATCCATTTATTGACTAAGTATAGGGTCATTAAGTAGTTTTTCCTTCACCGCTGCTATAAGAGATGACTCTAAACCATATAGAACTATTAATCCACCATCATCTATATCGCGCAAATGAACTCCCAATCGAGCTAATCTATGCACCTCTTTGGCTAACTCCATCTTTTATTTTTCAACATAGGTTATACTAACCAAAGATAATCTACTCAAGGTATCAGCCTGGAATTTGCTTTACCCAAATAGTAGAGCACATTCATGTCAAGGTCTTATAATAATTCTAACTACCTCTTTTGGCATTAATTTAACTCTTTCTGGCTAAACACATATTGGCACTTATGTGGTCCGTGAAGACATACACATGTACTCCATATAAGAAATGTCTCTAAATTTTCAAGGTGAACACAATGGCTGCCAATTCCAAAATGTGAGTCGTATAGTTCTTCTAATGATATTTGAGTTTCTGGAGGCATAATCTATCACTCTTTTATTTTGCATCAAAACAAATCCTAACCCAACACTGAAGGCATTACAGTACACAACAAATCCATATAACACTGCTAGCACTAGTGCTGAAATCAATTTATCCTTTAACTCTTGAAAACTTTTCTCGTATCTGTGTGACTATTGGAATTTCACCTTCTTTTATGTCAACTTAGTCAATGGTGCAACTATCGATTAAAAACTCTCAACAACATATGTTTTCTAAGGGTCAACCTGAATATCTTCACCTAAAATCAGATGCCCAAAAACGGTGATGCACTCTAACCAAAATTCATACTTACTAAATTTCACAAACAACTACCAATCCTTGAGGTCGAGACACTATTCTCAAATGGTTTGCATGTTCCTTCTCATTCTGATAATAGACAAGTATGTCATCTATGACAATAATGATGAGCATATCCAAATATTATTTAAAAACCCTATTCATTAAGTCCATACAAGTTCCAGGAGCATTTGTTAGTCCAAAAGACATTACCACAAACTCAAAGTGACCATATTGAGTTCTAAAAAAAGTTTTTGGAATGTCACACTCTGTAACTTTCAACTGGTGATATCTCGACCTGAGATTAATTTTTGAAAACCAATAGGCCCCTAAAGTTAGTCAAACAATCCATCAATTAGGGGAATAGGGTACTTGTTCTTAACAGTGACTTATTTAGATGTCAGTACTATACACATTCTGAGAGTACCATTCTTTTTTCGTACGAATAAGACTGGAGCACCCCATAAAAAAACAATGGACCTAAGGAACCACTTATCTAAGATGTCCTTAAGTTCTCCATTTAGCTCCTTAAGCTCTGTCGAAAGCCATCTGATAGGGAGGAATAGAGATCGGCTGAGTATATGGAAGTAGATCAATCCCGAATTAGATTTCCATATCGAGAGGTACTCTAGGTAGATCCTTTGGGAATAACTAAAAAACTCATTGACTACATAAACTGACTAGAGGATTGGGGTTCAGACTTAGGCCTCATTTGTTTGCACTTAAAGAAGGTCTGAATCTGAATGATTTATACTTCAAACCATTAAGTAAATTTATTTTTCATTATAATTTTGGCCCTTAATAGGTCTTAATCGTTTATATTTGGAACTGTCTTAATCATTAAGAGGTATTCTTGTGTTGGATAATATTCACCACGACTCTATCCATAATCATCAATCACCACCCCTAACCACCTCTGCCACCACCACCATTGTCAACCACCACCTTGCCACCAACCACCACCACCACCAATCACCTTCACCATCACAACCACCATTCATAATCGTAATTGCTACTTACCACTACTTACATCCACTACCATATCTACCACCTCTATTATTTTAATTATATCCACTATTATTACCACCATCAATGTTAATGCCAACACCACCAATACCACCACCATCATCAACCACTATCAGCCAATCCGAACTACTAACCAACCCATCTATCACAACTAGCACCATCACTAACTACCACTAACACATCATCAGTATCCACACATTCTTCGACCACCACCATCATCATCACTAATGTCATCACCTCTACCAGTGCTTCAACCACCATCATTCCTATAGTATATCTCTACTAATAATCATCTTTACCATCACAGCTAACAGTATCTCCAACTACCACTAACAAATCATCAACCATTATGCATTCATTTTTAATTTATCACAATTAACACCTCCAACTACTAACATCAACCAACTCCACATCATTATCACCACCACTACCAATCACCACCAGCATAACAGTCACTATATTATCAAATATCTCTATCTTTACAACAATCACCACCAATATTACTAATCGCTAACATAATCATTACCACCACCACTACTATTACAAACCAACTACATTATCACTAACAAATATAAAAAAAATTCAATCAAATAATAATTTTACTGTATTAAATTAAATTTTTTTCTAATATATAATTATTTTATTTGAATTATATTTTTTATTATATATGCAAATAAATAAATTTTGCATATTTAGATATTAAAAAACAAAAAGTCTTAACCATTTAGATTTCAAATCTGAAGATAACATCTTAATCATTCAGATATGCAATTAGATTCAGATGTTTAAATCTTAATAAAAACAATTGCAACCTTAGTGTCCCTAACCCAAACTAGGTGATATATACACCCTTTAAAGATTAGATTTTTGGACTTAAGATAGGAGATAAAATGATTTTTAGGAGTTATTGAACTACCCTCTCATTCAAGGACTGACTTATGAAGAAACTAAAACATTATCACTCATGTACGACAATCAACTAAGGCTTAGCATGAATGGGGCCAATCCATACCAAGAATGACATCAAAAATAATCATCTCTAATTTTGTTAAATTTGCTAAAGTGGCATTATGGAAGACTATAATAGGGCATTTTTTGTAGATTTGCTTAGCAGTGACTGACTCTCCAAAAGGAGTAAAACTTGAAAAAAATTCAAAAAAGGTTTCAGGACTAACACCAAAACTCACAGCAATAAATGGAGTCACAAAGAATGGATTTAACCCTGGATCTAATAGTGTACATAAATATCAACATGAAAGACATGAAGCATGCCAGTAACAACATCTGGGGAGCTCTTTTGTTCTTGACGAGAGGACAAGGCATAAAATTGATTCTGCCTTTGTCTACCACTATTAATAGAGAAAGTACCCTGCTGACAAGTTAGGTGTTCTAAAAGGACGGTTAAGGTAGTATACTGAAAGTAAAGGCGAGTATCCTTATTATTGCTTAGCCGATGGGTAATCTTTAAGTATATGTCCTGGCTTACCATATCTATAACAACCATCCTTACCCATTATGCACTCACCCGAATGATTCCTATCAAACTTTTTGCAAGTTGGAAAAATACGTCCCCCCAGTAATGCTACGGTGAGATCTAGTGGCCCCTTCTCGACCCCACTATTCTTGCTTAGTTATGGGTAAGAGGGCACTAGTTAAAGATGGTGTGGTAGTTGACGAGTGGCTCTAAAACTGAGAGCGTTTTCCCCCTCATGACTTATGCTGACCATACTCAAATAATTTGGTCCTCGTCTTCTTGGTTTACCTTTTTTGTTCCTTTAGTTTCTCAGTCTCAATTTGCTAAGCATGGGTCATCAATTGAGCAATATACATATCCCTAATTAGTATTACAGTCCTACACTGCTTTAATATTAAGTCAAATACCTCATTGACAAACTTACTCATGCAAGCCCTAGAATCCAGCAACAACTCTGGTGTATACTAAGCAAGTTGTGTGAACATGAGGCAATATTCTTTTACCAATATAGAGTCATGCCAAAGGTTCATTAACTTATTTATCTTAGCCTCCCTTATCTCATGAGGAAAGAAACTATCCAAAAAAAATTGTTTGAACACATTCCAACTCATCAAAGTTGCATCTTCACCCCTACATTCCTTCACATTGCAACCCAATCTTAAGCAACATCTTTCAGTTGATAAGATGCCAATTCCATACTCTCCTCTTCTATGACATACATAATTTGGGTGATTTTTTTTACCTCATAAATGAAAAACTATAGATCCTCATTCACCTTTGATCCAACGAACTCAGGTAGGTTCATCCTCATGAAATCTCAATACTTTGGTTGCAGCTAAGTTATATTCTGTTGAATTGGGACTCTTGCTGGTAGATTACCCTGAGCATTCATAGCATAATCTAACACTTGAAAAGCATCCCAAAAATCATCATGGAAGACATCCTCATTCAAAAAATCTATAAGTGGTGATGGGAATAGCTGGTCCTCATTTCTACGGTCGTAAGCTCTACGAGGAGACATTCTCTATCAGGTGAAAAAAAATGTTAGAGAAGATAGAGATAACTTAAAAGAATGATAGAGATCATAAGATCATTCCTGGTAAGTCTTATAGCCCCTTGCTCATAAGTATTGCACACTTCACACCCATGATCGAGACTCTACGTAATGTGGCTTGTTAGACTCCCTAGGACTCTTAAAACTTTAGGCTTTGATACTAAGTATGTAATACCTCGATACTATCCTCTAGACAACACATGATGCTTCAGACTACAAGTATCCCCGAAGCTAACCCATGGTATCACTTAGTACTAAATCAAAACCAGTTTATTTAAACATAAGAGGAAATTTTAACTTATAAGCTAAATTTTACTTGTTATCATTCTTAATAATAAGATCAAACTAAACATCAATTGAAAGTTTAAATGTCCAAAAGAAGACAACGGACAAGTCTTGACAATCATATAAATATATTAAAGAGCCACTGTGACAGACCCAAGCTGAGACTCACCAACTAACGAGATATAGGAGGTGGTGATCATGACTAATTATACTATAGAGGATGAACACCAGAACCTATATTATGAAATAATGTAGCCACAAAAATATATATGTGGTCAGTAATTCTAGAATGTACTGAGTATGCGGGTTGAATACAATAAGTAAAATGAACATAGATCATAAGTTTAAAACATGCATGTTAAGTATAAGCAGACTCATCATAGTCATAAATAACACTAAAAGCTTAAATGTCTTAAGCATAAGTATAATACATAATTTAATTCTTCGATGAGTCTTTTCACTTAGTTTCAAAGTTCAATACTTTTCTTGTGGGAGATTCCTATAAATGGCATAAACCATGTGAGCTAGCATGGAATCCAACCGTTTAACCCACCTTGAGAAGGGTTGTCCTATACCTTTCCATCGGTAACGAACCTTACTTGGTGTGAATTCACTCTTGAGAGGGAAGACACTCTCCACTAACAAGCACTTTCTCCAAAGAAAGACACTCTAACTAGAAAGGACCTCTTTAACCTACGATGGAACGTAGTTTTAAAATTTAGGTGCGCTAAACCCAAATTTCCTTGGTGCAAAATACTACTCCAAAAATTATACTAGTGCTCAGCATATAAGTCTGTAAATCTAAAAACCAATCATGCTTATGTTGCTAAATCTTGTTCTTCAATAAATGTGAATTTCATATCGTATTTGAGATAATAAGATCAAAATTAAAATCTTAATCATGATGCAATACTCTATAATCTGAACTAGTAAGCTTGAACTTCTTATAAACTGAGTGAATCATGCTAAAAATCATGTACATTTACCAAATGATGGGAAATTTATGTCAAAATACTAAAACTCAATTCATAATATCAATTATGTGAGTGAAAACATGCATAAGTATGCATTTTTGTGCTAAATGAAGTTTAACTCATAAGAAAACATCATAATTTCAAAAGCACAAAAAGTGGTAATGAACCCAAATCATAAAATCCGTGAATTTTTTTAAAACTGAGCTTTTGGGCACAAAGATGAAAGGAAATTATTGTTCGAACCCTACATATCTAAATTTAGCAAATTTTCATAAAGGTAGCATCCTTGAGATGGAATTTTTAGAAAAGCCCTTACTTTTTGTTCTTAGGAGCTTGGAAGGATAAAAAATGGTGTATTTTGCTTATTGGATGGGGAAAAACATAATGTGTAAAATGGCACAAATGGGCTATTTTCGAACCAAATCAATGGATGTTAGCCCATACCTCTTGAGGTGGGTCTGTGCATGGTTTGAGATAAAAATCCACCGACCGCCCTCCGGCGAGCTATGGAGTGGCCTTGGATGGTCCGATAGAGTTAGCGAGAATATTTTGATGGTAAACCCAGGGCTCAGATGTGGATTGGGCCAAAAATCAATCGATGACCCTCCAGCGAGTTGTGGAGAGGCCTTTGGTGGTCCAATGGGGTAGGCGAGGCCATTTGGGTGGTCAAATAGGTGAAACAATACAAATGAGCTATTTTTGGGCCAAACCAATGGGTATTAAACCACGATTCTTGGGGTGGTAACGAGGCTCAGGCGTAGTGTAACACCCCGCTTTCAGACGAGAACAAAAATCGTCATCTCCTTCACGTAAAGGTTCCAAAAGCCATAAATCCAATGTAAGCTTAGTGTGTTAATAAATTATGTAGTGTGGAAACCTATTTGATCATTAATTGAGATCATAGAGGTCCCCAAGCTTAAGGACAAGTTGAAAGTTTTCCTATCGTTCGAATTTTAGTGAGCGTTGAAACTTAGGTCGACTTTAATGGACCATTACTCTTTGTATATATTGAATTATAGTAACTACTATATATCAAATGAAAGGTATTCGAATTATCTTTTCAACGATACCAATTTTGGAAAAATCCAACACCCGAGAAAGAAGTTATGGCTTTGCAAAGTGGAGTATGTCATGCAGCATAAGGTGTGTGACGCACACCCTAACTTATGCCATAAGGTGTGCGATGCACGACCTAATGTGTATGATAAAGAGTGCGCCGCACAACCTATATTATGTGATAAGGTGTGTGCCGCATATATTATTACTCAAGTGACTTAAACACTCTATTTTTGGGGCAAAATGGTCCTTTTCCCACCCTTATTTAGCCATAAACATGAAATTTAGTTCCCCAATACCCTAAAATACATCTTCATTCATCAAAATTGCTCAAGAACTCTCCTTATGGTTTCAAAATAAAAATCCAAACAACTCAAGATTCAACCGTGGGTTTTTGAAACTAATTGCATATTTGGAATTCCCAAAATGTAGGATTCAAGAAGCACCTATCATCTTTGCATATAGAGGTACGTAGGGTTATCTCAAAAATCTCATGGGCTTAAAAATTCATGTTTTAAAAATAAGAGTTTTGAAATTATGAATATAATCCCGTTTTAAACGTTTTATGATATTGATTTGGTCTTTAGGCCTATTCCCGAAGTGGTTTGATATATGATATATGTATATGCATGTATTTCAAAAAGATGTTAACTTGAGAGAATGAATTATATGAAATCCCTCTCTTTATATGATCTCATTTTAAATTCTCATATGATGTGAAATGTTTGAAATCATCTTGACAAGTGTGACATGAAATATTTTTTAAAATGGTCATGGTTTTGACTAGTAATGAGAGGATTGTTATGTTGAAATATGATGAATATAATGGTTGCATGAAAGAATGATATGATATTGATGGCCTGCAAGTTGGGTATGACGATACCCTACAGAATAAGATATGTGATTGAATTAAATGGAGTTTGATACATTGATTTTACATGAGATAGGTGGATGCCCGAAGAAGGCATTTGAGTGTAAGGGCTCATCGCTGGAAACCGTGTTTGCCAACATGGGGATTTGGTACTAGGCTAAGTGATCTTGTGTACTTGACTTTATGTCATTCCCAAATTGAGACTATGGTTAGGAGCCCAGGCTAAGTGATCTTGGGAACTACTATACTTTATTGGGTCGAGATACCCTGCTGTGTGATCTTGTGTGTCTTTTCCTCACTTATACTCTAATATCGGTGGCAACCGAGATTTGACAGTTGGTGTAAATGTTATATATAGGGTACTCCACCTAGCTCAGCTGCATTACATTGTTGTTGAAAACTATTACATTATGCCTATGTGTTTTCAAATGATTTGATATGAAACTGCTTTATAATGGCTCTCACCTATATTTGGAAAAAAATATTATATTTTGTTTTTTATTTCTCTGCGTACCAGTACTTTTGTATTGACCCCCTTCTCTCCTAGGTTTGGAGGCATAATTTAGGGGTCCAGATAACCAGTAGATCTCTTCCGACAGATTTGCAGAATCAAGTGGTGAGCTTTCTATATTTTGGAAGGCCTGATGTCTGTTAGTTCATTTATCATTTAGTAGTCTTGGGTCTACTAGGGGCCTTATCCCAGTTTTCAGACAGTAATTTGTTTCAGTCATGTATTAGAGATTTCGCAGATGATTGTTCAGATGTCGATAGATGTTGTGGGACATTATTTCTCCTTTGTTGATTTCATTTGATTTATGACCATGTTTTCCGTAATATTATGTATCTTCCGTAAATATTATTATTATATGAATTATGTGCATGATTACCAGATAGATAGGGGTGTTTTGGGCCTTCATGGTTCGGAATGCTCGTCACGTCCAGGGCCCCGGTTCAGGTCGTGACACGTAGTTTTGGCTAAAAATTAATCAACTGTCCTCCAGCGGGCTGTGGAGCAGGATTGGGTGGTCCGGCAGGATTGGTGGGTCTATTTGGGTGGTTAAATGGGCAAAATAGTGTGTGGGCTATTTTTGGGCCAATCGATGGGTGTTGGGTGGTGAAACGGGCAAAATAGTGCAAAGGGCCTATTTTAAGCTAAATCGGTTGGTGTTAACCCATGATTCTCGGGGTGGACCCATGGCCTTTGGGCCAAAAATTGATCGGCGGCCCCTTGACGGGCTATGGAGCAGCCTTGTGTGGTCCAGCGGAGTCGGCGGGGCTATTTGGGCGGTCAAACAAGAAAAAAAGTTATGAGCATTTTTGTAAGGAACCAGTGGGGGTGTGATTTCAGCGTGGCACAGACCTTGTGCTTCGCGATTTTCAGCGTGGTACAAACCTTGTTCAGAAATGCTAAAACCCATGTTTCTCTTCAGTTTCTCGAGGGTAAACAAGTCTTTTATGTCTTAAACTTTCCTATGACTAATATAAACGTGATTTTATCATTCCATAACCCAAAATACATCAAATACACGATCCTTTTTCCTCTCAAGTTCTCAAGAACACCAAGCAAGGGTTTCTTCCAAGAATTCACCTTCCAAGGCTCTAAATCCAAGTTTCCTTTCAAGAAGTCATGAAAATAAAGTATGTGGGTATTCAATGAGGATCTCATTTCTTCCTCATGCCCAAAATTATAATTTCTATTCATGAATTTTTATGAATTCCATAAACTAGGGTTCCATGAAAAGCATAAATTCCATGATCTCTCCATGTGATTCTTGAATTCTACTATGAAATAGTGTTCTGTCATAATTTCAAGCATTCCTCCGTTTAAGTCATGAAATTGTTAGATTCTTGAGTTTAAGTCATGAAATTTATTATCATGTCATTAATTTAAAACTATCGTATTTAAATTATATTTTTCAATGCTGGTGGGATATGAACACTTGATACCTAGATAATCATGCATGCTACAGTTTTCAAATTTCAAGTTATTCACACCAAGTTTGTACTATGAAATTTATAACATTTTCATAATGAGAACTCACCAATATTATATCATGTTAAATACATTAGTTTACATATTCATAATTACTTCAAATTATGCACTGACTGTTATTTTCAGAATTTCATATTAGTTATAAGTGCATGCACTAGTTTATGTTTCCGTGTCGGATTAGTTGGGAGTAGAACTTAGCACTGAGCGAACCTAGGGATGAAGGCTCACCCGCCAGCATAGGACTGAGACCTTTATTAAAAGTCCCTAAGTTCCAAAACTATGCAGCCAGCGTAGGTTATAAGATGTCACCCGCCAGTTTAGGCCTGACACTCTCTTAGGGGTCACCCGCCAGTTTAGGACTGACATCCTAGTCCTTCGGGACATCAGCTTTGTGGATCCACACCATCAGTAACAGTACCCTTGATAAGGTATTTATACCATTTCAACTTGAGTTACAGGTTGGACCCCGATTAGCTTAGATTGGGGCATGTTAGTTAAATGATAGCTCCCACAGTTTCAATTCAGTATTCAAATTATATCAGCTTAGGTTTGCATGAGCAAGTGTTCAGGTTATTAGTTATTCAGTTTTATAGATTATTTCAGCACATGTTTTACTTGGTTTTGCATTTATTTTACATGTTCATGCTTTTATGCTTAGTGTTTATGCATGATCCTTTGAACAATTTTGTAACCTATTCCGCTTTAACTTGAGATTTATATATGGTATTCATGTTTCTATTGCTTACCAGTTTATAGAATTGTTTTAGCTCATGATTGAGAAATTTCACTACGTTTTACCGTTTTTACATACCTCCATGATTAAAATGCATATTTCAGCAAATAGCTCATGTCCTCAGTTTTAAAGCATGCTTTAAGTATTTCCATGATTTAGTTCATGTTTCACATACTCAGTACATTCCAAACTACTGACCACATATATTTGTTTGTGGCTACATTCCTTTGTGATGTAGGTACAAAATGTAGCCCACACACCAGGATCAAACAGTTAACAGCATTCAGTCAGCAGGTGATGAGTTCTTTTTTTTTAGCACTCAAGTCAGTTGTAGTTCCTATATTTTATTTTCATTATTCTTATGTATTAATTTGGGATAGTTAGAGGCATGTCCCAGCTACCTATAGTCAGTATAGTAGAGGCTTCATAGATGGTCAGTCAAAGTCACTATTTATAATTTAAGTTCTTTTCTCTCTCTCTCTCAGATTTCAGGGTTGTAAACTTTGATCAGTTATGTATTGAAACGGCTTATCCCATGTTGATTATGCTTCTGCTAAGTTATTTAGTGTTCATATATATATTAAATCAGTTGCTCAAGTATCTTGTCAGTACATGGGCTAGCTTGGAATCACTTGTGGTTCTAAGCACCATGTTACGACCAGGGGTAGTCTTAGATCGTGACATATTTGGATAGTCAAACATGCAAAACAGTGTGAACGAGACGTTTTCAAGCCAAATCGATGGGTGTTACCACATGATTCTCGGGTGGGATTCGGGCTCGAGCGTGGTTTGGGCTGAAAATTGATTGACGGCTCCTCGATGTGTTGTAGAGTGATTCTGTGAGGGTTGGCGGGGCTATTTGAGTGGTAAAATTGCCAAAACAATGTGAATGAGCCCTTTTGGGGGCTAAATTGTTGGGTGTTAGCCCATGGTTCTTAGGGTGAATCCGGACGTAATTTGGATCAAAAATCAATTGATGGCCCCCCAGTGGGCTGGGAAGTGACCCTGGGTGGTTCGGTGGGGCCATTTGGGTGATCAGAAGATGGATAGCATCTTCAAGGGATTGATAGATTCTTCAGGAAAGGCTTGGCCTCCTGAAGATAAGGACTTTTCAGGAAAGATCAGTAGTTTTTTAATTTTAACTTTAATGTGCCAATTTTTTTTTTAGATTTTTCACCCTGTATCCGTAATGGAGTTCGACTAAATTTGAATTTACATTGGAAGTCCTAGGAGGAGGGTTAAAGTGCTTCCCAACAAATACGACTTTATGTCAATGAGACTTGAACTCAAGACCTCTGATTAAGGATAAAGAAGTACTTACCACTCCACCCAACCCTTGTTGGTAATGCTCAAAATATAAACAAGCTTTGTAACTAATACAAACAATCAAAGTTGTCATGGTGTTTTTTTTCAGTTAGAAAAAATATATAGATAGACAAACAACATTGTTACAAAAGGAAGTGTTATCAGTAACACTGTTTGTTTGTTTATTGAACTGTATCTAAGAACCTAACTATCTGTCATAGAAATGTAACTACAGTACAAGAAAAATAAGATATATTTACTCAAATATTAACATTGTTCATAGGGGTGTGCATCGGTCGGCTCGGTTCGGTTTATCGATTTCGATTTTTAAATATGCTAAACCAATAAGATATTTTTTATCTGTTTTTGGTTTATCGGCTTTTAGTCCTTAATGGTTCGATTTTCGATTTAACCAATAAGAAAATACTCATAAAATAGAAATAGTAGTAACTAACATGAAAAAAAAAAATTGAATCTTAGTTTCAACCAAAAATCCTACATAATGTATTTTAATTTACAAGAATCTTCAAGTTTTAACTAAATGTTGATAGGAGAAATTAAGAGTTTGTATAATTGAAAGAATAGGTTTGTTAATTGGTAGAAATTAAAGAGAAATTAAGATAATATATATATATATATATATATATATATATATATATATATATATATATATATATATATATATATATATTCTTATTGGGTTATCGGTTTACCCAATAATCAAATAAAAAAAAATCGAATCGAACCAATAACCCAATAATTTTTTTTTATAAAATCATTAACAAACCGTTAACCCAATAACCCAACAACAATAAACCAATAATATTTTTATCGGTTCGATTTTTGCACACCCCTAATTGTTCAAGTAGAAAATGTAAAAAAAGATCATATATAAGTGGAGGTCATTTTTGCACTTGATGCAATCAATTAAAAAGGAAGAAAAATAACATAATATTTAGACATAATTCATCATGATTATCTATAATAATATTCTTCAAAGACCGTAGCTAGGTATGATTTGAAACATGAAAATTAAGCTCTAACTAAAAAACAAATTAAAAAAAGACAAATAATGTGACACCTTTTCAAATGACCAACTTAATAACATAAATAAGTAAAACAACAAAGAAAAGCGGAAGAGTATTTTCGCCTCACTTATAGGGCATGTAAATCAGTGAAAATGTTGTTTTGAATTCCTCCAACAATTGCCTAATAACTAAATATTAAAAGAGAAGCTTCTGAAAAAACATGAAAGTTTAAGTACAAATTATGTTGCTAAAAGGCCAACTTTATGAAAAGATAGACTTCTAACCTCCATGAAGAGTTTCAAAATCCTTTTTCTTGGTTGCAAGCTCCTTTAAGAAATTTTAATAACTTTACACATTTTCTCTTGTAAAAAAAGTAGACGAATATAGTTAAAGTACTCATGGATCAATTAATACCAATAGAGAGAGAAATAAAAAAAAATCTTTAATAATCATGCATTTTTGCAGGTATATGGCCACCGGCTACCCTCTTTGCTACATAGCATATATAGCTCTCGTATTAATTAGTTTGTAACTCTTCATTCTCTTTAATTATTATTATTATTATTATTATTATGAACATTTCTCCTCCAAGTAATTACCCTTGCAACTCTTCATTCTCCTTCTTTACTATCTTATATATAATAATAAAAGAAGAATCAAGAGAAGTGATGTGGCACCTTTCTTTGGTCAAGGATTCTATTTTTTTTTTCTCTTTTTTCTAGAGTTTTTATTTTATTTTTTTCAATTATTTTATTTTTAAAATTATTTTTATAACTTACATCTCTTTATATTCATAATAAATTATATTAATTAATATTAATAAAATTCGTAACTCTAAAACTTTTTATATTCATAACCTAACTTTGCATTAAAATGTCCAATAACAATTCTTCTTCTTATAAATAAATGAGGAAAGGGCCAATTTCAATTCTATTTGATATGGGACAATTTTGTCCTCCTGTTTGTTTTTGCCCTAGAGTGCCCTCGTCATTAGTCACATAGCTAAAGAATGTCTTTCTCGTATCGGTTGCTCTATCTCGAATGGAAAAGGATCAATTTTTTCTCTAGCTCGAATGCAAAATTTTAGTGTACTCCTTTTGAGGATATAGAGAAGATGAGGTTAGTGTTTACTTTTATGTTGTCACCTTCTATTACTATGAAATAATAACTTTAATTGTTAGTATGTACATTGTTCAATTTTAATTTCTTGTATTACTATGCCTTTGAAGAATTTGGTTTCTAAAATTTTGTAAATGTTTTTCTCTATATTTTTTCACTCTCGAAGTGATATTTTTAAGTGTACTTTGGTCATTTTGTCATTATATCATGCAAGATCTTTTTTCAAGGATGCTTGACTTGATAGTCTCTGCCTCCTTTTCACTTTGTAGGTATTATGAACTAGAACCTGATGATCCTTCTTATTCTGTCAGGTTTTATAATTATTGTGGAGTAGAAGATCCTATAATATGTGCATTCCAAAAGTCACTCTTCTAAGTTCTATTTATTTTCTTAGAGTACACTTATGCTATGTATAATTATCAATAACTAGTGAATTTGTTCGGGCTTCACGCGGATGAAAAGCTCCTTTCGAATAGCTGTATATTAAAATAATTAGAAGCAATATTTTTACAAAATTTAATTTTATTTTTGAAATTTCCTTTTAAAATTAATCTAGACAAAACAATAACTTCTATCAAAAGGTGGTTTACAAAACTTAAATTTTCAAATACTAAACCAAAAATCACATAAAATGGTTTATTCTATATTTTGATTTTAAACAAATAATTGGGAAAATATATGTTTAATAAAAAGAGTAGCCGTCATGCTGGCTAAATAATAAAAAGACTAAAATTTAAAATATATTGTGTTATTGAGAAAATGATGGTGGCTCATCATTGATGTGTTTTGTGCATGGAGAGTTCAAATATATTGAGTTGTTCCTTGTTAATTTTCAGATTAGTTGGAGATTTTAGTTATAATCTTTTTGAAAAAAGGAAATAGAGATCTGCATGTTATTATATCATGCTTTAAGTTTGAGCCATTATAGGTCAAGTCTCATAAACATAAGAATATTGTACATTACATTTAAACTGAATATCAGAATAATTATGTATGTAGAAATTGGTTATGAAACACCCGACAATGGATTTTGATAATGAAACACGCACCTTAAATTGACGATTGTATCCTCATATTAGAAAGTCACTTGAGAAAAAAATTTATCTCATAACATTATCTGATGCGTAAGCATTAACACTATTTTCTCATTCTTAATTTCTTGAACATATGTTGTTTTTGTGCCTCCTAATGTCAATTTGCCTTTCTCCCTCATTTGTTCCTACATTACTTTTTATGCTTTTATTTTTTTATTTTATAAGACATGATATTAAGAGAAAAATCACTCTCATAAGTTATTTTTGAATGGTGTATATCAAAATAAATTAAAAAAAGAACAGACTTAAAACTACTGAAAATGTATAGTTGCACAAGTATGTAATTTTAATTCTTAGTAGATCATATATCTTATTTTTGAAATCAAAAGTCATTACTGTAGCCAACAGCGAAGTAGTTTTTCAGATCATCATCAAAAATATTACTGGCAATCGACTGATAGGAAAGAATCTCAATAATTTCTGAAAACTTACATTGTCTAAAAAAGAATACGTATACAATAACCAATTCTCTATTGAGATTCACTACCCCAATATCTTTAGCTTCAAACATATAACATAAAATAAATAATAGAAACCAATCTTTATAATGAAAACCTAAGTATTCATTTGATATATAGGTGTATATATATCTATATATAATGATGTTTAAGCTTCTTGATTAAGTCATGAAGTCATATAAGTTTTCAAGACACATATGCACAAAGTAATAACTGTAACGGATAAGTATATGTTGACATTTATTATTTGAGCTTTTCTGAAGGCAACGGTTGGCTAGAGACTACATTAACCCTAATTTAAAAAAAAAAAAAATTGGGGGTAGGGGAAGAGGAATGGGGGAGGGAATTACAATGTGGAATTGAACTCTCACCTAGGTAACTAACCAACTAAGCTATTAAAATTCCCCTACATTAACCCTACTTTATTATTACAGTTAATGACTATTTTTTTACAATGATTCATATAAATGCACAGGATTAATGCATTCCTCCTTAATTGAGTAACCCATCATTTGTTTAATACATTAGAATAACTAAATAAGAATTGAGTAAAGATTCGATCGTTTCATATATTTTAGTACCCAATGATTATAATGAGATAATTTAGTACACGATGATTATAATGAGATAATTTAGTTTTTTGTCATAGAATATGCTACACAACTTTTTCAAAGCCTAAATTTTACAATACTAAAATATATACTAATTTATAATTATTGTCGTATAATAAATGATCACTAAATCACTAAATTAGTGATAATGACTTTTGAACTTCTTAGATTGAAAAAGAGATGAATAATTAGGACAACAACAATATTAACCAATTTGACTATATCATTTTACTGAAGAGTTAACAGACAACAAAGAAGAGACATAGAAGAGATTATAAAAGGAAGAGATTATAAGAGAATTATAGATGAGAAAGCAGAAACAAAATGCAACAATAGTCTAATCTCCTATGTTTAGAGATAGTTACTTAGAATTCATTTTCCAGAGCACTTTCCACACATATAGCACACACTCCCCCTACTACAAAATCAATTAATCCTTTAGACGATATCTTCACACGATTACTCCTTTCATAGGCTAGATAAAGTTACTGCTCTCGTCTGTGTTAGCCTTATTATCCTCTGCGGCATCACTACAATCTATAACAATACAATCCATAACAATAACTAAGAGAAAGTAATTAAAAATTTATTGTTAGGGTATTTAATATATGATATAAATAGGGAAAGATGAGGAAAATGTCAAAAAAATGAAGGAAAAAAGAGAAATATCATGCTTGACTTGGAGGCATGCATCCCCCTCCTAAGCCTGTCTTTCTATCAATTAAGCCTAGCTTTATATCAATTATTACGTGAATCCATGCATGTAATGTTTCAGCAACCCATTTGAAGATTATATACCATTTACCAAGATTGTGTGGCACTTAGCCATCAATTGCTTGTCAAACTATTACGTGCTTTCATAACATTTCTTTAAGTACTCTGCAAAATATAATCAATCAGTTGAGACAATTTCAAAATGGCCGTGCAGGCAATAAGAATTTGTGCATTTCACTATATTTATATGTATTTTCCTCCAATTCTAAGCTTAAGCTATACAAATATTTCAAGTGAATTTTTAAGTACATGTGTATAATTTCGAATTTTATGTTTGTGAAAAGGGTAAGATATAGACTTAAATGGAAGTGACAGAGATGGTTCAATCAACTTATACTCATGATGTAATTGATATAGACTTAAATAGAAGTGACAGATAGAAGTCTCAACTTCCTTATTTTTCCTAAGTGATGCAGCAGGTTATGAGAGGGCTTTCAATGTTTGATTCTGCAAAAGAAATTAAGATTGGAAAAAAAATATATAAAATATAATTAAAGGAAGGAGTAGAGAAATCTTGAACTTCCTAATACACTTTGGTGATGTTTTATATGCATACTCTGTCAAAACTTGATGTAATAAAAAGATGAAAAGAAAATAATTAAGGAGACACATGAAATCAAATATCAACCAAATATTAAGAATTTGTACCTTGTTTCGGATTGTTTCTCTGCGTGGCTGTCATTAGCAGTGAATTTACACTTTGAATCGATGGATTTTCCTATATCGATTTATATATATTGGCGAAAGTTGCTGAAAGGATAAGTAAAAGTGGGATGAAAATGGTAGGGAAATGAATAGTACTGTGAAATTATTGTGGCTAATTAATCACACTTTGCCATTATCTTATTTTACAATAACAATAACAAACTCAGTGTATTACCACATAGTGGGGTCTGGGGGTAAGATGTATGCAATCCATACCACTAGTTCAAGAGAAGTAGAAAGATTGTTTTCGATAGACCCCAGCTCAAGATAAGAAATAATAAACAAATACTTACTAAAAATGAGAGTTACACTCATTCATAAGAAAATGGCTACAACCTTCATAATTAACCATAAATGCATTTTAAGCCACATCAACAGTCATATCAGCAATCACAAAAATAAGAAAAATTAAGAAAAAAATTTTAAAAATTTGAGAAAAAAGACAAATGTCATTCTTGACTTTAGAAGTATGTCACATAAGCAACTTTATAATCTTCCTTTATATAGAGAGATTTTTTTACAGTTTTATATCCTTTTAAGAGTTATGAATTATTTTATTAAAGCAACTTTCTTTTATATTAAGTGTAGTCCATTAATTAATTGTATTTCTCTATATTCTAATTTCATTAAAATCTTTATTGTAAATTAAAAGAAGATCACTACTATGGTAGTTTTTCTTATCCTCATCTCACTATGAATATGAGACATACCATATAGTAATATAAAAAAATCTTATCATCCAAAATATAGTTTAAATTGCATTATTTTTTATATTTTTAATTTATTAAATTTCATCTTCAACTGCTTCAACACTTTGAGTTAACAATTTCGTTGTCCTACTTTTTCGTTTCATATAACTATTAATTTTTTTTTTTTGCTTTCTTAAGGCTCGATTGACATATAAATAAAGTGGGATATTGATACGACAAGAATTTAAATATTGTTCTTTAAAAAAAATTCGAGAAAAATTATTTGTATGCATAAGAAGAAGAATTGTCATTGAACATTTTAATACAAAATTAAATAATTGGGGATTATGAATATAAAAGGTTTTAGACTTATGAATTTTATTAATATTAATTAAGAGTATAATTTATTATGAACATAAATAGATGTGAGTTATGAAAATGATTTTAAAAATAAAAATAATAAAAAATGAAAGAAAAACTCTAAAAAATATGATAAAAAAGATAAATAGGATCTCTGGCCAAAGAGAGGTGTTACATCACCTTATATTGATTCTTCTTTATTATTATATATAGATATAGATTTACAATATAACACTCTCAAAAGTTTTTTTATTTTTTATCTTATTTTATTTTTTTGGTTGCCCAAGGTATCCTCACAGCCGGCAGCCGTGAGACTAATCCTCCGTTCCTCGGTTAGCGCATTTTACGATAGGAAATTGGCCACAGAATTTGCTTCATTTGCCAGAGGCGGGAATCGAACCCCCGACCTCTTGCTTAAGGGACATAGCGCTAAACCATTATGCCAACTCTGGTGGTTTATATGTAGATATAGATTTACAATATAACACTCTCAAAAGTTTATATTTTTTATTTTTTTTATTTTTTTTCAAAAGTTTATATTTATTTAGATAACTATTTTTCTATTTTTTCGGTTGATGAGGTCCACTTTTTTGCGCATGTCTAGACCAGAGTATTTATTTTCTAAAGTAGAAGCAAGGGAAGGAGGCAAACATATACATGTGCTACTTAAGAAAATATATATGTATCATTCCGCAATTATGTAGGTCAACTTTAGAAAAACTTTTGATAAAATATGAGAATGTTACATTAGTTTATAATTTTCAAATGACATTTTTAATTCATAAAAAGTTGTTTATTGTATGTAAAATTGTAGTTCTTGAGTTTTTACATTTTATAATTTTTTTGTTGAATATTTTTAAAGATTAGTACTACTTTCTATTGTCTATTGGTTTGAATCATTCACGCTTACAACTTAAGAGAAACAAAAGTGTTGCTAAGATAACAATGATTTCATGAAGTTGGTTGTCTCTTTTTATTTCATTTTCTTGCCCAAGAGAGGAATCTTGATTCTTCTCTCAACCTTAAATAATCACTTATCAAAAAATAAATTTTCGAAGCTAATAATAAATTTTATTTTTCTTCCTTTATTTTAGACACAAACAAAGTTATGCGGCACCTCTCTACGACCAAAAATGTTAATTACATTTTTTTACTAATATTTTGATATTTTTCTATTTTTCCTCACTTATGATGAGTTATGTATTAAAAGAAAGTTACTTCTTAAAATAATTACTTTATATTAACTACCATTTATTATGTTTTCCTTTATTTAATAACCTTTAAGAATTTTGGATTATTAAAAACTCATTTAAAACTGACTAATAATTAATCTATTAAAATAAAAAAGACATTCCACAAAATGAAAGATGAGACTCCAATTTGCTAAACCTTTCATTTTCTAAAATTGCATATATGTAGGCAAGTAAAGAAAGGAAAACACACACACAAAAAAAAGTATTAACGATAAATAATTTAAAGAAAAATAAAAAGGATAAAATAAGATAAAAAGAGAATACGAAATTCATATAATTAGTGTTACATATACAAACAATAAACAAGTTTGAAACTTATTAAAAATATGCATGAAAATAAATTCAATATTGTTTCGCTTAGAATATATTATATAATAATTAAATATTTTAGAAGACTGAAAATACGTGAGTGACAAAAATTTACAGAAAAATGCATGTATATACTTAAGAGTGTGTATAATTGGTTAGAATTTGAAATAATTGACAACTAAAAAGATCTCTTAAGAAACTTTCAGCACTTAAAAATCTAATTAATCTGTGTGATATATATATATATATATATATATATATATATATATATATATATATATATATATATATATATATATATAGGAGACTCTTAAACAATGCTATGTGGCATGTCTTAGAGGCCTCCAAAAGTATTTATCTTTTTTATGATTTTTTTTACCATTTTTTAATTTTAAAAAATTAAAAATTTTCTTTAACATTATACGCAATATTAAATATAATCATATTAAATAAATGAATGTAAAAGAAAATGAAGAGGCAATATCATGTAAGGGAATTACCCAATGTTTGGCATGTGCCAAGTAATCTTGAATCAGATTCCTGAAATTTACACAATTATTTGTAGAGTGAGTTCATTTCTCGTGCCATTTACAATAACGTTTTCCTTTTCTTTCTTCTTTTTTAGGTATCTTATGTCCAGACAGACAGGTCAAAAATTGTTGATAACCCGGCGGCTCTCTTAATGCTTATTGCCTTTATCATTATCTATATTATTAATAAATTAAAAGACGTTATAGTTATAGTTTTTATTTGTTGTTGAGTTTATATTTTCAAGAAAATCATGCATCTGATGAGGAAGTTGGGTAGATAAAAAATTTCACAAAAACTTAAAATAATTGTAGATAAATAATTTTATTATTAGAGAATGATTTGCTGAAACGATTAGTGATTTTTTAGTTGTATTCTGAAATACGTATAATAGAGTCGATATTTATGATATTCGACTTCCTTTTTCTATTTTTTTATCTTATTTTGTTAGAATAACTTGATTTGATGTCAAATTCTATATAAGGATCGGTGTCGTTAGACTATTCCACCTTATTATTGTTGTATGTTCAATTCGAAAAATACAACTCTATGAAAATAAAATTTTATTTTTTATTTGAGTTTCAGTGTTAATTTAAATCGAAGCATGACACTTTTCTTAATCTCGAGAATAAAAAATAGTAGGAGATTATATGCTTTCTATTTCATTTGATGTATTTTTTTTTGAAAAAAAAAAATATATTCACACAGGGGTTAGTTAATCTCTAATTGTTGTGGAATTTTCTCAAATCTCCATAAATTTATCTTGCTAAACAAATTTTTGGGTGATACTTCCATATTCATGTATATTTTGTAACATGTTCAAACTTATACTTTAGATATCCTTACTTTTTTCCTTATTTTTAACGTATATATGAATGTTCTCTAATTTTATTTATTTATTTTTTTAAAAAAAAAAGATTGTGTTCTCTTAATTCCCCTTGATTTATTAGTAAAATATGATATGATATAATTATATGCTTCTAAATTTTTTTGGTCTGTTAAATATTAGGAGAATGTTGGTTTGATCTGTATCAACGGTGATTTGAAGGAGATAAAGGAAGAAATTGCAAAATACAAGATATATTTGAGATATAACCAACGTATAATTAAAATATGATGTATGTATAAAAATTATACCGTGATTATATATTCAAAAATTCACTACATAATTATTATGTAAATCATTGTGATGACAAACGGGTGGGAGCTCCAGCACGTGTTGAATTAGTTGCTTCGATTAATGTGGTTGTTCCCTCGATAATCCTTCTCAAACTTCTTTCTCCCAGATTTTTTTAATTATCTTATAGTTTCTCATTATCTTTTTAAGAAAAATTTTACTTTTTATACATTGAAATTATCATCAATGTATTTTAACCCGTTAAGATAGGATAACATTCTTTTATTTTTTGTGGGTCAAAATTATATTTAAAAAATTGAAATTATGATATGAAATTCTTGATAAAAATTTTCTTTAAACTAGAAATTTCATCTCATCGTTTTAAATTATGATCCAAAATCGCATGTGTCCAAATGTTAGTTTGAAATTAAAATTTAAAATCACATTTTCAAATGCCTACTTAGTATTTTTGAGTAATTTCAAAAGCTGAAAAAATATCTTTTTTCTGCATGCGTTTTCTTGAACACTGATCACACACAAATTAAGAAAAATACTTTTCTGAGTTGATTAACCGTAAAAATATTTTGTCAAAATAAATAAATTTTAAAAGTTTGGTGAAACACTCTATGGAGCGATGGCATAAATTATATTATATACAAGTAATGGTGAAATACTACATTCTTTTAGATTGTGCTTTCAAAGTCTGAAATATTTTTTTTTCAGGCGGTGAATGTAATGCAAGTGTGTATGATATGGAAAGAGATGAAAATAGATTCTAAGATTCAAATTCTATGAATTAACTTTCAATATTCTTAGCAATAACCTGTTAAAATTGATGAAATTAATTTTTTTTTATAGAAATAAATAATTAAGTTAAAGTTGTTTTTCTATTCAATAACAAAAGAATTTATTGATTTGCCGGTTCATGAATTTTCATTTTTGTGGTGTAAGAGAAACTAGTTTACATGATTTAAAAAGATAAAACTTTTTTGTCTTATTTCACCACTAAATGTGTTTCTTGTTTCTAAAGAAGAATATAGCTCTGCAATGCTTAATGAAATAGTGGCATATGATTGAAGTCTTCTTTGAATTTATATAAATGGTAGTACATATTTTGAATGGTAAGAAGAACCGACAACGAAAAAATAATAATTCTAAGAATTTTGCCAAAATTTAGAAGACGCTTAGATAATTTTTTTATTTTACGTGTTATTTTCTTATGCTATTTTGTTTTTCTCATAGTTATTTTATGTTTTTGTTGAAGAGAAATTAAAATAAATTCTACCTTATTATTAATAATTATTACTAACACAAAATATTATTAACAATTAAATTAAATCTTACGCTCCATTAATGTCTTTATCCTGAATCTTTCATCCCCCACCCCACCCCCACCCCCACCCCGTGTTTACAAATGAATTGAAATGAGTTGTTATAGTTTTAAATTGGAATATTTGTCATAAATTTTTATTTTAGATGATTTTATATAGAGTGCTAAGAATTTATTTTAAAAAAATGACAGATTTGTTACTGTTAATTTTCTTTTATTAAAATAATACTATATTTTTATATCCATGCGAAGCGCGGATAGGTATAGTAATTATATAATTATAGCAATAAGTGAACATTTATAACAAAAGGGAGAAGAATTCACATTGTGGAGGAAATTAAAAGGTCAAAAACGGAGAGAACAAACAAGCTGGTTGGGATATACACGAATTAATTGCATTGTCATTAGCCTAGACAAAAAATTTAAAGGAGGTTCAAATCATGTGAACAAATTCTATTAATGGAGGAAGATGAAAAGAATAGTTTTATTAAAGTTCAATTAATCAGGGAAAATATAGTCGTTCTTATTATGTACTTTATGGTGTTTAGTGTAGTTAAATTATAAATTTAACAAAGGGTTTTTTCCTATTTCTATGTGAAGAAATAAATTATCAATTCGTTTTTAAGGCATCTTTTGACTTAATCACCTTATATATATTATGAAAAAAAAATATAGTAGACTCATAGTGGGCTAATTCGTGAATTGAATTATGACTATATAAGTTATTCTGATATTAAGAGATTTAATATAGATCTCACTTCTGTTTACTCAGACGCCTCTTTCTTATTGAAGACTCTGGCAGCTGGAACTCATTAGTCAAGCGCACTAGCTGAAATCAAAAAACAGCGCTAACTAGAAATAGAAAGTTCTTCGAAAGGCGCCGGCTATATTTAGTATTAATATAATATGATATGATTACTATTTAATATTAATAGAATACGTGTTTTGCACGTGTGTCTTGCGTTCACGAATAAAATTCTATATAAAAAGAATAAAAATATTAAAAATAGCAATGAAATTAAAATAAATTTATTTATATTTAAATGATATAACTATGTAATGTTTACCAAGTATGTTTTTTAATTTTTTTATTTTAAAAAAAATCTTTGATTTTTTTTAGCTAATTAATTCGATGACAACGTCATTGTCGTCCAATTTTCTATCACAAATTTTCAGCTGAAAAGAAAACATGAGAAATTATCAAAAGGAAAAAATTCATTGTCAATTGTTGATCACGTATAATTTATATATAATTTTTAAAGATAATAACTAAAAAAAAAAGGCAAAAAGGATGATGATAACGAATGTAAGAAGACTACTAAATGTAGTATTTAAACGTCTTTTGTTTCCCCTTTTCTAAAACTACTTGTCCTATTGTTTTATTTTCTCACCTAGAGTTTTTTTCCTTTTTTGGAATGGCCTAAAACGATTAAGGCTGCATTTGTTTTTTTAAGATTCAGACATCTGAATCTGAATGCACGTCTGAACGATTAAGATGTTGTCTCTAGATCTGAAAACTGAATGATTAGGACTGTTTGTTTTTCAACATCTGAATGTACAAAAAAAATATTTGTACATATAGTAAAATAATAAATACAATTCAAATAAAAAATTAATTATATATCAAAAAAGTATGTAATTTAATATAACAAAATTATTATTTGATTGAAAAAAAATACTTATGTTTATTAGTGATAGTGGAGATGGTTGATAATGGTGGTTGCAGTGACAATGATTGATGTTAGTGATTAGTAATGTTAGTGGTGATGGTTGGTATTGTAGTGACTGTTATGATGTTGGTGGTTGATAGTAGTGGTGGTTGTGATGTGACATTGTTTGATGTTAGTAGTTGGAGGTGTTGATTGTGATGACTGAAAAATAAATAAATGATGGTTGACGATATGTTGGTGCTAGTTGGATATATTGTTAGTTGTGGTGGTGGTGGAGATGGTTGTTAGTAGAGATAAATCGCAGCGATAATAGTGATTGAAGTAATGGTAGAGGTGGCGTTACTAGTAACAATGGTGGTGGCCGTCGAAGAATATGTGGAATTTATGATGTATTAGCGGTAGTTAGCGATGGTGCTAGTTGTGATAGATGAGGTTGATAGTAGGGATTTTGACCGGTAGTGGTTGATGATAGTGGTTCTGTTAACGGCGGTGGTGGCGTTAAATATAATTAGAATAATAGAGGTAGTAGGTTTGGTAGCGGCTAACAATAGTGGTTGGTAGCGGTTAACAATTACATCACATATAGGCCTACACACGAGCACAACACGTAGATAGCCATTTTTCATGATTAGTTCCCACCCTTACCATGCATTTTGTACCATCATTTACTACTCAGCCCAGTCTGAAGAGTTAAGCCATAACCTACCTCGAAAGTCGAAACCGGTCCGCTACACTTGAACCCGCGACCTTACTTTTCACGAATAATCCCAAACTCTACTAAAAACATCAAATATGAAATCTACATGTCAACACAAAACCAACGACACCCATATTGACTACTTTTGCTTTGGGTCAAAACGGACCCCCAAAATAGATTTCCAAAAAAGAAGGGAAAAATTGAAACTTTATTTCAAAAATATGTTTTTTAGGAACCTACAGCTGCAAATTGATGATAGGCGAAATTACGCGCCTATATCAATATATTTTGCCCATATTTTAGCCTAGTTTTGAGAACAAATTATATATTTCATGCACTTTTAGTCCTTTTTCCTATAAATGAGCTAACGAACATGATTAGTAAAGTTTCAGGTATAAATGATGCAAAATTCAGCATTTTATGGCTTACTTGACGCAAACGAAAGCTCACGAAGGAAGGAAAGGGAGTTTACACGCCTAAGGACCAAAACTGCTGCATGGAAACTCTGTCCCGGGCTAAAACAGCATTTCTGAAGACTCTGGGGACCTGGACCAAAACTGCTGGATGGAAAATCTGTCCCGGGCTAAAACAGCATTTCTGAAGACTTTGGGGACTTACAGACACAAAGCTGGATTTTGACAATGATACATTAACCTAGTACAATTGGGTTATGTATTTCATTAGTTTATTTGGATTAGGAGAATGTTACATTAACCTAGTACAAATGGGTTAAGTATTTCCTTAGTTTAGTAGGATTTGGTTATTTATTTCATTAGCATAGTAGGAGTAGGATAGGAGTATTATAAATATCCTATCATGCTAGAGATTTTAAGCAAGTCCTCCCTTAGTGGAGGCAACTCCTCCCTTCATTCAAGAAATTCATTCTTAAACTATTAATTTTCTTCCATCTCTCTCATCTTCCACTACAAACACTTCTAATCTATTCTTCTATTCTTAAATTCCACAACAAGAGAATCGTTACTTGCTACGGAATCACTAAAACCACACGCCAAACACCTACTATTCACGCCATCCACCATGCAAAACGTGATATCCTACGCATTCATGGGTAACTAAACCTCTTAGTTGGGGTTATGGAAGCCGAATGAGTTACTATCTATTGCTATGAGTTTGTGAGTTCAAGACACGTATATTGCTTATATCATTATTCTCTTCATCTTAAATCTACATCCTTTGCGGTTCAAACACAAGAACACGCCATTCTAACATCTAACCTGTTCGAGAGAAAGGTTATTTGTCTAGAAAAGAAGACGCATAGACCAACGCCAGTCTAACATTTAACTTGTTCGAGAGAAAGGTTATTTGTCTGGAAAAGAGATAATGTCAAGGTAGTAGGACACCCTTTCCTATTAAAAAGCTAGTGCCGTAACTGGACTAACCTCTTGGAGAATTCGTACCGTTAGACACACTTTAAGCTCGAGAGAGTTAAAGTGAAATGGTCCTTGTTTAGGTCGAGAGACGCTTGGATTTACCATCGACTACAATTCTCTATAAGCAATTGCATGTCAAGACTCTACACACTCATAGCCAATAGAGATGTATACCTCTGAAGGTGGACATAATCCCAACGCCTCAATTCTCATTGTTTCACAACCTACGAAATACTCTCTTTTTACTTTATTATTTTCAGCTTTTATTTCATTACTTTGGTTACTTATTACAATCCCCCCTTCTTACGAGACTTGCACCAAAAGTCTATTAATTTTGCTTACTTGTTGACCAAGCTATTCCCTGTGGGATCGACACCCAACCCAGGTTGGGTTCTATATTTGCTAACGACCGTTTTACACTCAAACGAGAGCTGTAGATTGAGCGTTATCACAAATCCAAGTTAAATCGAGTGAAAAATGAGGTTCAAATCGAAGAAAAAACATTTTTGAGCTTCACCGGGTAAAATCCTTGAAATCCGGGTTAAAATCAAGAATCGGAGTTGTTTTGAAGGTTAAATTGATGAAAAACTAATAATTATAAGATAAAAAATATTATTCAAGTGAAAGGGGATAAAATTTGGGTTTAAAATCATGCCCTAAGATTTTTAGGGTTTTGAGAAATTTATCAAAAAATTTCTAAGAAAAGAGTAAATTCTTACCTCTAATCTGTAATAAAATCAAGAAAAAAATGTTAATCTAGTTTTCCAAGCCCTCACAAACTTCACTTTTAAAATCCCAAACTATTTAGGGTTTAATTCCCAAGAGGCAAGATGAAAAATGAACAAAATAGATCAAAAGGGTTATTTATCGGTGCAGATTTTTCTGCACTGCTGTCAAAAGAAAAAACTATTTTTTTAACTCAATCCGGACTTCAACGGGGTGCCCGAGATTCGTTCGGAGTCTGATTTATGCAAACGAACTATGCAACCACACTAAATTCAACGTTTCGGACACGATGGAGATACCAGATTTTCCAGAAAAAATCATTTTCACAAAATTGACCCCCGAGACCCGAAATCAGAAATTTCCAAACTGAGGGTCAAAATGAGATTTAAAAGCCGTAAAGTCATACCAAACATGCTAACACACTAAAATCGATATTCCAAATTTGTTGGCGAAGTCGTATTTTCCATACGAGGTCGTTTCAACCAAAAGTGGGTCCCACACCCAACTTTCCAATTTTTTCAACTTTTCGACCAATCGGTCGAAATGAGCTCGGGTGAACCAAGACCCGAACCAAATGTCTACCTAGCCTAAAATCGATATTCCGGAGTTGCTGGTACAGTTCGTTCAGTCATCCGTCACACGGATCAAAATATAACCACATAAGTCCAAAATAAGGGTCTCAAAGCCATCAAAAACCACAATATTTCATAAATGATACCAAAATGCATCAAAAATCATGTCAACCACTCCCACACCCCAAAAATACCATAATACAACTACAGGGAGCGGTAAAACAGTCAAATCATATAAAATCATAAATTTCACATATTTCATCAAATTTTTAGGTCGTTACACCACATAAGCATGCCTATTAATCTCCTTTATATATACACTAGTATACATGCCCGCGCGATGCGTGGAATTAAAAGATTTTAATAGTTTGAACATATCACATCATTTTGATTTTGTTAAAATATAATTGTCATTTTACTTTTTAATTAAATGTATTTAGTAATATACACTTAATAAAATATTAATACATATGCACAATCATCAAATAACATTTTGATACAATTAAATATTATAATTACATCATTTTTTATACCATCATTTCAGAATATATCATGATTCTAGCTATTCAAAATTTCATTGTCAGTTTCCTCCCACTTTATTCAAATTGAATTACATCCACCTTGGAATGAAGTTCATTTTGTTGAAAATAAATAAGAATGTGTCAAATTTAAGAAAATATGTGTAATCATATGACATGGGTACTCGCGGTAAAATAATGCTTTAATACTTTGAATTTGAATTGTTCAATCTTTAGTATCTTTAAATTCACTACTATAATTGATTTCTAATCATTGCCATGTTTACTGGACGTTCTATTTCATCTATCTGGATTACAGTCTCCTAAAATTCACACAATTATTTTTTAAAATCTCATAATAGTGCTCTGCAACATATTATAGATATTGTATTCACATTTTAAGTCGTTTGTCTTCTGTATTTAAATGTCTATGTTTAGATAGGTCTTATACTTTTTATTTTATATTAACTCTTTCTTTGTGTTCCTTTATTTACTGCTACTATACGTTACCCATTACTTAATATTGTGAAATTAAAATATAACTTTAATTTAATTGTTACTTGATTTGATATTCTTATCTATTAATCTCTTTTAATATAAAATCCGTAAATATAAATTATTCATACACCTAAAGTTAGTCATCTTTAAAACATTATTCTATTGATTGAGATTAATTCATTAATTATATTTAACAATAATATTTTGAAGTATCATTTACTCATGTTATTTTCTAAAATAACATAAATTATAAATAATGTTACATTATCATCTCAAGTTAGTTTTTAATCCATTTACATCACCCCTCGAAGCGAAGATCGTCCTTCCTCAAATAATCTAGTAATTTCTTTTGCATTATTTTCAAAAGTTACTTTATTATAAACTGTTATAATTTTTTTATTATTTTATGATACATCATTTTTTCCATTTTGATATTTGAATATGTAACCTTCAGTATTTCACTTATAATGCAAAGAATGTTATATTCTATTTTAGGATATTGCTTTGGATAAATATACATTTTAAAAAATAAAGGAGCAAAATCTTATAATTGCTAATAAAAAGGAGCTAAAGAGAACCACAATTCTTCTACTATAAAAAAGGAGCATTCAAAATCAATCAACTGATTTTTAATTTAAATTTAATAATATTTTAATTTTCAATTTAAATTTAATAATATTTATCATTGGATATAACTTGGGATATTTTTGGTTTATATCTAAATTCAACCACTACTATTTCTACCAAGTATGCAGTAGTTCTTGTTTATTTATTTATTTATTATTATTATTACTCCTACTACTACTACTACTTTTTTTTGGCTAATGTTATTATTAATACTACTACTACTCCTATTACTATTTTTATTATATGCATTGTCACTACTACTATTTACTTATTATTATTATTATTATTATTATTATTATTATTATTATTATTATTATTATTATTATTATTATTATTACGCACTACTATTACTAAACTAACTTCTATTATTTATTAATATTATTATTCTATTTTTACTTTTTATTTAATATTTACATAAATTATATTCAGATAGTTTCATAATATTTATTTTAAATTTTTAATATATTTATTATTATTATTATTATTTACTACTACTACTACTTTTTTTGGTTAATATTATTATTAATACTACTACTACTCCTATGACCGTTTCTATTATATGTATTGTCATTACTACTTTTTAATTATTGCAATTATTATTATTGTTATTATTATGCACTAGTACTACTAATTTTAATGCTATTATTTATTAATATTATTATTATTATTATATTTTTAACTTTTATTTCATATTTACATAAATTATATTTAGATTGTTTTATAATATTTATTTAAATTTTTAAAGAGATAAACATGCAAGAGTAAAAGTTCATTCAAAAATCTTTAACCATGAATTTCTATTTTTTAAGCTAATGAAATCTTTTTTCCAAATAAAGAATAATATATTTTCAAATTTAATTAATTAATAATAATTAAATAAGTAAATAGTAGTAGCATACTATTTACTTATTTAATAATAATAATAATTATTATTATTATATTTATTATTATTATTATTATTATTATTATTATTATTATTGTTACGCGCTACTACTACTAATTTTACTGCTATTATTTATTATTACCACTACTACTTCTACCAAGTACGCAGTAGTTCTTGTTTATTTATTTATTATTATTACTATTATTATTATTATTATTGCTACTCCTTTTTTTATTAATATTATTATTAATACTACTACTTCTCCTATTACTGTTTTATTATATGCATTGTCACTACTACTATTTACTTATTATTATTATTATTATTATTATTTTCATTATTATTATTATTATTATTATTATTATTATTATTATCGCTACGCACTACTACTACTACTAATCTTAGTGCTATTATTTATTATTCATATTATTATTACATTTTTATTTTTTATTTTTTATTTAATATTTACATAAATTATATTTAGATAGTTTTATAATATTTATTTAAATTTTTAAAAAGATAAACATAAAAGAGTAAAATTTCATTCAAAACTCTTTAACCATGAGTTTTTAGTTTTAAGCTAATGAAATCTTTTTTTTCATATAAAGAATAATACATTTTCAAATTCAAATATTTTAATTTTTTTAATATATTTATTTATTATTATTATTACTACTACTACTTTTTTTGGTCAATATTATTATTAGTACTACTACTACTCCTATTACCTTTTTTATTATATGTATTGTCACTACTACTATTTACTTATTTAATAATAATAATAATTATTATTATTATTATTATTGTTATGCACTACTACTACTAATTTTATTGCTATTATTTATTATTAATATATTATTATATTTTTAAATTTTATTTAATATTTATCTAAATTATATTTAGATAGTTATATAATATTTGTTTGAATTTTTAAAGAGATAAACATGAAAGAGTAAAAGTTCATTCAAAACTCTTTAACCATGAATTTCTATTTTTAAGCTAATGAAATCTTATTTTCAAATAGAGAATAATTTATTTTCAAATTCAAATATTTTAAATTTTTCAATACATCATTATTACAATATTATTAAGTTATATCCTAAAAATTGTCAAGCGATTGTTTAATATCTTGCCACGTGGCTTTTTGACTTGCTTTTGGTTTTACTTTTATATATATAGAGATTCTGAAACATCTTACATTATCCATCTAACTTGCAATTATTTTAGAAATAATTACTTGGAGGATTATTTTTTAATAAATAATTACTAATTTAACATATTTTATTTATTTATTACCATTTATAGTAACTAGACTATTTATTAAAAATGAATTATGAAGGTGTTTTGATAAGCTTATAATTTGATCAAAATGGTTTTTAAGCCATTTTTTGCTTTTGAAAGTGTTTGATAATTTTTATAATTGCTTTAAAAAGTCAATTTTAGCTTTTTTTTAAGCCAAAACTATAAGTTGGTCACTCCCAACTTATTTTTTTTAGCTTATAATTCATTGAAAGTTTACCAAATAAATAACTTTTGTATCCCTTACAATTTTCACTTATTTCAAAATTATCCTCTTGTAGCCCTTATAATTTTCACTTATAACATTCATGATCTATAACAATTTTTATAACGATTAAATTTTTTTAATTAAATTTTTCATATTATATTAAATTATATTTTTTTGTAAAAATATATATTTTACTAAAATAATTAATAATATTCAAACAAACGATATTATTATAAACAAAATTTAAGTATACGTAGTAGCTTGTTGGCAGTGTATACTATTTATGTGTTATATTTATTTTGTTTGTTTGATTGATTTTTTCCCTTAAAAAAACTATTTTTTATCTAAAAAAAATTGATAAACGTATTTTTTATCAAAATATTTTTTATCTTAAATATTCTTAATTCAAAATTCTAAATATATCCCTGATAAGAAAGAATATGAATTTAAATTAATAAGGTTTCAAAATAAATATCGAGTAATAAATAATTCAATTTTTTCTAAAAAGAAAATTAGCGCACAAATTTAATAGTTATTATGAAAATATTATATTATATATATATGTATATATATATATATATATTTATATTGAAACAGAATTAAAAATATATATATTAATTTTAATTTGAATCATTTTAGAAATAAAAATTAATAATAATTAACTCTACATATTGTTAACAACTTTAAGGGTATTTCAGACATTTTGACCAAAGAAAGTGCTTAACATAACTTATTTACCAAATACATCAACAATTTTTTTCAGTTTCAACACTTTTATCCAAACACGTAACTGTTTAATTTTAAAATAAGTTTAGCACTTTCAAAAACACTTTTTTAAAAAAAATTTAAAACGATTTTTTTCAGCCTATCCAAACGGATCCATATATGTAATATATATGTATTATCGATGTTTTAAACTATATTATACTTGTTATGTAAGAAATCTACACTATGTATCAGAAGTGAGTTATACATTTAAAATAACTATACTATAATTGTTATATTCATAAAGAAAATTATTGATATAGATGATATATATTTCTAAATATAAAATATCATGTGATTTTTCCTTTTATTTTATTTTATCTTTCAAATAAAATAAATTAACCTAACAATTATAAAGTATAATCTCAAAATAATTTAATCGGTATACCAATATATCCTAAATGTTTATAGAACTACTAGTTTAATCGCACGTGTCTCGCACGTGTAATATTTGATTATTTAAAATTAAATAATTTTATCTATTGTAGAGATTTTTGATAAAGTGTAAAAATTCAAATCACTTTTCAAAAAATCTTTCACACTTTAATATAATAATGTAAACATAAACATATACTAATATATGTTTTACCAGTTCCAAGTGGTTGATGGATCATCACTTTTGTTTTTGCATATCTCTTTCCGTTGTTGCCACATGCTAACAGAGACACATTAATTTAAACCATATTTGTGGTACGGTTTTTTTAATATTTAAAATCTTTCGTTATTCTTAAAGTAAAATCTTTACAAATTTATTGATTACATTTTATTACGTACTTAAAACATTTAAAAGTCTGAAACTTCTTAATTTTTTATTTTTCTAATAGTTTTATATTTATTTTTAGATTTTTTAAATCTTCTTAAAATCAAATTTAGTTGATTTAGAATTCTTAAACTAATAGAAATGTAGCAGTTGTCTTTAATTTTGATGACTTTTAATAAGGAAATGTTTTATCATAAATATATTTAATTATTTTTTAACTCTTAAATTAAAAAAATATATTGAAATTCTGATGTCTTTTAATAAGGAAAAGTTTTTGCCATAAATATATTTAATTAATTTTTAACTTTTAAATATTAGGAAAAAATAGTGAAAAAGACGATTTTAAAAGTTTTTACCATAAATATATTTAATTAATTTTTAACTTTTAAATATTAGAAAAAAATAGTGAAAAAGATGATTTTATTTAAAACAAAGACTTTTAATAAAGGGTAAAAGATCAATTCACTTTTTAAGGGTCTTCATACTTTTAATATATACTAGTTTAAGATACGCACCCCACGCGTGTACCTCACTTCAATGAATTTAATTTTATAAAAGCATTTTAATATTATAAAAGAAAATATCCCTAACCATTATAGTAGATTTTGCCTTCAATCACATTCGATATCAATAAATAATGATAAAAAGGAAAAATTTCAGAAATAACAACTATAGAGAGTTAATTGTAACTTTTATAACAACGGTTTTATAATTACGAAAAATAGCAAATTATATTTTGCATTTAAGTAAACTGTTACTATATAAATACATATACAACAAGATTTACGGCCCTTGTTTTACTCAAATTATTTGAGTTAAATAAAGAATAATTATCCATCTAATTAAATTTTCATAAATTACTCTTATTTAAATTAGTAGATTCCTTTTCCAAATCAAACTCAAATATGAAGATTATTATTTTCATAATCTTCAAAATTTTAAAATATCATTCTCTTATATCTCTAACTATTTTTTCTTGTTAGTTTTTCATTTTTTTAATCTTTTTTTTTAATTTCTTTCCAATCTATTTTCTCTCTTCTACTTCTTTTTTTTTCCTTTTTCGTTTTTTATTTTATTTTTTCTTTTTTTGTTTTTTTCCTTTGCTCATATTTTTTTCGTTTTCTTCTTCTTATTTTATAATTTTTTCACTTTTGTTTATACACTTTTATTTCTAGTTTCTATTTCTCTTTCTCCTTTTTTTTCTTCTCCACTTCTTTTTTTGAATTTTTATTTTTCGTTTTTGTTTTTTCTTTTTCTCTACTCTTCTATCTCTATCATTTAGTTCTAAAAGACAAATATGTATATCATATATACATATTCAAAAAAATATACAAAATAAATAAACATACAGATCTACATTTGTATTTACGGTAAAAAACATACATATATAACGACATATGTATTTACAGAAATACATATCTGACTCACATGTATATATAAACATATAGGACACAAAATCTTTATAACAAAAATGACAATTATATATATATACATATAAGAAATAAAAAAATGCACGATACATATCTTAAACAGTAAAAATAAATAAATAAGTACATATGTTACCCTCTAAAATGACATAGTATGTACAGTTCAAAGACAAATCCAATACCATATAAAATACATATAGCTTTGCATATGTATTTACAGAATATAAACCTGATCCATATGTATATTATTATTTTATATGAGTCACCTTTGTATTTCGCAAATACATATGAAAATATATAGTATAGTTATGTTTGTTACTGTTTAATATGAATATGATATATATTTCATAAATACATATGCTTCCCGATGTTTCCTACTACCATGCGTTACTTTATATTTATATTTATATTTATATTTATATTTCTATTTCTATTTATATTTATATTTATATTTATATT
Organism: Capsicum baccatum var. pendulum; assembly: GCA_030864225.1. Lineage (NCBI taxonomy): Eukaryota > Viridiplantae > Streptophyta > Magnoliopsida > Solanales > Solanaceae > Capsicum > Capsicum baccatum. The sequence goes on along the minus strand of CM061554.1, from coordinate 177,977,278 downwards.
TGTGTGGCGACTGTCTTGAGCCGGGGGTCTATCGGAAACAGCCTTTCTACTTCTTCAGAGGTAGAGGTATGGACTGCGTACATCTTACCCCCCCCCAGACCCCACTAGGTGGGAATACACTGGGTTTGTTGTTGTTGTTGTTGTTGCATGTTTTATGCTGAAAATACATATCTAGATTTGTATGGCTATATATTTTATATGTTTTATGAATATGTATATGTGACATATATATTTGTCGTTTCAAAATAAAAGTTAGAGACAGAAGAATAAAAAAATAAAAAAACAAAAATATAAAAATAAAAAAAATGAAAAAATAGAAGTGAAAAAGAAAAAAAAGAAGAAAGAGAAAAACAAGTGTAAAAATAAAAGAAAAACAAAACAAAATAGAAAAAAGAAGAAGAAAGCGAAAATAGAAAAAGAAAAAAAAGATATGAGAAAGGAAAAAAAGAAAATGAAAAAGGAAAAAAAAAAGAGAAATAGAAGAGAGAAAATAAAGTGGAAAGAAAAAAATGAAAAAGAAAAAGAAATTAAAATAAAATGCTAAAATAAATAAGATAAAAAAAACTAATAAGAAAAAAAAGGTAGAGATATAAGAGAGTGAAAGAGAGCAATGATGTTTTATTTTGAAATCTTGAAGATAATTATCTTCAAATATGAAAAAGGAAAAAAAAAAGAGAACAAAAAATAAAAAAATAAAAAAATAAAAAAATGAAAAAGAAAAAAAGAAGAGAAATAGAAGAGAAGATAAACTGAAAATAAAAAATAAAAATAAAATGATAAAAAGGGGTAAAAGATATAACTATATTTAAGGAGGCAAAACAGTGGAGTGAAAATAGAAAAATATAAAGTAGTGAGAGTAAAATATGCACTTGTCTAGTTAATGAGTAAAATAATGCTACTTTTGCTATAAACTGTAATTTTACAAGAGTGTTGCTATTTATTACAATTATAGTTTTAAATATGCTACTTTCTGTAATTTTTTCATAAAAAAATGAAAAAGAAAAAAAAAAGAAGTGAAGTAGAAGAGAGAAAATAAAGTGGAAAGAAAAAAATAGAAAAGAAAAAGAAATTAAAATAAAAAAAGATAAAAAAGATGAAAAACTAACAAGAAAAAATAGTTAGAGATATAAGAGAATGATATTTTAAAATTTTGAAGATCATGGAAATAATAATTTCATATTTGAGTTTGATTTGGAAAAAGAATCTGTTAATTTAAATAAGAGTAATTTATAAAAATTTAATTAGATGAGATAATTATTCCTTATTTAACTCAACTAATTTGAGTTAAACAAGACCGTAAATCTTGTTGTATATGTATTTATATAACAACAGTTTATTTAAATATAAAATATAATTTATTTTTTTCGTAACTATAAAACTGTTGCTATAAAAAGTACAATTGCTCAAAATTTTTCCATTATAGATATAGGTTAATAGATTATTTTACCCCAAAAATAAAAAATAAAAAATAATTTAGTGACATTTGGTCAAGCAAAAAGACCAACATTGTCAAGCGCCAAGATCAGTATTACAGGCAGAAGGGAAAGGGAACCCATGGAAGCCCCTAAAACTGCTCCTCCTTCTCAGGCAGGCATGAACAGAAAGAGGCCACTTGACAACTCCAAGTCGCAAAACTCACCTTACAACAAGATGAGACTCATTGTTAAAGATCTTCGACCCCATGTTATCGAGGTACACTTGTATATTTTAATATAAAAATTTCTGTATAAATTGACTTGCTTTGACTCTTCTTGTTATTATTGCTTCGGGGTTACCTTTAATTTGTGGGGCTGCCAAGTAAATATCTCTTAGAATTGAATTTTGTATTTTTTTCCTCGATGTGATTCCATTCTTAATATTTTCCTCGCTTAAAGAGTAAAGAAAATATGACATTCTTTGCTGAAAATCTGTGAATTAACTTGACTTTGTTTGGACTGTTCTTGTTATTATGACTTGGGGGTGTCGCTCGATTTTTTTATAACTGTGGTGTCTCGGCCAACTTTCGCACATCTCCACACGTGTCACTTCCCACCAGCAACATGTACAAGATAACTCTGTTTAGCAAGGCTGGGATTGATGGGGGTGTTGCTCAATTCTGGTCCTATTGATTAGATTCATCTGGATTTATAATTTAGTATTTTTACTGGAGTACAATTTTCTATTTTGATTTCTTTTCACCGTTTTAAAGAGTTTTTCTAGCTCATATGAGGGTAAAAATTTGACATTTATCGCTTCCAAGGGTGTGTTTTGGTGGTCAATCAAGTGGGTGAGAACCACAAGTGTCACGTTCAAATCCCAGCAGTGATAAAAACACTAGGTGATTTCTTTCATGTTTGTCCTAGCCTTGGTTGCTAGAGTTACCAGGTACCTATGCCTGTTGCTGGTGGGAGGTGGCAGATATCTCGTGTAATTAGCCACGGACACCACAGTTATAGAAGAAAACATAAAAGAAAATTGACATTTATCATACTAGGGCTTTTGGGTTCTGTAAGCATTTTTAACCCAATTATCCATGTATTCACTAGATGTTGAAAGGAACTATTGCAGCAGCATTTGATAGTTTTTGTTTATGCAATACGATTTACTAGTATTAGTTATAACTTACGCTATACAAGTTGTAAAGTTGGGATTTAGGAATAGGTTTCTTGGGTTATGAAGTAGGTTAAGTAGATCTTAGAATTCTGCGTGGTTCAAGCAGGTTAGTTGATTCGGTGAATATCATTTCACTATATTAGTTTAAGGAGATCTATGTGAAGAGATTTCTCCAAGTTTGTACGAGTGCAGTAGACATGGCATTTTTTGCTAACCTGAGTAGTACTTAAGAAGCCACATTCTTGTGCCTCTGTAATGGAACTTCCTTGTCAAAGTAAGTCCAGAACTTGACATATAACTGTTTTGCCATTTACTCTGTGTGTTATCCATGACCAACTCTGTCAAATATTTTGTAAAAAGAACTTGGCTACTTTATTTCGAACCTTGTAGTTCTTACTTGTCCAATATTAGGCCATTCAGCGGGTAATTGAAAATTTAAGGTTATGTTGTAGAAAAATGTTTTTCAATTCTCCACAGGACAAGACACAAGTTTACTGATACCAATTCTCGGTAAACATGTGCAGCACCGGTTTTTGTTTTCACTTATGGAAATTGGTTCAATAACAAGAACTCTTAAATAACAAATTAGAAAAGGTTTTCTTAGGGAAGGTCTAGTTCTTGAATGAGCATAATTCTGCGTTTCAAAAGCCACTTCCATTCTCATTCGAACCCCTGGTGCTCCTCACCTCTTCCTAGCATCACCCCCTCCACCTTATCTTACCCTCTGTCCATCTTTTCTGTTAACTTTTCAAACTTGTATAAGAGACTTTTTCTTTAGCAGTGAACGGCCTTCGTATTTTTTTTTTTAAATATTCTCTTACAACTAAAGATTTTCTTTTTTCTTTTGGATAGAAGTTACAGTACAACTAGTGATTATAGTAAGGAACCAAAACAAAAACTCTTTGTTTCTAAATCAATTATGGAAAGATTCAATCTTATCGAATGAACTAGCTTCTTCTTAGGGTGGGTGGGTGGGTGGTACCGAAGAAATTATAAGTTTTCTCTATCCTAAAGTATCGCTCTGACTGGGGAAATGGGCCCTGGTCCTATTTTGCATAGTTTCTTTTTCCAACCATCATCGATCTTCTTCCCTGATGGTCTCTTTTCTTTATCTTACTGATGGAAGAACGAATTCTCTTTGTTTCAGGGTAGAAATTCTTAGAACTTATTAATGTTAGTGTTGATTGAGAGAGATAGTTTTCTCTTATGAACCGCAATAAAAAATTTATGAGCAGGATGAAGACTGATGAAGCTAATCTAAGATGGGTTTGCAAAAATCTATATGAAGCGTCATTGCTTCAAAAGGAAACAAGAATTTGCAGCGAAGATAGGGGAGGAAGATCACCACATAAACCTACCGCGTTTATCAAAATTACGACAACTTTGGCCGGTTTTGTAAAAACTTGGACATTGTAGGGTACCAAAGACATTCCCATCATTATCCTGGAGGCGATTCATAGCAAAGGTTTGAGAGACATTGCCACCAAGATTCTTTGATTTCTGTAAGGCACATCAGTCCTAGATTGAACCTCTCCTGTCCAACCAAATCATATGTAGAGACAACTAGAATCCCACAATTGTTCGACATGGTAACCATTGACAAGGATTCCGCTGAGAATCAAACTGGCAATGACCCAGGAAGTAAGAGCTCACAGTTCCTAGCCAAATGCCTGATTGGATACTTCAATCACTCCTTTAATAACATCCCCAATAAAGATATGATATAGAAGTTGTTCATTAATAGATGGAAAATCTGTGCTTCTTTAAAGGGGAAGTCGTTGAACTATAAACAATTACTATGAGCTCCCATTGAGGCAGGAGGTGGTTCGTGTACATCCAGGCGACTAGTTTTGGAATGAAAGATGTCTGAGTCTTCAAGGATAGTCTTCGGTTGCTGGCTCGAAAACTTGCAGCCAAGAAGGCGGAGCATTGTTGGATCAAAATTTTTGGTATTCAGTTCCTGCATGGTTGTTAAACACCTGTAATACCACTGGGATTATGTGGAAATAATTGGTTTCAGTAAAACAAAGATGAAATGATAACACACTGAGTAAAACATTGTTTCAAAGAGCATTAGGATGTTTGGTTTAGTACAAGAGGCATTTTTCCAATCCTAAGGAAGAAATGGTTATTCAAAATTTCCCGACTTGAAAGTTTTCCCAAGTGACTTGAATTCATTGGTGATTATGAACCTGGTTTCCTGATGGGTTCATTTTTCCTTCACAGTGAACAATTTCGTAGTCTGTCATTGGCAATTCAATTTTACATTGTTTTACCTGGTTTGTTCTTTCATGAGCTATTTTCAATGCATCCCACATTTCCTTTGCTGTAGCACAAGCAGAGATCCTGTTATACTCATCAGGACCAAGTCCATATCCACATGTTAGGTTATTTATTAGCACCACATTTTCCTCAAGCATCTCATAAAGAAAATTACCACCACATTTTCCTCAAGCATCTCATAATCTTCTTCTTTCAAATCAACCTTCTCGTTGCGAACCTTCTTTCCAATCGCATCATCCTTCATTGGAATCAAGGGTCCATTAATGATTATTACCCATAGTTGGTAACCTCAGCTTGTTAAAAAATTTCATACTAGACTTCCACCAACGGTAAATTATGCATTAAACAATGATGGAGGTCGAGTAGCGTATTGAATCTCATTCCTACTCTGGTGGAGTCATTTTGGATCTTCCTTATGTGCCAGCTTCCTTAGAGAAAATCTGCTCTAATACCAATTGTTAGTTTAGATACCACTAGATTCAAGAGGGGTAATGACCTGGGGTCGTAGCAAATTTTCTCAACTAGCTAGGAATTGCCCAACTTTATGCATGCTGGATAACTTGAGAAGACCCTGGTTCTTCTATTTGGTTCTTATGCTACTGTTTCAGAAATAAAATGCAGAATAAGTAAGAACCCAAGTTTTGTTATGTGGAAAATAACCCTCAAAAGGTGTAAAAAACCACGACCCAAACGTTCGTGGGATTTAACTTCAACTTAACTAATTAGAAAATCTTCAAAAGGTAATAGGAGTAGACATACATAATACCCCCTCCGTTTCAAAATAGTTGACCCTTGTTGACTTGACATTCCCTTTAAGAAAATATTTATTAGAGGTTTATTTTACCAACTTAGTCTTGTTAATTATGCTTTGAAAATGTAAATTTGAGTATATACACTTTGTTTAGTCATTTAATGATAAGGATAAGGATAGTATTGGAAGAACATAATAAAATCCTCTTGATTTTATCAAAGGGACAACTAATTTAATTAAAAAATTTCAGAAAGAGGGCCAACATTTTGAAACAGAGGGAGTAGTCAACCTACTTCAACCCAAGGTACAAAAATACATGGATTGTAATAAGATAATATAAACTACTAATGGAATGTCTTCTACTATTAACATAGGATCTGAAACGTTTACAGGAATGAACTTTCTCAATAAGTATTACCTTTTATTATTGAATCAACAAGAATTATTTTAACTACTCCATGTGGAAATAAGATTTATGCTGAGGGTACAACAAACATATTGACATAAACACGACACAACCAACTTGGTGAGTTGGTACCAATAAGAAAGTAGAAAATAAAGAACACTATAATTAATACAAAAAATGCTATGAATAAAATTCTTTCACCAACAATTCCAATACAAGTTCAATAGCTTAGCCAGAAATTTCGTGAAGGATGTTCAAACTTTGAATCAGTAAATTTTTTTAGTTATAGTGTGCTAAAAAAATTTTCAATGTTAACTATGTAATATTAGTAAATAATATTTTTATGTGAAAAGTTTTTTAAGAAAAAAGAACCTGGATCAGATAGCCTTATAAGTTTATAACCAATTAATGCTACTAAGAATTGAACCTAAAAATGCTAAATCCAGTACTGGATACTGGGAATTCAACCTGGCTTATATAGTTTTATAAGTTTATAATCGATTAATGCTATTAAGAATTGCATGTAAAAAAGCTAAAAGCCTTTACCAGGAATCGAACCTGCACACACAACTCGTGTAAGATCTATCCTTAACACCCTTCATTGTTGGGCCGCCTCACCTACTAGTGTCAAGGGTGTTCAAAAATTTTAGTACATAGCCATATTTAATATCATTATACCTAAAAATAATGTTCTCTTGACCACCCTAGCAAGGGAAAAGACTCAAATATGCTATTGAACTTTGAGAAAAGGTTTGTCTATGCCATCCGTTTAAAGTTTGGCTCATCCATGCCTTTGCCGGTACAAAAAAGGCTTATTCATTCCATTTCTTTTAACAGTCTAGTTTGGTGGTTTTTGGCAAAACCATTTTGTACGCGTGGTCAACGATGATTTGTCCACGTCATTAATTAAATGAGCCAAAAAAAATTTAAGGGAAAAGTCTCAAATATGTCATTGAACGATCATAAATGACTCATTTATGTCATTAGTTAAAAGTTCGGCTCATTCGTGCCATTGCTATTATAAAATTAGCTCATTTATGCGATTATTTTTTAACGGTGGATTTTCAAAAACAATTTTGCCATGTGGCCTTTTGTTAGAGGTACATGTCATTAATTAAACTAAATCAATATCAATTTCAAAATATCTTAGACCCATTAAAAAGAACCGATCCATTTAATCTAACCCGGCCCACACCCATTAAAGTATTTTTTCTACAACAACTAATTTTTTATCAAAAAAATAGTGATTAGTGTATATCTTTTGGCTGTTCCTTGTTGATTCTAAATCATTATAAATGTTACGCTTAACAGAAGCCTCAAAAGTTCTATCCTCCAGTAACTTTTTTTTTTCCTAGTTATAATTCCAGTGACTCCAATATATACTCCGAAGTTGCAAGAAAAGAAGCCAATGAACGATTAGGGCAAGCAAGAAAAAGAATGAGGCGTACCAATAGAACTTCTCTATTCTCCCATCACGAATTAGGGGAGCATACATTGTTATCATTTTCAAATAACGGCTTAAAAGAAGTCCGCTATTTCAATTATTTTGACATTTATATGAGATAACTTATTCCATAACTATGGTATAAATGGTGGGATAAATAATCCTGATACTAACTAATTTCAGATATTTGGAAATTAATATAGATTTATTTTAATTAATGATGTGGACCTCTAATAAAAGGCCACGTGACAAAACTGTTTTTGAAAATCCACAAGTTAAAAAGTAATCGCATGGATGAACTGATTTTATAACGGCGATGACACGAATGGGCCGAACTTTTAACTGATGGCATAAATGAGCCATTTTTGATAGTTCAATGACATATTTGAGCCTTTTCTCTCATTTTAATTAATGATATGGACCTCTAATAAAAGACCACGTGGCAAAACTATTTTTGAAAACCCACCGTTAAAAAGTAATGGACATGGATGAGCTGGTTTTGTAACGGCGATGACATGAATGAGCCAAATTTTTAATTGAGGGTATAAATGAGCATTTTTGATAGTTCAATGGAATATTTGAGCCTTTCCCCAGCAATAATGTAGCTCCGCCACTTTTAACAGGTCCACCCATATACATCGTCAGCCATGAAAGTCGTACCACAGTCGTCCTAACTCGGCAACAAAACTTTCCTCCCCAAGAAAAACTCACCGAAGTCCCACCAAAAAAACTCTCAGACTTTCTGAGCATAGAACTCACCTTCAAATTCCAAACACCTTTTTCCAGTCACCCCGTAAGCTTAGAAGTATTTGGTTTTAGTTGTTTCTGAAGAATAGAGATTCAAAGACAAGGAGGCCATTGTTGATCGTACTTTCAATGAGACTGGAAAATATGACATAGTTTGAGTAAATGTGAGATGGCAAAGATGTGGGCAAATGAAAACAAAGATGGAGAGATCTGAAAAGAAGGAAGCAAGTAGAGGAGAAAGAGTAAGAGAAGAAATGATTAAGTAGAAAGTAAATATAATTAGTATAATGTCCAGTTGTAAGATGACACCTTTTATGACCACTATAATTTAGGTTTTAGCATTTTTTAGCGTCTCACCCTCTTTTAGATTCTCTTCCATGTCACCTCTTAGGGTGCCATTATCTCGACCCAAATTCTCTAAGGCTAAGTGTTTCGACACCTACTTACCCCAAATCGAGTATACTAATCACCTTAAGCATGAAAACTAACTGAAAGGAACTTAAAGCAGCAAAATAATACAAGTCTAGACATAGCTTTGTGAAAGCGTCTACAACCCCAAATGGTGCTAAGTCTGAACTAATATATACCCCACTGTCTTGGGAAGATCAATAGAGTAATCATGTGACAGGCCTGACATCATAATAACTTCCTAGAATAACTAAAATACACAAAGGTAAAGCCACCATTGGGAGAATATGTTCGGCTCACCACTGTCCGATTGGGTCAACCTTCTTGTCCCCTAAGTGGCCCTCCTAATTTAGTGGATGCATATGCATTTAAGTAGGAGTAAGGTTTGCGTACACTCTACCCTCCCAAATCCCACTTGTGGAATTACACTATGTATATTGTTGTTGTATATGCATTTAAGTAGACAAAAAGAAAGGAAAAAAAAATGTAAATACAAAGGTACTCAATATGCATCCCTGGTCGTCCTCTAACTGGTGAGGCAAGGCTCACATACTAAAAATGATTCAAACATGAACATATACATATAACTTAATTGAATCATACACATAAAGCAATATTAGCAGTTTATGTATAATCTGATAACTTACATATATGAGAATGCATAAAACCGAACAGTTCATAAACATGACGGCAACATACTATATTCAAAGTAGGAACAACCTAAGCCAAAAGTTGATTTACAAATTTACCCATAAAATGTTGATGACAGCTTTGCCCTTCAATCAAACACCTACTACATTACTTTTTTCGTATAAAAATGTAAAACTTACATTCTAATAAATAATCAAAAGGTAAAAGTATTTAATTATTACACTATTCAAATCAATACATTATTCAATTTACTTCCTAATAAACTCTCTTTCATTAAATTTAAAAACCCAATACTATCTCCATCAATTAAAGATATTAGTGATCGATTTGCTGTATTCTCTCTTCTGGCTTTTTGTTCATCCTTATATCTGATTCTTCTCCCCTTACCTGTAAGTGTTTATTTATTGCTATAATAAAGCTTTCCGCATCCAGATTATATACAAGATATCCGCTCGTGCTTCAAGAACAATGTCAGTGCATGACTAGTGAAAAAATCAATTTTTCTACATCGAGAAAACGAAATTCTAAGTAGAACGATATAAATTGCGTATTATAGTAATGAGTTAAATAAAAATGATCTTTTCATATTTATAAATCCCACTATCTATGATCCTATGTCTATAATGAGTCTAGTGCATCAATAATAGAGACAAGATCATTAGAGCAAAGCTGATTACACCAAAAACATAGAGTCAAGATACAATTCAACTTGACCTGTTGCATACTATATTCTATGTTCTCAAAGCATCTAGAATTCCTTTCCTTCCATATTGTCCACCAAATATAAGACTGGATGATTCTCCACTTGTTTCTATTTTTTGCCAACAATTCCCCTTCCTCCCAACTTTTTAGCGTCTCTATAATCTGTCCAGCCATAGACCAAGAGATGCTTTTGAGACTTAGAAATAGTCTCTATAGCTGTCCTGCAACTCTACAAAGTATAAATAGGTGATTAACAGTTTCTGCAGCATCTGGAATATATATTTATCCCTTTTCTCATCAGGTTATCCTGTGTAAGGACAGCCTTTCTTACTTGATCCAAACAAACTATGCAACTTTGTGAGGTATTTTAGTCTTCCCAATTTTCTTCCACGGCCACTGAAATATGATTTCATAACTCTAGCACTGATCTGTTCTTATGGAATATACACACTAGTTTCAAAAAAACAAAACGAGCTTTTGCTTTTTATGTATAATTAGTTTCTGTTTCTCTTTATTATCCTATTGAATGACATCTTCCCTACTGTTATTTGTCATCAAGTCCTGAGATCAAAAAAAAATTACTAAGAAATTAACAACATACCCAGTGTAATCCCACAAAGTCTGGTCTCAAAAGGGTAAAGTGTACTGGAGAAACTATTTCCAATAGACCCTCAACTTAAAGAAAGAACAATTCAAAGCAGTATTGAGAGAGAAATAACAGAAATGATAAAAGTCATGACCAAATACTATAAACAACCTAACAAATCATCCTAAACAGTAGTTATAACAAGATAACGATAGTGAAAGTGTAAAACATCATAGATAATAACCAAACTCTAAGGACAAGAAACTACAAGAGTAATTCCATGACTAAGAGTACGGCTAATAGTATAGAAGAATAAACATGGCAATGCTCAACTATCTAACTATCCTTCTATCCTAATCCTTGTCCTCCATGACCTCCTATTTAAAGTCATGTCCTCGGTCAAATGAAGCTGCGGCACATCCTATCTAATCACCTCTCTCTAATATTTCTCTGGCCTACCTATACCTTTCTTGAAACCATCCATATCCAGCCTTTCACACCTCCGTACTGAGGTATCTCCTCTACACATGCCCAAACCATTTCATCTTTGTTCCCGAATCTTATCCTCTATCAGGACCACTCGTACCTTGTCCCAGATAAGTTTATTCTTGATCTTATCTCTCCTACTATGCCCACACATCTATTTCAACTTCCTCATCTCCGCAAATTTTAACTTTTAAATGTGCAAGTTCTTGAGTAGCCAACACGGCTCTCCTTACAACATAGTCGGTCTAACCACCGCTCTGTAGAACTACCCTTTAAATTTTGGCAGCACCTTCAGATCGCGCAGGATTTCAGATACGATCCTTCATTTCATCTACCCTGCACCTATATGATGTGTGACATCATCATCAGTCTCCACATTTTCTTGGATAATAGACCCAAGATATTTGAAACTTCCTCTTTTCTGAATGAGTTGTGTATCAAGCCTCATTTCCATGTCAACCTCAGGCTTTACGTCACTGAACTTGTACTCCAAGTGTTCTGTCTTGGTTTTACTCAACCTGAACCCTTTAGGCTCCACAGTCTGCCTTAAACCTCCAACCTCCAGCTTATTTTTAATTCTGCATCGGGTCCCATCAATCAGAACTATGTCATCCGCAAATAGCATACACCATGACACCTCTCTTTGAATATGTTGCGTCAATTCACCCATCACCAAGGAAAATAAAAACCGACTAAGAGATGATTCGTGATGCAACCCCATTACAATTGGGAAGTGCTCTAAGTCCTCTCCCCTGGTCCTTACACGGGTCTTGGCTCCACCCTACATGTACTTGATCGCTTTAATGTACGCCACATGTATACCTTTAGTGCCCAAAAGTCTCTATAGAACCTCCCTAGGGCACTTTGTCATAAACCTTTACTAGCTCTGTGAACACCATGTTTAGTTCCTTTTTCCTCTCTTTTAAGAATTGCTATCAAAGTTTGCAATCGTACTGGTCAACCCTATCCCTGTATCAATTTCATACAAATTGCTTTTTGGGTCTATTTGGAAAGTCACCCGGTAATTAGATTTGATGTAGTTATTAGGATAGTAATTACCAGCCTTGTAATTACGCTGATCTGCTTGTTTGCCGCAATGTAATTACAAGTGTATTGTTTGGTTGCACAAGTGTAATTATGGATATATTAAATTTTTAATATAAAAGGTAATTATCAAGAATTAAAAATTACTAATATTTGACAAATAAGGGCTCTATAAAAGATATTAAATTAGGTATTTAAGATACATATTGTCTTTTGAAAATATATTAATCAACAAACATATGTTCTTAACTAATACAACAACAACAACAAACCCAGTATATTCCCACATAGTGGGTCTGGGGAGGGTAGAGTATACGCAGTCCATACCACTACCTCAAAAGAGGTAGAGAGACATATGTTCTTAACTAATATTATTAAAAAAAGAGATAATACTCAATTAACTCCTGAACTATACCCCAAAAAGGCTATGACACACCTCAACTTAAAGGGAGTCCTATTACCCCTTGAACTAATTAAAAGTGTAATTTTGACACCCTTAGTGCTTACGTGGCATATACGTGGCAAAAACACACTGAAGTGTCCATGTAGGCACACGCGTGTGCCACGTATGTGCCACTTAGGCACCACGGGTGTCAAAATTACATTTTTAATAAGTTCAGGGGGGTAATAGGACTCCTTTTAAGTTGAGGTATATCATAACCTTTTTGGGTATAATTCAGGGGTAATTGGGTATTTTCTCTTAAAAAAATTAATATATATTTTCAAATTAGTATATTTTAATTAAATTAATCATAAAAACTAAACGTACATGATTTTTAAGAATATCATGACATACATATTTGTCAAAATTATTAATATTATCGATATAATGTCATAAAATTATTAAAACATTTGGCAAAAAGATAATCTATCAATTCTAACTACTAAAACAATTACTACTAAAACAAATAAATTAGAACCAAAAATATAACATAAGTTTGAAATTTAGCAAAAAAAGATTAAGCATAATACTCTTATGTAAAATTTCAACATAACATACAACTGTACATAAATATAATTTAAAAGAAAAGAAAAATGTAAGTCTATAACCTTATTCAACAATGAGTTCTACTTTAATTTAAAAACTAGAATACTAACACTATTTTGCTAAATGAAAAAAATAAATAGTAAATAATATGAACAATTGCATGCAATCACAAAAAGTAAAGGTTGGGAAATGAAAAGTAAGGAAATGAAATATGAAATATAAATAATGTAAAATAAAAAATATATTTTTAAAAACATTAGAATAATAATTAAAAAAATTAAAATAATATAAAGAAATTAAAAATTAGAAAGCTTGTAATTACGCCATGTAATTATTAGCATTTCACAGCTCTCTCATGCCAATTATACCCAATTACCTGCTAACCAAGTAATTACCTGCCCAACCAAACAGACCAAACAATGTAATTACACCAAATTATACTAAATCCAATTACTAGAGTGGCTTTCCAAACAGGCTCTTGAGATAACATTACGTTGTGTAAAAGTACAACGTTTCAGCAACCAAAAATGATCTCTTAAGAGCAGAGGTTTCGCAAGCAAAGATTATTCATGGTCTCCTCTTCTTTCTTTCCTTTTTATTATTTTATTATTGTCGTTTTTTCTCATTTTTCCGTGGTTTGCATTAAGCTTTTAAAAGTATAACAGTTACTAAAGCAACAAAACAATGAAAGTCGTGCAGTAGTAGCTAGTAAATTGGTCTACATTAACTCCCCATTTAGTCATATGTTTTGAGGTTCATTATTTACCATATACAGAGGAAACTTTATCTCTAAAAAATAGTATATTGCTGTTGATTGCTCAAATTATTATTAACAACAACATAACCGGTGAAATCCCACAAAGGGGGGTTTAGGAGGGTAGAGTAAACACAGGCCTTACTTCTGCCTATATAGAGGCTGTTTCTGAAAGACCCTTGGCTCAAGTGAAGCAAATTAAAGTAGTAATAGAAAGGGAAAACTGACAGTGAAGAAAACAACATACCCAGTGTATTCCCACATAGTGGGGCTTGGGGAGGGTAAAGTATACGCAGACCATACCACTACCTCAGGTAAAGTAGAGAGGCTGTTTCCGATAGATCCCGACTCAGGATAGATAACATTATTATAGCAAACACAAAAACATAAAAGCATATAAGCTAATACAATATGCAAAATAAACTAACACTGCTAGCAGTTTTAAAAAAAAAAACTAACATTGCTAGCTACTACAGGAAACAATACAACCACAAAGTACTCTTGCCTACTGTTACAGACACACTCCTACCCCCTAACCCTCTACCCCAATCCGCTTCCTCCACACCTTCCTATCAAGGGTCATGTCCTCCGTAAGCTGTACCATAACAAGAAGTTAGTATGATCACCTAAACATAGTAAACACAGGTGATAACAGATACCAAAAGCCAAAGACTACATGAACATGAATACATGATAATACTATGACAGACACAGTGTATTAGACTACCATCAAGCCAAAGACTACATGAATAGGCTAATACTACGACAGACATGATGCGCTATACTTTCACCAAGCCAAAGACCACATGAATAGGTTAATACCAAGGCAACGCTTGGTCGCCTACTAACCTTCTCCCTTATCTGCGACCTCTGCTCCCTATTATCTAAAGCCATGTCCTCGAGAAGCTGAAGGTGCGCCAAATCCTGGCTAATCACTTCTCGCCAATACTTTTTTGGCCTACCTCTTCCTCTCCTTGTCCCCACTATCTCCAGCCTCTCACACTTCCTCACTGGGGCATTTGGACATCTCCTTTTCACACGCTCAAACCATCTCAGTCTCCCTTCCCTCATCTTGTCCACCGCGGAGGCTACTCCCACTTTGTCTTGAAAATCCTCATTCCTAATGCCATCGCTTCTAGTATGCCCACACTTTCATTGCATTATCCTCATTTCTGCCACTTGCATCTTCTGAACATGAGAGTTCAGAATGAAATTTAATCTTGTATATACACACAATATAAATATAGTACTGATGGTTGCAACAAATTAAATGATTAGTAGTAGACACTGCTGGAGTCTTAAGAAGTAACAATATGGTGAAATTATGAAATAAACTTCAAGATTAGTGATTGCGTGTGATACCAATTAATATGGATACACGTGCAACAAAGGTGATTATAAACTATTTATTAGCAAATGACTGCAAATAAAGCGATGAAGCTACTTTTTGGTCTTTTTCGACATCTAGTGTGTGCACTAATATCTGGGGAGAAACACAGATATGTGACTCATGAGGGATGATCCACACACATTAGTTGGGAGCATAGACTCAAAGTGTGCTCTTTAACGGTTCTATTATACTCTGGGAGTCACGAGACACAACATATATTCATAACAGTGCTATACTATTCTGGGATGGACAATAAAGTCAACTAAATCATTTAAGTCTGATATTTTCTAGCATATATTGGTAAGATATGCAAAACCGAGCTAGTATCAGGACATAATCTCGTTAAACCTATTTAAGCATTTGAAAATGCATATAAACTCATAATTGTAGGCATGTATTAGATAATACATGGATAATAACAATTTCCATAACCCGGATATATACCCACTACCTATGTATTCACTCGTCTGCTTGTATACATAGTCACCCCTATATGTTTAATAGTCAAAGGACTTCCTTTAAACATGCTTGACCTGGAAAATTATCATTTAGAGCTGGAAAGTCTCAACATACCAGATATATGTGCAAGATAACATCCAACAGTTTTTCGTCACTCTGAATATATCAAATACTCCCACTATATCTAATTCAATGATTCTCAGGGTTAATTATATCTATTGGACCCATCTTAAGGTTCTAGACTTTGGTCAAAGTCAAAATTTACCTAAAAAGTCAACTACGGGTCAATGGGGTCAAGCTTGGAACGAATTGCATAAGCGGATTACCAAAAGTTAGGGAATTTAAATCTATTATCAAAATCTAATCTTGACGTAGTTTACCTAGTTAAATCTTAAGGTTCAAACTCAACTCGAAACACTCGAAAGCACACGCTTTGATTATAAAACTCTTTAGAGAAAACATGTATTTAATCCAAAACTAGTCTTAGAAATCTTACATCAAAGTTCCAATGTGTGATCGCTCTTTAAAAAAGGTGAAAACCCATAGCTTAGAAATCTTGCTTAAATGTCTGGCCACTTTAGCATTATCGTGCTCTGTTACACTATTGTGTAGCATATAGAAATGGCACTTCGTGTGATCATGGTGCTCCAACTGACAGCAAATTCTGCAATCTCATTTTGTGTCCAAGTGATTCGAACTTTACACGGGTGACTTGGGTCTCAACCCAGACCACCATAAGAAGTCCCAAATGGTAAAAATAACTTGTACAAATGCTCAAAATATGATTTGAGCATAATTACTCAAAACAAAGGGTTGGGTTGTAACATTATGGGTATTGGACAAGAATAGGGAGGTAAAGGAACACCACCCACAAAGTTAGGCATATAATTTTTTTTCTCGGAATAACTTTAGGGTGTAAATATATTTTTTCCCTTTCTAATAATATTATTTGTATCAAGCTGCATAGCTTCTAATTGTTGCATAGGAATTGAATCTGCACGACTTCCGTGGTCAAAGTTGTTGGGGCATATCACAGTTAAAAAAGCAGAGGGGAACCTTTTTCTGATTCCTTACTTTTAGTTTGCTTGAACAAGTTAGATTATGTGATGAGGTCACCACGATGTTCCTCGGGAAGAAGCTATGAATTAATTCAAGATTTTATTCTTTTGGGCTAGAACACTAAGGCAATCAATAGGCAGGTGTAAATGACTCTGCTGCTGTGGTGACTTTAGTCGTTGAGCTCAGAAATCAAGAATTTAACCTTGTCTAAGAGCAAGTGTTAGGGTGATCAATGACATTCTCCAAAGAGGAGAGACGTCAGTTCTATATTTCGGAACCTGAACTTGATTTTCCAGTCTGTTTTTGTTCGTGGAAACAGTTGACTGGTCAGATATTCTGGTCTATAAATCTAGTCAAACCCATTTGCCGAAAATGGTTTCTTTTTGATGGCTTGTAAATTTTAACTCTGACCCTCTAAAATAAATAACTGTATCATTGCTGATTGGCAGAGAGAATTACTATGTTTCAGAACCAGCTATTAAAAAAGCAAATGGGTGGCCATGTGCTTGAACTGTACCCAGGGCTAATTCTACTCATAGCCAATACACGTGTGAGAACTGCACTGAGGATCACCTTTGTTTTAAGCTGAGAGCTGTAAAAGGTTTCAAATTGCTAATTTGATGTATGGTTTTTAACCAGAATAAGGGGAATGTTATGTGTAAAAATGAATATGATGTCTAGTTTAGTTTTTTTTCTTTTTTAAAAAAGGGCAGCCAGGTGCGCTAAGCTCCCGCTATGTACGGGTTCTGGGGAAGGGCTGGACCACAAGGGTCTATTGTCCGCAGCCTTACCCTACATTTCTATAAGAGGTTGTTTCCATGGCTTGAATTCGTGACCTCCTGGTCACACAACTTCACCAGTTATGCCAAGGCTCCCCTTTGATGTGAAGTTCTATTTGATAAATATTTCAACTTTACCAGTTATATACTCCGAGTAACTGGTAAAGTTGCTGCCATGTGACCGGAAGGTTACGGGTTTAAGCTTTGGAAACAGCCTCAGATAGAAATGCAAGGTAAGACTGCGTACAATACATCCTTGTGGTGGGCACCTTCCCCGGGTCCTGCGCATAGCGGAAGCTTTAGTGCACCAAGCTGTCCTTTTTTTCTTATATATATTTTCTCATATCTTTCTAAAGGTAGGGGTAAGGTCGTAATACACACTACCTTCCCCAGACCTCTGTTGTGGTATTATTACACTGGACTTTTTGTTGTTTTATATATTTTCTTATATATTATTTTTGTTAACGTTTTAAAGTTCTCATTTTCCTGTTTAAAAAAAGAAGAGGAAAAATTTAACAAGATTCATTTTAAAATTATGAGACCTCATGCAATGTGAATGATAAGTAAGCATGTGGGGTTTTATCCATTAGCACTAAATGATGCTGGGAAGAATGTTGTATGGGGCCAATACACAGCCAAAATTTCCCTGTTCTTTTTGCCTTCACGATTGTTAATCCCTTGTACAATTCTATGTTATAGGGTCTTACTTTTATTTTTCATATTGAAGGTTCTCCGCACTCCTGACTTCCGCAACTGCAAGGCTGCTACTGAAATTCGTCAACGTAAGTTTCCTATCAAATACACTACTTACGATTTTTTCATTTAAAAAGTTGTCATGAAATAAATACATCACCAAGCTACTAGCCATCATAACCCACACTAGTCATGAGATTATGTACATGCCATTACGATTCTCTTGTTTTCCTGTTTTTCTGATACCAGTATCATGAAATTATGCACATGCCATTACGTTCTCTTGTCCGGTTCTGCTGATACCAGTATGATGCATCACATGGAAGTTCTGAAGTCAGTAAGAAATGCACGGCTGCATTCTCTTCCAGGTTACAACCGTGTGGAAAAATAGTAGTTTTAGTATAACCTAGTTGGTTGCAGGTGGTTAAATATCTACCTTACAAGCCAGTTCTTTCTCCGGAGCTTATGCCCTGTACAATAATTTATGCAGCGGCAGCTATCAGCTGTTCATTCATTTAAGAAAAGCTTGGATCTTGTGTTTGCAAGATAAACTGATTCAGTAATCTATATAAGAACTTGTATTCAGCATGATCCACTTTCACTGGCAAGTGGATGTATTATTTTTGTACTACTTTGCATGGTCAGGCTTTCTCACTCAGACAAGTTATCTTTTAGCTATAGCAATCCAATTGCCCATGGATATGGTATCTGTTGTTATTGGAACCATGAATTTGTTGCCTCTTTTATTTTTTAGTTGTCAAACTATGATCAAGATTTTCAACATACAATCAGCTTGTTGTATCAGACACGGATCCTTATTATGTGCATTAAAATGTGCAGAGTTGAATCTCCTGATAGATCTTTACAAGGAGGTCATGGAAGAAACTATAAACCCTGAGGCAGCTAAGGATGCAACAGGAGCTCGGAATGCTTCAGTGGATATCAAGGAAGGAGAAAAGCCTAGTGAGCAACGGATAGACATGAAACCTCCTCCAGGGAATGTGGCATCGGCGAAGCCTGAAGGGGATTCGTCTCAGAAACAGCAAGCTGAAGATGATGGGCTCCAAGTGACAGGGTCATATGTCGTTGGAGGTTCAGCATTTGGTTGGAACTTTATAACATACACCAGCGGGAAGTCCATGTATTATGGACAAAGCAAAGAGTCCTTCCGCTCTGCAAATGTTAAATCTGAATGAAGTTCCCAAAGTTCACTTTTACTCTCTACTTTTGGGATTAGAATGGCTTGATGGTGTGTACAATAGATTTGGTTATTTGGTTAGTACCCTACAACCTCTCTTCCAACCTCCCTCTCTATCTAGTAGTTGTATGGGTCGAGTAGAACTGCTGGATCGTCTAAAGCTTAAAATTTCAACCAGGATCTACCTAGTTACTACTCATTTCTCAACTCGTCTCAATTGCGAGGATCTCTTTAGCCGAGCATGGCATGTGAAGAAACTCATATATCTAGGACAATCTTTTTAAGGTGTGCACTATTACAACTACCGTGCAAAGAAGTAAACATATGAAGAAGCAAAAGGGGGTTTAATATCTACTATATATAGCAACATATCTAGTGTACTCCCTGAAAGTAGGGTTTGGAGGGTAGAGTGTATGTAGATCTTACTCCTATTTTAGAGGTAGAGGTTAATCTTGGTAGACTCTCCGTTCAAGAAAAATAGTCTAAAGCAGTAAAAAACAAAGCTGAAAGTATAAGAAACAATACATAGTAACAAAAACAATAGATAGCAACATAATAGTACTACAATAAAACACTATGATAGTCGAAGTATAAAAAATAATAGGTGTAACAAAAATTCAAAGACAAGAAATTACAAGAAGAATATTGCGACTACTTGTATGGACAAATAAAAACGGGGTGGGGCAAGACAAGTCAAAATCTTAGCAGGTCAAGGTTTGCCCCCCCCCCCCCCCTCCCCCCGCCCCCTCCCTAATTGCAAATATCAACCCACAACTAGTAAATTCGAAAATCCGCTAAACGTAAGATTTTGAAGACTCAATTGGATCGTAAAAGCACCGTAACTTTGGGTCCTCTCTCTCATTAAATTTCAAACTAATAATCTACGAGTAGCTTTAATTTACTTTCAGAACACATACATCACTCTTTATTTCTTGATACATCTTGAATATCTTACATAAGAATTCAACTTAGTTAATCATTTCATTAAATCCCTTGGGAACAACATCTAGACTCACATCTTATATTACTTATACGACTGGGTACATTTGCATATGCATTTGGAAGCAATAAGTTTTTAGTATCATTGTCGAGGATTTGATTTAAATTGATATTGACTTGGGTTTTTATTCAACTATTCAAATTTCTTTTCACGGCATGTTAGTTTATGTTGAACACCTGAAGTCAAGGCAATCCCTTGATTTCAATTGATCACAAACTTGAACACACCCTCAAATAGCCAAGAGCTATGGGTAATAATTTGAAAACAACCCAAGCCCTCCATATAGTCCAAATGTTGTTGTAGACAGGGTTGCCGGCCAGCCTGCTATTTCACAACATGTTCATGTGCTTAAGTTCGCGAGGCCAAATCGAGTAAATTCCTCTAAAGCTATTGTAAAACCAATTATCACAAGAAACTTCGAGCTAAGAGAAAGCATGATGTGACTAGTGCAACACTTATCATATCCGGGTAAACCACACGAAGACCCACATAAGCAACACCTATAAGAGTTCATCGACTTGAGCGATAATTTCCCCTATCATAATTTGTCAGAAGAATATGTGAAGTTGACTCTGTTCCCTCATTGATTAAAGACGCGAAGAACTGGCTTCCGAGTGAGCCTATGGGTTCAATTACATCATTGGATATCTCGTCAGACAGGTTCCTCAATAGGTTCTTCTCATCTAGATGAACTAAGGAGCTCAGAGGCAGAATTTCTGGGTTTGTATAGAAAGCTGATGAATCCCTACCACAGGCTAGGGAATAATATATGGGATGCTTGAGAAATTTTCACCACCACCAACAACCCTAGGATATAATTTGTCACAATTTCATTGAAGGGTTGAGCCTGCCTCGAAGTCTTTGTTAGATGCTATAGCTTAAAGGAAAATTTTGTTCAAGAGCTATGATGAGATAAAAGACTCTCTTAACCTTATGTATGCTGGATACTAAGATTATCAAGAACCTAGCAGAGTGCTCATGACTATCCAGGAAAAGCAGGGAAAGCTAGAGTTGGATGATAAGGCAACTATATAATCAGACATCGATAAGTTATGCAACTTAGTGGAACAGAGTTTGATAGCTCCAAGAGCTAGTTATATGCAACATGTACAACAGACTCAGACAACTGCGTTATTTTGTGGCAAGTGTGGTGAGAAGTACTCTTACTCAAGATGCAGTTTGAATCCAGAGTTCATATTCTTTGCAGGGCAGAAAAACAGGGGTCAAGGATATCAAAGCAACACTTTTGACCCTAATTATAGAAACCACCCAAATTTCTCTTAGGCAGTAGTAGCAGTTTATGCAGCAAGCTCCACCAGTTAATAGTTCATTGGAGAAGACAATCAAATAGTTCATGGCACAACAACAACAACAACAACACCAATTTATAGCCCTACAACACCATGTTCAGCAGCGACAAGCACAAATCAATGTAGAATCGAAGAAGGCTATTGGTGAATTACAGATTAAGATGCGACAACTTGCTACAACACTTCATGATAAGTCTCAAGGGGCTGTGCTGAGTGATACTTACACACCCAAGAAGGGCGTGGCTATTACTTTGTAAGTGGGCAAGACTTTTGAGATTCAGAGCCTCCAAAGAGGAGTAGACCTCTAGGTAGAGGACCTTGAAAAGTATAAGCATCCTCTGTTTCCACAAAGGTTGATTTGGGCCCCTACTCTAAGGACAGAGCCTATGCAAGAGGAGAAGGTCGAGAAAGAGGTTGTTGACTATCCTAAACATATATTTGAGAGAACTCGACAAGATAGGATTGAACAAAATCACACTCCAATCCATTTATAATTCCCTAAAGCCTATTAGAACTCCAAAATTACAACTTGAATTTCTTTTTATATATGAATAACATCTTCATATAAATTTTTTAGATGAAGAACATTGATTTGTGTACACGCTAACTTTAACCCTGACAGCTAAAGAACTAGGAAATTAAAGACTAACAAAAGGGCACTTTTTATGGATTAGTTTCTCTATTCTAAGAAACGCAAATAACAACCTGATGCAAGATCATCAGTCTAATCCCCCTCCTCAGTAGCAGCAAACCCCTTTGAGGAGCTATCAAACTTTCAGTTAGACATAAAAGGTTGTGAATGTTGGGGATAACACCACTACCAACAATCATCACATTGCTAAGCAACTTCATAAACTCCTCATCATTTTTCACAACCGATTGAATGTGCCTTAGCACAATCCTCTTATTCTTTTTATACTTCAATTAGTTGTGAAGTAATGATGAGGAGTTGAGCAAGTTGCTTGGCGATGTGACGATTGCTGCTGGCGGTGTTATGCCCAGCATTCACAATCTTCTGCTGCCTAATTGAAAGTCTGGTAGCTCCTCGAAGGCGGCTGCTGCAGTTAAGGAAGAGGATTAGACTGATGATCTTTCATCCAGCTATTATTTGCTTGTATTGGTATAGAACAATTAGGCCATGATAAGTACCTTTTTATTATTCTTTATTTCCTAGTTTCTTTAGCTGTCAGGGTTAATGTTAGTGTGAATATAAATTAAAATTCTTCATAGAAATCCTTATGATTGAAAATTTATCTAGTGAAGATATTCTTCATCTAAAAAAGGATCTCGAATAGATTTGGCGTTCTAATAGGTTTTAGGGAATTATAAATGGATTGAAGCGTGAATTTCTTTCAATCCTATCTCACCCAATTCTCCATCAAGTTATCTATTATTTGTATGTAAAAATATTTGAGATGTATGTATGAATAGCGTGTAAATGGTGTTACATTAGTAATGCAAGCCCTATTAATACTAACATGTGTATCTACTGTGTACGAAAACTGATTCATTTCACTATGTATTGTGTGTTAGCAATCTAGCTTACCTAAGTTTTTATACCAGGTTATAATATATGTATGGGATGGATATATGATATAGCATACAAATTGATTTGCTTGTAAATTATATACAAATATATATTAGTGTATGGAATAAATATAGAATATGGAATAAAAATGGTTTACGTAATCGCTTATACATCAGGTCATGTACAATCATATATTAGTGTGTGGATTGTCTATAGAATATGGTATACAAACTGATTTACTTCAACTTTTATGCCAGATTTTATACAAACATGTTCTAGTGTTTGATGTAACATGTTTTAGTATACAAACATGTTTTCTAAAATGGGTGTACACTAGTATTGTCACGATCCAACCCGTCGTGAGTGGCACCCACACTAGTTTTCGGTGGGAGAACCATCTAACCCCAGAAAGTGCAAATACAACACTTTAACAAAAATAAGGCAAACTAGCTGTTATGCATTAAGGCTGCATTTGTTTTTATTAAGATTCAGACGTCTGAATCTGAATGCATATTTGAATGATTAAGATGTTGTTTTCAAATCTGAAATCTGAATGATTAAGACTATTTATTTTTCAATATTTAAATATGAAAAATTTATTTATTTGAATATATAATAAAAAATATAATTCAACTAAAAAATAATTATATATTAAAAAATATTTGATTTAATACAATAAAATTATTATTTGATTGAAAAAAATATTTATCTTTGTTAGTGATAATGTAAATGGTTTGTCATGGTGGTGGTGGTGGTAGTGATTAATGTTAGTGATTAGTAATATTGGTGGTGATAGTTGTGATGATAGAGATGTTTGGTATTGTAGTGACTATTATGATGGTGACGATTGGTAGTGGTG
The DNA here is from genome assembly GCA_030864225.1 of Capsicum baccatum var. pendulum. Taxonomy (NCBI): domain Eukaryota; kingdom Viridiplantae; phylum Streptophyta; class Magnoliopsida; order Solanales; family Solanaceae; genus Capsicum; species Capsicum baccatum. Next base: position 177,953,161 of record CM061554.1, on the reverse strand, counting down.
ATGGTAGTGATGTGAAGTTGGTTGATGTTAGTAGTCGGAGGTGTTGATTATGATAACTAAAAAATGAATGCATAATGGTTGACGATGTGTTGGTGGTAGTTGGAGATGCTGTTAGCTGTGATGGTGGAGATGATTATTAGTAGATATATACTATAGCGACGATGGTGGTTGAAGCGGTGGTAGAGTTGGCGACCCTAGTGACAGTGGTGGTGGTGACCGAAAAATGTGTGGATGCTGATGATGTGTTAGTGGTGGTTAGCGGTGGCTCTAGTTGTAATAGATAAGTTGGTTAGTAGTTGAGATTGATCGATAGTGGTTGATGATGTTGGTGATTTTGGTGGTGTTGTCATTAGCATTGGCATTGACGGTGGTGATAGCGACAAATATAATTAAAATAATAGAGGTGGTAGATATGGTAGCTGCTGCAAATAGTGGTTAGTAGCAATTATGATTGTGAATGGTGGTTGTGATGGTGGGGGTGGTTGGTGCTGGTGGTTGGTGGCAAGGTGCTGGTTGACAATGGTGGTAGCAGTGGCGGATCCACCTTGTAATCAGGAGGTTCATTTTGAACCTCCTTCGATGAAAAATTATACTTTTTTATACTATTTTTACACGGTCAAAAATATTTTTATGCATATAATAGATATTGAACCCCATTCGATTAGTTCGTATATTTACTTCAAAATCCCCTCAATGAAAATCCTGGCTCCGCCACTGGGTGGTAGTGGCAAAGGTGGTTAGTGGTGGTGACGATGGTTATGGATAAAGTGGTGGTGAATATTTCTCAACAAAAGAATACCTTTTAATGATTAAGGGTGTGTTTGGTATGATGGAAAATGTTTTCCTGAAAAATATTTTCATGGAAAGTAAGTTGATTTTCTACATATTTTCTCATATTTGGTTGGTGTATGGAAAATATTTTATGGTGTTTGGTTGGTGAATAGAATTATTTTTTTTTAAAATCTTTTTAGTTGTTTGATTGGTGAGAGGAAAAAATATTTTTTGAAAAATACTACTAAACAATTAACTAGTATACAAGCAACTTAACATTCTGTCGGAACTAATTTAAGCATAGCAAATAATACCACTATTGAGTATCAAAATATTACAAGACGCTAAAAATTAAGCAACTATTACTTATATAATTCATGCTTCCTAATCAATTCCCACAAATGCACAAAAGAGAGAAGTTTGGAAGTAAATACACGAGATACATTATCAAAAATGAAAGAAAGATAGAAGTTTGGAAGCAAATACACGATACATTATCAAAAACAAAAGGGTGCGAATAATAATTGCTTCCAAATCCTATGAAGCTAAAACAACCAATAGGTGTCACTATTGTTGTTGCTTGAATCGTTCCAACCACACCTTACGAAGATTTTAATTTCCAACCATGAATGCCTTAGCTAAAGTGTTGCTTTGCACCAAATAATGAAAAGCATCACCGAGGAACTCTTCATTATAACCTTCCATTGCCATAACTACTTCATACAACTTTGCCACATCTAGACGACTATCAACCATTCTACCGATTGCTGTTGTGACTTCTCCAAACTTTATTGATATATCACCTACAACATCTTGCACCTCAAAAGAATGTTTTCTTTTGCGATTTGCCTTGATTTGAGAAGCTTCGGTTACTTGTACATCCTTTTCGATGGATGGTCCTTGAAGGTCATTATCATTATCTTTCTCAGAAAAACTATCAAAATCTATATCTTCAAATGATTTAGCACAATCTCCCCTAGCCCGATCATTTCCACACACAAGAGACATTTCGTCAAATATTTTAATTTTTTTGTTGATGAACTTGTCATGATTGGGATGTGCCTACAATACAAAGATTAGAAAAAATTTGGTGTCAAATTTATTTGGTTCTAATAGGTTAATGTAACATAAACAGACCGTTATAAGTACAATAACTAATATTCTGTTCTAAGTGTTATTCTGGGAGAAACAATATTACTTCTGATAATGAGGGAGAAACATTGAAGCAGAAGTATTTTACCTCTTCTATCATACCTGTGATTTCATAAAACACTTTTCCATTATGGTTCAACAACTTTGATCAAAAGGATTCCACAATCATTTTTAATATGCCCTTTGGTAAATGTGAGCCAAATACCTTGTAACATCTTATTAATTGATGTACCTTTCATCTCTACCTATGATTTTAATAGGTTGGTTCCCTTTTACCTTTTAATTCTTTTTGTAGCACACAAACTTTGACTCATCATCATCAAAAATAAAAATATTATTAGTTATAGGTCTCTAGGTAAAAGTTAGGAGTTTAATAAAGTAATTATTAAACTCTAATGGAAGAGGTCACACCCCACATTTAGATCCCATTTATGTATGTTTTTATATTAGTCAACTAAGCCAGAAATTAAGGATAATCATGTGGCTAATAGGTTTGCAACTGTAGGTTAATATCTCAAAATATTTTTTGATTCTAAGTTCCTAATATCAATAGGTTTGTAAACTGTTTCTACTAGCGACTCTATTTGTAGCTCAAGTTTTTTATATCATTGTTTGCAGCGGCCAAATGAATCTACTTTGTATATTTTAGTTTCATGGATATCACTAAAGGACTTCCCAAGAACTTAAAAACACACTAAAATCCAAGTTTTCAACACAAAGATCAAAGCTTTGTACTAACATTTTTCAGCAATCGAACATGATCAGATTTTCAAAACGAAAAGAATCATCACCTTAATAAACAACACAAACAGACAAAAAAAAAGCTTGAAGAGATACATGAATGAACATGATGCTGCGAAAAATGTAGAAAAACACTTAAATTTCTTCAGAATCGTCAAATAAACAGTTGAATTAAAAAATTTACACTAGAATTTCATCAGCAACCTAACACAATCAAAACTTCATGACGACAAACAGAAGCATTACCAGTAATAACACGCAAAGCTCCCTTCTTATTTTTTATTTTTTACCAAATTTTAATAAAAATAAATCAAAATTAAACACAAATAACCTTATAATGTATTGTTTTTGTTGATATACAGAGGACCTGAAGGAAATAGTGTGGAACTAATAGTACTCCATAGGTCCGTGACAAGGTAGTTACCATTGATGCATGTTCATCTTGTTGGACTCTTCTAAAATTTTCTACAATCTTCATAAACTTGTTATATGTTTTAGAGAAGAAGCTATTAATGCATCTGTCTATTATTTAAGCTTTCTATACTTTGTATTGTTGTGAATAAGTTTCACCGCATGCCTTCTTCCTTAGATTTTCTTCAAGTTAATAAATAATTATTGTATAGTCTTAGCAAATACTAATAATCTGCTGGCTTTCAGATGGGAGAAAGTTTTTCTGAATCCTGTAAAATCAAGAATCTGCAAGCTACCCACTGGAGGAGATGATTCTCCTAAGATTGGATACATCAAACTATCATCATTCAACCAAAATGCTTCAGGTAAAAACACTAGGTCACTGTAGAATTAGCAGGTACCCTGTGTGGTTAGTCAAATCACACGCAAGTTAGCCCTAACACTATTACACCATGGTCATATATATTCCACATTCTATACCATATTCCATGTACTTTTTCTTTCACAACCGCACTACTAATACTCAAAGAGATAACAATGCACACAACAATTTTAAAACCATGTTTATATAAAAGTCAATACTAATGTATTCTATCTAGTAAGGTTGTTTTCTCTCTAAGGTGGAAAACATATGCACCTACTAAGGTTGCATGCTGCAAGGGATGCTGTTTAACCCATGATATTTACAAAAATATGGTTTTTGATATGTATAGATGTTTTCTATGTGAAAGATCAGTAGAGATACAAATCATCTGCTACTGCATTGTGAAAGTAGCCGGCAGACTTGGATGTTGTAGGCATTATGGCTTTAATAAGACAAACTTTAAAATTCATTCTTAGGCAAAAAATCAATAACTGAACAGAATTTTAGAAAAGAAACCAGTACAAACTAAAACAAATAAGAAAACAAGAAAATAAGCCATATTTTATCTGAATATGGACCGTATAGACTTCGGGATTTGCCGTAATCATCTTCAAGTTGTCATCCTATGCAAGACCACTTTTATTTAGTAGAGTTTGGATTGTACTCCAAGTATTTCTTATTGTTTTAAGATGATTCTCCACATGCTTAGATGAGTTATCCATTCCTAGTTGTTTGTTAATGGCATTCGAAACACGATTAAACGAGCTGGCCTTAAATTGATTCATCGATTTATTCCTTTGCTTTACTTTATCAGTGTAATATCCCAAACTCTCTTTAAGTCAAATCTAGTCTCTAAAAGAATTAGTGATGACTTTCTAAATGATTAATGTTTAAATCAAATAGAATTTTTCCAATTTTGACTTTTTATCATGTGGAAAATTGAATTAGCTTTCCAATGATACCAATTTCGTCCAAATCCAGTATCGAAGTAAAAGATTATGGACGTTTTATTGAGAGCTGTCAAAACCGCCCAGGTGCGATGGGCAGGTTGACAGACCGTCTCCTAAACCGTCACAGCTAAGGCAGTAAGTCAATCTTCTGGCTAAGGTGCGACGGATAGGTTGATGGGCCGTCGAGCTAGCGATGGACCATCGTCCCAGCCGTCGCTACTAAGGAAGTGAGTCCCTATTCTGGCCTAAGTGCGATGGTCAGAACGACAGACCGTTGAGCCAGTGACGGACCATCGCAGAGCCCGTTCAACAATTTAAAGCCATTTTTAAAAGGGTATTTGGGTCTTTTTCCACCCATTTTAACCCCTAATTGTACCAGACAATAGCTCATAACTTTATTATTCATTCACAACATCCAATTAGGGTTTCTCTCAAGGATCAATCCCCAAGAACAAGAAACCCTAGGTTCTTAATTCCAAGTCAAGAATTCAATTTTTTATCAACAAATCTTTAAGAAATCATCCACCCAGGTATGTCAAGTGTTCATTCATGGATTCCTTTCATCCATGAAGCCCAAGAATTCAATTTTAAATTATAAATTATGATGTTTATGTTGTGGATTAATTACGATCATGTTGATGTTGTGTATGATACCCAAGTTGGAATCGTTAAATGTGTTTTCATTAATTTATGCTAGCATGTGGATTGAAATCTACTAAATTGTGTTGATTTATGCAACCATGATGAATTAATTTAATGTCCAAGCCTAATCTTATAGTTATGCATGGAAGGTGTTTGATAAAATGCCTAAGAGAATAGGGAATAGGAAACATGCCTTATGACTTAATTTTGACGAAAATGATGAACCTATGTTTCACCTTTAAGTTCAAATGACTCCCATGTTATCGTTATGCTTTATGATGGATTGATGTAATGCTCATGAGATTAGGCTTATGAAATTATGACATGTTTACATGTACTTCTATTTAGGGGTGTTCACGAATCGGTTTGGGTCGGTTATTGGTCAAAATCATAACCAAACCAACTTAGTCGGTTTTTAAATTTCTAAAATCAAACCAAACCAACACAAAAAAATAACCGTTGGTTTGGTTCTTGTCGATTTAGTTTGGTTTGGTTCGATTTTTTGGTTTATAACTTTAGTTAATGATAAAAGTTGATTTTCTTTTTAAAAAAATTCAATCCAACATATGAGATGTCGACCGAGTGTTGTTTCCCAATCTTGTAATTAAGATGTCAATTTATTATTATACTTAGGCAAAACCATGAACAACACCATATGAACACTTCTACAAAAGTATTTATAAACTATATAAGAGAATATGATAAACCCCCCAAAAGGTAAACACATAATTTTTTTGCTTAATAGGGACAAAAAGAAAGTTAAAAACTAGTGATTATCTATAGTCTAATAAAACTCACCTATAAAATTCCATAGACGACAAGATAATTTTACAATTAGTATCATTTGTCATTCAAAGTGCGAAAATCATATAGAATCTCATAACGTACCATCATCTAGATGGAGACATATGACTAAAGTTAAATTCATGATTAAAATTTAAAATATAATTTTTTTATATGTTATTTATGAATAATATATAAATAATTTATATATTCATATGTATGTATGTGTATACATATATATACATGTATATATGTGTGTATATATATATATAATTTTTATTGGTTCGGTTTAATTATTTTGTCAGTTATTTTAGAGTAAAACCAAAATCAAACCAAATAAGTATCGGTTTTAAAAATTTAAAACAAAACCAAACCAAATCTAACCAAATATTTTTTTTTAATCGCTTTGGTTTGATTCGCGGTTCGATTTAGTTTTTAACCAAACCATGAACACCCCTACTTCTATTCATGTGTGAGCTTATGGCATGAAAATACTTCATGAATATCCCAGATGATTGTACTATGAATTATTGACTATGGTCATGTGTCAAGAAGTGTCAAGTCTTGTCAGTTTCATGCTATTGAGTCCAGGGGGTACTTGTACCCGATAATTTAGCTGTGCACCTAGAGCTAGTATTATGTTTTAAAGATAATCTCAGTCAAGCCATGTTCAGTAGAATTCAATCAGTCTCATGACTCAGGAAAAACTCAGTAATCTCAGTAATCTTAGTAATCTCAGTTAGTTATCAGATCTCAGTAATACTCCGTCAGTTAACGAAACTCAGTAAACTCAGTCCAATAAGTTCAATATAATTAATTCAGTGTCTAATTAGATGGGAGTAGTATTCAGCATCGAGTGAACCCAAGTATGAGGACACACACTGACAGTTGAAGGTGGGATCCTTAGAAGTAATCCTTGCATTCCAGAACTATGTATCTAGCATAGATTGAGGCATCAACACTGATGGATGAGGGTTGATGAGGTGGATAAATACTGTCATATGAGGGCCCCACCATTCTCTTTTATGGACACTGCCAGATGAGGGTCAGCCACAGTTTGTCTTTACCAGTGGCGTGGTATTGACACTTTTCTAATTGGGGTTACAGATTGGACCCCAACTCAACTATATTGCTTTATTTAGGGCATATCGGTTAGATGACTACTTGCTACAGTTATAGTCTCAATAATAGAACTTAGATAGTTCTACAAAATTCAGGACTGTCAGATATAGTTACCTAGTTCAGTACGGAACTCAGCTAGTTCCATCAGAAACAGGACTGTCAGACACACTCATTCAGATAATAGTACAATAGTTATGCAAAACCTATGTTATTAGTATTCAGATTCAGTATTGTCTTGATCTCAGATACAGTTCACGTTTTCATGCATGTATTCTCACGTTCATAATATTCGGTCAGCCAGTATTATTCATGCATATAAACCCTTGCATTCAGCCTACCTCACTTGAATACCAGTATATTCAATCGTACTGGAGCATTTGCGGTATGGTGTTTTATACCATAGGTTCAGAAGCACGAGCTCCAGAGAATCAGTAGCATTCCAGTCTCAGCAGTGAGTCCTCATCCTTCAAGGACACGATCATTACTTTATTATGTCATTGGTTTATTTATTTCAGTAGCTGGAGTTAGTTTGAGACATGTCCCATCAACTCCTTATTCAGACAATTTAGGTTTAGAGGCTTTCAGACTACAATATGTTCAAACAATTTATTTTAGTTCATGTTTTGGTATTGATACACCGCACTCTCCTATAGTATGTTTTATCTGTTTTGAACCTTATGGCATGTTCCAGTCTATTATTTCTGCATTTTACATGATGTCATACAATATATAGGTACAAATATCAGTCATGGGTTAGCTTGTGGTCCTTCAGAATCATGAGCACCGTGTAGCATTTCGGGTACCAGATTCAGGGCATTACAATAGGCTAGAATCTCCAACATCAAATATTCCATTAGTTTTGACAACCTAAATTGTTTCTCTCTTTTTTCGCCATGATTTACTGTTACAAGTCAAGAAATAACATGAACAATTCATACTCAACAGAACACAAATGTAAATTAGCAGAAGCCTATAAACTCTACATATACCATAGAAAGCGGCAGTAAAAAGAATATTCAAAGATAATAGAAAAACTGTAATGAGCCATAAAAGTATTTCTTTTATACAGGATCTGCCCAATTACTACAACATCACAAAGAAATAAGAAAATATCAAAAGCCAAAACAAGCAACATTAGCTATTTAGCTATCAAAGTTTCTTAATACGCTAAAGTCCCTCATTCCTCCGCCTATCATAATTTATAAACATGGCATGAGCAATTGCATCTCTTTTTGATGACCATTGTCTAGCTTCTTCACGCCTTTCTCTTTATGTTTGATAGCTTTGACTTCCTTGAGAATTTTGAGTAATTTGAACATTTTGAGGTTGAATTACTGCTTCAACATCTACTTCTTGTATTATCATGTTATTTGGCTCCAAATAAATGATGTGATTATGTAAAATGTACGATGCTAATACCACATTCACTTGTGTCTTAAAGTTCCCAAAAGGTTCATTGTCAATCACACGAAATCATCTCTTTAGAATAGAAAAGGCATATTCAACCTTGGATCTCAATGATGCATGGCGAATATTGAATAGTTATTTTTCATTTTGGGGAGGACAACCACTATACTCTTGCAATTGATAGAGTCTTCCATGATAAGGAGGAATAAACCCTTTACGAAGTCCATATCCCACATCTACAAGATAGTATTTATCTACAAAGTCAAACTAAAGTTAATTAATATACATTGTTCACCTACTTTTCAAATAAACTACTTTATATTGAATAAGATACCTTTTGGGATTTGGAGACCATGTGGTCTCTCCAATGAATCATTTAATATACGAGAATCATGTGCAGATCCTTCCCAACCAGCAAGCACATACGTGAACTTCAAATTAAAGTTAATGATAGCTAATACATTTTGTGTTGTTGTGCCTTTTCGACCATAAAATCTATTTTGTTGTTCAGTAGGAACAAATGCAAGCACATGCGATCTATTGCTCCTACATAATCCTATATATAACTTAAGTTAATAATATGTAGTATTTTTAATGAAATGACTTAAAATATAAAATTTTAGTATGTCACTTATGGTAAACCAGGGCTAATATCAATGGTTGTTCATTATCTCCGATTGGATGGTTCCATCCGATGATTTTATAAGAATTGGATAGAGCTTCAAAACTGCTTAAAGCATAGTGTGAAAACATCGATGAATAAACTCGATTGACCTATAAAAGTGTGATCCAATCTTCCGAAATCGTTCATTAAAACCAACAATCTCTAAAAATATCAATACTTATTCTTGAATAGACATATTTTTTGGTTGAACAAAATAAACGATTCCTTCTAAGACCATTGCATAGTTCATAAAATGCATGCTTACTCATTGTTATCTGACCTACACAATGAACATCACTTCCATTTAAAATACTATTCATGTAAAATTCTCTTTCTTGATCTTTATTAACATATGGTTCTCTAGGAATGCTATTTCTTGTTCGTAGGCAACAATTATTGCAACTCCGACAGCTAAAACAGATGTAGCTTCATCTCCAATTACTGCATCATCTTCATCTTGACTAGTCGAACCCATATGTTGTATTGACCAATTAATTTTGTTACATTTCATTTACTATATACAACAACAACAACATACCCGGTATAATCTCACAAAGTGGGGTATAAAGAGGGTAAGTGTACGCAGTCCATATCACTACCTCAAATATGAAATAGAGAGGCTGTTTTTGATAGACCCTCGTCACAAAATAAAGTAATTTAAGTTCAAAATTCAAATCATCAAAAAGAATACAATTTTTATTAGTTAGGATAAAACAAAAAATGGATGAATCAAGAATGCATTCAAAATGGACTTATTGATCCGAATGATCCTAAAGGGGCAACTGATACAGTTCAGTAATGCCATTTTGTTTGACATAAAGTTTTATGCACTAAGCTTGCCGGGACCTTTGCAGTAATAGAAGAGAGTCATGATTCTCAGTTTCAAGTCGTACAATTAAGTAGAAAATAAGCCATTCTGTCAAACTACTCAAAGCATTTCATAGCATTTCTGACAAATAAGCCATTCCGTCAAACTACTCAAAGCATTTCCTTCAAACAAGTCATTCCATCAAAATACTCAAAGCATTTCCGTCAAATAGGCAATTCCGTCAAATTACCTAAATTTAAATTTTTGAGAAAAATTGAACTCAAATCCGAAATTCAAATTTTAATTTTTGAACAAAATTGGCCTCAAATCAAAAACCCAAACAAGCAAAAGAGAAGAAATTGAAGAATTTTTTTACCAAGCACCAGAAAAGAAATTAGTTATGGACATACCTTTGAAATTCTTGCAGTGGGGAGAAGAGATAGAGGGGTGAACACCCTAAATTGAAGATGACGATGATCTGCTTGTGGGTTACCTATTGATTTTGTTGGGGCTGAAGTAGAAGATATAGGCGTAGCTCTCAAATGTTTTATCTGGAAAATGACTTCCCTTGACTTATCAGGGAAGTCATTTTCCTTCAAGTGAAGGAAAATATGTGCTTTTGGAAAATGTTTTCTAACTAGTTTCTTATAACAAAACAAGAGAAAATGGGAAAATGTTTTCTAGAAAATATTTTCCATCATACCAAACACACTCTTAATGGAGAAATTGGATTTCTTGGAGAGAAAGTTTGAGCTTTAGGTTTTTTCTTTGAGAGAGAATGGATGAAATTGGGCATAAAGTGCTTAGAATGTGTTTAATTCCTTATTTTGGATGAATTGGGGCCTTGGGAATTGACCAAAATGCCCTTTTTAAACTTTAAGTCAGCACTAAAAAATGGAATATTTTTACCGATTTGGTTGGCCATCGTGATGCGCCACAATCTCGGTGGCTCACTAGAAAAGGACGAGTGGGAACTGGGCATTCTCCGTGACGCAGAGCTATCGCAGTGCCCTATATTTGTGCCATTTTGGCTACTGGCGCGATGTGCCACCATCGTGTCGGGCTACTGGTTTTTGATAAATGGGAATTCAGGCTTCTCTATGATGCGGGGCTATCGTATAGGGCCACTGGAATTTGATGATTATTATTTTACCCTCCTCCGTGATGTGCCAAGTGCCCAGGTGGCACATTGCCAACTTAAAAACATCATAAATCTTCACTGAGTGTTGGAATTGGGTGAATTTGATATCGATGGAAAGCTTATTCAATTTCTCACACAATGAAAAGTTGAAATGTGGAAAATTCCTCATGAAATAAAAAGGGATTCTTTTTAGAAGCTAATCCTTGACTTTCTAGAGACAAAATTAAACTAGGAAAAATATGGGGTGTTATAGATAAGAACTACACATATCAGACTCAACCTCCCAAGTAGCCTCATCTATAGGTTGATATCACTACTGAACCTTAATTATAGGGATAACTCTAGAGAGCAACCGCCTAACATCCTTAGCAAAAATGGAAACCGGATCCTCAACAAAGGATAACTGCTCATTTCACTGAACTACCAACAAATGACATGAGACTCATCATGAATATAGAGATGAAACATAGAAACACGAAAAAATAGATGAATAATTGATAGATCATAGGGCAAAGACAACTTATAAGCTACATCACCAATAGTCCAAAGAATCTCAAATAGACCAATATACCTGGGGCTAAGCTTGCCCCTCTTCCCAAACCTCATCACAACCTTCATGGGTAAAACTTGAAGGAAAGCACGATCACCAACACCAAATCTCAAGGCACGAAGTCTACAATCAACATAATACTTCTGCCTACTCTGAGCCGTTGTAATTTTATCTTGAATGATCCAAATTCTATCCATAGACTCACGAAGCAAGTACGTACCTCAAGGTCGCACCTATGAAACATCAACCTAACCCTATGGGGAGAAGCAACGCCTACCATGCAATGCCTTAAAAGGAGACATATCGATAATGGAGTAGTAACTATTATTATATACAAACTCTGCTAAAGCCAAATGTTGCTCTCACTGGCCACCAAAATCCATCATGCATGCACAAAGCATATACTTCGAAACCTGGACAGTACGCTCTGACTGGCCATCAGTCTGGGGGTGAAACATTGTTCTAAGATCAACCCGAGTACCCAAACCATCCTGAGCAGTCTTCCAAAAGTGAGGTATGAGCACAAATTCTCAATCTAAAATAATAGACACCAGCACACCATGCAGATGCATAATCTCATGAATATAGATATGGGATAACCTCTTAGCATTGAATGAGACCTGAACCGAAATAAAATGAGTTGACTTGGTCAATCGATCCATGATGACCCAAACACTGCCAGAACCATGAGATGTATGAGGCAAACTAATCACAAAGTCCATGGTGATCCATTTCCACTTCCGTTCGGGAATGAGTAACCTCTGAATCAATCCACCAGGTCTCATTTGCCCAGCCTTCTACTGATAACATAGGAAACGAGCCACAAAATTTGCTATATCTCACCTCATACCACCCCGCCAGTAGTTCTACCTCAAATCATGATACATCTTAGTCCCACTTGGATGGATAGAATATCTAGAACAATGGGCCTCCTCCAAGATCAACCTAATCCAATAACCCACTCTTGGCATACAAACACGGCCTCCAATCCTAAAAACTCCATCTGAATCAAGTGAGTCTTCCTTTGCCTCCCTACTAAACACCTTATCTCAAATCAATCTAAATCCAATATGATTAAACTAATAATCTTGAATCTGCTCTATCAAAGAAGATCCTAGGTGTCAAAATATTAAGTCTAACTATCTGGTTAACTAAAGACTGAATCTCTAAGGCCAAAGGCGTCTCCTGGATCAAAAGATGTGCCAAGCTACCCATGCTAGTCAACTTTTTGCTCAAGGCATCCCCAACCACATTAGCCTTGGCTGGATGGTAGAGAATGGTCAAGTCATAATCTTTAAGCAACTTAAGCCAACAACGCTGCCTTATATTAAAATGTCGATAGGTGAAGAAGTACTGAAGGCTACGATGATCTTAGACAATGAACTTTATGCTAGTAGTGCCTCTATAACTTCAAAGCAAAATCCATCGCACAGAACTCTGAATCATAGGTAGGATAGATCCTCTAATGAGGATTCAACTGACGATACGCATACGCAATCACCTTGCCCTCTTGCGTAAACCCAAAACTTGACCTAACACCTGAAGCATAACAAAAGATGGTGAAACCCACGCCCTCCTTGGACAAAGTCAAGATAAGAGATGAAGTCAAAAATCCTTGAGCTCTTGAAAGCTCGTCTCACAAGCATCAGACCACTGAAAAGAAATCTTCTTCTGGGTCAATATGGTCAATGGAGCTGCAATGGATGAAAAACCTCAACAAGACACCGATAATAACCTGCCAAGATAATAAAACTCTGAATCTCGGTGGGTGAAGTAGGTCTAGCCCAATCACGAACCACTACAACCTTGGATGGATCAACCATAATACCTTTCTTAGTTACCATATGACCCAAGAAAGAAACAGACTCCAACCAAAACTCACACTTAGAGAACTTAACGTACAACTTCTTATCCCTCAATCTCTGAAGAATAATCCGCAAATGCTCTTTAAGCTTAACCTCACTCTTAGAATAAACCTAGATATCATCTATAAATACAATAACAAAAGAGTCAAGATATGGTCGAAACACCCAATTCATCAACTCTATTAATACGGCAGGGGCATTAGTCAACCCGAAGGACATGACCAAGTACTCATAATGACCATATCAATTTGAAAAGATGTCCTTGGAATATCTGAAGCCGTAATCCTCAACTGGTGATAACCGAACCTTAAATCAATCTTCAAAAACACCATAACACCTTGAAGCTGATCAAATAAATCATCAATGAGAGAAAGAGGATACTTATACTTAACCGTCACCTTATTTAACTATTAATAATCAATACACATCCGTATAGACCCATCCTTTTTTTTCACAGACAAGATAGGCACACCCCAAGGTGAAATACTTGGTCAGATAAATCCTTTTTCCAACATCTTCTGCTACTGATTCTTTAGTTTCTTTTACTCTATTGGGGCCATCCTATAATGAGAAATAAAAATGGGTGTGGTGCCTGGCTCAATATCAATAGAAAAATAAATATCTTGATCTGGAGGCATAACAGGCATGTGTGCAGGAAACACATCTATAAACTCATAGATAACATGGACAGAATCCAAGAAAGGGGGCAATACAACACCGGTATTACAAATATGATCCAAGTAAGATAAAAATCCCTTCTCAACCAATTTATGAGCCTGAACTAAAGATATAATCCTCTTAGGACCCGAATGAAATGAACCCTTGTAACGCCCCAAGAACTTGTCCCAAGATGTCACACGGTGATTAAGGCCACACGTGGCCTCAAGCTAACCCTCTAAGCCTGTCATCACTTTCAGAACTCACTATAACACTAATCATTTTAAAATAGGGAGGAATAATCATGTCATGAGCATATTATGATATGAAGAAATACTGTCCTATACAAAAAAATACTGAAAGTTTTGTACATACTGGTACTCTAGTCTGACAAAGCCTCTACTATAAAAGACTGAGGAGCCATTGGGATAGATCCCCAACTGACTCGCCTGAACTGAAACTGACTCGCCTGAACTTAAAAGAAACAATCGTCTACTATCAAGGCAAAAATTAGGGACATAGGTCCTCGAACCATGAGGACTCACCAACTATATGAATGTAGATGGAGGTACTCAAAGATCACTATCGCTGTTGCGACTGAGCACCTGAACCTACATCACAAGAAAATATAGAACATATAAGAGTATGGGAATCAGTACTTGGGATTGTACTGAGTATGTCAGGGTGTATGCAATAATTTTAAACAATACCATAAATGTAAAATAAAGTCATGCATGCTGACAATAATGACTCTCTTCACTTGAATTTCCTGAAATATAATTTCCATAAATCATCGATAATAACACATGCTTCACAAATCACATAAATCATTGGACCAACTCAAACTCTTTAACTCATGACTTAGAGTGACTCGGTAACTTATGAAACTTAGACTATTATGGACTTGGGAGTTTCTTATAACCGACATAAACCATATGATCCGCATGGAGTCCAATGTTTTACCCTCCTAAGGAAGGAACCCCACATTGGCAGGAGCATTATACTCTTGCTAGGGAGTATAACCTCAAACTCATCTCTGTGATCACAAACTCGGCTCTTTGGCCCTTAAATCTCAATCCTACAGTGGCACGTAGTTTTGGAGAAGTAGGATGCGCTGAACCCACACTTCCCACTCGGTGCTAAATACTCCTCCCATACTCAGCTCAGAATGTGTTAGGAAATCCACCTTAATCAGCTCAAGAGTCTATCATGAATGCCAAATCATAAATAAATTATATACAACTTGTGGATTCCTAAATCGACTCAAACTCAAACAGTCTTTCTCAACATCAAGTACACTTGATTATCAAATCTTATCAAGTATCAAAAGCTTCAAGAAAACATCATAGGACTCATTCTTGACCCTCAAGCTCAATATCGATATATATTCAATACTCAATCTTCTCATGGAAAAGCATAACTCATGACACTTATCTTATATCACTTAGAAATCATCAATACATAATAACAAAATACAACTCATGGCATAAATTCTCAATTTAAGAAATATGCTGGTAAAATAATCATAAATATCAAACTTAATCAACTCAAATCCCATAAATCATAAATAAAGAAATTTGGGTGTAAACCCACTTGCAAGGATAATGAAATTCTAATAGTAAAAATCAATTCTTTGGGCACAAGAATGAAAGGATATTCTTGTTCAAGCCCCACATACCTTGAATTATAATTTTAAGATGAAAAGACTTGATTGGAAACTCTTCTTCACACTTTTGAGATAAGTTTCTTGATACCTTTGACTTAGAGAACTTCATTCTTGAACAACTTGGTGAAATATATGGAAGATTCTTGAATGTTTTTGGAGAAGATTTGGATTTAAAATTGGAGGAGAGAAACCCTAGCTCTAAATATTTCTTGGAAAAGATTGGGGAGAAAATGAATTGCTCTTCTAGAACTGTAGATCAAGTTTTGACCTTGGCGCGACGCGCCATGATCGCAAACCTTCACTAGATTTGATATTGGGAAACTGTTCAGTGGTGAGACGCGGTGAAATCATGTTGTCACCTTGGTCGTGACCTAGAAGGGCATCACGATGCGGTGGAATCACATTGGTGCACTGGAATTTGGCAATCCTAATATTGTGCCTTGACACGATGCTCCAATATCGCGGAGGCTCACTGGAAAATGACAATTGCCACTTTGGCTGACTCCGTGACGCGCTAAAGTGCCAGGTGGCACACTGTCTCACTAAAATGGCTTTAACTCTTCACCCGAGGGTTAGATTTGGGCAAATTTGGTATCGACAAAAAGCTTATTCAAATCTCTATGTGATAGATAAATTAGAGAAATACAACACGGTTTAAACATCATTCACCTTGGAAGTCGTCCATATTTACTTCAAAAGATGGATTCAGGCTTAAGGAACGATCAGGGTACTACACCCTTCCAAGTTATCCTTGGCACACCCAGTGAATCTAAAGTTATAGTCTTAGCAAAACAATCTATTACAGTATGATAAGGAGCCAACCACTCTATTCCTAAAATAACATAAAAATCGACCATTATAACACAAGCAAGTCTACCAAAGTCTCAAATCTAACAAAAGTCACAACACAAGATCGGTGCACCCGATCCACCATTAAAGAATCACCTCTCAAGGCAGATACATGAATAGGCTGGAAAGAGGATCACTAATTGAATCAAAACCCAAAGCAAAATACATATAGGAGAACTTCGATTTGGGATCAAATAATACAGATGCAGGTCTAAAACAAATAGGGATAATACCTTTAATCACAACTTCAAAAGCCTCTTTCTCAGGTCTAATACCTCCACAACCCCTACCATGGGCTCCACTACCTCTGCCTCTCACATCTCTAGAATAACCCCTTCTTCTGATAGCTGAAATAGGAGTAGCTCTAAACATACATCGATGATAGTCCTTGACCACATGATCAGTCTTATCACATACATAGCAAACTCTAAACTTTCCCTGACGACTACCCTACGCTTCTAAACTAGAAAACTCACGGGAACCTCTAAAGTCTCTGTCCCGAGGAGTCTAACCTCTGAACTTACCAAAATAGTACACCCTCTTGGCCCCTCCCTGAGATACTTGAGAAATATCCTCTGTCACCTTAGCATGATCTATAGTTCTATGAAAAAAACCCCCAAATACAACTATCTTAGATGTGGCTTATTGAATAGCATGAGACATGGAAATTTAGCTGGCTGAGATCCACCTAAGGAGGTGACACAGATGATGGCTTAACTCCTAATCTCAAAACCCCATAGTCAGATATCAACACTGAAGGTAGAATAGTACTCAAGGAATGAGGAGTACCCAATACAGAAGATGGTACTATAAGAGGATCCACACTAGTGGCTGGAGGAACACCCGACATAACAAAAGGATAACCCTCTAAATAGATCAACAACCGCACCAACAACCCCTCCAACACTAGGGTGGATGAACTCTAATAAACTGGGGCAGAACTCATACCTCCAACAGGCGCAACTCTGGGCTTAGGGGAAAATCCCCTAGCATTATTCCTAGACTGGGCTGATCCATGGGCTCGTTTACCCCCTCGAGTTCATCCACAACTCGAGGTTTACCCTCTAGGAGAAGGCTCTGCATCTTAACTCTCTGGGGACCTAGATAACACCATCTGCACAAAAAGAGTGAAACACAACTCTGAACACAAGGTATGAGAAATATTCACACAATAAAGAATAAAATGAGGAAAGATTCCTAAAGACATCCTATAGCCTCTAGAAGATAGATACGAATGTCTAGTTACTGATCTGCATGATTGTATTAGACATCCCATACTTACACCATTAAGACTAATAAAACCTAGCTGCTCTGATACTAATTTGTCATGACAAAGAAAATAGGGGTCATGATGCCACTTGTCACAGCGTACCTTGACAAGTAAGCCTATCACCCAAATTGATACAAAAAAAGGTAACTAGAAATACCCCAAAGTAAGCTTCTAGAACAAATCCAAACCATACAAGTATCATAACAATGTGGAAAGAACTTATCCAAAATACCAATCATGCCAAAAACCAAATGTCAATAGTGTAAGAACTACTAATACAATCTAGCAGTCAAATACATCAAAAAATAACCATGAACAAATAATATCTATCTCCGAATACTAACAAAGACATAACTACTGTAGAAAGATAGAGGTGAACTTCGGACGCTTGAATGTCCAACTATTACCTTGGAAGATCTATAAATCGCTTGAGTCAAGTAAGATGAGGTGCACTCAAGATTGAACCTGTACCGAAAGGGCACAGTAGGCATGAGTGCGGTCCACTTGTACTCAGTAGGTATCATAGGCCAACCAAGAAAAGTAGTAAATAAATCATACAAAATATACAGTAAGGGTACGTCACTTACAATCAGAAAATATCCTACCACGGTTGCCCACACTGGTTGCACTAACATTTAAAATATATCACATATATTGAAATATCACAACAAGATAGAACAAAAGTATGCATTATATCACATATAAGTAGAACAAGAGGGAACATGCATATACAAGATCATCAAATACAAGTAAAAAAAGATAAGGCAATTATATAAATAGTAAGTAAATATGGCAATAAAACACAATATAAACATAGTAAAGTAAGTGCAATGTATATGGTGATGATGATGATGCACGAGGTCATAGAACAACCTACGTGATTATCTCACAATCCCCGTATACACCTATGGAGGTAAGCCTTCCAACGTAGGACCCATGGGGGATTCATTAACTCGTATACAATTCTCATATCTCATATTGCCTCCCCGGCCCATCTATTGCAATAGATGACCCACCTGGTGCAATAAATGGGTTAGCTATTGGTAGCAATCAAATTAGTTGCAGGACCTAGTTTGATTTCTTACAACAGATAATAAATCTATTACAATAAGTGGGTCATTTATTGGAAGACGTATTTTAATTTATTCTAATAGATGACCCGTCTATTGCAACAGATGGTCAGTTGTTGGAAAAAATCAAACCAGGTCATACTATTGGATTGAGTTCGTCCAACAGATGGCCCATCTATTGCAATAGTTGGGTCATCTATTGGAAGAAATTAAAATAGGTATTCCAATAGATTACACACTTGTTGGCCAATACACCACCTACACCACCACCAATACCACCTACAACACCACTAACACCAACACCACCAATACCAATAATATGAACAACATCAACAACATCCATAAAATAAGAAACAAAACAAACACACCAGAACACAAACAAACAACAAACAAACAAATAAAATAATAAGAAATCATATTTCACTCTGAAAAGAAACTAACTAAAGTTCACCTACCATAAAGAATAACTAGGACAAAAACTCGGTTTTTCTTGGGTTATTTATTTTTTAGCATAAAAACTCAAAATTATTAATCCATTCTTGAAGATAATACAACTAAAGGTCTTATTTTTCATCACTAAATAAAAATCCCTAATTTAAAAAAAATAAAATAATAAATATTGAACTCTACCTTCAAAGAGAGAGAAAGTTATGGATACAAGGAAGAAGAAAGTCAAAAATGACAATTGATGTGGTAAAAAATAGAAACCAAATCGATCTGTTGTGAAGGGTTTAAGTAATATATTGAAACAAGGTTAAGTAGTTGAGCAGATAAGAAGATGAAATCGTTTTTGATATTTTCAGAAACTGATGGAATGATTGAAATGAAATGATTGCATTTGACCTTTGTATAGAGATTAATTATTAGTGGATTGATTTGTATTTGGAAAAGAATAACAAGTTTTGAAAATATTAGTTTGGTCCCAATTGTCTTATATTAATTAATTTTTTAAAAGGAATTGTGATCCTTCCCTTTAGTCAAAACTAACTAAAGTAGTTAATTTGATGTGAAACTAATTTATATTAAACCATTCCTTTGTTAGTAATAAATAAAATTAATTTCACTAAAATTAGCTTTCATTTAATAAGTTCAATTACAACTTTAATGATTTCTTCCAATAGATGACCCATCTGTTGTAACAAATGGGTTATCTATTGGAAGAAATTAAAATAGGTCTTCTAACAAATGACCCACCTATTGCAATTGATGGGTCATCTATTTATTAAATGACATGAATTATTCCAAAATATGCTCCACAAGTTATAATAGATGGCTCATCTATTGGAATAAATCAAAATAACTCTTCCAATAGATGACCCACCTATTGTAACAGATGGATCATCTGTTGAAAGAAATCAAACCAGTAGCAGGACCTATTTTCATTTTTCCACTAGTAGCAGGACCTGCTTTCATTCTTCCAATAGATGACCCATTTGTTGCAGCAGATAGGTCATTTGTTGGAAGAAATTATAATAGGTCTTCCAATAGATGACCCACCTATTATAATATATGGGTCATCTATTGGTTAACTGGCTTGAATTATTCCAACAGATGACCCATTTGTTGTAATAGATGGATCATTTATTATAATAAATCAAAACAGATCTTCCAATAGATGACCCACCCGTTGAAATACATGGATTATTTGTTGGAAGAAATTAAAACAATCTTATACTAGTTTGCTTTCTTCGAACAAATGGACCATCTGTTGCAACAGATGACTATATTTGTTTGAAATTTTCAAACAAATATGTCATCTATTTCAACTAATATTGCATTTGTTGTAATATATAAATTTAGTAATCTATTTCAATTAATAAGTTCAAATCTAAGGATAAAATAAAATTCTTGAAAGATAATTGGTCATCAATTAAAATAAAATTCATACAAAAATAAATTCAAGCCTTCACAAATTATATTAAATAATTTAACAAATGAATGAGATATAAAATTATATGGGTACAAATGATAAATATTTATAATTTAAGTTTTAAAGCCAATATTTACAGAATTAAGTGATATAGATCTACTCAACGTTGGCTAGTTGTGCTTTATTTAGTTGTATGAAATTCGTCTTTGGTTGTGGGGGATATTCACCGTTGCTTACGTACCCTTTTTGAGCATTCACACTTCTACAATTCCATAAATGTGTGGCATACATTATACAAAGAATTTTGGCATCGACTCTATCATTTGGTACTTGTAATCTATCACTCAAATACTCGATGTAAGCGAAAACAACAATACCCAATCCCTATATTTATAAAAATTAGATGATACATATCTAATTAATATATGAGTGGGAAAATTTATGAGAATAAATCATGATAAATACTTACAGGCTACCACTGTATTATTGAGCAATTCCTTCAATATATACTACATCAAATAGATTACCCCATTAAAAATAGCTATCACTCATTTTATCCTGGTATGCTTCAATCATAGACCAATCAGTACGAATCTTTTGGTCCAAAAATCCACTCAAATAAAGGTAAGTAGGCAACATTATGGCTAGATTTTATACCTTAGATGACAACTTATAACATCTCTTTGCCGACATGGAGTCACAAACTCGGATGCGCCTCTTTTTTAGAACAACCACAACCAACACCCAATGAAACTCACCATCATAATTGACTGAGATGTACACTTCGTTGACCAAATTTCAAGGTAGGCTAGTTGAAGTACCAAAAACTATTATGATGTTGCTAAAATATTCCTCGTTATGAGTAATTTCTAAAAGTTTTTAATGATACCTTTTGTAGTTCTTATTGATGTATACTTTGAACAAACAATTGTCCGCCGTGTATCTGTATTGTTGTTGTGTTTGTAACTTGGCCTTCTTTCAAAGGTTGTAAAATATGATATCAATGTGCTACATATATTATAAAATATTATAATTAAGTAAAAGTAATTTATTTAATAGATACAATTAAACAAAAATGGACATTAATTGTAGTATTAATAGTAAGATAAATAGAATTTAAACCTCATCATTCCAGCGAATGTTGGGCTGTGACATCAATTATGACCAATTCTTCATTTTGGGATGTACAATAATAAAGTTGAACATATCAAATCCAAGACCCGATTATTTTGATTTGTAGTGGTTATCCTTATGTTTTCTGCATGTTTTATATGTGTTAAGAACATGTTTGTATAAGAAGAAGTTTATGAATTAGAATTTTTGAAAATGATTTATGTTATTACATACTTATTGGCATAAAACTTTAACATCCTATCGATAATTCATTCTAAATAAGTATTGAAAAACTGTATTGGAGCCTCATCTGATATATTGAACCGTTCAAATAAATTATTCTGACTTTCTTCCAAACTTTCATCCAAACAGACATATTTCACTTTTTCTTCCTCTTAGAAGAAGTTGATGGATTATGTAACACCTTAAAAATGGTCCGGAGATGTCACATGGTGCTTAGGACCACAAGTGATCCCAAGCTAACCCTTCTACTGGCATAAACCATAAGCAACTGAATAAAATACATACATCTAAATGAAATAAGTGAAAGATTACTCTTTTCTAAATCTTATCAATACAAAACTAAATTAAAATGAGTACAATTCTTCTTTTACAAACAAAATTGGAATAAATACCTTAACTCTACTAACTGTCTAGGAAGCCTCTACTAGTATTAACTGTAGGTAGCCGGGACATGACCCCCAACTATCCCAAATCAATATGACCGAATAAAGAAAATTATAATACTGGTCAAACTATATGACTTAAATAAGCCCTTGAATCAAGAGGACTCGTCACCTGCTGATTGGAAGCTATAAGCTGTCTGAATATGGTATGAGTGCTACAATTGAACTAATACCTACATTATGAGACAACGTAGCACATAGAAATATATGTTGATTAATACTTTGAGGATTTACTGAGTATATGGGGGTGTAATGCATAAGTAAAATATTATCTCATCATTATAATTTGTAAAATAATGCATGCTAAATGCAAATGACTAATATAAGCTGAAATATCTGAAATACTGTAAATAATAATCATGAGAAACAAGTCATGCTTTGAAAATCTAGTGATTCATAACATTTAGTTCTAAAAGTTGTACTTGTATTCTCTCTTTAAATCATGCTAAGTGTAGAAAGGACTCACTTTATAATCTAAAATTCTAATAGCTGAAATCTGAAGCTACTATCTTTCTTTAAAACATAATATGAGTAAAACTTTTGAGCCTTTATTCTTAGTTTTCTAAAAGATTTTCTGTTATTCTTTTTTGAGAAACTATTCTGAAAATCTTTACCATTAAGCTATGAGGAAAATACTTTATCTTAAGGATTTAAAACAATAGACTATTTTAAGAGTAGGGGACATATTTTTAGGAGGTTTTTCTCACCAACATACACCATGTGAGCGTCCATAGAGTCCCACGTCTTGCCCCCATTGGGTAGGGCTATTCTACCTTGCCATCGGAACAAAACTTCTTATCTTAAGTGATCACAATCTTAGTCATCCACATAGAAATGGAAATAAACTTAATCCTACAGTGGCACATAGTTCTGAGGCATTAAACCTTGGTAACATACCCATCTCGGTGCTAAATACTACTCCTATTCTTATGCTCAGCATCTAAAGAAATTCACTTAAAAATAGCACAAGGATTTACAAGAAAAACTAATTATGCTTTTCTTTCTTTAAATCTCAAGTCATATGAACAGTGTGGATTCTTTATCTTAGCTTAGGACCAAAAGGTCAAATCTTTATTGAAAATATGAGAATAATCTTATCATAGGGTGCTCATGGCACAAACAATCTTGAAATAGTAATCTTTAATTAGGGCTTAATGACCCATGCTTCAAACTCATGTAAAATCATAGCAAAACATCATGCTCAATATGGTTCTTGAAAATACTTCAACAATGTCAAAATAATAAAATCAAGAATCTTAATATCATGCATAAACCCAATTGGAAAAATTTGGAAAATCGCATTACACACATAATTATATGAAAATTGTCATGCAATTCAATATTCAATCACTTAAAATCTCATAAGCTTTTAAATAACAATAATGGGTAGAAACTCTAACTTGAATTTCATAGGAAATCATATAAAATTCAGTAATATTGGAATTAAAATAAGTTTTGGGCACAAGGACAAAAGGATTGTCCCTGTTCATAACCCTACATACCTCAATTAATGGACTAGATGCTAAGACTTGAATCCTCGATCTCTATTGATTCTTTGGAGATGAATTCTTAGAGTTCTTGTATTGGAAATCCTTAATCTTGAATTTTTTTAGAGAATTAATGGGGGAATTTGGATTTCCTGGGGAGAAAGTTTGATGATCTAGGGTTTTGTTTTCCTTGACAAAGAATGCTTTGATTTGGGAAAAATTAAATAAATAATGACTTGAGAATGATTTTAGAGATTAAATCCCATATCTGGACAAAATAAAATTATGATAAAAGACCAATTTAACCCTGGATGAAGCTTTTAATTTTTGTTGAAATTTTCTGTAATACGCACCAGGCGTGATGCGCCATGATCACGTCAGGCCATTGGAAATAGAAAACTGGAAACTGAGGTCTTGGAACGATGTGGAGGAATTATGGTGCCCTTTTGAAATGTCATTTTGACCACCAACACGACGCGATAAGATTGCGTTGGGCTACTGGATTTGATAAATGGGAAAATGGACCACTCCGCGATCCGCCAATATCGTGAGGTCCACTGGAATTTATGATCGCCATTTTTTGCCTTCTCTACAATGCGCTGAGAGTCCAGGTGGCACACTGTCAACTTAAAAATGCTCTAACTTCTCTACCGAGTGTCGAATTTAGGTGAATTTGGTATCGATCGAAATCTTGAAAATTCTATGTGCATAAAATAGTATTCATTTTTGAAGCTAAAGCTAGTCCTTGACATTCTAAGATCAAATTTAAGCTAATAAAAAGTGCATGGTGTTACAGATTTTCAACTGTGATAGTATGGTGTTCACAATAGCATATACTGTGACATCTACTTGAAAAGCTAAATTTTTTAATGCTTATGACAAATATACAAAAAAATGAAACATAAAAAGATACATAAAGTTATGCAATAGATGGGTAATATGTTGCAACAAATATCTAATCTGTTGTAACATATTACCCATCTGTTGTAATAAATTACCTATCTGTTACAACAAATATGTAGTCTATTGGAACCGATGATAAATATTTACCTTTTTCAACTCATGTTGCTCTCTTATGGCCCTTGTCTATTGCTCAACAGTGCAAGAAAGAGGAGTTGAAATTTTTTCTTTTTTTGATATTTGATAATACCTTAGAAATTGCTTTCTTTCTCCTCTTAACCTTAACATCTAATGAAGTGAATGGATCTGAAATCCTCTTTGATGGAATGACACTCCTCTTAGATGTCAATACCTTGACAATGACAGTTAGTGCATTAATTGAATTAATTACTCTATCATATTTTTTATTGCACTATTTACATATTCATGTATAACATAAGCTAGGAGGGCCAAGATATCCAAATTATTAACTAACCTTTTTATGTGAAAAATCTATAATATGCCTATTTAAAGATGGGGTATATCGACCATCAAAATTAGTAAAACCAATAAGATCATAGTCATGATCATTTTTGTTTCAAAAACTGTAAGAGGAGCATCACCCAACTTATCAACACCACCAACCCCAATATAAGCACCATCACCACTAACACCACCACCAAAACTCCAACACCATGACAATCACCAACAATAACTCTATCACTACTGCTAGCACCATTGTAACACCCTGGGTTTTAGTCCTTGAAAAAAATTCTAAAATTTATCCTGACTGTCCTGACTACAACTCCCTTGATGAGTCATAGGTAGTCATGACAGGTTGTAGGGACTTGGTCGTAACTTAATCAGAACAAATGGATTAGTATTTTGCTCTGAGTACGAGTGGCTCTCAACTAGTCGTCAAGACTTCTTACGGCTCATAAGGACCAAGTCCTAAAGTGTCCAGAAAGTTTGGCCCAAGATAATGTCTTTATTGTGACATGAGGCTATGAGTTTTAAAGACTTATGATGAGTCATTATACCCTAATAGTAGGGTTTCTAGTGTTTCATCCCAAATTGTTGTTGTCTTGAGTACGATAAGTGGTTACAGTTATTAAGTGTGTTTACGAGTTTATGGTATGAATCGTAGCCAAACTAATATGGGGTCTTGGTGGTTTTATCTTGAATATGACTCCTTTTGTTGAGTCGTAACATGTCTATATGAGTCATATAATCACCCATAGTCTCTAGCAATAAAGTTTTAGTTTTTTCATTAAGAGCACTTTAGACATTTACCCTCTACCCCAATTTTAACCCATGACCTAAAACCCTATTAGGGACCCCATTAGTATTGATAACTCACTAAAACACTTTTAAAACCTCTTATAAATTCTCCTAAGAAGCCATACATAGGGTTTTCAAGAAGTAGGTCAAGTAGAGCTTCAAGGGTTAAATTCTCTCCGTAATCTTGGGTGTTTAAGGCATGTTACTCTTCCCTCATTATTAGTTTGTTGAAATAATATGGTTTAAAGCATTTTTCATGAGATATTTATGATGATTTTGAAAACATGGGTTGAGGGTTTTTGTATAACTATTGTTTATGTGATGTTTCATATTTGTCACTATATGGGTTAAGTATAAATCGTGGTTTTAAATTAAATTGGATGCATAGAAATGGTGAATGAACTAGGGTCACCAACTTTGTTACTTTTGAAGTGGTTATGAAACCAACCCCATAATGTGAAATTGATATTTAATTATGAGAAATGTGGGAATTTGTAAAATTAAATCTAGGGGCTTGTGAATTCCCCCAAGTGAAAATAATTGGCGTGGCATATTTATGTTACCTTGTACGTGTAGTTGGTATGACGATACCAATAATTTATGCCTAAATATGTATTATTGTTCACTAAATGAGAATGTGTAATTATTGTTTTAATTGGGATTTCATAAGAGTTTTATAGCTAAGTCGTGAAAGTGGAGGTACAAGACACAAACACTGGAAACCACAGTTACCGACACAGGGTTTATATGAACAGGAGGTTCGAGTACCCCTTATTATTATTATCATATGATTAGTAGATTCGAGTCCCCCACATCTTATTACATGATTTGGTGCTCGTGTTACCTTGATATGCAGGGAGGTTTGTCCCCTATAGTGCATATGTATACCCTCTGGTTCGTGCGTCCACACACAATGGGGACCTATCAATTGGGAGAGAGCTGGACCCATATAGCCCCTGAGTGCCTTGTATGTTATGACGGTTGAGCTACACAATCCAGGTTAAAGTTTTAAAGTACATGTTAAGGCTTGTTCTCTATCCCGACATATGATATATATATATATATATAAATATGGTTATGTGCATTGTATTTTTAATATTTTGAATTGTTGATTATGGTATCATGTTATCCTTATCCCTGAGTTACATGTTAGTATTTACCCTACTAACCATCTTCGAACACTGTATCCCCATATGATGTAGGTTATAAAGGCAACTGTACTTTTTCTACACAGAGTTAGGTTGGTTGGCTCGATTCAGCGATTCTTTGTGTTTAGTGAAGTGGTAAGTTCCTATTCCTCAGAAGGCTTCGATATTTCACCAGCTTTTATTATTCGATTTGAGTTATTAGATACTTTCAATATCATTAACATTATCATTTTTATTCTTACTGTCATATGTCAGAGTCGGGGATACGTTAGAAGGTTTTGTTTAGATTACTATGGATATTGGGCAATTTTGGTTGGTTATTTGGTGATAGACATGTTTTAAATTTTCCTTAAATTTATATTGTTATATTTTTAGAATTCATTCGACATCAAGGATATTATGTTGTTTGGTTAGGTATGAAGGGGTGGTCTTCTTTCCAAGTTGGACTTAAGATGCCCATCATGGCCATGTCGATTTAGGTCATGACAAAGATGGTATCATATCCTAGGTTTAGTGTCATTGGGTTTCCAACAAATTTGTGTCAAGTAAAGTCTCATTTATAAGTATGTACATTCTAGACTTATAAGGGAGAGGTTACGAGGCATTTAGGAATATTTTCCTTTCTTCTTGTTTTCAAGCTATAGAGTCTAAGGTCTTAAATATCTCTAATCCTTATTTTTTGGCCTTTTAAATCATGCCTCTAAGAAGATCTAATAATCGTGGGAAATCTTCTATCCTGTTTGAGGAAAATATAGACGGAGCTCATCCAACTCTAAGAGTTTAGACCCAATCTACGGTCACTACTTTTGATTGCCTTGAGGGAGCTCCACTAGTTCCCCCTATCCCTCCCCAGGCACCCTAAGATGGATTGTCTAATACTGATTTTAGTCAGTTGATTCATCTTCTTACCTTGTTGGTGGCCTCCCAAACTGAGCGTCTTGGTTCTGTTGCTCCATCATCTGAAGCCACTAGACTTGGCCTATTTGTGAGGTTGAGTCCTCCTATTTTCACTAGTTCTAAGGTTGAGAAAGATCCTCAAAATTTTATTAATGAGATAGAAAAGACCTTCTATGTGGTGCATGCTTCTGATGTGAAAGAGGTAGAGTTTAAAGCTTATTATTTGAAGGATATGGGATACTATTGGCATGGAGAGTGGGAACAATTTTTGAATAATGATGCTGAGTTCTCCTTGTGGGATGATTTCTCTAGTGCTTCACTTTATTGCATCTTTCTTCAGGAGTTAAGGGAGGTGAAGACCGAGGAGTTCATGAACTTGATAAAAAGGCAAGATGTCAGTAAAGGTATATGCCTCAAAATTTCATAAGCTATCACGTTGTGATCCTAAATTAGTGTCTAACATAAGGGATAGAATGAGGAAGTTTCCTATGGGGTTGTCCCATGAGTTCATCTTTGAGAGCAAGGCTGCCTTGTTGAACAAGTATATGGACATCTCTAGGATTGTAGTGTATATGCAACAAGTGGAAGAAGTAAAAAAGAATTAAGTGAAACTGACTGAAAGGTAGAATAAGAAGTTTCACTATTTGGATTAGGATAGAGGTTAGCAACAGAGTGGTAGAGATGGTATAAAGTGGTCCAAGAAAAAGTGGGCAATTTTAGTTCCTACTCTACGGCTAGTTAGGTGATCATTATTCTCAGCATGATAGTGGATTTAGAGCAGCAGAACCTCATATTCAGGCTAGTGGGGCTCAGTCGATTCCATCGTATCCTCCTTGCATATTTTATGGTCAGGTGTACCATAGTGTTTATGAAGAAAAAAGGAACACGTGCTTTGAATATGGTTAGATTGGTCATATGCAGAGATATTGTCTTTCTAAGGTTGTGCTAGAGCAAATAAAATTCCCGTTGCTACTTCATCAGCTCCCACACTAAAAGGTGTTACTTTTGTTTCTTGCTCTGACACTGGTTGGAACTGTCTATACACTCTTGCTACTCACAAGGATTTTGATCCATCCATCAATGTTGTTGCTAGTACACTCAAACTTTTTTCTCGTGATGTATATTGTCTACTTGATTTGGGGTTTACTTTTTCTTATGTGACCCTTTATGTGGCAATATATGTGGTTTTGATCCTAAATGTATTTCAGAGCCTTTCTCTGTGTCCACCCCAATGGGTGACTCTATTATGGCTAAAAAAGCCAGTAGGGGTAGTGTGATGTCAGTCCATGGTAGAGAGACCTTGGTAGATCTGATAGAGTTGGACATATTAAAATTTGATATGATTTTGGGGATGGATTAGTTGCATTCATGCCATGCGTCTCTTGATTATTGGACCTATAGGGTTAGTTTGCATTTCCCTAGTACTTTGGTGATCAAATGGGAAGGTAGTTACCTAGTTCCTAAGGTAAGGTTAATTTCGTCTTAGAGCCCAAAATTGATTTCTAAAGGGTACCTCTATCACTTAGTGCATGTTAAGTATTCTAGATCCAAAGGTCCTTTTTTTGCATTCTATCCATGTGATCTGTGAATTCCCTGAGGTATTCCCTTATAATCTTCCTGGTGTTTCTCCCGACAGGAAAATTGATTTTAGAACTGATGTTCTTTCTGACAATCATTCTATTTCTATCCCTCCTTATAGAATGGCTCCAGCTAAGTTGAAAGAACTCAAGGAGCAGTTGAAAGATCTTCTGAATAACGGTTTTATCCACCCTAGTGTGTCTCCATGGGTTGCTCCCATTCTTTTTATACGTAAGAAGGATGGTTCCTTTTGAATGTGTATTGATTACCACCAATTGAATAAGGTGACCATGAAGAATAAGTATCCCCCTTCGCGGATTGATGATCTGTTTGATCAGCTTCAGGGTGCTAAGTTCTTTTCTAGGATTGATCTTCGACCAGTTTATTATTAGATTAAAATTAGCGAAATGGATATCCCTAAGACTGCCTTACGAACCTGGTATGGTCACTTTGAGTTTTTGGTGATGTCCTTTGGTTTGACCAATTCCCCAATAACTTTTATGGACCTTATGAATTGGGTTTTCTATAAGTTCTTGGATCTGTTTGTGATTTTATTTAGCGACTATATTTTGGTGTATTCAAAGTACGAGGTGGATTATGTCGATCAGCTTCGCGTTTAAGTATGGTTATGAGTTAGTGGTATGAATCATATCTAGACCAGTATGGGGTCTTGGTGGTTCTTTCTTGACTAGAACTCCTTGTGATGAGCCATAGTATGTTTATACGAGTCATATGGTGACCCATAGTCACTGTCAAAGAATTTTTAGTATTTTCATTAAGGGTAATTTGGACATTTCCCCTATACCAAAATTGTAACCCATGACCTAAAACCCTATTGGGGACCCCATTAACATTGTTAACTCAGTAAAACTCTTTCAAAAGATCTCTTAAATTTTCTAAACCAGCTTTACTTAGGGTTTCTTAGAAGTAGGTCAAGTCGAGCTTCAAGGGTCGAATTATCTCCATAATCTTAGGTGTTTTAGGATGTTACTCTTCCATCATTGTTAATTTCTTAAAACCATATGGTTTAAAGCATTGTTCATGAGATATATATGTTGATCTTCAAAACATAGGTTG
The DNA here is from genome assembly GCA_030864225.1 of Capsicum baccatum var. pendulum. Classification (NCBI taxonomy): domain Eukaryota; kingdom Viridiplantae; phylum Streptophyta; class Magnoliopsida; order Solanales; family Solanaceae; genus Capsicum; species Capsicum baccatum. The sequence goes on along the minus strand of CM061554.1, from coordinate 177,922,262 downwards.
AGGGTTTTTTTATAACTATTGTTTATGTGATGTTTCATGTTTGTACCAACATAGGTTAAGTTTAAATGGTGGTTATAAAGTAAATTTGATACATGGGAATGGTGAATGAACTAGGGATTATAATTTTCTAAACTTTTGACTTTTGAAGTGTTTATGACCCCAACCGCATATTGTACATTGATATTTAATTATGAGAAATATGTGAATTTGTAAAAGTGAACCTAGGGGGTCGTTAATTTTCCTAAGTGAAGATATTTGGTGTGGAATATTGATGTTACCTTGCAAGTGTAGTAGGTATGACGATACAAACAATGTATGCCTAATAAGTATTATGGTTCAATGAATGGGATTATGTGATAAATTTTTTAATTGGGATTTAATGAGGGTTGAGTAGCTAAGTCGTGCAAGTGGAGCTTTGAGATACCAACACCAGAGACCGCTGTTGCCGATGTGGGGGTCTATTTGGTCAGGAGGTTCGAGTCCCTCATATTATTATTATTATTATTATTATTATTATTATCATAGGATTGGGAGGTTCGAATCTTCCACACCTTATTACATAATTTAGTGATATTGTCACCTTGATATGCAGGAAGGTTGTAGTCCCCCATAATGCATATGTATAACCTATGGTTTGTGTGGCCACACGCACTGGGGCCCTACCAACTGGGCCTATATAGCCCGTGGGTGCCTTGTATGTTATGACGGTTGAGTTACACAATCCAGGCTAAAGTTTTAAAGTGCATTGGATTTTGAATGTTTTGAACTGTTAATCGTGGCATTATGTAATCCTTATCCCTGAAATACATGCTAGTGTTCACCCTACTAGCCACGTCTGAATGCTGTTTTCCCATACGATGTAAGGTCTGAAGGAAAGTGTACTTTTCATGCACAGAGTTAGGTTGGTCGGCTTAGTTTGTCAGTTCATTATGTTATGGTGAAGTGGTGATCTCCCATTCCTCAGAAGGCTTAGGCATTTCACCAGCTCTCATTCTTAGATTTGAATTGTTAGATACTTTCATTATCATGAACATTGTTATTTTATTCTCAATGTCATCTGTCAAAGTCAGGGACATGTCCTGACCAAGACTGATTTTGGTTATTTGAATAGGATGCTTTGTTTGGATTACTGTGGATATTGGGCGATGTTTGTCGGTTATTTGGCCAGTCTTTGATCGTTGGTAAAAGACAAGTTTTAAATTTTCCTTGAATTTATATTGATATATGTTCGAAATTTATCTGACATCAGGGATTTGTGTTGTTGGGTTAGGTACAAAGGGGTGATCTCTAATCCACGTGGAACTTGAGATGCCCGTCACGGTCAGGCCTTGGTTCGGGTCGTGACAACCATCAATAACAACATCAACAATAATCTCCCCCTCCCAAAGTGATTTTGTTTTAATGGTTGTTGGTCCAACCAATTCTTTTTTATTCTATCAATTACCTTAAGTTCGATAAAGTTTGCATGGACCATAAAGTAATAAAAAATGACATCTTCAACTCTTGATTAGTCAAAACAAGCCACTGATGCACAATCTAAAATAAATCAATACATATATTAGAATGATGACTATTATTTAAACAAATTATTAATTTAAATTAGACTTACTTCTTCCTTCGGGGGTTAAAAAGATCAAGAAATTTTACTTTTATTAATTATTTTTGGCCGACAACCATCTCAGGATTCTTGGTCATGAAACTTATCCTTTGTAGTTCACTTGTTTTTCTGAGTAAGAAATGGCTCTAAATGCCCAAACCTATAAAACTATACCAATAAATCAAAAGAAGTATTCAATAAAAAAATAAATAAAACATAACAAAAGGAAATCTTTACTATGAAAGCCCAGGGATAGCCATATAAGTTGACTGTATTTTGCATTAACGGTGTCAACAAATATTTAATATTCATTTTAAAGATTTCAGGACGCCAAGGATAGCTGTTAAATACCTCCTGATCCTCACAGAGCTTTATTAAATATAGTGGTATGTTGTTGTTAACCTCTCTCTCCCAAATTATATTATTTACAAACCAAACCAAGCACAATGAGTGTTTGTGCTTCTTTGAAAGTCTTTTATGTTTAAACTATTCTATCAAATCCATGTTTTTAAAGCTCGAACCAATAAGGGACAACAAGTCATCACTATCGCTTGACTTGCCTTTTAGTATGAGGGATGCTTTTTTTTTGTTACAATATGTATAGGTTGAGAAGAGGGATAATATTTTAGTCTAGTAACTATGGCAAATTCCTTCAAACCAAAACCAACTGGCATGCCACGGTAATTGATTTACACCCATCTATCATAGCTTTATTATCATACATAAACCTATATTTAAGAAGACAATACACCAAAGCCATTTGAAAACGAGTATTATTGTCCTCTGACAAATCAAAATATTGCCCAAAGCAGTTTTCCCTAAAATAAGCATCCAATTTTTATTCTCGAAGTATTTTTTTAAAGGTATCAAAAGATTTTCCATGACTGAATTTACTACACAATCACCAGTTAAATTTGTGTCACCATCACGTTGCATTCTCACAGGAAAACTATCAATACTGAAGGTTTTGACAAACTCTTCAGTGGAAGGGATATTAGGATCAATATTAGCATTTGGATCATGCTGACTTTCTGAACTAAATTCATCATCTATTTTGAATCTTTCCTCTTTTTCATGTTCATATTTTTTCTTCAACTTCTGATTGAGATATCACTTGTATAACAAGTTCATATCGTGGTGAATGTATCATGGCTACTTGACTTATTTATTTACTTGGAATTGATTCACTTTCTTTTATTTTGGGAGACATATTATCTAAAAACAAGAGGAAACTAAAAGTTATAATGGACTTATGCATTATTAAAAAAAGATAAAGTAAATCTAATAAGTACGACACTATAAATTAATAGTTCTGACATATCACTCATCTGTTGCAATGGGTTAGTGATATGTTGCAACAGATCACTCATCTGTTGTAATAGATGAGAGATCTGTTGGAAACAATAAAAACAAATTCAATACTGTTTTGATTTCTTCTAACGATTATCCACCTGTTGCAATAGATGATTGATTTGTTGCAATAGATCAATCATTCTTGCAATATATGAGTGATCTGTTAGAAGAAATAAAATAGTTTTAATATTGTTTATATTCTTCTAATAGATTACTCATTTGTAAGGATTTCATCTAACAAATGACCCATCTATTGGAATAATTTCTTTATTTTATCTATAGATGAACCATCTGTTGTAACACATGGCTCATCTATTGCAACAAAAGGGTCATCTATTAAAAAAATTAGAGGAAATCAACAACACAACACAAACAAATCAACACCACCAACACCGACACCAACACATACACACCAAGAATATCAACATTTACCACCAACACACTAACACAATAGTATAACACACACCCAACAACAACAACATTGTACTAATATAAACAATAAAAAGCTTTAAAAAGCACAACAAACACCAACAAATCAACAATTGTTGGATTTGGTCACAATAGATGTCCTTGAAAAAATTTAAAATTCAAGTTTCGCTATTTTTACAAAAATGTTTGTGAACACAAACTATAGTAATAATAAAACAATAATACTTCACTCTGAAAAGATACCATATTTACATCAATCATATTTAAATAAGAAATACTATAAATTAGGATTTTCTTGAGTCCCCATTTTATTTTTAAGAAACAAATATTAAAATGCTGAACCCATAATATAAAAGAAGTTAACGCAAGTTCCTATTTTTCTTCATACCTAAAAAACCCTAATATTTACCTATGAATGTCAAAAAGGAAAGATGAAGAACTCAAAGCATGTAATGACCTAAAAATTTGATGAAATATGTGAAATTTGTGATTTTATGTAATTAAACTATTTTGTCCCTTCCCATAATTGTATTATGGTATTTCTTGGGTGTGTGGATGATTTACACAGTTTTCAATGCATTTATGTGATATTGTGATTTTTAATGCACCCCAAGATGGGTTGTCTAATGCTGAGTTTCACTAGATGATTCATTTTTTTACCTTATTGGTGGCCTCCCAGACTGAGAATCTTAATTCTATTGCTCCATCATTTGTGGCCACAAGACTTAGCCAATTTATAAGGTTGAGTCCTCCTATTTTCACTGGTTCTAGGGTTGAGGAATATCCATATAATTTCATTGATGAAATGGAAAAGATCTTTCGTATAATGCATGTTTCTGATGTGGAAGGGGTAGAGTTTACAACTTATTAGTTAAAGAATGTGGCATACTAATGGTATAAAGAGTGGGAATAGTCTTGGGGTAACGATACTCAGTCTGACTTATGGGATAATTTATCTAGTACTTTCTTTTATCACTTTTTTCTTTAGGAGTTGAGGGAGGCAAAATATGAGGAGTTCGTGACCTTGAAGTAAGGCAGGATGTCAGTAAAGAAATATGCCTTGAAATTTCATCAACTGTCATGTTATTCTCCCAAATTGGTATCTAGCATGAGGTCTATGATAACGCTCAAACTACAGCTCTCATAATAGTGTAAGCGGTCGTGGTCAAATATAGAACCCAACTGGGTTGGGTATCGATCCCACAGGGAATAACCGGTCAATAAGTAAGCAAAGATTATTAGACTTTTGGTGCAAGTCTCGTAAAAGGGGGGATTTTAATATGCAAATAATGTAAACAAAATAGTAAAGTAGAAACAGAAAGAGTGTTTAGTAAGATGTTTAACCAATGAGAATTGAGAGTTGGGGTTATGTCCACCTTATGAGTTATACGTCTCTATTGGCTATGAGTTATGCGGAATTCAGACATGCATGTGCTTATAGAGAATTGTATTCTATGGTAAATCCAAGCGTCTTTTGACCTTAACAAGGACTATTTCATTTTAACTCTTTCGAGCTTAAAGCGTGTCTAACGGTACAAATTCTCCAAGAGGTTAATCCAGTTACGGCACTAACTTTTTAACAGGGGTTGGTGCCCTATTACCTTGACATTATTTCTTTTCTAGACATATAACTTTTCTTTCGAACAAGTTAATGCTATACTGGCGTATTCTATGCGTCTGCAGCCACAAAGAATTTAGATTAAGATGAAGAGAATAATGATATAAGCAACCTATGTGTCACGAATTCACAAACTCATAGCCTTAGATAGTATCTCATAAGGATTCCATAACCCTAACAGAGAAGTTTAGCTACTCATGAGTGCGATGGAAATCACAATAGACATTATCATTATACCACAATAAAGATCTCATGTGTAGTATGGTGTGGTATGGCTTTAGGCGTGAATTCCTTTTAGAATAGCTTTTCTCTCATTGTGGAAATTAAGAATTGAATAGATAAAGAGAATAAGAATTGAAAGTGTTGAAAAGATTAAAATTGTTCGGCTAGTAGAGGAATGAATTAGAAGTAGAATGAATAAAAATCTCTAGCAAAATAGGGTATTTATAACACCCATATCCTATTCCTACCAAGCTACTGCATTACTTAACCCAATCCTACTGGGTTACTACATCATTCTCCTAATCCTAATAAGTTACTGCTAGTCCCCAAAGTCTTTAGAATTGCTGTTTTTGCCCGAGACAGGTTTCCCATGCGTCACTTTTGGTCCTTGGCGTCCAAGGTTTCCCTTTCTTCTTTCGTGAAGCTTCCTTTGGCGTCACGTTATCCATAAAATGCTGAAATCTGCATCATTTATACCTGAAAACTTGTTAATCACGTTTGTTAGCTCAATTACAGGAAAAAGGACTAAAAGTGCATGAATTATATATTTTGTCCTCAAAACTTAACTAAAATATGGGTAAAATATAGTACTTTAGGCGTGTAAATTCGCCTATCATCAACACCCCACACTTAAGGCTTTGTTCGTCCTCGAACAAACTATCATGTCCATCTAAACATCTACTTAGGGTTTCACAGCAACAACATAAAATAGTCACCAAGACAGGCATAATAATCATTAACAAAGAGTAGTTTTCTGATCATTACTAGAAACAATTTTAACCTCTAATATAGACTCGTGATGATGGTTAATTCGTATTCAAAAGTTAAGGCACAAAGAATCATACAAGACTACCCAAAACTCATCAACCATGTGTGTATCACATAAGATATTACCCATAATCACTCACAAGTTTTGTATTTTTCGAAACATGGGTACAAGATTTTCCTTGCTCTCACTCTCACAAAGAATTCATATGTTGCAACTGATGACCATAGGCTTGCCCTTAGTGTAATGCTCCACTAAATATCAGAATGCTAAGCTTAGGATCAAATAGGTCTTTTACAGGTTGTAATGTAGGCTAAGGAATGGGTAGGACTATTTTGGCCAAAAATAGTGACTATGTTCCTAAGCGCTTTAATACATCACATTATGCCATTTATGCTTTCTTTCAAACAACCTTTCTACTTTTTTTTACTCTACCACCCTTTCTCACCTCTTTTGTTTTTCAATTTTGAACAGAATTAACTTTTTATTTTTCTTTTCCTTTTTCTTTTCATAACACACCTCTTGTGATAGCAATTATTTTTCATAACACATTCAAGCACCAATTCATTCTAAGGCACTATTCTCACCCAATTTCCTCTTATTTTGTCACATTACTTTACAATTTAAAGCACTTAGGAATTTGGATCAAATTATGGTCTTGAAAAAAATGGATTAGGCTTACATATGAGGTTGTCAAAGAAACTAGGCTAAAGGCTCAAAGGGGGTTATCTAGGATGATATCTATGGATAGATAAAATGAAGGTAAACAATCATAGGTTGCCAAAGAAATGCATAAATCATCTCCTAAACTCACACTCTTTATTTTGCTTTACATACATACCAGGCAAGTTCTAGCATCAGCCACAAACATAGAATATACTATCATCTCACACACACAAGGCAGATGGTCGACTTTATTGGAAGCAGTATAGACTCTTGACCCAACAGATGAAGGAATTAAACCACATAGATATCACACAGTGAGTCACACTTAGAGCCTAAACGTCTCAATAGTAATGATTTTATCACAGACTCTTGTCATAATACCATGCTTCCTATCAGAACAATTTTATGCAAAGTTTGTAAAAAAAAAAATTCCTAAAAAAAAAATTAAAATAAATAAACATAAATAAGAAAAACACACATAAATAAGCAAGTGTAGATAAAGAAGTATAGCATACAAATATCAGCACCCCACACTTAGACGGGACACACTGCCTTCAGTGGAAAATAAATAAGAAGAACCTGGTTAGTCGAACTCCTCCTCTATGTCTGGGGTCATACCCCCTGTGTCGGAATCATCATCAGAGTCGTCATCCTTAGAAGTTCCTCATAAGTTCCCCACTTGATTCCAAGAGTGCGTCTAGGTATTTGCAGCACGGAGGATTCAGCTTGCTCTTTTCTTCCTTTTTTCTTACCTTTCTGTGTGGTGGGCGCTTTTTCTTTTTCTTGTCGTCCTTTTTGTGCCATTCTACTTGGTTGATGACCTTAGATGATGTTCTTGCAAAGTAAAAGAGCAAAAGGAAAAGTTTTGAGAGTTTTGGGAGGCAAAGATGGTGCCTTTAGCTTTGCCTAGTTGAGCAGAAGGCATAACATAGGCCATGCCTAATGCTTTGCCTAGTTGAGCAGAAGGCTTTTGCATAGGCGGCGCCTATGCTATAGCATTGTTGAGCATAGGCGGCGCTTATGGTATGGCACTCTGGAATCCGAGAGCTTATGCCATAGCATAGGCCTTGCCTTGTTCGTAGCCTAGATTTACATAGGCCTTCCCTTGTTCTTTGCCTATATTTTCATAGGCAATGCCTAACCCATAGCCTTTTGCTTCTTCATTCCTAACTTACCACCTTCGACATGCAATACTTCCAAATTAAAATTTGAAACCAATCTCCTGCTTTACACCTCTTACACCTACATTTACTCAAAAACAACAAAAACGATTAGAACGATGGGTTGCCTCCCATCAAGCGCCTTAGTTTTGTTCGTGGCTCGACAAAATCCTAGGAAAACAAAATCAACAAAAACAATTAAAAACGATGGGTTGCCTCCCATCAATCGCTTGATTTATTATCGCGGCATGATATAGCTATCTCGATTACTTAGACTTCATCGAGATAGATGGTGGATCGTTTTCTGAATGGATTCAGACAACAATGAGGCTTACTTATAGGCATGCAATCTTCTTCGAGATGACCCTTATGCATACATATCTCAGGTGGGATACCAATTATATCATCAATAGTCCAACCCATAGCTCTCTTGTATCTCTTCAGAGCAGAGATGGGAGCCTCTACGTGCTGTTCTCCTAAATCAGCCGCAACACTTAACGGAAGTGTATTTTCACTTCCCAAGAACGTACACGTTAGGTGACTTGGTATCTCTTCTGATTCTAGCATTAGTGGTTTTTCAGTAGAAGTCTTCGCTGTTTGTGAAGGTTGATTCATGAGATCAAGGTCCAACTTCTTAGGAGCATGAGAATATGACCCTATTTCTGTTAGAGCACACATAGTTTCTTTATAATCTTTATCATCCTCATGCTCAACATTCAGCAGCGCAGCAGACAATGACTCAACAGTAAGCAGCTTCTCTATAGATAATGCTTTCTTATCCTCACAATGAATATCAGCTACAGAGAACACATCCATATCTCTCGGCTGCTTCATTGATTTGCAAAAATCAAAATGAATCACTTCATCATTCATTCGAAATAAAAGCTCATTATCTCTCATGTCAATAAGTACACTTCCAGTTGCGAGGAAGGGCCATCCCAAGATTATGGGAACTTTCGAGTCCACCTCACAATCCAAGATAACAAAGTCTGTCGGAAAGATGAATGAAGAAACCTTTACCAATACATCACATAAAATACCAACATATCATTTTACCGACCTATCTGCCATTACAAGCCTCATATTAGTTGGAGTAGGATCCCCCAATCCCAACTTTTTGTAAATAGATAGTGGCATTAAGTTGATGCTGGCTCCTAAATCGCACAATGCCTTAGCAAAATCCAATGATCCAATCGTACAAGGAATAGTGAAAGCACCAGGATCTGCTTTCTTCTGAACTAGCGATCTTGTAGCGATTGCACTGCAATGGTGAACATTATCTGCCGGCTCATAGCTCACTGCCCGCTTCTTTGTTAAAAGATCCTTCATAAATTTCGCATACCCATGCATCTGTTCTAGCGCCTCTACCAAAGGAACATTAATGGTAAGCTGCTTCAACATAGTCATGAATTTACTGAACCTTGTATCATCCGCTTTCTTCTTCAGTCTCTGCGTGAAACGTGGTGGTGGAAGAGGAATAGTTTTCTCCACCACTTCCTTTTTATCTTTCTTCCGATCATCACTCTTTTCAGGCTGTAGACGTGTAGGTGTAACGTCATGACCACTCTTGCTAGCTTCTACGACATCTTCACCATCAGCATCAATATCGTTGTCCGCTACATTGTGGACTGCTTAGTTGCCTTTGGGTCGACTTTACAACACCTTACCACTCCTAGTAGTAATATACATACATGATCCATCATTTCTTGGATTTTGCACGGTGTTGCTAGGTAAAGTTCCAGCCTTTCTTTGGTTGAATGCCGCAGATAATTGACTCAATTGTTGCTCTAGCTGTTTTATTGCAGTGGAATGCGAGTCAAGCAATTGCTTCATTGAGGACAAATCATTTATTACCTCAGTTACTCCCGTGCTGGTTGCCTCCACTCCTTTCAACAGCTTAGTCATCATATCTTCCATGGATATATTTGTGGAACTAGATGCAGCGGCGTCACGTATTCCAGAAGGAACATACAAACCACTCCTGTCAGTCTTATCCTTCCAACTACCTTGATCACGATCCTTGTTTCCAGATCTATCATAATAGTTCCGACCTTGGTTTCCTTGGGCATTGCCTCGGAAACCCCCCTGATTATTTAAGTAGTTAGCTTCTTCTTCAGAATTGGATTCATCTCTTCCTTTTGACATAACTGCTTTGACGTTTTTGGTCTTCCCTGATAATAAATGCTTAGTAAGAAGATTCATTTGTGTTTTCATGTGCGCTATATCCTGGTCATGCTCCTCTTCTCTTCGTATCTGTTCTGCGATCATGCCAATAGATATAGTAAGGCTTGCTACCTCCGAATCCCTGGTATGCCAAGCTCTACTCTACTTTGTCATACGATTTAGCATACCACTTGCTTCATTAAAAGTAAGGTCCATGAATGACCCACCTGCAGCATTATCAACCACTGGCTTAGTTACCGAATTCAAAGCTCTGTATAATATCTCCATTAAGTGGACATTGGTCATATGATGATTTGGGCACCGAATAAGCTTCTTATTGAACCTCTCCCATGTTTCATGGAGAGCTTCAGTTGGAAGCTATCGAAAATTATAGATCTCATCTCGCAACTGTGCTCTCTTGGATGGCGGAAAGAATCTTTCTAGGAAAACGTCCTTCAATTGCCTCCAATTCGTAATAGAATAAGGATTCAGCCCATTCAACCATAGAGTTGCCTCCCCAGATAGAGACAATGGAAATAAGTGTAGCCGAATTACATTCTGTCTAATGCCTGGATTGTCGAACGACTTGTATGTAGAAATAAAGTTGATCAGATGCATATTCGGATCACCGCCTGCTAGTCCACTAAATAATCCCTTGAGTTGCAAAAGCTGAATCATGGTGCTAGTGATATTGAACTTGGCTCTGGGTGCCAAGGGAGGAGGAATAATAGCTCCTGTGGCACCAGCTCCATCAATATCATCATTATCATCAAATGGTATTTGCACGGCTCGGTGTTCAGGCCCCAATCTCGCTTGACGATCTCTCCTCTGCATAGGTGCCGCCACCTCAGTAGTATGCCGTGGGTTTAGTAGCTCCTCATCGCCCAGGTCCTCATCATCAGGATTTGTTGTACGACCTGGGTTATCAATATTCTGTTGATGCACTTGAGCAGCTGCCAATGTAGCTAACCTAGCCTGCTCCTGTTGAGCAGCCATTCTTTCAATGTCATGTTGTGCATCCATCCTGTCAACAAAACCTGAATAGAACAAAAACAACAACTAAAAGTAAAAGTACGAGAGTCTTTGACCAAAGGGTCTCATAACTATCACAAACTTAGTTGACAACTGTATTCCCCGGCAACGGCGCCAAAATTTGATAACGCTCAAACTACAGCTCTCGTAAGAGTGTAAGCGGTCATTGTCAAATATAGAACCCAACTGGGTTGGGTATCGATCCCACAGGGAATAACCGGTCAATAAGTAAGCAAAGATTATTAGACTTTTGGTGCAAGTCTAGTAAAAGGGGGGATTTTAATATGCAAATAATGTAAACAAAATAGTAAAGTAGAAACAAAAATAGCAAAGTAAACAGAAAGAGTGTTTAGTAAGATGTTTAACCAATGAGAATTGAGAGTTGGGGTTATGTCCACCTTATGAGTTATACGTCTCTATTGGCTATGAGTTATGCGGAATTTAGACATGCATGTGCTTATAGAGAATTGTAATCTATGGTAAATCCAAGCGTCTTTTGACCTTAACAAGGACTATTTCACTTTAACTCTTTCGAGCTTAAAGCGTGTCTAACGGTACAAATTCTCCAAGAGGTTAATCCAGTTACGGCACTAACTTTTTAACAGGGGTTGGTGCCCTATTACCTTGACATTATTTCTTTTCCAGACATATAACTTTTCTTTCGAACAAGTTAATGCTATACTGGTGTATTCTATGCGTCTGCAGCCACAAAGAATTTAGATTAAGATGAAGAGAATAATGATATAAGCAGCATACGTGTCACGAATTCACAAACTCATAGCCTTAGATAGTATCTCATAAAGCTTCCATAACCCCAACAGAGAAGTTTAGCTACTCATGAGTGTGATAGAAATAACAATAGACATTATCATTATACCACAATAAAGATCTCACGTGTAGTATGGTGTGGTATGGCTTTAGGCGTTAATTCCTTTTAGAATAGCTTTTCTCTCGTTGTGGAAATTAAATATTGAATAGATGAAGAGAATAAGAATTGAAAGTGTTGAAAATATTAAAATTGTTCGGCTAGTAGAGGAATGAATTAGAAGTAGAATGAATAAAAATCTCTAGCAAAATAGGGTATTTATAACACTCATATCCTATTCCTACCAAGCTACTGCATTACTTAACCCAATCCTACTGGGTTACTGCATCATTCTCCTAATCCTAATAAGTTACTGCTAGTCCCCAAAGTTTTTAGATTTGCTGTTTTTGCCCGAGACAGGTTTCCCATGCATCACTTTTGGTCCTTGGCATCCAAGATTTCCCTTCCTTCTTTCGTGAAGCTTCCTTTGGCGTCAAGTTATCCATAAAATGCTAAAATCTGTATCATTTATACCTAAAAACTTGTTAATCACATTTGTTAGCTCAATTACAGGAAAAAGGACTAAAAGTGCATGAATTATATATTTTGTCCTCAAAACTTAGCTAAAATATGGGTAAAATATAGTACTTTAGGCGTGTAAATTCGCCTATCATTAGTCTAGAATGAGGAAGTTTACTTTTTGGGTTATCCTATGAGTTCATATTGAAGAGCAAGGCTGCTTTGTTGAACATGGACATGGATATTTCTAGGCTTGTAGTATATATGTAACAAGTGGAAGAAGAAAAAAAAGCAAGCAAAAATGAGTTAAAGGTAGAATAAGAAGTTTTGCTATTTGGATCAGGGTAAAGGTCAACAACAGGATGGTAGAGATGGTGAAAAGTGGTCTAAAAAGAAGTGGGGTAATTATGGTTCCTATTCTACAGCTAGTGTACCTTATCCAAAATAGTTGAGTGATCGTCGTTATCAATATGATAGTGGGTTAGAGCATTAGGAACTCAGGCTAGTGGGTTTTAGTCGGCTTTCTCGTATCCTTCTTGTATATTTTTGGTCTGGTGCACCATGTTGTTTGTGAAGAAGGGAGGAACAAGTGATTTAAATATGGTCAAATTGGTCATTTGTAGAGAGATTGTCCTTCTAAGGTTGCTTCTGGAACAAATAATATTCCTATTACCACTTCATCAGCTTTCACACCATAGGGTGTTACTTCTACTTCTGGCTCTGCCACTGGTTGGAACCGTTTGTACGCTCTTGCTACTCAATAAGATTTTGAGGTGTACCTCAATGTTGTTACTGGTACGCTCGAATTCTTTTCTCAGGATGTATATTATCTACTTGATCCTAGGTCTACTCTCTCTTATATAACCCTTATGTGTCAATCCATTTGGTTTTGATCCTAAATATATTTCAAACCCTTTCTTTGTGCCCACCCCGGTGGGTAACTCTATTGTAGGAAAAAACGTTTATAGGGGTTGTGTTATATTGGTCCATTGTAGGGAGACCTTGGTGGATCTGATAGAGTTGGGCATGTTAGAATTTGATATAATTTAGGGATGGATTGGTTGCATTCATGCTATGTGTCTCTTAATTGTTGGACCTATAGGGTCAGTTTCTATTTTCCTAATGATTCGGTGATCCAGTGGGAAGGTAGTTACATAGTGCCTAAGGGAAGGTTTATTTCGTATCTTAGAGCCCAGAAATTGGTTTCTAAATTGTACCTCTATCACTTAGTACATGTTAAGGATTCTAGATATGAAGGTCCTTCTTTCCAGACTGTCCTTGTGGTCTGTGAATTCCCCGTGGTATTCCTAGACGATCTTCCTGGTGAGCCTCATAATAGGGAAATTGATTTTGGGACTGATCATTTCACGAACATTCATCCTATTTCTATCCCTCCTTACATAATGACTCCAGCTGAGTTGAAAGAACTTAAGGAGTAGGTTAAAGATCTTTTGGATAAGGGTTTTATTCCCCTCAGTGTGTCTCCATGGGGTGCTCCCATTCTTTTTATGCTTAAGAAGGATGGTTCCCTTTGAATGTGTATTAATTACCGCCAATTGAATAAGGTGACAATGAAGAATAAATATCACCTTCTAAGGATTGATTATCTGTTCGTTGAGCTTCAGAATGCTAAGTTCTTTTCTAAGATTGATCTTTGGATGGGTTATCATTAGTTAAAGATTAGCAAAGTGGATATCCCTAAAACTGCCTTCCGAACCCAGTATGGTCACTTTAAATTTTTTGGTGATGTCCTTTGGTTTAACTAATGCCCAAAGACATTTATAGACCTTATGAATTGGGTTTTCGACCAGTTCTTAGATTTGTTTATCATTGTATTTATCGATGATATTTTGGTCTATTCAAAGAGTAAGGTGAATTAAGTCGATCACCTCTGCTTTGTGTTACAGACCCTAAATGATCAATGTTTGTATGCAAAATTCTCTAAGTGTGAGTTCTGTTTGAATGCTGTGACTTTTCTGGGTCACGTTGTTTTTAGTTAGGTTATCACAGTGGATCCATAAAAGGGCACAATAGTTAAGAAGTGACCTAGACCCACGACTCTAATCTACATTTGGAGCTTCCTAGGTTTTGCCGATTATTATAGAAGGTTTGTGGAAAGTTTCTCTTCTATTGCTACCTCATTGACTAAGTTGACTCAGAAAAAGGTGAAATTCTTGTGGTCTGATGCTTACGAGGGTAGTTTTGAGAAGCTGAAGGATAATTTAACTTCAGCTCTAGTCTTGACTCTGCCTGAAGGCACTGATGGTTTTATTATCTATTTTGATGCACCCCAGGAGGGACTAGGCTATTTTAATGCAGCATGACAAGGTGGTTGCTTGTGTTTTTAGACAGTTGAAAGTTCGTGAGAAGAATTATCCAACCTAGGATTTGGAATTGTTGGCCATAATGTTTGCATTAAAGATCTGGCGGGCATTATTTGTATATGGTCCATGTTGATCTTTATTTTGATCATAAGAGCCTGCAATACATATTTTACTCAGAAATAATTAAATCTCAGGCAAAAGAGATGACTCGAGTTGCTCAAAGACTATGATATGTCTTCACTATCATCCAGGTAAAGCTAACATGGTTGCTGATGCTCTTAGCAGATTGTCCATAGAAATCTTATCCTATGTGGATGAGGAAAAATAAGATTTGGTGAAGGATATTCACCATTTGGTAAATCTCGAAGCTCGTCTCTTGGATTCCAAGGATAGTAGTATGATTGTTTAAGTGGTGGAAAGGTCATCTCTTGGTGCTAAAGTAAAGGAGAAACAAGTGTTGGATCCTATTTTAATGCAAATCAAGAATGATGTAGGTTGGCAGAAAATGATAGTTTTTGAAATTAGTGGTGATGGTATCTTGAGGTACCAAGGCAAATTATGTGTTCCTGATGTTGCTGGGCTGCGGGGAAGAATTTTGGCCGAAGCTCTCGAGTCGCGTTATACTATTCATCTTGGTTCGACAAAAATTTATCATAATCTTAAGGAAATTTATTGGTGGAATAATATGAAGAAGGATGCAACCAATTTTGTGGCTAAGTGCATGGTGTGTCAGCAAGTAAAGGTAGAGCACCCGAGGCCCAGTGGGTTGAGTCAAGAGATTGAACTGCCAGTATGATGATGAGAGGTAATTAATATGGATTTTGTTACCCGTCTCCTGCTGTCTCGCCAATAATTTGATTCAATTTGGGTCATCATGGATAGGATGACTAAGTCTGTTCACTTTTTACCAGTGAGGACTAATTTCTCTTCCGAGGATTACTCCAAGTTGTTAATTGAAGAGATCGTGAAGGTGATTCAAGCTAGACTTAAGGCCACCCAGAGTCGATAAAAGTCCTATGCAGATGTGAGAAAAAGAGAGTTGGAGTTTAGTCTTGGTGATTGAGTGTTTATAAAGGTGTCCCCCATGAAGGAAGTGATGCAATTTGGCAAGAAAGGAAAGCTCAGTCCTTGTTATGTCGGTCTGTACTTGGTTTTGAAGAGGGTCGGTAATGTTGTATATGAATTACAGTTGACTTCTAGTTTGAGCTCCATTCATCCTGTGTTTCATATTTTGATGCCGAGGAAGTGCATGGATGATCCTTCGGTGGTTGTTACCTTAGAGGAGTTAGTTATTTTGGATTACTTGTCCTACGAGGAGGTCCCGATTGAGATTTTGGATTGGAAAGTCCATCGGTTATGGAAAAAGAACATGGCTTTGGTAAAGGTCCTTTGGAGTTAACAAAAGGTTGAGGAAGATAATTGGGAAGCCGAGGAGGACATGAAGTCAAAGTACCTATTCTTGTTTCCCATTCCGAATAATCATGCTTGAGGTATGTGTTTTCCTTAATATCTTTGTTTTCTTAGTTTTTTAAAGGAAATGGTCATTTCCTTGGCATATTTGTTTTCTGTCTTTGTTAAAGATAAGAGTAATGGTATGTGAAGTCAAATCATGCTAATAAATTCCTTTTCCTATCATTCGAGGACGAATGATCCTAAGGGGGGGGGGGGATTATGTAACACCTCGAGTTTTGATCCTTGAAAAAAATTCTAAAATTTTATCCTCACTGTCCTAACTATGACTCCCCTGACGAGTTGTAGGGAGTCATGACGGGTCGTAGGGATTTGGTCATAACTTAATCAGAATAAGTGGCTTAGTATTCTGCTCTGAGTATGAGTGGCTCTAACTAATAGTTAAGACTTCTTATTGGTCGTAAGGACCAAGTCGTAAGGTGTCCAAAAAGTTTGGCCCAAGACACTGTCTTCATTACAACTTGAGGTCATGAGTCGTAAAGACTCATGACAAGTCGTTATGTCCCAATCGTAGAGTGTCCAGTGTTTCAACAGAAATTATTGCTATCCTGAGTACGTGAAGTGGTTACGAGTGGTTAAGTGTGGTTATGAGTTAGTGGAATGAATCATAACCAGACTAGTATAGGGTTTTGGTGGTTCTATCTTGACTACGACTCCTTTTGATGATTCGTAATGTGTCTATACGAGTCGTATAGTGACCCATAATCACTGACGACAAATTTTCAGTCTTTTCATTAAGGGAACTTTGGACATTTACCTTCTACCCTAATTGTAACCTATGACCTAAAAACCTATTGGGGAGCCCATTACCATTGTAACTCACTCAAACTCTTCTGAAAGCTCTCATAAATTCTCTCAAGCAGCGTACTTAGGGTTTCTAAGAAGTGGGTTAAGTAGAGCTTCAAGGGTCGAATTCTCTCCGTAATCTTGGGTGTTTCAGGCCTGTTACTCTTCCCTCATTGTTAATTTGGTAAAACCATATGGTTTAAACCATTATTGATGAGATATTTATGTATATCTTGAAAACATGGGTTGAAGGTTTTTGTATAACTATTGTTTATGTGATGTTTCACGTTTGTCCCTGCATAGGTTAAGTTTAAATGGTGGTTTTAAAGTAAATTTGATACATGATAATGGTGAATGAAATAAGGATTGTAATTTCCCAAACTTATGACTCTTGAAGTGATTATGACCCCAAACCCATATTGTGAATTTGATATTTAATTATGAGAAATGGGGGAATTATTAAAGGTGAACCTAGGGGGTTATGAATTCCCCCAAGATAATTGGTGAAGCATGTTGATCTTACCTTGCAAATGTAGTTGGTATGACGATACCTACAATGTATGACTAAATGTGTATTGTGGTTCAATGAATGGGATTGTGTGATAAATGTTTTAATTAGGCTTTAATGAGGGTTGTGTACCTGAGTTGTGAAAGTGGAGGTTCAAGAGACCAATACTGGAAATCGCTGTTGTCGACGCGTGAGTCTATATGACTGGGAGGTTCGAGTCCCCCTTATTGTTATTATTACCATATTATTGGGAGGTTCGATTCCCTACATCTTATTACTTGATTTAGTGCTCGTGTCACCTTGATATGCAGGGAGGTTCAAGTCCCCCATAGCGCATATGTATACCCTTTGGTTCATGTGACCACACGCACTGAGGCTTTACCAACTGGGGGAGGTCTGGGCCTATATTGTTCGTGGGTGCCTTGTATTCTATGATGGTTGAGCTACACAATCTAGGCTAAAGTTTTAAAGTGCATGTTAAGCCTTGTTCTCTACCCCTATATGTGATATATATATATATATATATATATATATATATATATATATATATATATATATATATATATATATATATATATATTTGTATGTATGTATATATATATATATTTGTATGTATGTATGTATATGCATGTAGACATGTAATTTTTGACCCTCCCAAATTTAATATATATATTTTTTGGTAGTAAATATTTATATTTGGAATAATATTATTTAAACATTTATTTTATTTTAATAAATTTTTCATTAAAAAAGTAAATAACTAAATAAAGTTAATTTTGAGATATTTTGTTTATATTTTTTCTAATTTTAAAATAATATAAAAATAAAAAATATTTTTCTTTTCTAAAATTTTAAATAAATTAGTAGTTTTAATATTATTTTATTTATTTTGACTATTTGTAAATTTTATTGTATTTTTCTTAAATATAAAATTAATTAGTTATTATTATATTTTATTATTATCATTATATTTATTTGTTATTATTATTTTCTTCTATTTAAACAAAAGAAAAGAAAAATTAATTATTATATTTCAAAATTCAAAAAAAAAAAATCCCTTATCTGTCAATTAACCTTACCCCCTAAAAGATAACTGTTCCCTTCAAATCCCTGTACTTAAAGGACTCTCCCCCCTCCCCCCATATGGAATGTATACTATCATTATTAAAACACTGTATCAAATTCAAACACAGAGAGAAAAAAATAGAGAGTGAAAACCAAAAAACTCCAGAAACCAGAGAAAACATCAGACAGAAGAAGTTTGAAAAAAAACAAAAAGAAAAAGAGAAAAAACAGTAGTAAAAAGAAAGAAAACAGTAGGGAAAAGAAGAGGAAGAAGAAACACACGGGTGAAGTTGAATTCGGATTTTCGTTCGAGTTTTTGGTGACGACGTTCAAGTTTTTTCCTTAGTTTATCAACAAGTTCTTATTCGGTTTTGTATTATTTATAGTACGATTTTTGTAGTGAATCGAATCATGTTCAAAGTTATGTTAATGATTCAATAGTTTAACATGTGATTTTATTTATTTACTGTATTAAATAAAAACAGTGCATGCTTAATTAGTTTAACAGTGATTTTTTGTTATTATATTAAAATTTCTAGATATAAAAAAAATTAACGTTTTCTTTTAAAAGTATCAATTTGTTGTTTTATCTTTATTTAATTTTAAGTTTTGTTTTTAGTGAATTATATAAAAGATTATATTTTAATAAAGAAAGAGAAGGCTTTAGGAGTAAAAATTAGAATGGATACACTGCCATATCCACATTCGATGACACTAGTGTTCATGCACATCTCCTTTTCTTTTTGTTTGTTTATTTATATATTTTTTTTAAATAACTCTACCAACTTCCCTTTTCGTTTAATACTAAAAAATAAATAATTCTCCTTTACCTGTTTATTTTAGAAGATCATGAGAGAATTTATTGTAATTATTATTCTTAGTTTAATTTTTTTTTCCTTTTTTTTTTTGTTAAAATGAGTACTTTTCGAAATACTTTTACCAGTTATAAAATTTCAAATTTTCATAAGTATCATTAGTATACTTTCTGTGATTTTATGTTTGATTTGTCTCATAACGTGTAATTGGGATTTACTTTAATTTAACTAAAATAGAAATTGAAGCTTTTAATAAAATTAAAATAATGTAGTTAGTTTTGTATTTATAACACTATTTAATTTATTATTATTATTATTATTATTATTATTTTATTATATTACTATATTTCATTTCGTTGTCATTAATAAATTTTGAGAATTATTTTTGTTAAATTTACTAATCACCCTAATGACATTTTGCTTAAATTTATTATTAAGGTTAAGTAGCATTTCGAATAGATGAATTATTACGAGTTTATAAGAAAATAATAACGCCTTTAAAGTTAGACAACTTTAGGTGCGTTTACACTTTTTGTCTTAATTAAGAACGCGGCGTACGCATCATTTTCGAGACGTTTAAAATTTAAGGATACAGTAATGTACCTTGACAAATATTTTCTAAACTTAGTTTTTCACAAATTTAATACAAAAGTTTTAAATAGTTTTAATATATTATAAATGAACAATTTAGGCCTTTAAACATAATTATCAAAATAGTTTAAGTCAAGATAAGTTAATAAAAGTGACCGTGCTTGAACCACGGGACTCGAAGGGTGCCTCACACCTTTTCCGCAGTCAACAGAATTTCTTACCCATTCTTCTGTTTTTGCAGATCAATAAAAAGAGTCATTTCCTTTTGATTAGGGATTCAAAATGGTAACTTGGAACACTGTAGCTCAATTCCAAGTGACGACTCTGAAAATGATAAAAGATAGTTCCTATTCAATATCGTTACTTTAATTGGAAAAACTCTTCGATCTCGAACTTTTCGGGCGAAAAAGGGGTGTGACATCTATGGCGACTCTGCTGGGGAATAAT
The DNA here is from genome assembly GCA_030864225.1 of Capsicum baccatum var. pendulum. Classification (NCBI taxonomy): domain Eukaryota; kingdom Viridiplantae; phylum Streptophyta; class Magnoliopsida; order Solanales; family Solanaceae; genus Capsicum; species Capsicum baccatum. The sequence continues at coordinate 177,901,926 of CM061554.1, read as the reverse complement.
AAGAATTCAAGATTTTTATATTGACTTATATACTTGCTTTAATTATTGTTGATATTGTGTTTGTTGGCCTTATGTGCTACTTGTCTCTTATTTACAGCTTTGATAGTGATTGAACTGTATTACATTCTATTTGCGCACCCCCTCTGAGTCTCTGAAATAGGATAGAAGAAATGCAACGTATGCATCCTACTTGCTTTTTGAGATAGCCGGAGTGTCAAGGCACCTGGTGAAGGATTATAGTCACACATATTAGGCGGGGTTCGGATCGGCAATGAAGGCGGTGTTGACCTGCTACCGATCAAGTTGTCCCTTCTCGGCTCGAGTGTCCGCTCGGGTAAGAAAGTCTAGACATCTATCCCTATTAGGCTTAAACTTAGTCGAACAAAAAATTCAGAATCTGGTTATATCCCTATTAGGTGCCGTTTTATTTGCATCATATGCATTTGATTTAGTGGGACTCGGCACAGGGATCGGGTTTGCCTAGGACAGGTGACCTACTTTATAAAGACCAACATGTGCATCCTACGTGCTCTTTGACATTTGTTTGGAAGCCTGTTTGTTTGTTGACCGACTTTAGGCGACTTTAAAATGCAAGAGATTAATTTATCCCCATATTTAGTGAATCATTTTACAAAGAAAAATTTATTCTTTTTAAAGAAAGGAAAAATTTTAGTAACATAGTTTTACAGTCATCATGAACTACGAGGGTCTGATTCTTACTCTTAATTGAGATACGTAGGAAGCCCTTTTTCGGGGTACGACCCTATCTTTTAAAAAATTATTCATAGATTTATTGGGGAATGTTTTGAAAATATGATTACTTTCATAATTATTTTTCTTATTCTCAAGTTCAATTTATATATATATATATACATATATATATATATATATATATATATATATATATATATATATATATATATATATATATATATCTTTAGGGTTCATGAGGCTAAATCTTACAAAATTAAAAAAATATATATAAATCTTAATAGCCCTGAATCTTTAAGGATCATGACGCTAAGTTTTTACGAAAAATATAAATCTTAATAGCCCTGAACCTTTAGGGGTCTTGAGGCTAAATTTTGTACGATATAAATTTCAAGAACTACGCACACCTGATTCTCATTTTATTGAGATACGTAGGCAGTCCTCAATGGATTCGGTGATCTTTAAAAAATGATTGTCTTTCCTTCTAAACTAAAAAAAAAATACAAAAAAATATATATTTTAATATAAATTCAAAAATAATAATAGTAAATTATTTCTCATTATTCAAATAATTAAAAAAAAGGGATATTTTTTTTAATCTCCAATTTTTCCCAAACTACGCAAGATCTGATTCATGTCCTGGCATGATACGTAGGCAACCCTCCAAAGGGTTCTGTAATACACCCAAAAAAATCCAAACCATTATTAGAGCCATGTACCAACCTCATCCACAGTACATCATGGTTATTTTATAGTTTTATGATTAAGTTATATGTATATTAAGGCTTCAAGTAACTCCCAACTATCAGACGAATCAAAACATTCCTTACCGATTGAATTCTTGAGAATGATATTGGTATAGTCAACTTCAAACGAGAATATCTATCATTATACTTGCAATTTTTTATCTCATGACCTATCAACATATATATAATTAAATTATCTTTCCAATGATACCAATTTCTCCTAAATCCGATATCGGAGCAAAGAATTATTCCTATTTTACTCCAGCATGCCAGGCTGGAAATAGTGTGACGACATTTGTGGTAGCTTACCATATTTGTGGTGCCCTATCACGAAGTTTTTTAGCCTTAGAAATAAACTAGATCCTAAGTGACGACATTCGTGGTAGCTTACCACATTTGTGATGCCCTATCACGAAGGTCGTCAGCCTTAGGCAGAAACCAGCTCCTAAGTGACGACATTCGTGGTAGCTTACCACATTTGTGACGCCCTATCATGAAGGTCGTCAGCCTTATGCAGAATCCAACTTCTGTGTGATGACATTTTTGATGGCTTGCCACATTTTTTGACGCCTTGTCACAAAAATCGTCAGCTATGATTTTCAGCAATTGGGAATTTATTTCATAAGGGTATTTTGGTATTTTCCCTTCAATTCCAATGACTTATAACACTCAAGGAACGTATTATCTTCCATTCTCTTTAGTTAAAAATCTCAAAAAGCTCTCTCATACACCAGAAGATTAGGGTTTCCTCTCAATATCATCTCCTCAAGAATAAGAACATTCTCTCCCAAAGGGGTTAAACCCTAGTAAAGAAAAATCAATAGAAAGCCTAAGGATTTCTTCAAGAACCTTGAAGAAACATTAGATCTCCTTCAAGATCAGGCTTTAAGGTATGCATGTGTTCATTCATGGACTCCTTTCGTCCATGAAGTTCAAGAACCTCTTTCTAAAACTATATATTATGGTTTTTATGTTATGAATGGATTGTTGATCATGTTTATGTATTGAATGATGCCAAGATAGAATCTTTATGTGTTATTATGAATCTATGACATCATATAAGTTGAAAACATGTAAGTTTTATTATTTATGATATGTAATTGTATGATTTACACCTATGCCTAGGTTGTCCATGTAAGGTGTTTGATAAAATACCTAAGAGACTAGAAATCATGCATTAAAGCTAAATTTTAACTAAGGGAACGATTCATGATAGGCCTCATGATTCAATGTTATCCATGTTGATAATGTGTCTTGTGAACACTGTTGGATCACTCATGAACTAGTCTTATGGAATTATGCTATGCTTATTTGCAAAACCCACTAATGTACAAGATGTAGAATACCCATGTACTTTATGAAATTCACAAGTTATGATATTATGGATTGTGGTTGTAATATGTAATGAGCATGATATTGAAATCTATGTAAGTATATACATGTATGAAATTCCCTACCATGAAATAGATTGTTGAGAACCATGCTTAGTATGAAATCCCTTATTTATGATATTATGGATTATGGACTCTACTCTTATGATCAAGTCAGTCATGTGTGTCAGTTTCCTTCCATCGAGTCCTGGGGGTACTTGTACCTAAAAGATATACCTGTCTGCCTAGAGCTATGTCATGTTATCACGATACTCTCAGTTGAGCCGTGATCTATAGAATTTTGTCAGTCATATGACTTAGGAAAACTCAAAAATCTCAGCAGTCTCACTAGTTCAGTAATCTCAGTACTTTGTGATCTAAAAAATCACAGTAACAACAGTATTCCTAGCAATTTCAGTAATTCCTATACTCTCAGTCAGTCCTCAGAACACAGTACATTCCGTCAATCTAAAGAACTCAGTAATCTTTGTTTAGCTCTGCTAAACAATACCACTAGTATCAGTCCAATTAATCAGTATTAGTTCAGCTAATCAGTTTAGTTCAGTTATTCAGTTCAGCTTAGTTATTCAGTTCAGTATCCTTCAGATGGGAGTAAAAGTTAGCACCGAGTGAACCCAAGGATGGGAACTCACCTACCAGTTCAGGGTATGATTTTTAAAAGTCATCCTTGTGTTCCAGAACTACGTAGCTAGGTTAGGTTGAGATATCTTAACCTATCAAATTAGGGTTAATGAGATGGATTAACCTGACAGTTTAGGGTTCCCACCATTCTCATTTGATTACCTACCAGATAAGGGTCACTCATAGCTGTCCTTACCAGTGGCGCGGTATTGATACCCCTCCAGCTGAGGCAGAGACTGGACCCCAACTTAGCTATATGCATTATTGGGGCATGTCGGTTAAACAACTACTTCCCACCATTTCAGTTATAGATTTTAGGACTTTCAGCTATAGTTTCCCAGTCTCAGTAAAGAACTCAGATAGTTTTTCAGATGTCAGTATATCAGGACTTTTAGATACAGTCAACTCAGATATAGTACAGGACTCAGATAGTTCCATCAGATTCAAGATTGTCAGATACAGTCACTCATGTTATCATTATTACCAGTTCTCAGAACTTATACTATCAGTACTCAGTTTCAGGACTATTAGACACAGTTAATCAGACCAGTTTTTCATAATTTGAACTATCAACAATAGTCATTCATCTATTCAGTATCTCAGTATCAGTACACTCATGTTGTCAGCATGGTAACTCAGTAGTCAGTATCTCCACGAGTTCAGTTATAGTTATGTATACATGTATGTATTCTCACGTTCATATTAGTCAGCATTGTTCATGCATATAACCCTTTGTATTTATCCTACCTCACTCGTATACTCAGTACATTCAGACGTACTGACGCATTTGCGCTATGGTGCTTTCTTTTATGTTACACCATAGGTTCAGAGGCACGAGCTCCAGATTAGCAGTAGCATTCCAGTGTTTAAAGTTTGTAGTGAGTCCTTCTTATTCGAGGATGATATGATTATTGGTACATTTACTATTCAATTGTTAGATGGAGTTAGTTAGAGATATGTTCCTTTAAGTTCTTATTCAATTCAGTTAAAGGCTTTCAGATGTCAGATTAGATATTTAGATCTCATTATTTTTAATATTTATGACTTGTTTTGGTATTGTCATAACTTTTTCAGGCATTTTGTTATCAGACGTTTATTCAGTTTGAACCTTATGGCCTTTCATGTTTATGTTTCTGCATTTTATGATATATTATGCAGTATGTAGGTACAACTATCAGTCATGGGTTAGCTTGTTGTCCTTTGGGGTCATGAGCACTGTGTAGCATTCCGATTCAGAAAATTGGCATGTTACAAACTTAGTATCAGAGCCTAAGGTTCAATAGTATCCTAGGAAGTGAAAGCCGCATCTAGTAGAGTCTTGTACATGCGTGTGTTGTGCACCACACTTATGTACAGGAGGCTATGAGATGTTTTAGGAATAGTTTCCCTTTTTTTATATTTTAGAGTATGCTATATAAAGGTTTCCTAAGAAACTCATGTTGATTCTCATCATGCTTCACTCATGTCAACTCCACCTTACTTTCAAGGTAACCAAAATAGTGAAGCTTAAGTCCTAAATATAGGGATTTATCAGATAGTATCCCATCAGTTAAGTTATGTTCCAAAGTTGTACGAATCTTATTTATGATCATGAGAACTCGTTCTCGAACCCAGATTTAGATATGTCATCAGGTCGCTTCTCAAAATCCTATGATAGCATATGACTAGAGTTAGAAGCATGAACCCAGGAGTTTAGTAGTAGTAGAGTTGGGATAATGATATCCAAATTGAACAGACTATGTATTCATGGGGATAGTTGTGCCAGAATGAATCAGTAGGCTTGAATAGTATGAGTTAGAAATTTAAGTTTATTTACTCAAAATTAAGCATGAAGTTGTAAATGTGATACTAGTAGTATGTGAGGGAAATAGGGGCAGATGATGTGTTTAGTAAGGCAAGCATGTGTTAATCCGTGTGTAAGTATGTGATGATGATTGCAGTTCAGTTCAGAGATTAGTTTAGTGTTCACAGACGTATGATGATGGCTTAAAGCTAAGGGAGAGATAATAGATCAAGTATCCAAGTCAGGCCCTCAGATTCCAGTAGTAGTACCAGTATGTGTAGAAAAGCAGTTAGGGAAGACGATTCTCGACCTATCCTTATCTCAACGTAAAGCTTCGTACTTTAGTTGGCATAATGCCTATGCATGCTTCATGTCTCAGATTCCATAAATACTGCTTACATTCACACGCATTCCATAGAATCATGTGCACTTTCAGTTCCCTGTATAGGGAATTTAGTCCTAGATTACTCAGTGATACAAATCATGTTCTACAAACTCAGAAATTCTAGACTCAGGTCATGCAGCTCATGACTCATGTACCCGTATTATGCTCCCCAGTATACTCAGGTCAAACATTTTTGGTAAATCCATGTTGTTGATATTCTATTCCCCAGGTTTCAATTATGTGTAAAATTCAGTCAGTATCCATTTATGCTTCAAGTCCTCCTGATTTAATCCTTCAGTAAGCTCTCCTTGTGGAATGATGTAGTGGTGAGCAGTCACTTAGATAGGAGAGAGTTAATGTTTAATATTAAGAGCAGATTATTGCGTGCATGTTTTATACGAGGGTGTAGATACGAATATAGGCTTGAATATCCTGTTAGCATGCAAGCAAAGGGCTAGCAAGAGGTAGTACTTAGAAATTGAAAAAAAAATAAATTTTTTTTTAGAGTGTGAATATATATTCAGATCCTTGACTTATGTCAGCCTTCATGGTGCTACTATCATAACTCAGTTGCCATCTCAGTTATAGTTCAGTGCTCAACACTCAGTATAGGAATTAAGCACTTCAGTATCAATCAAAACCTCAGTTTTAGTATTCAGTTATCAGGACCCAACATTTAGTTCCAGTATGGATCCCAGTAACAGTCTTAAGTTATATTGTCAGCTTCAGATCTGTATTTAGCTCAGAAATTTAGTTTAGTTTTAGACATGCTTGACCATAGCATACAATTATCAGCTACTCAGTTATAGGTATTCTAATACCTCAGTCTATGGAATGTTTCCAAATCAGGTAATACACTTGGTCCTGTATTTTCAGACAATATAGATTTCATGAAATCCATGATCAGTTACCTCATGTTACTCAGTCAGTTCCTTCTCATATGCATAATACTTTATAGCCTCATCCCAGCTACTCAGATTAAGTATAATTTAGGCTTGCATACCCAACATTCAATTACCAGTTACTCAGTTAATCAAATAAGTTAGTATGTCTATGCATTCGTGCATCACACTTTAGTTTTACATCTCAGATAATCAGTCACGATTTCGTACCTAGGTGCCTTGTCCATCGTCTCAACTTTCTCAATATCTCAATAAGGTCAGTCCAGCATCCTTCAAGGGACATAGTATCCCAAGGGGAGATATACTATAGCCCCCAAAATCCCTTGATCTAGACATGTCATTTTCTTTGATGAAATCTATCTTGGAGGAAGTATTACTTATGAGTTGACCCTCTAGATTCAAAACTTAGCAGTAAGCCATGTACTCAATAGCTCAGCATAGCCACGATATGATACTCTGTCTATGTCATGCATTAGAGACTCAGTTCAGTTTATGTATCATGTTCCAGACTCAATTATGTTCTTATGTCTCCACTCATGCATATTGAGTAATCAATCTCAGACTCATCGATATTTTTAGTTCAAGGTAACAACCTTCCTTGAATTTACTCATTTTTATGTTCAGATTTCAGTAACAAACTTGGTATTTAGTTCCATGCTTAGTTTTCAATTCAAACTTGGTATCTTTACCATTACATGTTTAGTCACATGCTCATAAGTCGGTTCAGTCATGTATTCACGTATCAGATATGCATGGTCGGCTTATCAGTACTTTTAGTCATGCATTCACGTATTATGACAGTCATATAATAATGTATCAGATATGCATGGATTCAACTTATCAGTTAAGCATCATATATGCAATCTCAATTTGAGAAACTCAGTTTACCAAAATATTCAGTCCTACATTCATAAATCAGCTACCCATGCATCAGATATGCATGTACAGTATGATATGCTCAGTTTTTAGTCATGTCAGCCATGAAATTATGATCATTCATTCATACTATATATGCATTATTTTATCTTTTCTCCCCTCTCAAGCAGTCATCATTTGAGGACGAATGTTTCTAAGGGGGAGATATTGTAATACCCCGAAAAAAAATCCAAACCAAAATTTGAGCCATGTACCAAACGCATTCATAGTATATCATGGTTCTTTTATAGTTTTATGATTAAGTTAGATGTATATTAAGGCTTCAAATAACTCCCATCTATCAAATGAATCAAAACATTTCTTACCGATTGAATTCTTGAGAAGGATATTGATATAGTCAACTTCAAATGAGTATATCTCTCATTATACTTAGAATTTTTGATCTCATGACCTATAAAATGATATATAATTGAATTATCTTTCCAATGATACTAATTTAACCTAAATCCAATATCGGAGCAAAGAGTTATTCCTATTTTACTCCAGCATGTCATGCTGGAAACAGTGTGACGACATTCCTGGTAGCTTACCACATTTGTGATGCCCTATCACGAAGGTCATCAGCCTTTGGCAGAAACCAACTCCTAAGTGATGACATTTTTGGTAGATTACCACATTTGTGATTCCTTATCACAAAGGTCGTCAGCCTTAGGCAGAAACCAGCTCCTAAGTGGCGATATTCGTGGTAGCTTTCCACATTTGTGATGCCCTATCACGAAGGTCGTCAGCCTTAGGCAGAAACCAGCTCCTAAGTGCTGAAATTTTTGGTAGATTACCAAATTTGTGACACCCTATCACGAAGTTCGTTAGCCTTAGGCAGAATCCAACTTCTGTGTGACGACATTTTTGATGGCTTGTCACATTTTTTGAAGCCTTGTCACAAATGTCATCAGCTATGATTTTCAGCAACTGCGAATTGATTTCATAAGGGTATTTTGGTATTTTCCCTTTAATTCCCATGACTTATAACCCTTAAGAAATGTATTATCTTCCATTCTCTTTAGTTAAAAATCTCAAAAAGCTCTCTCATACACTTTCAACCACAAGATTAGGGTTTCCTCTTAATATTATCTCCTCAAGAACAAGAACATTCTATCCCAAAGGGGTTAAACCCTAGTCAAGAAAAATCAATAGCAAGTCTAAGGATTTCTTCAAGAACCTTCAAGAAACATTAGATCTCTTTCAAGATCAAGCTTTAAGGTATGCGTGTGTTTATTCATGGACTACTTTTGTCCATAAAGTTCAAGAACCCTTTTCTAAAACTATATATTATGGTTTTCATGTTATGAATGGATTGTTGATCATGTTTATGTGTTGAATGATGCCAATATAAAATATTTATGTGTTATTATGAATCGATGACATCATATGAGTTGAAAATATGTAAGTTTGATTATTTATGGTGAGTAATTGTATAATTTACACCTATGCCTAAGTTGTGCATGTAAGGTGTTTGATAAAATACCTAAGATACTAGAAATCATGCATTATAGATAAATTGTGACTAAGGGAAGGATTCATGATAGGCCTCTATGATTTAATGTCATCCATGTTGATAATGTGTGTTGTGAACACTATTAGATTACTCATGAACTAGTCTTATGGAATAATGGTATGCTTACTTGCAAAACCCACTCATGTACAAGATGTAGAATACCCATGTACTTCATGAAATTCTCCAAGTTATGATATTATGGATTTTGGTTGTAATATGTAATGAGCATGATATTGAAAGCTATGCAAGTATATACATGTTGTATGAAATTCCCTTCTATGAAATAGATTGTTGAGAACCATGCTTAGTATGAAATCCCTTATTTATGATATTGTGGATTATCGACTCTACTCTTATGATCAAGTCAGTCATGTGTGTTAGTTTCCTTCCATCGAGTCCTGGGGGTACTTGTACCCAAAAAATATAGCTGTGTGCCTAGAGCCATGACATGTTATCATGATAATCTCAGTCGAGCCATGATTTGTAGAATTTTGTCAGTCATGTGACTCAGGAAAACTCAGAAATCTCACCAGTCTCACTAGTTCAGTAATCTCAGTACTTAGTGATCTCAGAAATATCAGTAACAACAGTATTCCTAGCAATTTCAGTAATTCCAGTACTGTTAGTCAGTCCTCAAAACAAAGTATGTTCCACCAGTCTAAAGAACTCAGTAAACATAGTTTAGCTTTGCTAAACAATACCACTAGTATCAGTCTAGTTAATCAGTATCAGTTCAACTAATTAGTTCAGTTCAGTTATTCAATTCAGCTTAGTTATTCAGTTTAGTGTCCTTTAGATGGGAGTAGAAGTTAGCACCGAGTGAACCCAAGGATGGTAACTCACCTACCAGTTCAGGGTGTGATTCTTAAAAGTCATCCTTGTGTTCCAGAACTACGTAGCCAGCGTAGGTTGAGACATCTTAAATTGTCAAATTAGGGTTGATGAGGTGGCTTAACCTGTCAGTTTAGGGTTCCCACCATTCTCATTTGAGTACCTTCTAGATAAGGGTCACTCATAGCTGTCCTTACCAACGGCACGATATTGACACCCCTCCAGTTGGGGCAGAGACTGGACCCCAACTTAGCTATATGCATTATTGGGGCATGTCAGTTTAACAACTACTTCCAATTGTTTTAGTTACAGATTTTAGGACTTTCAGCTACAGTCTCCCAGTCTCAGTAAAGAACTCAGATAGTTCTTTAGATTTCAGTATATCAGGACTGTCAGATACAGTCAACTCAGATACAGTATGGGACTCCGCTAGTTCCATCAGATTCAGGATTGTTAGATACAGTCACTTATGTTATCATTATTACCAGTTCTCAGAACTTATACTATCAGTACTCAGTTTTAGGACTGTTAGACACAGTCAATCAGACCAGTTCTTCATAATTCAAACTATCAAAAATAGTCGTTCATCTATTCAGTATCTCAGTATCAGTACACTCATGTTGTCAGTATTCAAACTTATTAGTCAGTATCTCCATGAGTTCAGTTACAGTTATGTATGCACTTATATATTCTCACGTTCATATTAGTCAGTATTGTTCATGCATATAACCCTTTGCATTTAGACTACCTCACTCGTATACTCAGTACATTCAGACGTACTGACGCATTTGTGCTATGGTACTTTCTCTTATGTTACACCATAGGTTTAGAGGCACGAGCTCCAGATCAACAGTAGCATTCCAGTGTTTAGAATTTACAGTAAGTCCTTCTTATTTAAGGATGATCTGATTACTGCTACATTTACTATTTAGTTACTAGATGGAGTTAGTTGGAGACATGTTCCTTCAACTCCTTATTCAACTCAGTTAGAGGCTTTCAGACTAGATGTCAGATTAGATATTTAGATCTCATTATTTTCAGTATTTATGACTTATTTTGGTATTGTCATACCTTTTTCAGGATTTTATTGTCAGACGTTTCTTCAGTCGAACCTTCTGGCCTTTCATGTTCATATTTTTGCATTTTATGATATATTATGTAGTATACAGGTACATATATCAGTCATGGGTTAGCTTGTGATCCTTCGGGGTAATTAGCACCGTATATCATTCCGGTTTAGAAAATCGGGGTGTTACAGGTTCGATCATAACTTTTGAAAAGTATGCCTAGGAAAGTCAGGATAAAACACAAAGTCTTCCATGATAGGTTGGAAAATACATATAGAAGCATGGCATACAACGTGGCATTATAATGTGTTTAATATATAATACTTGTTTGCTAGTTGATAAAAGAAAGATAAAGTAATTGGTGGTTGGTTTGTGGTTTAACTGGCATCACATCCATACAACACCAGATACAAGGGAAAAAAATAAAGCACAGAGAAGGTATAAGGTCTGATAGTGAAGAAAATCAAAATCAGTTGATTTCGTAGGAAGTAGCATCAATGGAAGAACTTAAGTTATTGAAACAATAGATGGCAGAGATGTACCAAGCTTGGTTGAATGGACATGCCCCGCCTTTTTCAATCCCTGGACTTTTGACTTCGAATGATCCAAATCTTGCTCCAACTCAAACTAGTGATCCATTTTACCTACCAGGATTCGGCCCATTTGCTAATATGTCTGGTGTTGCTGGTACTTCTACCATGTGCCCGCCAAATCTGGCTTTCATAAATAATCCACTTTTTACTTCTATTGCACCAGCTACTGTGGGTACTCAACCGACAGTACCAAAGAATATGGGGGAACTAAGTCATGATCTGTTATATTCCCCTAAAATGACTTTCAAACCTCAAAATCCATAATATCATACTCATCAACACGATTTTCCTATAATGATTAAGAATATTGTTAAGAATAAGGAACAAGAGGAGATGGTTAGGAAAGTAAGAAGATTAAAGCAGAGTATGAGAAATATGCAAAGATTAGGAGGACCAAAAAGTGTTTCATACAAAGATTTGTGTATGTTTCCGAATGTCCATCTGCCGTTAGGGTTCAAAATGCCCAAATTTGACAAGTACGAAGGGCACGGTGATCCAGTGGCACACGTGAGGCATTATTGTAACCAATTAAGAGGTGTCGGAGGTAAAGAAGAATTACTCATGGCTTATTTCGGTGAGAGCCTTTCGAGTTTAACCTCAGAGTGGTTTGTGGATCAAGACATTGACAAATGGAGTAGTTGGGATGACTTGGCCAATGAATTCATGCAACAATTTTAGTACAATGTCGAGCTGATTCCTGTTGAGAAATCCCTGACTAATATTAAGAAGAAGAACAATGAAAATTTCAGAGAGTATGCAATTAGATGGCATAAACAAACGACTAGGGTAAAACCGCCAATCAAAGAAAGCAAGATAGTGGAGGTGTTTATTCAAGCACAAAATGAAACATATTATCAATATTTGTTACCTTTATTATGCAAGCTATTTATTGAGTTCCTCAAAATGGGAGAGATGATAGGGGATAGAATTAAGTCCGGTCGCATTATGAGTTTTGCAACATTAAAAGCAACTACTCAAGCAATTAAAAAAGGTTCAGGAAGTGTTGGGGAGAAGAAGAATGAGGAAGATGCATCTACTATTATAGTTGGATAGCGAGAGCAGTCAAGAAGACCATGTCATCATCGCTCTCAGGCTCAAGCCCAAGTTTATGCCCAAGCTCCACGTAATCACCTCCAAAGTCCATTATACTTCAGTCCCCCACCTTCATATCCAATGTATAATGCACAATCACATGTTCAACCCCTATTTTACCCACAATGGCGCACACCAAATCCTCAGAGTCATCCTCCAATTCCATAAATATACCAAAGACCTTCTAGGCCCAATTTTTGATCTAAGCCAAATAATGAAATGAGGCAGAAGTCGAGAGATATCTTTACACCAATTGGAGAGTCATATGCCAGCTTATTTCAGAGATTGGTATAGAAGGTCATGATTACTCCTCTACTTGGGCACACTCTTAATCCCCATTCAAGAAATTTTGATCTTAATGCACGATGCACGTATCATTCTAATGTTCAGGGTTATAGTACTGAAGATTATCATGCTTTGAAAAGAGCAAAAGAAAGAATGATTCAAGATAAATTGATTATGGTGCAGGATGTTAATCGTAGTGGAAGCTCTAGTCATGTTGATATGCAAATCAGTGGCTAAGTTGTCAAGTAGATCAATTGAGAAGGCACCCCTCTTCCTACTAGGGAGAGGTCTAGTATTTTGTTTTATTTTCTTTTCTGTTACCCGAATTATTTTAGGGTCGTAGTTTAGGACTTGTCTTGTCTGATTTTCTTATCGTCGTTTTTGCTCAATCCCTTCTATCTTTCTGTCAACAAAATGTGTGTCCCTTTTATTTTTATTTCTCAATATCTATTGTCTTTATTTTTTCTTCAAAGAGCTCTTTCTATGGTGATTTTGGTAATATGATAAACATGTTGAATTTCCAGCCAGATCATAAAACCCAATCTAATGTTGAAACATTCTATCAAGAACCTAGAGTTGAAAAAAAATTGTATAAGAAAAATAAGTAAAGTGTTGAGATATTTTGGAAACCTAGTTACATCCTCACTTGAATGTTTTGAGGCAATCACTTTACGAATAAAAAATGACTTGATCTTCAATGAGAAGGTTCAACTCAAGCATTTTTGAATGAGATCAACCAGAGGATATATAGTTTCTATTGTCAGAAGAAGCAAAAGGAAGTTAGCTAAAAAAAAGTCATCTGTTGTGAGAAAAGTACAATACAAGTAGACTTGTATGATTTACAAGTTTAAAAGAAGTGACACACGTGCATATGCTTAGTCATGGTCAATATTGAAAAGATGCGTATGATTTTTATGTTCCATTCCTAGATTGCATGTTATGTACTTGCGTTTTAAGGATTGATATGACGAAGGCATTTTATTCTGCTATTCAAATATTGTGTCATCCTTTGTTATCCCTTTTGAGCTTTTGTTTTATTTCTTTTATATCCTTTTTTTGGAATCAAAATAGAGTCTGAAAAAAAAAATTTCAAGAAAAAAGTGTCAAGAAAAAGAATAAAGTCAGAAAAGTGTCACAAAAAAATGGAGTCGGGAAAAATATATATCTCTCTCTAAAAAAAGAGAGAACAGTCAAGAAAAAAAATCAAGCAAAAGAACAAAATGCTTGAACCACGTTTGACCTGATTCTTGTTGTGACAAGATACGTAGACAGCCTTACTCTAGGGTTCGGTCCAACCAAAAGAAAATTCAAACTACCCAGAATGAAATGAAACTGGGGAAAAGTTTATTTTCTTAAAAAATCAATTTCAAAAGTTGTATGTTTCACCTAATATTATGTAAATTTTTGAGCCTCATGCTGACCTTTCTTTCTAACCCTTTCCAAAAGCCAACTTACAACTAAAGAAAGACCTTTAAATCGATCTTTGAGAATGTCAAGGCTAAACATGTTGTGGGTACATGATGTTTCGTATTTGGGCATTAATTTAAAAAAATAAAATAAAAAAAAGATGAAAAAATGAATGAGTAAAATTGAGAGAGTCTTATTGGTGAAAACCCTTTTGGGCACCATAAGGAGAAATTGAGCTGAGAAAGAAACGAAAATGAGATAGGCGTTGGCAAAAAACCATTAAGGTGCCACTAACTGAAGGAGAATTGTGATCTAGAGGGAACATATTCAAGATTGATTCCATTTCAAACTCAATGAGTGAACAAGAGTTGTAATGATTAGTGTGGGTAGATCAGGTTGTTTAATTCAAAATGCATGTCATAATCATTAGAGTTGACTATCATTTTTAGATAAATTTTTCTTTATTTTTTTTTGGGAAGGGACATTCATTGTCTTTTCTTCCTTCTCTATATTTCTATTTTTTTCTTCTTGAGTCAGTTATTTAATTTTTTTTTATCATTGTCATTTTTCTCGTGTCCTTGAGTCATGTTCATTTCAAAACAAGTGAGAAATGATCTCAAAACTTACTACTAACTTCTTCAATTGCAAAAAGCAAGATAAAAAACAAACATGTGAAAGAGACATGATTGTGAGCCGAAATAAGGCATGCAGAAAGTTTTGTCAATAGATGAGTCTGGGAACTCATGGAAATCCAGGGTTCAAAGGGTTTATTTGAGGAGCATGATAAAGCAGAAATACTGTGTTTGTTTCAAAGTCACTTTTGATAATATGAGTTTGGGTCAATGATGCATCAAGTTGGTGAAGGATTCTAATGGTTGGACGCAAGGTTAAATATGACGAGGACAAAAGTGATTACCACGAAAGCTAAAGCCATAAACTTTCCACTATGTTTTTGAAATAACAAATTTTCTTTGATGAAATAGGAAATATGTTACTTTTAAATCAAGAACTTCAGAGTATAAATATAAAGGGTTGCAATGCCTCATTTCCACAAATGCAGGAAGCAATGTTGTTGCACAGGTTTGATAATCAAATTATGGTAAAAATTCAACCCCTAGGAGACGCGCTTCCTAATCTGGATAATTCAAGTCTCATTTGTTAGGTTATGCACTTCATAACTTGAACCATCACTCTTAGAAGACACACTTTCTAGTTGAATAATTTCATTTAACCCCTAGGAGACACACTTCCTAGTTTGAATAATTCAGTTTTCATTTGTTAGGTGAAGAACTTCCTAACTTAAACATTCACTCCTAGAAGACGCACTTTCTAGTTGAGTCATTTCATTTAACCCCTAGGAGACACACTTCCTAGTATGAATAAGTTAGTTTTTATTTGTTAGGTGAAACACTTCCTAACTTGAAATATCACTCTTAGAAGATGCACTTTCTAGTTGAGTCCTTCAATTTAACTCTTAGGAGACACACTTCCTAATTTTGGTCATCAGTTTTACTTTTACGAGACACATTTCTTTAGCAGGGCTTTGATTCACACTCTTTCTGTACTTTTCAAAAACTGTAATCAGATGATGCTCACAAAATTTTCTAGTACAAACTGGGGCAAAAATTTTGTTTATTCTGCTCAGGACCCTCCTAAAGAATGAAAATTTATTTTTTATTATCAGGATCCTCCTGAAGAATGGGACAGGACCCTCCTGAAGAATGGAAATTTATTTAATGTCTAGGACCCTCTTGGAAATTTATTTAATGTCTAGGACCCTCCTGAAGAAGGGATATTATTTTTCTGTTTCACCTTTTATTTTGAGTACAGGAACATATTTTGAAAAATGAGAAAAGAAATTCCAGTAGATCGCCTGAAGAACAAGTTGAAGAAAACAAAGAGTTGTAAATCGAGTGTTGAAGTAAATTTCTATTCGAGTTTTCGGTGACGTCGATCATGCTTCTTGTAGTTAGTTCATTATTCAGGAACACATGTTACCTTCAAATCAATGATTTCAAAGCCTAAACATCAAAGGCCGTTATTTCTCAAAGTGGCATTTGTGGGGAGACACACTTCCTTATTTGGTAATTCAAGCAACATTTGTAAGGAGACACACTTCCTTGTTTGGTAATTCAAGAAAAATTTGTGGGGAGACGCATTTCCTTGTTTGGTAATTCAAGCGGCATTGGTAAGGATACGCACTTCTTTTTTTGGTAATTCAAGCAATATTTGTAAGGAGACGCACTTCCTTGTTTGGTAATTCAAGCAACATTTGTAAGGAAACGCACTTCCTTGTTTGGTAATTCAAGCAACATTTGTGGGGAGACGCATTTCCTTGTTTGGTAATTCAAGTGATATTTGTAAGGGGACACACTTTTTTTTTTTGGACAATTCAAGCAATATTTGTAAGGAGACACACTTCCTGATTTGGGTAATTTAAGCGGTATTTGTAAGGAGATGCACCTCCTGATTTGGGTAATTTAAGAGATATTTATAAGGAGACACACTTCCTAATTTTCATAATTCAACAGTATTGGTAAGGAGATGCACTTTATTATTTGGGTAATTCAAGCGACATTTGTAAGGAGACACACTTCCTTGATTGGACAATGCAAGGAACATTTGTAAGGAGATGCACTTCCTTATTTGGGGTAATTAAAGAGACATTTGTTAGGAGACACATTTCCTTATTTTAGGGAGTTTGAGAGGTATTTGTAAAGAGACACACTTCCTTATTGGATAATTCAAGCGGCATCGATAAGAAAACACATTTCCTTGTTTTGGTAATTCAAGAGACATTGGTAAGGAGATGCACTTCCTTGGTTTGGTAATTCAAGTGGTATTGAGAAGTCTTCCTTGTTTTGGTAATTCAAGTAGGATAGGAGCCCGCCTGAAGAATAGGATAAAAAAAATAACAAGTCAGGAGCTTGCTTGAAGAATAGGGTAAATTTTCAAAATCAAGTTGCGAAGAGTAGAATCAAGATTCTAGAGATTACAATTTTCATTTGTATTTTTCATTTTTTGTTAGTCATTTGAATGTAAAAGGCAGAAGTCGTCAACCAAAAATTCAACGAAATCTCACTCGACTTTAACTTTTTCTCTCACCATGTTACCTTTGAACTACTCGTGACCTGATTCCCTTATAGCCTGGGATAGATAGGAGGTTCAAAACCAGGACTTGATCACATTTTGCCTTTTATTTTTATTTTTATTTTTATCCTTAACTTTCAAATAATTGGAGAGTCAAAAATCATATCTTGTCTACTTCTTTGTATGAAAACTCTTCGAGATTTCACACAAAGAGGGACAAAATGTAGACACGTAATTTTTGACCCTCCCGAATTCAATATATATATTTTTCGGTATTAAATATTTATATTTCGTATAATATTATTTAAATTCTTATTTTATTTTAATAAATTTTTTGTTAAAAAAGTAAATAACTAAATAAATTTAATTTTGAGATATATTTTTATATTTTTTCTAATTTTAAAAATAATATAAAAATTAAAAATATTTTTCTTTTATAAAATTTTAAATAAATTAGTAGTTTTAATATTATTTTATTTATTTTGACTATTTGTAAATTTTATTGTATTTTTCTTAGATATAGAATTAATTAGTTATATTATATTTATTATTATCATTATTTTTATTTGTTATTATTATTGTCTTCTATTAAAAAAAAAGAAAAATTAATTATTATATTTCAAAATTTTTAAAAAAATCCCCTTATCTGTTAATTAACCTTTCACCCCAAAAGATAACTATTCTCCCCAAATCCCTGTACTTAAAGGACTCCTTTCCCCTTCCACATATGGAACGTATACTATCATTATTAAAACACTGTATCAAACTCAGACACAGAGGGAGGAAAAAACAGAGAGTGAAAATAAAAAAACATGAAAAATTAGAGAAAACATCAGACAGAAGAAGTTTGGAAAAAAAGAAAAACAAAAAAAATAATAATATAAAGAAAGAAAACAGTAGGGAAAAGAAGAGGAAGAAGAAACACATGAGTGAAGTTGAATTCGGATTTTTGTTCGAGTTTTCGGTGATGACATTCAAGTTTCTTCCTTAGTTTATCAACAAGTTCTTATTCGATTTTGTATTATTTATAGTATATTTTTTGTAGTGAAACGAATCGTGTTCAAAGTTATGTTAATGATTCCACAGTTTAACATATGATGTTATTTATTTACTGTATTAAAAAAAAAGTATTCTTAATCAGTTTAATAGTGATTTTTTATTATTTTGTTTGTGAATTGTCTTCTTATCTCCTTGGTGATTTAATTTGTTTTGTTAATGCTAGATGTTAAAATTTCTAGATATAAAAAAATTAACGTTTTCTTTTAAAAGTATCAATTTGTTGTTTTATCTTTATTTAATTTTAAGTTTTGGTTTTGGTGAATTATATAAAAGCTTATATTTTATTAAAAAAAAAGAGAAGGCTTTAGGAGGAAAAATTAGAATGGATACACTACCATACCCACATTCGATGACACCAGTGTTCATGCACATCTCCTTTTTTTTGTTTGTTTGTTTATTTTTTTTTAAATTACTCTACCAACTTCCCTTTTCGTTTAATACTAAGAAAATAAATAATTCTCCTTTACCTGTTTATTTTAGAAGATCATGAGAGAATTTATTGTAATTATTATTCTCAGTTTATTTTTTTTTCTTTTTTTTTTGTTAAAATGAGTACTTTTCGAAATACTTTTACCAGTTATAAAAATTCAAATTTTCATAAGTATCATTAGTATATTTTCTGTGATTTTATGTTTGATTTGTCTCATAACGTGTAATTGGGATTTACTTTAATTTAACTAAAATAGAAATTGAAGCTTTTAATAAAATTAAAATAATGTAGTTAGTTTTGTATTTGTAACACTATTTAATTTATTATTATTATTATTATTATTATTATTATTTTATTATATTACTATATTTCATTTCCTTTTCATTAATAAATTTTGAGAATTAATTTTGTTAAATTTACTAATCACCCTAATGACGTTTTGCTTAAATTTATTATTAAGGTTAAGTAGCATTTCAAATAGATGAATTATTACGAGTTTATAAGAAAATAATGCCGCCTTTAAAGTTAGACAAATTTAGGTACGTTTAAACTTTTCGTCTTAATTAAGAATGCGGCGTACCCATCAGTTTCGAGTCGTTTAAAATTTAAGGATACAGTAATGTACCTTGACAAATATTTTTCTAAACTTAGTTTTTTAAAAATTTAATACAAAAGTTTTAAATAGTTTTAATATATTATAAATGATCAATTTAGGCCTTTAAACATAATTATCAAAATACTTTAAGTCAAGATAAGTTAATAAAAGCGACCGTGCTTGAACCACGAGACTCAAGGGGTGCCTCACACCTTTTCCTCGGTCAACAAAATTTCTTTCCCGATCTTCTATTTTTGCAGACGAATGAAAACAGTCATTTTCTTTTGAATAGGGATTCAAAATGGTGACTTAGAACACCGTAACTCAATTCTAAGTGGCGACTCTGAAAATGATAAAAGATAGTTCCTATTTAATATCGTCACTTTAATTGGAAAAATCCTTCGATCTCGAACCCTTCGGGCGAAAAAGGGGTATGACAATGCATATGCATATGGTTATGTGCATTTGCTTTGAATGTTTTGAACTGTTGATCATGGCATCATGTTATCCTTATCCTTGAGTTACATGCTAGTGTTCACTCCACTAACCATCTCCGGACGCTGTATCCCTATGCGATGTAGGGTCTGAAGGTAAAAGTACTCTTCCTGCGAAGAGTTAGATTAGCTGGCTTGGTTCGTTAATTCGTTGTGTTGTGGTGAAGTGGTGAGCTCCTTTTCCTAGGAAGGCTTAGGCATTTCACCAACTTTCATTCTTATATTTGTGTGTTTAGATACTTTCATTATCATTAACATTTTAATTTTCATTCTTATTGTCATCTGTCAGAGTCGAGGATATATCCCGACGAAGAATGGTTTTGGTTATTTGTTTAGAAGGCTTTGTTTGTATTACTGTGGATATTGAACGATGTTTGTCGGTTGTTTGGCCGGTCACTGGTCGTTGGTGATAGACATGTTTTAAATTTTACTTGAATTTATCTTTTTATATATTCGAAATTCATGTGACATCAGGAAGATTGTGTTGTTTGGTTTGGTGCGAATGGGTGATCTACGATCCATGTGGAATTTGAGATGCCCATCACGACCAGGACCTGGTTCGGGTCGTGACAACCATCAACAACAACATCTCACCCTTCCAAAGTGCTTTTCTTTTGATGGTTGTTTCTCCAACCAATTCTTTTTCTATTCTATCAATTACCTTAGGCTCCGATAATGTTTGCATAGACCATAAAGTAATAAGAAATGACATCTTCAACTCTTGATTAGTCGAAACAATCCACTGATGCACAATATAAAATAAATTAGTACATATATTAGAATGATGATTAAATTATTTATTTATATTAGACTTATTGCTTCCCCCGGGGGTTGATAATATGAAGAAGTTTTACTTGTTTTTGATCGTTTTTGGCTGACAACCATCTCAGGATTCTTGGAAATGAAAATTCTTCTTTGTAGTTCACTTGTTGTTTGAGTAAGAAAAGGCTTTAAATTCCTACACTTATAAAATTATGCCAATAAATCAAAAGCAATATACAATAAATAATAAATTAAACATAAAAAAGAAATATTTACCATGAAATCTCATGGAAAGCCATATAAGTTGACTGTCTTTGACATTAATGGAGTCAATAAATATTTAACAGTCATTTAAATATTTCATGATGCCAATGATAGCTATTAAATGCCTCATGATCCCCATATAGCTTTATTAAATCAAGTGGTATGTTATTGTTAACGTCTCTCACGCAAATAATATTATATACAAACCAAACTAAGCACAATGCTTGCTTATGCTTATTTGAAAGTCTTTTACCTTTAAACTCTTCTATCAAATTCATGTTTTTGAAGATTGGACCAACAAGGGACAACAAGTCATCACCATCACTTGACTTGCCTTTTGGTGTGCAGGGTGCTTCTTTTGTGTTACAATAGGTATAGGTTGAGAAGGAGGATAGTATTTTAGTCCAGTAACTATGACAAACTCCTTCAAACCAAAACAAACCAGCATGACATGGTAATTGATTCACACCAGATCCAACTTATCTTTATTTTCATACATAAACTACGTTTGAGGAGACAATATGCCATGGTCATTTGAAAATGAGCATTATTGTCTTTTGATAAATCAAAATGTTGCCCAATGCAACTGTCCCTGAAACAAGAACCAATTTTTATTCTTGAAGTATTTTTTTGAAGGTATCAAAAGATTTTTTCATGGCTGAATTTACCACACTATCACCAGTTAAATCTGTGGCACCATCACGCTGCATTCTCACAAGAAAACTATCAATACTGAAGGTTTTGAAAAACTCTACAGTGGAAGGGTATTAGGATCAATATTAGTATTTGGATCATGTTGGCTTGCTAAACTAAATTCAAAATATCTTTTGAAGCTTTCCTCTTCCTCATGTTCATTTTTTTCTTCTACTTCTGATTGAGATATCACTTGTACAACAAGTTCATATAGTGGTGAATGTAGCCTAGGTACCTGACTTTTTTCCTTATTGGACTTGATTCACTTTCTTTTATTTTGGGAGACATTATCTAAAAATAAGAGGAAACTAAAAATTATAATTGATATATGCATTATTAAAAAAAGATAACGGTATATCTAATAAGTACAACACAGTAAAGTAATAGTTCCAACATATCGCTCATCCGTTGCAACTGGTTAGTGATATGTTGCAACAGATCACTCATCTTTTGAAATAAATGAATGATCAGTTGGAAACAATAAAAACAATTTCAATACTATTTTGATTTCTTCTAACAGATTATTCACCTGTTGTAATAGATGACTGATTTGTTTCAATACATCAATCATTCCCGCAACATATGAGTGATCTTTGGAAGAAATAAAACAATTTTAATATTGTTTAGATTCTTCTAATAGATTACCCATTTGTTGCAACATATAACTCATTTGTTGGAAGACATAAAAAGTCCTGACAGTCATTTATTGGAATAACTGTAAGGATTTCATCCAATAGATGACCCATTTATTGCAACAGATGAGTGATCTGTTGGAATAATTGCTATATTTTTTCACAGATGAATTATATATTGCAAAAAATGTCTTATCTATTGCAATAGAAGGGTCATCTACTGAAAAGTAAGAGGAAATCAATAACACAACACAAACAAATCAACACCACCAACACCAACACCAACACAAACCCAGAACATCAATATTTACAACCAATACACTAACCCAATAGCCCAACTCACACCCAACAATAAAAACATTGTACAAATACAAACAAAAAAAAACATTTAAAAAACATAACAAACACCAACAGATCAATTGTTGCTAGATTTGGTCACAATAGATGTATCTGAGAAAAATTTAAAATTCAAGTTACACTATTTTACAACAATTTTTGGGAACATGAACTATAAAATAAAAAAAAATATTTCACTCTGAAAAGATACCAAATTACATCAATCATATTGAGAGAAGAAATACCAAAAAATTAGGATTTTTCTTGAGTCTCCATTTCATTTTTAAGCAATAAAAATTAAAATTGCTAATCCATATTAAAAGAGAAGTTAACCCATATTAAAAGAGAAGTTAACATACGTTTCTCTTTTTCTTTATAACAAAAAAAACTCTAATTTTTACCTGTGAAAGTCGAAAAGAAAAGATGAAGAATTGGAAGCTTGTAATGACCTTAAAATTTGATGAAATACGTAAAATTTGTGATTTTGTGTGATTTAACTATTTTACCCCTTTCTGTATTTGTATTATGGTATTTTTGGGGTGAGAATATAATTGACATAGTTTTCGATGCATTTTGATACCATTTATGAAATATTGTGATTTTTGATGGCTTCAAGAGCCTTATTTTGGATTTTTGTGGATATCTTTAGATCCGTACAATGGATGGCTAAACAGAATGGGCCAACATCTTTTAAATATTTATTTTAGGCTACTTAGACCTTTGGTTTGTGTTCCAATACACCCAGGCTCATTTTGAACTATTGATTGGAAAGTTGAAAAAGTTGAAAATATTAGTGTGGGACCCATATTTGGTCGAAACGACCTCAGATGGAAAATTCGATTTCTCTAGAGGATATCAAATGTCGATTCTAGGATGGTAGAATGTTTGATATTATTTGACGGTTTTTAAAGTTCATCTTGGCCCTCAGTTTAGAAAATTATGATTTCAGGTTTTAGGAATCAACTCAATGAAAATGATATTTTTTTTCAAAAATCCGACTTTGCAAACACGTCTGAAATGTCGAATTAAGTATGGTTGCATAGTTTGTTTGCATATATCGGAATTCAAACGACTTTCGAACACCCCATAAAAGTCTGGGTGAGACTTAAAGAAAAAACTATTTTTTTAAAGCTGTGCATCTATAAAAATAGTTTTTTTATCCCCCTTTTGGCCCATTTTGTCCATTTTTTCACCTTCTACTTGAGAGTTAAACCCTAAAATAGTGTGGGATCTTAAAAGCATGTGGGAGCTTGATTAACATCTATTTCTTGATTTTATTATGAATTTAAAGTAAGAATTCACCCTTTAATTAGTAATTCCTTGATTAATTTCTCAAAACCTCAAAAACTTTAGGGATTGATTTTTGTAACGACCCGATTTGCTGAACCAAAATGCTACACGATGCTCACGACCCCGAAGGACCACAAGCTAAACCATGACTAATATTTGTACCTATATACTATATAAGATAACATAATAATATGGAAATATGCACTGAAAGGCCATAAGGTTTGATCATGAACATAACTGATTAACGTAACATCTGTGTGGGGTAATAGAATACCCAAAACAAAACTGAAGTCTAAAACATGATAGTCTGTATCTAGTCTACATCTAGTCTGAAAGCCTCTACTGTCTGAAGAATCTAAATAAGAAGTTGATGGGACATGTCCCTAACTAACTCCAACTAATAAGCTAATCAATGAGATACTAGAAAATTATTATGTCCTCAAAGGATGAGGTCTAACTTGTATTTTGACTGCTGAGTATGGAATCTACTGCTGATCTGGAACTCGTGTCTCTGAACCTATGGTGTAACATAACAAGAAAGCACCATAGCGCAAATGTGTCAGTACATATATACTGAGTATACATATGAGGTAGGCTAAATGAAAGGGTTCACATTCATTCTAAATGCTAACAAACTGTCTAACATAAATGTGGAAATGCATACATAATTACGTAATTGTAACTGACAACATGATATCATGATTACTGAATCTAAATACTAATAACATGACATGACTGATAACATGAATGACTGTTTCTGAGTATAGCTGATAACATGGGTGACTATAGCTAACAGTCCTGTATCTGATGGAACTATCTAAGTTTCGTACTATATCTGAGTTGACTGTGTCTGATAGTCCTGAAATTTGAAGAACTATTTGAGTTTTATTACTGAGACTAATTGACTGTATCTGATAGTCTTAATTCTGTAAAATGAAACTATGGGAAGTAGTATCTAACTAACATGCCCCAAAGGTGCTATAATAGCTGAGCTGGAGTCCAATCTATACCTTGATTGGAAGGGGGTCAATACTGCACCACTGGTAAGGACAATATGTGAGTAACCCTCATATAACAGGTAACTCTAGTGATAACGGTGGGAACCCTCACACAATAGGTTAAGCTACCTCATCTACCCTCATATAGCAGGATATGATGTCTCAACTTATGCTGGCTACATAGTTCTGGAATGCAGGGATTCCTTCTTAGAATCACACCCTCATATAACAGGTGAGTTTCCACCTTTGGGTTCACTCGGTGTTAATTCCTACTCTTATATGAATAGATGCTAAACATAATTTGCTGAACTGATCTGAGCATGGACCGAGTTACTGAATTTCTATGGCTAATGAGATACTACAGATATCTAACAACTGACTGAGTCCTAAGATTATGTTTCCTGAGTCACAAGCCTATCTGAAGTCTAAGAGTTCATAGCTTGACTAAGAGTATTGTGAAAACATGACATGGATCTAGTCATATAGCTAATAATTTAGGTATAAGTACCCCCAGGGATCAATGGGAGGAAAGTGACATAACATGATTTACTTGAAGACTTGACATCATCATAATACATACTACCTTCATAGGAGCATTTCATCAAACATGTAATAGGCATGAACTTGTGCATACATGGGGATTTCATGATATCATACTAGTTAGACAATATTCCTTCATCTAGGAATTTAATCAAACATATGGCTGGCATAGTACATGTAAACATCATGGTATATCAATTAAACATCATGGTTCATTTCCAATTTCATCATACAAGGTTTTAGTCATGAGATTCCGTAAATCTTTATCTATACTAATCAACCCACATGGAATTTATCATCAAATCATGGAATAGAAATCAATTCCTCATTTATCAACATGAAAGAGAACATACAAAGCATGAACACATGAAGAAAATCCATAACATGTAGTTAAAAAGGATTCTTGGACTTCATGGACGTAAGGAGTCCATGAATGAACACTATGTATACCTTAGATCATGTTTTCATGAAGATTGATGGTGAAACCTTCCTGAATTTAAATCCCCAATAGAAACCCTAGCTTGTTCTTGAGAGAAACTTGAGAGAAACTAATATATTTTAGGTGAAAAGTGTCTGAATCACGTATTAAAGGGATTATATATGGGTAGAAAGTTGACCCTTTTAACCCTGGACATGTCATTAAATTTTTAGTAAAATTTCCCAAGTTGGGCCCTTGGCGCGACGCGACGTTATCGCGCTGTGTCACTGGAAATTGACAATTGGGAAACTGCATGGCGCGATGCGGAGCTATCACGTTGAGCTCTTATCTAAGACCTGGAAGTTTGGCGCGATACACCAGTATCATGGAGAAATAATGAAATTTGACAATTGCCATTTGAGCTATCTCCAAGACGCGCTGAAGGCTCAGGTCAAACACTGTCTCATTAAAAAGGCTCTAAATCTTCGCCCGGGTGTCAAATTTGGGCAAATTATATATAGGTGGAAAGGTTATTCAATTTCCCATGTGATAGGAAGTGAAAATTATGTAAGTACCACATGTATAAGAATGAATTGTTTTTTCAAAACAAGTTCTAACATCCTTGAGATGATTTTCAAGTTAAGAAAAAACACGGGTATTACAATATCTCCCCTTGAGTACATTCGTCCTCGAATGAGATTGACTGAGAGGGGAAATAATGAGTTGAACATGAATAACTGGAACATGATATCATGACGGACGTGACTGAAAAACTGAACATAACATACTGAATATGCATATCTGATGCATGCGCAACTTATTCATAAATGCATAACTGAAAGTTCTGACGAACTATGTTTTCTCACAATGACAATGCATGTCTGATGCATAACTATATAACTGATCTGATACATGAATGCATAACTGAATATGCGATGGTATTTGATACCAAGTTTATCATGGGAAGATGAACATGAGACTAAATACTAAGTTAGTTATGTATACTAATCATGAAACTGAGTAAGCTTAAAGAGAACTGTTACTTGAACTTGATCTGAGTCGGCGGGGAAAAGGTGATGGTACTTGGTATGCATATCTTCTTCTGCTTCCCAAGTAGCTCCTTCTATGGACTGATTTCGCTAAAGAACTTTAACTAGAGGGACTTCTTTGTTTCTTAATATACGGGTCTAATAGTCTAGGATTTTGACTGGAATATCTTTATAAGAGAGGTTGTTCTGAACATCGATGCTCTAAATAGGGACTACAACTGATGGTTCACCTATACACTTCTTGAGCAAAGAGACATGAAAGACTGGATGAACTGAGGCTAGATCTGAAGGCAATTTGAGCTCATAAGCTACCTTGCCGAATTGACTGAGAATCTTGAAGGGACCGATATATCGGGGACTGAGATTTCCCTTCTTGCCAAATATCTTCACTCCCTTCATGGGAGAGATCTTGAGGTAGACATAGTCACTAATCTTGAACTCGAGATCCTTTCTATGAACATCTGCAAAATACTTCTGTCGGCTCTAAGTAGCCCGAAGTTTTTTCTAATTAACTGAACTTTCTCTAAGGCATCAAATACCAAGTCAGGACCTATGACTGAGGCCTCACTAATTTCAAACCAACCGATTAGAGATCTATATCTCCTACCATAGAGAGCTTCGAATGAAGCCATCTGAATACTGGAATGATAGCTATTGTTGTATGCAAACTCAATCAAAGGCAAGTGGTCATCCCAACTACCTTTGAAATCAATTGGACACACCCTTAGCATATCTTCTAGAGTCTGAATAGTCCTTTCTGCTTAATCACCTATCTTAGGATAAAAGGCTGTACTGAGATGAACTTGGGTACCAAGACCCTTTTGGAATGCTTTCCAAAAATAAGAGGTGAACTGGGTACCTCTGTCTGAGATAATAGACAATGGAATACCGTGCAATCTGACTATCCCCTTAACGTAGAGCTTGGCATAATCCTCGGCTAAATAAGAGGTATGAACTGGAAGGAAAAGAGCTAATTTGGTCATTCTATCTACAATGACCCAGACTGAATCATGCTAATGACAAGTTCGAGGCAAACCCAACACGAAGTTCATGTTTACAACTTCCCACTTCCAAGTAGGAATACTGAACTTTTCCATAGGACCACTAGGCTTCTGATGCTCTATCTTAACTTGCTGACATGTAGAGCACTTAGCAACAAACTCTGTAACATCTCTTTTCATCCCACTCCACTAATAGATTTCCCATAAATTGTGGTACATCGTAGTGGCCCCTGGATGAATAAAGTAACGCGTGCCATGCATTTCTGCAAGAATTTACTGCCTTATGTCATTTACGCCTGGAACATAGAAAGGACCCTGATAACGAAGGACACCATCTCACCCTTGGGATAAAACCTCTATTTTCTGATTTTAAACTGACTCTTTTAGCATGACAAGGCTAGGATCCTTATCTTGATTTTCTTTCACCTCAGAAACTAGAGATTATTCTGAACTACTCTGAAAACATACACCGCCCTCTGAAGAGTCGACTAAGCGAACGCCTAGTCTAGCAAGATGGTGTAAATTTTAAGGTAAATTCTTCTTACTATCATCAACATAAGAAATACTACCCATGGACAGTCTACTGAGAGTGTCTGCCACTATGTTGGCCTTGCCCAGATGATAGAGGACACTCATGTCATAATCTTTTAAGAGCTCTAACCACCTTCTTTGACAAATATTAAGATCTTTCTAAGAAAAGACATACTGAAGGCTCTTATGATCTATGAAGACATCCACATGAACTCCGTAGATATAATGATTCCAAATCTTTAAGGAAAATACTACGGTTGCTAACTCAAGGTCATGAGTAGGATAATTCTTCTCATGGGGTTTAAGCTGTCTGGAGGCGTAGGCTATGACCTTACCATACTGCATGAGAAAATAACCTAAACCCACTCTAGATGCATCACAATATACTATGAAACCGTTTGAACCATCTTGTAATGCTAGAATTGGAGCTGAGGTGAGTTGAGTTATTAATTCCTAAAAACTCTTCTGGCATGGATTTGACCACTGAAACTTGACTTTTTTCTGAGTCAATCTAGACATAGGGGATGCAATAGAAGAAAATCCCTTAACAAACCATCTGTAATAGCCAGCCAGACCCAAGAAACTCCTAATATCTGATGGGGAAATAGGGTGAGGCTAGTTTCTTACTGCTTTGGTCTTTTAAGGATCTACTCTAATGCCATCACCGGAAATGATATGGCTAAAGAATGCTATTGATCTTAGCCAAAATTTACACTTACTGAATTTGGCGAACAATTGATGATTTCTAAGTCTGAAGTACTATTCTGAGATGGTCTGTATGATTGCACTCAGTGTGGAAATAGACCAGAATATCATCTATGAAGACTATGACAAATATGTCCAAGTACTGCTTGAACACGCGGTTCAGCAAGTCCATGAAAGCTTCTGGGGTATTGGTAAGACCAAAGGACATAACTAAAAATTTAAAGTGACCATACCGAGTACGAAAACCTATTTTCGGGATATCACATTATCTAACTCTGAGCTGATGATAGCCGGATCTGAGGTCTATTTTAGAGAAATAACTGGCACCCTGAAGTTAGTCAAATAAGTCATCAATTCTGGGAAGAGGATACTTGTTCTTGACTATAACCTTATTGAGTTAACGGTAATCAATGCATATTCTGAGAGAACCGTCTTTCTTATGCACGAATAAAACTGGTGCGTCCCATGGGGAAATAAGGGTCTAATGAATCCCTTATCTAAGAGATCCTTCAACTGATCTTTTAGTTCCTTGAGTTCTACTGGTGCCATTCTCTATGGAGGAATAAAGATAGCCTTAGTGTCTATAAGAAGATCAATACCGAAGTCTATTTCCCTTTTAGGAGGAATTCCTAGAAGATATTCGGGAAAGACATCTAACTATTCATTCACTACTGGGACTAATTCGAGACTGGGAGCCTCAAAACAAGAATCTCTAACATGAAATAGATGATAAACACATCCCTTAGATATCATTTTCCTTGCCCGAAGGTAGGAAACAAGTCGACCCCTGAAAGCGGACACACTACCCTTCCACTTTAGGACGGGTTCATTTGGGAACTTAAACTATACTATTCTATTTTTACAATCGACTATGGGATAGTAGGAATAAATCCAATCCATGTCGAGAATGACATCAAAATCAGTCATCTCTATTTTCACTAAGTTTGCTGAAGTGACTTTCTAAAATATCATAACCAGGAAGTTCCTGTATCCCCACCGAGCTATGATAGTTTTACCCACTGGGGTAGAGATTGAAAAGGGTTCTGCTAGAATTTCGGGACTGATTCCAAAATCAACTGCTATATAAGGAGTAATAAAAGACAAGAAAGCTCCTGGATCTAGCAAAGCATAAACATGCACATAAAAGATCTGTAATATACCAGTAACTACATCAGGAGAACTTTCCTGATCTTGTCGAGTCTGAAGAGCATAGAGACGATTTGGGCGTCTTCCGCTAGCAGCACTGAAAGAGGCACCCTGCTGATTTGAGCGACTGGACTGAGCTGAAGAGCGATTTTGTTGACCCTAAGGACCTTCCTGAGGACAGTCTCTAACTCTATGGCCTAGCTTGCCATAACCAAAACAAATGCCATTACTTGCTTTACACACATCCTGATGGTGCTTACCGCAAGTCTAGCAAAGAGGATAGGTACCGACACAACTAACAATGCCCTGGGCTTAGAGCCTGGCACTCTATCTTTGTTACCCTCTCTAAACTTAGGAACTGTAGCACTATCTGTAGGGGGAGATGGAACTGATGACTTAGGATAAAACTGAGAATAGTTTCCTCTTTCTGATTTAAGCTGAGCAAAGTTGAAACTACCTGTTTTCTCTCTCTTATTCTGCTTTTCCCTCTGCTTAATTTTCTGCTCTTCTATCTGCTGAGCATGGGTCATAAGCCTAGCTAAGGTCATGTCACTGTTCAGCATGGCAGATCTATACTCATTAACCATACTGTCGTTTACCCCTAAAGTGAACTTACTCATCTTGGATCTACTGTCGGCAACCACATAAGGGGCATACCTGTCTAATTGAGTAAACTTAAAAGAATACTCTTTCATTATCATATTTCCCTGCCTGAGGTTGATGAACTCTAGCACCTTAGCTTCTCTAAGCTCCTGGGGAAAGAATCTGTCTAAGAATATAGTGACAAACTCCGCCCACTCTATAGGACCTGCATCATCTACCCTTTCAGACTTCCACTATTTGTACCAAGTATGAGCCATATCTTGCAACTGGTATGTGTCTAGCTCAGCTCTCTCAATAGTAGTTACCCCCATGGCATCTGTCACTTTCTAAACTTTATCTAAGAATTCCTGAGGTTCTTTATCTACCTTAAACCCGAGGAAGGTTGGAGAATTCATTTGGGTGAAGTCTTGAATTCTAGCTATAGCTGAGTTGGCCACTAGGTTGGCTGGAAGAACTGTTGGCCGTTCATTATGAGCAGCGACTGATTGAGCAAGAGTGGTACATACGGTCCTGAACTCTGCATGAGAAACATGATCGTGCAAAGGTTCTTCGGGTTTAGGGGATGATTGATTTCTTCTCTTAGGAGGCATTTTCTGAAATAAAGAGAAGAAGTAGATTAGGCTGAGAGACTGATTTTTTATTATGCTCACTGGCACGACATGAATACTAAAAGAAGGGAAACTATTCTTAAACATCTCATAGCCTCTTTCACATAAATGTGGCGCACAATATGCCAATGCACAACACTCTACTAGATGTGGCTTTTAGAATTTCTAGGACTCTATTGAACCTTAGGCTCTGATACCAAGTTTGTAACGGCCCAATTTGTGGAACCAAAATGCTACATGGTGGTCATGACCCTGAAGGACCATAAGATAATCCATGACTGATATTTGTACCTGTATACTGCATAAGATAACATAATAATATAGAAAAATGCACTGAAAGGCCATAACGTTTGATCATGAACATAAATGAATAACGTAACATCTGTGTGGGGTAATATAATAACCAAAACAAAACTGAAGTCTAAAATATGATAGTCTATATCTAGTCTGCATCTAGTCTAAAAGCCTCTACTGTCTGAAGAATCTAAATTAGGTGTTAATGGGACATGTCCCCAACTAACTCCAACTAATAAGATAATCAATGAGATACTAGAAAATTATTATGTCCTTGAAGGATGAGGTCTCACTTCTACATTGATTGCTGAATATGGAATCTACTGCTGATCTGGAGCTCGTGTCTCTAAACCTATGGTGTAACATAAAAAGTAAGCACCATAGCGCGAATGCGTCAGTACATATGTACTAAGTATAAATGTGAGGTAGGCTAAATGCAAGGGTTCACATACATGCTAAATGCTAACTGACTGTCTAACATGAACATGACAATGCATACATAATTACATAACTATAACTAACAATGTGATATAGTGATTACTGAATCTGAGTACTGATAACATGACATGATTGATAACATGAATGACTGTATCTGAGTATAACTAATAACATGGGTGACTATAGCTGATAGTCCTGTATCTAATGGAACTATCTAAGTTCTATTACTGAGACTAATTGATTCTATCTGATAGTCTTGATTTTGTAACATAAAAATGTGGGAAGTAGTATCTAACCGACATTCCCCAAAGGTTCTATGATAGATGAGCTGGGGTCCAATCTATACCCTAATTAGAAGGGTGTCAATACCGTGACACTAGTAAGGACAACATATGAGTAACCCTTATATAACAGGTAACTCTAGTGATAATGGTAGGAACCCTCACATAACAGGTTAAGCCACCTCATCTACCCTCATATAGCTGGCTACGATGTCTCAACCTATGATGGCTATATAGTTCTGGAACACAAGGATTGCTTCTAAGAATCACACCCTCATATAACAGGTGAGTTCCCATCCTTGGGTTCACTCGGTGCTAATTCCTACTCCCATCTGAATAGATGCTAAACATGATTTACTGAACTGAATTAAGCATGGACTGAGTTACTAAATTTCCATGGCTGATAAAATACTACTGATATTTGAAAACTGACTGAGTCATGAGATCATGGAGGTTTTCCTGAGTTATAAGACAATCTAAAGTCTAAGAGTTCATAGCTTGATTGAGAGTATTGTGAAAAAATGACATGGATCTAGTCACACAGCTAATGTTTCAGATAGAAGTACCCCCAAGACTCGATGGAAGGAAACTGACATAACATGATTTACTTGAAGACTTGACTATCTTCATAAGAGTGTTTCATCAAACATGTAATAGGCATGAACTTGTACATACATGGGGATTTCATGATATCATACTAGTTAGATAATATTCCTTCATCTAGCATTTAATCAAACATATGGCTGGCATAGTACATGTAAACATCATGGTATAACAATTAAACATCACGGTTCACTTCCAATTTCATCATACAAGGTTTTAGTCATGATATTTCGTAAATTTTTATCTATACTAATCAACCCACATGGAATTTATCATCAAATCATGGAATAGAAATCAATTCCTCATCTATCAACATGAAAGAGAACATACAAAGCATGAAGAAAATCCATAACTTGTAGTTAAAAAGGATTCTTGGACTTCATGGATGAAAGAAGTCCATGAATGAACACTAT
This sequence comes from Capsicum baccatum var. pendulum, assembly GCA_030864225.1. NCBI lineage: Eukaryota > Viridiplantae > Streptophyta > Magnoliopsida > Solanales > Solanaceae > Capsicum > Capsicum baccatum. The sequence goes on along the minus strand of CM061554.1, from coordinate 177,868,408 downwards.
GCATACCTTAGATCATGTTTTCGTGAACTTTGATGGTGAAACCTTCCTGAATTTAAATTCCCAATAGAAACCCTAGCTTATTCTTCAGATAAACTTGAGAGAAACCCTAGCTTATTTTTGAGATAAACTTTGAGTTGTACCTCGTTATATACTTAATTTAACTTGGGTTTTCCTCTATAGGTTTCTAAAAATATGGGAAATATATTTTTGAAGCAAGTTAAGATTTTGTTCCTCTTTTTCAAAATTAATTTTGGGGGTCCGTTTTGGCCCCGAACCAAAAGTAGTCAATATGTGTGTCGTTGGTTTTTTCTTGACACGTAGATTCCACATTTAATTTGTTAGTTAATTTTGGAATTATTTGTGGAAAGTAAGGCCACGGGTTTGAAATGTAGCAGATCAATTTTGACATTCGAGGTAGGTTATGACTTAACTCTTTCAAACTGAGCTGGCTAGTAAATGATGACACAAATACATGTTAAGAGTGGAAAGTAATAATGAAAAATTTCTATCTATGTGTTGTGCCTATGTGGGCACCTATATGTGATTTAATTACCAAAATTGAGATATTATGTGATGTATGTGACTGTGTGGAGGGTCCTACATAATGTTGATAGCCCTAAATACATGTGAATAATTGTATTATGTTATTTAAATGACTCATGTGGTACCGTTGGTATATTTCGATATATTCATACTTGTTGGTATCTGAGACATTTGAAAATTCATGGATAAAACAAAAATAATGAGTAAATATTGGCTCATATGGTTGTGAAAATGTATTATTGTGGTTGGTTGTGGAAATATATTATGTGGTTGGTTGTGAAAATACTTATTGTGATTGGTTGTGAGCATTACATCCTCATATCATACTCATTCAAGAATTATTGGTACCGCCGTGGCAATATTTGAGAAACTCTGGCAACACCTTTTATAAAACCCTCCTCGAGGAAAATGCCTGGGAGAAGATATTGTAACACATTATAAAACCTTCTTTGAAGGATGTACCAGGAAGGACACATAAGGTATGTTGATTGTATACGGGTTGATCAACCCCCCATGGGTCCTGTGTTGGAAGGATTACCTTTGAATGTGTTTACGAGGATTGTGCGACAATCTTGGAGGTTGTGCAATAACCTCGTGCATCATCATCATATACATTGCACTTATATTATTATGTTTATATTGTGTTATTTTGCCATATTGACGTGTCATCTATGTAATTATCTTACCTTCTTTTACTTGTATTTGATGACCTTGTATATGCATATTTTCCCTTATTCTACTTATATGTGATATAATACATTTTTGTGCTCTATCTTGGTGTGATGCTGCAATATATGTGATATATTAGAACTGTTAATGCAAGCAATGTGGGCTACCATTGTGGGACATTTTTTAATTGCAGGTGACATATCCTTAGTGTATAGTTTGTATGCTTTATTTACTACTTTTCTTGGTCGACCTATGATACCTGCTGAGTACAAGTGGACCATACTTTTGCCTACTATGCCTTTTCGGTGCAGGTCCTAGATTGAGTGTTCCTCAACTTTCTTAACTCGGGCAATTGTTAGAACTTCCAAGGTAGCGATTAAACACTCATGTGTCCAAAATTCACCTCCATCTTTCTATAGTAGTGATGTCTTTATTCGTATTTAGATATAGATATTATCCCTCTGTGGTTATTTTTTTGATATATTTGACTCCTGGATTGTATTAGTAGTTCTTACACTATTGACACCTGGTTTTGGGTATGATTAGTATTTTGGATAAGTTCTTTCTACATTGTTATGATAACTTATATGGTTCGACTTTATTATTGAAGCCTTACCTTGGGATATTTCTGTCTTTTCCTATTTTTGTATTAGTTTGGGTGATAGACTTACTTATCAAGGTACATCGTGATAAGTGCCATTATGACCCTTATTTTTGGGTCGTGACAAATTGGTGTCAAAGTAGCCAGGTTTCATTGGTCTCAATAGTGTTAGAACAGGATGTCTAATAGAGTCTTGTGAATCGGTACATAGATTTCTGTATCTATCTTTGAGATGCTATAGAATTTATTTGGGAAACTTTCCTCATTTTATTCCTTATCGTGCAAAAGTTCTTGCATACCTTGTGTTCTGAGTTGTGTTATACTCTTCTTGTATGAATGGGGTTTCTTATATGGCCTATCAGTTGAGAGATATTACTAGAGTTTAGAGGAGGTCGCTTGTGAGTTGTAGACCCCGTGGTTCTCCTGAGATGACTTAGGATCAATTTTTCCAAGGATTTCCTAGAGAGATTTGTGCCTTTCAATTTATGAGATTGTATGCGGGATGAGTTTGATCATTTGGAGCAGGGCTCTATGATAGTTGGTGAGTATGAAGCATGATTTCATGCCCTATCTATATATTTTAATGATAGCATTTCTACTGAGTTTGAGAATATTTAAAAGTTTGTGAAGGGTTTGGATTTTCCTCTTCAGGTGGATACATCTCAGATACTTATGCTTGGGGCTTTCTTTTAGAGTATTGTTGATTATGCTAAGATGTAAAAAGGTATTCTTCGAGTATCTCAGGGTGGCATTAGAAAGGTACATCATTATGGTGAGTTTAGAGGTCAATCTCTCTGTGGTAGAGATTTTAGAGGTTCTGATGGATATTAGTATAGGCCAGTGCAAGCGACCTTACCAAGTTCAGATGTTGGGCCTTCTAGTTCAACAGTTTAGGGTGGTCGTTCGGGCCTAGGTGTTCCTTCTCCTATTATGATAGATCATAGAGGTTGCTATATGCGTGATGATATTAGCTATTTAGCCAAGGACTGTCCTCGTCAGGTGGTTAAGGATACTTTTATTCTATCTGTGTGGGGTAGGGGTGCTAGTAGATGTGTGAGGGGTATAGGTAGTAGAGCTTGTGGGGTGGTCGTGGGTGCACCCAAGCAGTTAGTGGTCATGGGCAGTGCTATACTATACTAGCTAGACCTGAGGCAGAGGCTTCGATGCTATGATTATAGGTTTCGTCCACATTTGTTTTAGACCTGTATCTGTATTATTTGATCTTAGATCTCCTTTCTTCTATGCGTTCATATATTTTTCTTTGGGTTTTGATTTTGTTAGTGAGCCTCTTGCTATGCCTATTCGTGGATCTACCTGGTTGGTGATTTATTAGTGGTGGATCGGGTGCACTGATCTTGTATTTTGGGTCCTTGAAAGGGTGTGCCAAGGATAACTTGAAAGGGTGTACCTCATTTGGGTCCTAAGAGGATTATACTTATGTTCAGGCTTATAAATTGGTTAATAGGGGATATTTATCTTACTTTGCTCATATTTGTGACACCAGTGATGTTTCACCTCCTTCTTTCGATTTTGTCTCGATTCTGTCCGTGTTGTCTATGAGTTTATGGATGTGTTCCTACGGACTTGTCTGGTATGCTTTCAAAGCGAGATATTGATTTTGATATTAATGTTGAGTTGGTCACCAGGATCATTTTTGTTCCTCCTTATTGGATGGCTCTGACAGAGTTAAAGGAACCGAAGGATCAGTTGTAGGAGTTATTGGATAAAGGATTTGTCCAACCTAGTGTTTCACCTTGGGGTGTGCCTATCTTGTTAGTAAAGAAAAAATATGGGTCTATGAGTATGTGTATTAATTATCGGTATTTGAATAAGGTGACCATTAAGAATAAGTGTCCTCTTTCTTGTATTGATGATTTATTTGATCAACTTCAAGGCACTGTAGTGTTTTCGAAGATTGATTGGAGGTCTCGTTATCACTAGTTGAGGTTAGATATTCAGATATTTCAAAGACAACTTTTCGGGCTCGATATAATCATTATGAGTTCTTGGTCAATGTCCTTTGGGTTGACCAATGCCCCTGCCACTTTCATGGAGTTGATGAACTGAGTGTTTTAATCATATCTTGACTCCTTCATTATCGTATTTATTTATGATATCTTTGTTTATTCCAAGAGTGAGGTTGAGAATGAGGATCATTTGCGGATTGTGCTTTAGAGATTGAGGGATGAGAAGTTGTAGGCTAAGTTCTTTAAGTGTGAATTTTGATTGGAATCTATTTCTTTCTTGGGTCATATAGTGCCTAAGAAAGGTATTTTGGTTCATCCTGCCTAGGTTGCAGTGGTTTGAGAATGGGCTAGACCTACTTAGACCATCGAGATTTAGAGTTTTGTTGATTAGCAAGTTATTTTTAGTGTTGAGGGTTTTCCATCCATTACAAATCCATTGACTAAGTTGACTCAGACGAAGATTTTCTTTTGGTGGTCTGATGCTTGTGAGGCGAGCTTTCAAAAGCTCAAGGATTTGTTGACTTTAGCTCCTATCTTCACTATGCCCAGGAAGGGTGTAGGTTTTACCATCTTTTGTAATGCTTTAGGTATTGGGCTAGGTGCTGCGTTGATGCAGGAGAGCAAGGTGATTACTTATGTGTCTTGTTAGTTGAAGCCTCATGAGAGGAATTATCCTACCCATGATTTGGAGTTGTGTGCAGTCATGTTTTCCTTGAAGTTGTGGAGGCACTACTTAAATGGAGTCCTTTGAAGAGATCTTCTCGGATCATCAAAGCCTTTAGTACTTCTTTACCGAGCGAGATCGTAATATGAGGCAGCACTGTTGGGTTGAGTTGCTTCAGGATTATGACAAGACTGTTCTCTACCATTCGGGCAAGGATAATATGGTTGCAGATGTCTTGAGTTGGAATTCAACTAGCATGGGTATCATGGGTATTTTTTAGCTCAGTAAAGGCCTTTGCCTTATAGGTCCAGTCTTTAGCTAATCGAATGGTTAGGCTTGATGTTTCAACACCTGGGCGTGTTTTGGTATTTGTGGAGTCTAGATATTCTTTGATGGAGCAGATTCAAGCTCATTAATTTGATGATGTTGGATTGAGGTTGATTCGAGATAGAGTGTTGAGTTGGGAGGCTAAGGAAGCCTTACTTGATTCTAATGGAGTTTTGAGGATTGGGGGCTGAGTTTGTGTGCCGAGAGTGGGTGATTGGATTAGGTTGATCTTGGAGGAGGCCCATTCTTCCAGATATTCCATCCATCCAAGTGTGACTAAGATGTATCGTGATTTGAGGTAGCACTACTGGTGGGGTAGTATGACGTGAGATATAGCAGATTTTGTGGCTCATTACCTATATTGTCAACAGGTAAAGGCCAAGCATATAAGGCCTGGTAGGTTGCTTCAGAGGTTACCTATTACCAAGTGGAAGTGGGAATGGATCACCATGGACTATGTGATTGGTTTGCCTCAAACATCTCATGGTTCTGACAATGTCTGGGTCTTTATGGATCGATTGATCAAGTCAACTCATTTTATTTGGTTCAGGTCCTATTTAGTGTTGAGAGATTGGTTCATATCTACATTTATGAGATTTTACGTCTTCATGGTTATTTCAGATCTAGGTCCTGTGTTCACATCTCACTTTTGGATGACTTTTCAGGATGAGTTGGGTACTCAGGTTGATTTTAACACAACGTTTCACCCCAGAATGATTGCCAGTTAGATATGACTATCTAGATTTTGGAGGATATACTTCGTGCATGCGTGATATATTTTGGTGGCTAGTGGGAGTAGCATTTGGATTTAACAGAGTTTGCACATAATAGTAGCTACTATTCCAGTATTGATGTGGCTCCTTTTGAGTCATTTTATGGTAGGCGTTGTCACTCCCTAGTGGGTTAGTTGATGTTTCATAGGTGAGACCTTGAGGTATGGACTTTCTTCGTGAGTATTTGGATATAGTTTGGATTATTCAAGATAGACTTAGAGCGGCTCTGATACCCAACGGTATCTAAATGAGTACAAAACAGTACGTAATCTTGCTAAAACAGTCCACACATACAATACACCAAGCGGAAACAACAAACAAAAGCTTGAAAGATAAAAAAGATAGATAACTTGATACAAAGAGAATACGAAATATAGCAACTAAATAGTGTATCAAACTCTAAAACCTCTAAAAATCACATTAACAAGCATCGAGTTCTTACGCGGACACAAGAGGAACTTGGTTCACGTAAGCACTCACGTTTCTAGCCGTTTCACAACACAAGTGGAACCTTTCACTTGTGATGTTCAAAGTTGGTGGTCTACTCTCTTCTCGAGAGGAAAATGGTGTTTCAATGTTACAATCTTCATTCAAAATAAGCTGACTAATAAAATTAGACTAAGGGGTTCCTACTTATAGTCTATTACAAAAGGGATGGGAAATGACACATTTACCCTTAATGAAGGTGGTGGGTTTGGAGTGTATAAATGGGGATGACTTGTAGTGTTTTTAAGACACTCAAGGCATGTCTTCACACTTTAATACATACACTCCCTTGGATAAACTTAAGACATGCTCAACCGTGTCTATTTTCATAAACACGCCTTGTAGTCATTGTAGTTCTCGAGCTTAGACAAGGCTTTGAAAAAGGCTTCAAAAGGTCTTTAATTCCTTTGCATATCCGAAATGTGGACATTCAAAAAAAAACTTGTAATCCTTTTGCTCCTCATGCATGTATCATCCTCTCCACCTTGAAAGGAATTTGTCCTCAAATTCCTTGCAAAACCAAAGAGAGGGAAAAGAAGCACACAATCTTCATGATAGGAGGGTTAGTATTAGTACCACAAATTATATAGACATGCCAAGGGGGTACACTTTTGGAATACAACCAACAATTCTTTGTTATGATCATGAAACACTTACCACAAGCATCACAAAGGACATGACTAAGATAAACATTAAGGAAAGAGGATTGCAATCCGAAACTATCACATATGTCATCAAGCCAAGGTCGTTCGCATTTGGAATATACCTATGGGTCCTTTTTGTGTGACATGAAAAGCTTAGAAAGAATGGCATAAAGAAAGTGGCTTTGGAAAATATCAAGAGATAAGGAAACTACAATAGTCTTAATGGCTTTACTATACCCAAAAGGTAAGACTACCTTCATCTTAGGAACCATAACATACATTTGTTTCATTACCTCTACAAAGGACCTCATCAAATATAGTCCCACAGTTGATCTTAAGATCCAGATCAACCACATATCACCATCACGCAAATAAGAAAACCATCCGCTAAACTTCCTACCACTACGCAATATAAATTCGAAATTAACATGGTTATCATCATAGGTAAAGAGGTAGTGTAGAAAGGAATCATATGTGAAGACATCTTACTGAGGGGGTACACTTTTAAAATTCAACCACTAACCCTTTATTTTTACCATAAAACACGTAGTTTGAAAATTACAAAGGATAGGGATAAGATAATCATCAAGAAAAGATAAGCATAAGACGGGGCAACCTCTTTTCCAACCCACTGTGTTCCGGGATCAAATGGATGGTGTCACCAAGGGTAAAAGCTGAGATTAACCAATCCTTTTACTAGTATATCATCCAAGACTAAAGAGTTGTGGCCTAGAAGTATTCTCTTAAGAGAAAGAACACCTTTATTCAAAAGTTTTCCAAGCATATGATTACCTTGAGCAAAACTAGTAGCACGGTTTGCATCACACAAACTTAAAGGAATATGTCTGATATCATGGTAAATATTACAAGAATGAACACTAACTTGAGGATTTTGAATCACATCACTCACATGATCAAGTAGTGAACTATCCTTAAGAGCAAATTGACCAACATATGCAACAAGAGAACTACCAAGGAAAGATTCATGCTTTTTACACTATGTAAACCAGATCTAGGTGTAGAGTGCAGCAATTATACCTAGGTGTATGCCATGGCAGTCTACTTGTTAGGATCTCTCGGCCAAGGGTGTCACTAGCTCATTTCCCATGTTATCGTATGGAATCCCTTTTTGATCATTCTTTGATATCATATAAACTTGAACTTGTACATAAGAAGGGTCAATTCTAGGAAAAGCACTAGCATATGGGTTAGTGAGTATCACAGATCCTTTGTGGGAAAATCCCATAAACACATTTTTCTTTCCCTTTCCTACTTCACTACCTGCATTTTTCCTTTCCCTTACCCTCTTCTCTTCACATTCTTCTTGCATCTCACCACTAAGTTTCTCTCCATATTGATGCTTGGCCTTATTCTTCTCTGATCCTAACTCTCTCTCTTTTTTCTACTTGGATGGTGTGTTTCTGGGTTAGTGTAGCTTGGGAAGGAGACATTGGATTTAGTAGAGTGTAAGGTCTTTGAATTGAAGGTTTTTGTAGTGAAGGATTTGGGTTTGGGGATAGAATTTGGGTTCCAAGTCCTCCTTGTGGAACTTGGTGGAGTGAGGAATGGCTATGTCCATCTTGTTCTCGGCTTTGGGAGTACAAATTGACTTAGTTTATAGCACTTGGTGGATACAATCTTTGGTTTAAGGTCTCGGGAGTAATAACAGGTGGGGTGTTTTGAGTGGTATGAGGTTGAGAGCTCCTTTGGCTTTCCACCCTCTCCAATCTTTCACTTGTTGAGGCCACATCCGAACCCAACTTCTCAATATTTGCCTTCATCCTAACCACCCCTCAAGAAAAAGTTTCAAGACTAGCTAAGAGGAATTCATAACATTATTTTCACGGTTGGGGATTTGGAATTTTTGGGTTCCATTTGCAATTGTACCTACAAAACAAGCAAACGTTAGTTCAAAATACGCTAGACATTCGTCACACTCGGCTTCCTCATTGGTCCTTCAAGTGTTGTAAGCCAGCTGTCAATCCTTGAGTGCTTAGGAATGAGTCTACTCTTGAGTTGGAGTGGATTTTGGTTAGAAGACTCAAATAAGTTTTGTATGCACTTGAATAGAAAACAAATACGAACTATAAACGAGCAAAGAACCACAAGTAACACTTACACAAAAGAAGTACTCAAAAATTAGTTCACAACTTAGTAGGTTGTTACTAGTTGTCAACTAGTATAGGAGTCAATGAAAATGAAACTAATAGAGAAAAGGAGAGAAACTATGGATGTCCAAGAACATGAGTTTCTTTTTTTTGGTTGTTGCCATGGGACACTATTTTTATTATTATATTTTCTTTGGTCGTTGATATTGTATTTGATATGCAGTATAATGTTTTCAAGACATAAGTTGTTTAATCTTGTTTTTTGGTAATGAATTTTCGATTTTGGAGTAACAAGACAAGGCTTTGGATTCTCTTTCCAAAGTTCAAAAAGGTTTACATCATCTTTCACCAACTTGCACTAAAATGGCAAAACACCTTTTTGCCTTGTCTTTTCCTTTTCCTCTTTTGGCCTTTCTTGAAAGATGTTTTGACACTCTTTTGGTAGGCAAGCTTTTGGTAGGTCTTTGTTTCTTTGCCACTTTAGTGTTGTCTTAAAATTAGTCCCAATATAACACAATACCTTACCTCTCTCTTCCCTTTTTCAAATCAAACAAGGCATTTTGTTGAATATTACTTAAGAACAACATGAACAACAACAAGAACACTTTAAATAATAACAATATCTAAACCATCCAACCTTTCAACAACAACTTAACAAAGCTCAAATCTTGGACTTTAGAATCAAGTGTGATAGGGAAACAACAAGATAACACATGAAACTACTAAGACAAGAAAAATAACACCTAATCTAGAAACAAATTCGGCCAAACAACAACACCACTTCGGCCAAGACACCCAACCAATAAAATAACTTAGTTTTGTAAGATTTTCGACCTTGGACACCTCTTATAATGTTAGGAAACAAATATATAACACTATAACACACAGAAAACACAAAAGTCATCAGAAAAATAGGCACAAATCTCGGCCAAAACAACAATAAGACATAATTTCGGCCAAGACAACAAGAATGGGCATTTACTTCTTTTTGGACTTTTCATCTTTTCAACACCTCTTTTTTTTATTTTTAGACTTAGAGAGCTGAAGATTGGTAGTGTAGGAACACAACCATCCTTATATCTAATAACAAATGATACCAAACGGTATCTAAATGAGCACAAAACAGTCCGCAATCTCGCAAAAATAGCCCACACATACAAGAAACCAAGCGAAAACAACAACCACAAACTTAAAAGATAAAGAAGATAGATAACTTGACATAAAGAGAATAAAAATTGTAGAAACTAAAGAGTGTATCAAACTCTAAAACCTCTACAAATCACATTAACAAGCACCAACTTCTTACGCAAACACAAGAGGAACTCGGGTCACTCAAGCACTCATGTTTCTAGCCGTTTCATAAAACAAGTGGTACCTTTCACTTGTGATGTTCAAAGTTGGTGGTATACTCTCTTCTTGAGAGAAAAATGGTGTTTGAATGTTACAATATTCATTCAAAATAATCTAACTAAGAAAATAAGACTAAGGGGTTCCTACTTATAGTCTATTACAAAAGAGATGGGAAATGACACATTTACCCTTAATGAAGGACATGGGTTTGGAGTGTATAAATGAGGCTGACTTGTAGTGTTTTTAAGACACTCAAGGGATGTATTCACACTTTAATACATACACTCCCTTGGATAAACTTAAGACATGCTCAACCGCGTCCATTTTCATAAACGTACCTTGTAGTCTTTGTAGTTCCTGAGCTTGGACAAGGCTTTGAAAAAGTCTTTAAAAGGTATTCAATTCCTTTTCAAATTTTAAATGTGGACCTTCAAAAAAAAACTTGTAATCCTTGTGTTCCTCATGCTTGTATCAGGCTTAGACGAGGCACAAATGTTATGCTGATTGTAGACTTTGTGCCTTGAGATATGGTATTGGTGATCGTGTCTTACTTTGAGTTTCACCCATGAAGGGTGTGATAAGGTTTTGGAAGAGGGTCAAGCTTAGACCTACGTAAAAACCCATTTGTGATTCTTTGTATTATTGGTGATGTGGATTATGAGTGGTCTTTACCCCCTGATCTATCAACGGTTCATCTAGTTTTTTATGTTTCTCTACTTTTGTAATACCCTGTACTTCCCTAACATGATTTAAGTCCCAATACATGAGTATTCCTTGTTGAATGATTTATTCTATTCTAGTTTAGAGCCTGTCATTGCATAGGAAATTAAATTAGCTTTCCAACGATATAAAATTTACTTAAATCCAATAACTGGCCAAGAAGTTATGGTGATTTAAAGTTTTAGTCATTAAACACCATCATTTTAACCCTTAGCACATCGCGTAGGTAGCCCAAATGGCAACTGTCTAATTTCAGTGTGACTCTGTGATCATGGCGCATCGCGGAGCAGGCCAAGTTCCCATTTGTGAATTTCCAGTGGGCCTCTGCTATGTTGACGCATCACGGTGGTGGAAAAAATGGAATCCATAGGCATATAACGATAATTGCATATCTCACTGACAAAACAGTTCCCAGTTGTCAGTTTTCAATGACACGAAGCGATAGCACTGCGTCGCGCTAGGTGTCCATTTCAGAAAAATTAAATGAAAAATTAATATTTTGTTCAGGGATAAAACAATCCTTTCACCATTATTTTAGTCTACCCAGGTGTGATATTTAAGCCTGAAAATATTTTTAAAATCATTCTTTAATTAATTACCCCCAAATCAAAAGGCATTCTCTCCCAATCAAGAACCCTGGCTTTCAAGTTCAAGGCCAATCCTTAAGAATTCACCAAAAACTTCAATAAATTCATCAATTAAGGTATGTTAGATATTTATCCATGGATGCCTTTCATACATGAAGTCCAAGAACCCCTTTTAAATTATAAAATTATGATCTTTTCAAGTTATTATGTTTTAAATTGTGATTTCACCCATGAATCTTCATGAACTATGATTCTATACCATGTTACCATTAAATTATTGTTATCATTTAATTCTCCATGATTTAATGTTGTTATTTATTGAAAAAAGACCATGATTTAACTCTACTATGTCAGATTCATGCTATTTTTATATGTTTTTGGACATTCCTATGATTGTTTAGAACCATGAACTACAAGTGTTTGATGCAATGTCTAGTGATTGATTTAATAAAAACCTTCATACTTTGTCCCCTAAAATTTAGTGTCTTTTTAGAATTATTGTTTTAAGTCCTGGGGGTATTGAATACCCAAAAACCATATCTGTTTATTTAGTCTAGTCTCAGTACATTACAAAATAGTCTTCAGATTATATTGTGAGCATTATCAAAATAGTCATATATAGTCATTAAACTTAGAACAGTCTAGTATCTCAGTGTCTTTTAGTTTGGAGTAGGATTTAGCACCAAGTGAGTGCAGGGATGGAGGCTTCCCCATCAGACAGGCAAAGTCGTTAATAGTAGTCCCTATTCTATAGAACTACATAGCTAGCATAGGATATGAGTAGTCACCCGTTAGATTAAGATTAATATTGCGCAGGGGTCACCCATAAGTTCAGGCTTGACATCCTTATTCCTTTGGACATTATATCAATTTAGTAGATCCACACAGCATCGTTAGTTCCTATGGCATGGTATTAACACCCTTCCAACTGGGGTTACAGGTTAGACCCTGATTAGATCAAATTGGAGAGTGTCGATTAGATTATACCTCCCACAGTCTCAGATATAGTCTTAGTTACTGTCTTGGTTCAGTTATACAGTCTTATAATTGTTTGGCCAAAGCATACAGATATTGGTATTTTGTTAGTATTTCAATTTATAGATTTTACTCAGTCCATGTTATATGCTTGGTCATGCATCCCCAGTGTCCACAGATTTTCACATATCTTCAGTATTTACAGACTGTCATGCATACTCGCTATTTACAACTTTCTCCATATTTTTAGTATCTACAGATTTCATGTTCTTTACTCAGTACTTTTTGTTTTACATGTATAATCAGTTAATTATTATTATTCCTATTCATGAAACCATGCATATCAGCCTACCTCATTTAGCATACTAGTACATTAAAAGTACTGATTGCATACCTTTCTTTTGCGCTATGTTGTATCATATCATAGGTGCTGACGCTCAGTTCTCGGATCAATCTTAGTCCCTCAGATCATCAGCAGTACAGTAGTAGTGGTGAGTCCTCATCATCCGAGGACAACTTATATTACTTTATGTCTTTATCCCATTAGTTAGTAGAGTTAGTTGGGGGCCTGTCCATAACTCTTGTACATAAATGGGGACTATATGTTTACATGATATAATAGAAATACTTCATTCATATAGGCATTTAAGCGAACATATGGGAAGCATGCTTTGGTTATACTGCAATTACCACATCTAAGTATCATTGGTATATCAATAAACTTTCAACTTGAAGGGTTTATCATGAACATTATGCAATTAATCACATACTAGGTTCAAATATAAAAACTCATAATCTAAAATATGAATCAACCCCCAATAAAAACATGAACATGAATTTCAATTAACATAAATCATAAAGACTTATAAATATATAATCTTTGAATTTAGAAAAGGATTTTTGAACTTCATGGGTGGAATTGGCCCATGAATAAACATCTAACATACCTTAGTTCTTGATTCTATGAAGATTGACGGTGGAATTTCTTGAATTTGGATCTTCAATTGAAAACCCTAAGCATGTTCTTAAGGAAAATTAAGAGAAAAATAGTATATATGGGTAAATAATAGATGAATCTCGTGTTATAGGGTTATATAAGAGTGGGAAAAAGACTAAAATAACACTGGGGTTATGGCTATTTTAATGACTGATCACTGGGTACTGACGCGCTGGTCGATATGGTACATCGATCACATCAACGCGATACCTGACATGTTATGCCATGATCGTGTAGAGCCTCAATACTTTTGACTGGTAGTCCTGGAAAAATATTGGCTAATGCGATCGGCGACATGACGCACCAAGATCATGTTGGTCCACTTTTTTGGGCACTAGAACTTGGTCTAAATGAGGTCCGAAACTAAAACTCATCCGGGAACCCCTATTAACATTCTTGAGCATGGATTAACTTAAATATTAAACCTTTATGGATGTAAAGGTCATGAAGTAACAACACCAACTTTTGAAGTATAAAATAGACTATCTTAACACTTAGCCAAAATTTTCTAAGTATTGAAGCTTCTCTTAACATACGTTAAAGAGTTTTAATGACTAGGAAAATTTGCAGGGTCTTACAATTTCACAAAGGGAATTCAGTGTCTCCCAAGAGTCATTTCATATCTTATCTTAAAGATTGAAAATTGATTTTCAAAGGGTGTATCTATAATCTAGTTAGAGTTAAAGACACTATGTCTTACACTTCAACAGTTCGGTCAGTCAGTGTAGTCAATGAGTTTCCTGATATCTATCTTGAAGATTTGCCAAGGGTGCCTCCTAATAGGGAAATAAAATTTAGAATTGACCTTCTCCTAGATACTCAGCCTATCTCTATTCCTCCATATCATATGGATCTAGTTGAGATTAAAGATTAAAAGAGCCACTTAAAGATGTCTTAGACAAAGGTTTTATAAGTCCTAATGTTTCTCCAAGGGGCGTTACCATCCTATTCGTGTGAAAGAATGATGGTTCTTTGCGTATGTATATTGACTATTGTCAGCTGAATAGATTTCCAATAAAAAACAAATATCCTCTTCCTAGAATTGATGACTCATTTGATAAACTCCAAGGTGCAAGTTATTTCTCAAAGAAAGACCTTAGACCCGACTATTATCAGCTTAAAGTAAGGGAATATGATATTCCAAAAACAACTTTCAAAACCCGTTATGGTCATTTTGAGCTTCTTGTCATGTCCTTCGGGCTAATAAATTCCCCAACAACCTTCATGGACTTGATTAACAGAGTGTTCAAACAGTATCTGGACATGTTTATCATAGCCTTTATAGATAATATTTTTGTCTACTCTCGTAGTGAGGATGATCATGCAAACCATCTTAGAATCATATTACAAACTCTAAGATATTACCAGTTATTCGCTAAATTTACCAAATGTGAATTTTGGCTAAGGCCAGTAGCTTTACTTAGTCATATTATTTCTAGTGGTGGTATTAGAGTTGATCCCCAAAAGGCAGAAATAGTAAGAAACTAGCCTAGACTTATTTCTCCATCAGATATTAGGAGTTTCTTAGGTTTAGCTGGCTATTACAGATATTTTATTGAGGGTTTCTCATCTATTGCATCTCCCATGTCTAGATTGATCCAAAACAAAGTTAAGTTCCAGTGGTCAAATTCCTGTGAGATGAGTTTTTAGGAGTTAAATACTCGACTCACTTCAAACCCCAGTTTTTGAATTACCTGAGGGTTTAGATGGTTTCGTTATGTATTGTGATGCATCTAGAATTGGTTTGGATTGTGTTCTAATGTAGAGAGGTAAGGTTAAAGCCTATGCCTCTAGACAACTTAAGCCTCACGAAAAGAATTACCCGACCCATGATCTGGAGTGATCTCCTATTGTGTTTACTTTGAAAATATGGAGACACTGTCTTTATGGGGTGGATATTAATGTGTTTATAGATATAAAAGGCTTGCAGTATGTGTTTACTCAGAGGTAGTTAAATCTTCTTCAGAGAGGGTGGTTAGAATTTTTGAAGGATTATGATATGAGTGTGTTGTATCATTTGGGCAAGTCCAATGTAGTGGTAGACACCCTTAGTAGATTGTATATAGGCAGTATTTCTCATATGGAGAATGATAAGAAAGATCTAGTTCGAGAAGTTCATCGGTTAACTAGATTGGGTGTGAGATTGGTTGATTCATCTGAAGGGAATGTTTAGGTTGAGGTACCAGAATAGATTGTGTGTACCATGTATTGATGATTTGAGGCAGCTAATTATGCTAGAAGCAAATGTTTTGTATTATTCTATTCATCCAAGAGCCACCAAGATGTACCACGACTTGCGAGAAATCTATTGGTGGAGTGGTATGAATAAAGATATTGCAAAATTTGTAGCCAAATGTGAAAAGTTTTTAACAGGTTAAAGTAGAGCACCAAAGACCTGGTGGTACATTGTAGGAAGTTGGTATTCCCACTTAGAAGTAGGAAGAGGTAAATATGGACTTTATGACTGGATTACCCCACCCGTGTCATCAACATGATTTGAATTGGGTTATTGTAGATAGGTTGACTAAGTCAGTGAATTTCTTACTAGTTCACATGTCCTACACAGCTGGAGATTATGCTAAGTTGATATCAGAGTGTTAGTTAGATTGCATGAAGTTTCTTTATCTATCATCTTTGATAGGGGTAGTTAGTTTACCTCTCAATTTTTGAAAGCTTTTTAGAAGGGTCGTGGTACCCAAGTTCATCTTACTTCAGTTTTTCATCCACAGATAGATGGTCAAGAAGAAAGGACCATTCAGACTCTAGAGGACATTTTGAGGGTATGTGTTATTTATTTCAAAGGCAGTTAGGATGAGCATTTACCGTTGATTGAGTTCGCCTATAATAACAGTTACCATGCTAGTATTCAGATAGCTCCGTTTGAAGGTCTTTGTGGATGGAGATATAGATTACCAATTGGTTGGTTCAAAGTGGGTGAGGCCACTTTTATTGGGCTAGACATGGTGTTTGATACCATGGAAAAATTTCAGTTGATTCGAGAGAGATTGAAAGAAGATTAGAGTCATTAGAAATCTTATGCAGATGTAAGAAGAAGAGATCTTGAGATCAAGGTTGATGACCTTATGTATTTGAAAGTTTCACCCATCAAAGGGGGAAAGATATTTGGGAAAAAGGGAAACTTAGTCCTCGATATATAGGCCCCTTATGAATTTTGAGTCATGTTGGGAAGGTGGCATATGATCCTGAGCTACCCAAAAATTTATCCTTAGTTCATCCAGTATTCCATGTGTCCTTGTTGAAGAAGTGCATGGATGATTCAACCGTTATAGTTCCTCAAGAAAGTACAGATATTCAGAATAGCCTTTTATATGAAGAAGTTCTAGTAGAGATTCTTGATCATCAGATTCATAGACTAAAGAACAAAGAAGTTCCCTTGGTCAAAGTTCTGTGGTGAAATCAGTTCATTGAGGGTGCTACTGCGTAAGAAGAAGAAGACATGCATACCAAGTATCCTCATCTCTTCTCTATGAACTCAGATTCAGTTGAAGGTAATAATCTTCCTCTATTCAGTTCTTTTCCAGTCTTACACTCAGCTATATAGTTGTCCTCATGTAAATTCATGCACTCATAGATAAGATCAGTAGCTCATCATGCTTCAAATTCAGTCATACAGTTTATTTTTGTTGTGCATATAGCTTATAACCTCAAATCCCTTATTATTTTCAGCTTAACTACCACATTCGAGGACGAATGTTCCTAAGGAGGAGATATTGTAATACCCTTATTTTCTTCTAGCTTAATTTCACTCCTAGAATGTCAAAGGTTGGCTTCAAATATGAATAAATTTTATCACATCTAAAATTTTCTAGATTCAAACCATCCATTGTGTAGAAAATTGAATTACCTTTCCATCGATACCAAGTTTGACTAAATCTGATACTCGGTTGAGAAGTTATGACATTTTTAGTAAAATAGTCTGTCATTTGTGCAAGCACCGCATCGCAGTGATGGTTAAATTCATAATTTTTATTTTTCAGTGGACCTGTGCAATAAGACTGCATCATGGAGAAGTCTAATTTGCCATTTATCAGATTTCAGTAGCCCAACACGATGGTACTGCATTGCGATGATGGCCTAAATGGCATTTTAGTAGCATACCGCGATAGCTCCGCATCATGTTGAAGTCCCAGGTCCTAGTTGTCCTATTTCCAGTGAGCCACCGCGATAGTGGCACATCGTGGTGGCATGCCAATTCAATATTTTCCAGTTCCGACAAGAAATTTTAAAGGGGTAGTTCGGTCAATTCCCAAGCCCCTAATTCGTCCAAAACAAGAAATTAAGCTCATTCTAAGCACTTTATGCTTATTTTCATTCATTCTCTCTCAAAACAAAATCCTAGAGCTCAAAAGCTTACTCTCCAAGAATAAATTTCCTCCATTGTTTCTCCAAGAAAACCCAAATTTAAGGATTTCTAAATCAAGATAATCAAGAGTTCATCTTCAAAGGCACAAATAGAGATTCAAGTTCAAGCTTTCTTATAAATTTCATCAATTAAGGTATGTGGGGTTTATGAACAAGGATCCTCTTTCATCCTTGTGCCCCAAACCAAGTTTTTAATTCAAATTTATATGATTCTGAATACATGAGTTTTGAATTGGGGTTCATACCCAATATTACTATTTATAAGATTATGAGATTTCAAGTGATTTAGAAGTTGAATTGCATAGTTATTTTTATATTTTAATATCTATTGCAGTAATTTTTAGATTTTGAGATGAACTATCATTGTTTTAAGAAAGATTATGCTTTAAGAATCAGATGATCAGTTTATTTTTAAATTTTAGTAAAGATTTGATCCTTTGATCCTATGATAATATTTGAAATCCACTTTATAGATTTATTACAGATTTCAAAAGTCAGAATAGCTTTACTTATAGATTGAATCAGATAAATGCATAATTGGTTTCAGAATAAACCCTTATATTAGTTTTAAAGTGATTTTTGAATAGAATGAGCATATAGATTAAAAGAAGTAGTTTTTAGCACCTAGCAGGAAGCGTGGGATTAGCGTGCCCTAACTTTCATAGAACTACATAGCCAAGTTAGGTACAAATTCTCAATTATTCCTATTTCTATATGGATGACAAATACAAATGTGATCAGTTGGATTAGGTTATACTCCTTAGCAAGAGTATGAAACCTCTCCCCATCGTGAGGTTTTCCCCAGAGCAGGATAAGATATTGGACTCCATGTTAGCTCACATGGCTTATATCGGTTAGAATAATCCTCCCTACAAAAAAAGTAATACTAATGGAAACGAAGAACAGAAAAGCTTTTAGAAAACTAAGTGTAAAGACTTACAATTTTATTTAGATTATGCTTTACAGAAAGATATTAGCTACAAATTTTAGCTTTTAGATTTCAGACATAAAAGTGAGTCCTTTCTACACCTAGACAACATGATATACAGACAGATTACTAGCACAACTTTTAGAACTAAATGTTATGGCTCACTAGATTTATATAATATGTTTTACTACTCATGATTTCAGATTTCTGTTTCTCAGTTACTCAAGCTTATATGAGTCATTTACATTTGGCATGCATTCTTTTACAAATGTTGACGATGATTTATATACTATTTTTACGTATGCATTTTACCCCATATACTCAGTACATCCTTAAAGTACTGATCTATATATACATCTATGTGCTACATTGTCTCATAATGTAAGTTCAGGTGCTTAGTTCCAGCAGCGTGAGTAATTTCGAGCATCTTCATCTACATCTCGATAGTTGGTGAGTCCTCATAGTTTGGGGACTTAGTTATTTAGATTTTCAGCTTAGATAATTTAGTATTCTTTTCATATAGTTTGAGTAAGCTGGGGGTGTGTCCTAGTGGCTCTCTAGTTATTACTAGTAGAGGCTTGTCAGATCGCTAGTTTTGATTCAGATTTTCAGTATTGATTCATCAGACCCTTGAGATTAGTATTTTTTTAGATATTATATTTAGGTAGTTTTCATATTTAGTATAATTTTGATATCTATATTACCTCATTATGAGATTCAGACTTAGTAGAAGAAAGACAGGGTTAGCTTAAGGTAACTCGTAGTCTTAAGCACTGTGTGACATCTTGAGATCCATTTTTAGGGCGTTACAGAAGTCCAATGCAATGTTGATAGCCCTAAATACATACGAATAATTATATTGTATTATTGAAATGCCTAATGTGGTACCATTGGTGTATTGTGATATATTCTTACTTGTTGGTATATGAGACATTTGGAAATTCTTGGATGAAATGGAAATAATAAGTGAATATTAGCTCTCATGGTTGTGGAAATATATCATTGTAGTTGGTTGTGGAAATATATTATGTGGTAGGTTGTGGAAATACTCGTTGTTATTAGCTGTGAGCGTTACATCCTCATATCGTACTCATTCATGGAATATCTATACCATCGTGGCAATATCTGAGAAACATAGACAACTCCTTTTATATGGATTGTATATGGGTTGACTGTAATACCTCGTAATTTTTCCTAGCTTGAAATTTTTCCTAAAAATGTTAGAAGATTTATTTGAAAGATGAATCCACTTTTGTATATGTGGTATTTTTAATATTTTCACTTTTATTCATGTGGGAAATTGAATTAGCTTTCCAACGATACCAATTTTATCCAAATCCAGTATAGGAGTAAAAAGTTATGGACGTTTTACTCAGTGCTATCAGAATCACCCAGGTGCGACGACCAGGTTAATAGACCGTCAACCTAGCAAGGGACCATCGTATTGACCGTTGCTGCCAAGGCAGTGAGGCAACCTTCTAGATAAGGTGCGATAGATAGGTTGATAGTCCATCAAACTTGTGATGGACCATCGCTCAGTCTGTCGCTCTTAGGCAGTAAGCCCTTTTCTTGGTCCACGTATGACAGTCAAAACGACGAACCGTTGCCCTAGTGATGGATCGTCGCAGGTTCCGTTCAGTGATTTTAAATCCATTTTTAGGGGTTTTTGGTATTTTACCACCCGTTTATATACCCAATTAAATCCGACCAAAGCTCAAAAATTCATTATTCTTCTACAATAACAAAATTAAGGTTTTCTCTCTAACGTTAATCTCTAAAAACAAAATACAAATCTTCTTCAAGAACTAGGAGATTCAAATTCTTCATGTTCAAGAACTTCAAAAAACTCAACCTAGGTATGCATAGTGTTCATTCATGGACTCCTTTCGTCCATGAAGCCCAAGAATCTCTTTTCAAAGTTTAAGTTTATGGATTTCCTTTATGAATTTCTATGTTCGGTGATAAATTTTATGTAGATTTGATTAGTATAGATGTAGATTCAAGTAAATCTATGATTAAACCCTTGAATGATAAAATTAGAATTGAATCATGATGTTTAATTGTTGTATAATGTTGTTTACACATACTATGCCTACCATGTGTTTGATTAAATGCCTAGATGAAGGAAAATGCCCAACTAGCATGATATCATAGAATCCCCACGTATGTACAAGTTTATGCAGATCATATGTTTGATGAAATGCTTCAATAAATTTATCATGGATTATAAAGTTAGTGATGTGTTCAAGTAGGTCATGCTTTGTCAGTTTCCTTCTATGTCCTGGGGGTACTTGTACCCAAAATATTAGCGGTGTGCCTAGAGCCATGTCATGTTTCCATGATACTCTCTGTCAAGCTATGATTCTTAGACTTCAGACAGTCTTATGACTCTAGAAATCTCCATGATCTCATGAACTCAATCAAATGTCAGATATCAGTAGCATTCCGTCAGTCAACGGAAGTCAGTAACTCATTCCATGTTCAGTTCAGTAAATCATGATTAGTGTCTATTCAGATGGGAGTAGAAATTAGCATCGAGTGAATATAAGGATGACAACTCACCTGTTATATGAGAGTGTGATTCTTAGAAACAATCCTTGTGTTCTAAAACTATGTACCCAACATAGGTTGAGACATCATAGCCTGCTATATAGAGGTAGATGAGGTAGCTTAACCTTCTATATGAGGGTTCCCACTGTTCTCACTAGAGTTACCTGTTGTATTAGGGTCACTCACATGTTGTCCTTACAAATGGCACGGTATTGACACCCTTCCAATCAGGGCACAAATCGGACCCTAATCTAGCTATAATGCATCATTTGGGGCATGTCGGTTAGATGACTACCTCCCACAGTCTCAATATTAATTTCAGTAAAAGAACTCAGATAGTTCTTCAGAATTCAGGACTGTCAGATACAACCAACTCAGATACAGTATGAAACTCATCTAGTTCCATCAGATTTAGGACTTTCAGATACAGTCACTCATGTTATTAGTTATCAGAATTCAATCATTAGTCATGTTAGTTATCAATATACTCATGTTATCACGATTTTAGATATAGTTACTATGTATGCATACATGTATTCTCATATTTATATTAGTCAGTTATCTTGTATTGTTCATGCATATGAACCCAATGCATTCAGCCTACCTCACATGCATACCAGTACATTCAAAGTACTGGCACATTTGCATTATGGTGTATTATACCATAGGTTCAGAGACACGAGTTCCAGAGCATCAGTAGATTTCAGATATCAGCAGTCAGAGTTAGTAGTTTATCCTCATCCTTCGAGGACATGATTATTTCTCTATTATCTCATTAATTAGTTTATTAGTTGGAGTTAGTTAGGGACATATTCCATCAACTTATTACTCAGATAGTTCAATCAATTAGAGTCTTTCCAGACTATTATGTTCCAATAATTATTCCAGTTGTTTTGGGTATTTCATACCCCATTTAGATGTTATGTTTTACTTCAGTTATGTGAACCTTATGTCCTTTCAGTTCATGTTTCTGCATTATTTAGTATATTATACAGTATATTATATAGTATATTATATAATATACAGGTACAAATATCAGTCATGGGTTAGCTTGTGGTCCTTTAGGGTCATGAGCACCGTGTAGCATTCCAGGTACCAGATTCGGGGCTTTATATTGACAAATCCCTCATGGGTCTTATGTTGGGAGGTTTTCTTTCGTAGGTGTATACTTGGATTGTATGATGACCCCGGAAGTTGTACGACGAGCTCGATCATCATCATCATCATCATATATATTGTACTTAAGTTATTGTGTTGTATTTCCATATTGACTTGCTATTTATATAATTATCTTATCTTCTTTTACTTGTATTTGATGATCTTGTACATGCATGTTTTCCCTTGTTCTAATTATATGTGATATAATTCATATTTTTGATCTATCTTGGTGTGATGTCGTAATATATGTGATATACTAGAACTGTTAGTGCTAGCGGTGTGGGCTGCCGTTGTAGGACATATTTTGCTTGCAGGTGACGTACCCTTAGTGTATATTTTGTATGCTTTATTTACTACTTTTCTTAGTTGGCCTATGATACCTACTAAGTACAAGTGGATCGTACTCATGCCTACTGGGCCCTTTTGGTGCAGGTCCTAGCTCGAGTGTGCCTCAACTTACTTAACTCGGGCGATTGGTGCAGCTTCTAAGGTTGTAGTTAGACATTCATGCGTCTGAAGTTCACCTCTATGTTTCTATAGTAGTTATGTCTTTATTAATATTTAGAGACAAATATTATTCCCTTGTGATTATTTTTCTGATGTATTTGACTCTTGAATTATATTAGTAGTTCTTACACTATTGACACCTAGTTTTGGGCATGATTATTAATTTGGATAAGTTCTTTCCACATTGTTATGATTACTTGTGTGGTTCAACTTTGTTCTAGAGGCCTTACCTTGGAATATTTCTATCTTTTATTTTTTTTGTATTAGTTTGGGTGATAGGATTACTTGTCAAGATACGCCATGACAAGTGTCATCATAGCCCTCATTTTTGGGTTATGACAAAGCTGTGTCACCACAAGTTACCGGAGAATGTTGTCACATTGGCTGATGGTTTAAAGTAAAAAAGAACTCTAACTATTGTCTCCATAGGTTGAAAGTCACTGGACATTGAAGATCATCAATCTGTCGACGATGGTTTGCAAAACTGCTAAGAGAAGTTTAAGAGAGAGAGGGGGGATTTTTTATTGTGGGTTGATTTGTATTTTTGAACTGATTAAAATTTATTAAAAATATTAATTGCATCCTTAATTAAATTAATTAAGTTTTAATTAAATCATTGACCCTTCCCTTTGATCAAAGTCACTAATATTCAAAGAAATACTTATAAGACACCTTTGCTTCAATTTTCTGTGTCTACTCATCATTTACCAAGTACCCACACTTTACTCCCTATTTTTTTTTATAATTGCTTCCCACTTTCTCCCAATAAAAGTGTTAAAATAAAACTTCTATTTTATGAACTCCATTGGTCTCTTTAATATGAACTGCACACACTTTAAAATGTTAAATTTGATTTATTGGTCATAAACTATCAAATATTTAATGACTGAAAAGTTAATTGATAGAAAAATAATAATGTTTCCAAGATATCAACATTGATATAACTAAGTGAATTTGACCTGTTGAAAATATTGTGAGTTGTATAGCATATAAATTGAAACCAAGCAATTAGGGAGCATTTGGTTGGGTTGGGAGGTGGATTGCAGGAGCAGAAGTAAATCATTGTGATTTAGGGTGTGTTTGATATGAAGAAAAATGTTTTCGTGGAGAATGAATGGGCTTACTTATTTTCTAGTGTTTTGTAAGTAAAAAAAAATTATAAAATCCCATGACCATTTATATGTAAGCTATTGAAACACAATGGGGTATGATGGGGATGGAGAATGGGGTTTAGGGTGTTGGGTGACATGAATTTGGAATGTCACTTGTGGAACTTATATTTTCCGCTTCCATCAAGAAAGTCAATTTTCTCTTTTTAAAGGAACTTGTTTCATGGATAAATGTTTTTCAAAACATCTTAATGAACCAAACATGGAAAAATTGGAGTCATACCAAAACACGCACTAGGGATTTAAGAAAATCTCCCACTTATGGGCATTGTGTTCGGGTATAAGCAAAAAGGTGTTCAATAATTTAGGTGTTCAATATTCTATCTCCCATTCTATATTCTTGATAATCATGGTTGTTTAGAGCTTGGTCTTATCCCCCTAAATGGTGGCAAAAATAAGAATTTTGCTAAGAGTGTCCAAGTTGTTATATATGTATATAAAGTAATTTTTTCCTATATGGTATAAATTTCCAACTAATGGGTCTATGCCACTGCTCCTAGGAAAGTTTATTTCTAGTGCTTACTCAGCTAGAACTATGTACTCCAGGAATATACTCAAGAAACATAAGTCCTCACTATTGGTAATACTTAACTACATAATTTTTGCAACTTCTACACACACGCCATGTCTCAAATCCACAGAGTCATCATCAGCTAACCATTCATCAGAATGGTTGTCTCATACATCCACTTTCTTTCAATAGGTATTACCATACAATTTCTATTTGTTTAAAATAAAATCAATCGTACTTTGTATAATCATCATAGGAACAACATTGTATTTACCCAATTTTAGGATATTATATATGTTAGTTTTAGACATACTTTATGTTTTTCTACACTTGCATATGCAAACTCTTCTGGTCTACCTTAATGAAGTTAGAATTCTGTACTCTTATAAAACATTTGAATCTAATGGACATATTTTTGGTACATTTTTTTGCCTCCTTTCCACAATTTGACACTTTGATTACACTATTAAATTGTGTATATCTGGAGAAAATTTATTCATTTTCCCTAGCATAATGTCGCTTTCATTACCACTTTATAGAACTATGTTTTGAAATGAAGCCTATTTTTGTCAAAGCAAATTTCTTTTCTAAGAGGTCGGTCTCATGTTCGACGCTTCCTTGGGATCAATCAAACTGGATGAAGAAAAAAATGCGGATAAATAATATAAATTATCAATTATGTTTTAATTTTTTGTGTAAATTTAGAGGTATCCGCCTTTTTCTTTTTACCCTTTTCTGACTGAAATAACTATCAACACTGAATACAAAGACTTCCATATTGTTAACAGGCAATATCTGCCTTCAGTTAAATTTCACTGCTGCCTCGTCTCAACGAGTCCTTTCATTGGATGCATTATGTTCTTCTTTGTTTTTGCACTTCTTATTGTTATAGCATACAATTTATACAAATTGTACAAACAACAGAAGCATGGTCTCAAATCACAAACTTACATATTAACAAAATAATATAATCTTAATTGGAAAGCACTAATCTTTTAAATTTTTTAGAATACTTATTTTCTGCTACGAAATTCTGGTCTGCAACCTTCTACTAATTTCTGACTAACTTTCTAATAAAAAACTTGTACGGACCAGGAACTTATTTTCTATAAAAAAGATGTCTTATTTATGAAATACCCACTGCTATGTATTCCCAATTTTTACTGAAGAAGCGAAGAGAAGAGGTAAAAAAAAATGTTTTTACCTTTAATATCCCCATAAAGAGCAAAAACATTTTCATCCTTAAGAGCTCGTAAGAGCCCTTTTAAAAGCAAAACGAAAAACATTTTTATCCTTAAGAGTTTGTAATTCATGTTTAATCCAGAGATTATCTTCTATGTGGGGCAGAAAAATAGGGGTCAAGGATATCAAAGCAACACTTTTGACCCTAATTATATAAACTACCCAAATTTCTCTTAGGGTAGTAAGTATAAGTTTAGTTAGAACACTTCACATGCTAGTATTTCATTATAGAATACAATCAAATAGTTCCTGGTACAACTATTAGAATTATTTAATTTATGTGAACTTAACATTAAATTTTTACTACGTTAAAGTAAAATGGGTTGATGTTATTAGTTGGTAGACAAGACACAAGCTATGTATTCTTTTTTTCTTTTTAATTCTAAAGATGAGTTCATAAATTAGACTAGGCTAATAAGCTAGACAGAGATCCAGTAGCCAATGCATGGCTAACAAAAATATTAGACTCAGCCACAACCCGACTTTGTAGGTTAAAAGAAGATTGTTTAATTCATTTATTAAAGGTAGTTCCCCTTGTGTCTACCTCAAGTGTATCACACACAAACATAGGGGGGACTATCAAAACATTTGTGCTTCCACAAAGGTGTTCCTTCCTGCCTTCCTTTGCTAGCGCATCAGTGACACTATTTTCCTCCCTAAACATATGTTTCGGCAGCGTTGCTCCTAGCTCCAACATTTGTGACCTGCATATACAAATTATATTTCAATAGAGTGGCTGGTTAGTTTTGAGTGTATCTATTAAAGATTACAATCAGTATCGATTTGAATTGGCTTGAACGTATGAGCTACTTCTAAGCGCAATCCCCTTCACAGAGCTAGGAGTTTTGCCATAAAAGAATTTGTGTGGGGGATATGTTCACAAAATCCCATCTTCTAGTTGCGAAGATTGTAACATCCTATCGGAGGAGGTTGTCATTTCAGTTGGATAATTATTTTAACACCTAAGTTTGCATTATGCTTTATAATGAGAAAGTGGTATTCCATGGCCAGTTGAACACTGCTCTCAGGGGATGCAAGGTCCTTTTTATGATTGAAAGTGTTGTTATTCCTAGTAATCCAAAGGCTACACAGACAGTGAGGAATGAGATCTTTCCAAGTAATGGTTGAGTTGTAAGTAACTTTGGAAGATGCTTTCTAGTAGTCCATCTAGCTAGAATTGTTGATGTTATTAAATTCCATTCTAATGGGGGATGAGATGGACAGAGTAAGTTTCTGCCAGAATTGAAGAGCATTGGGGCAGTGGAATGAAATATGGGAGATGTCTTCCTGAGAGACATTGCAGAAGTAGTAAGTATCAGGAATGTTGAGGCCCATCTTTTGTAGGTAGTTTCTGGTGGGGAGCTTTTCATGTTACATGAGCCAAATGAAGGTAATGACCTTGTTGGGGGTAGTCGTCATCCCATATGTGCTTGAAGTTTGGATTATAGCTAACCATGTCTTGGTTGGGCCCCTTCTTGAGTCACCCTGTTATGACCTGAGGCTATCCCTAGTCGCGACAACAGTGATTATGGTCACTAGTGACCACAAGCTAACCCATGAGCTAAAACCTGCTGTGAGAATCGAACAAATAGTAATGAAATGCACGTTCATAAGATAAACTAAGAAGGAAAATATAAATTTGAATACTAAAATAAGGAATCAATCATAAGTCTGAAATATCTGATAATAACTAAAAGTAACTGACTAACTATCTGAAAGCGTCTAAACTGGCTGAGGAGTTGATGGGACAGACCCCCAACTAACTTCGACTGATTGAATAAAATAAAATATTAAAATAACTGAGTAAACATAATATATCCTCTATGGATGAGGACTCACCAATACGACTTCTGGATTATGCTGAGTTGTCTAACTGTGGTCGGGAAACTGTATGTCTGAACCTGTGATATAAGACATCATAGCGCAAAGAAGAGTATGCAGTTTGTAATTTAAATGTACTGGTATATGAGATGAGGTTAGGCTGGTATACATGGGGTATTGTGCAAGTGAAATAAGGACTAACTGAATAACATGAGATAACTGAACATGAATGCATGAAAAATGTAACATCTTAGAATACAAGTCCAAGCATATCTGTTATTTGAAATAAGGCTGAAATGTGAAAGATTGTAAACTATATAAATACATAACTAAAAGTCTATTATAATACCCCGTATTTCCCTAGCTTAATTTAGCTCTAAGTACATGGGTTATCCTATATAATTTTTTTTTGAAATACGCATTATTTATCAGTTTTAAGCTTATCATTGCATAGGAAATTAAGTTAGCTTTCCAACAATATAAAATTTGCCCAAATTCGATACCCGAGCGAATAATTAGAAACATTTTTGTGAAGCAGTGTTCCAACTGGAACTTCAATGCATCGCGGAGGCTAGACAAATGGTAATTGTACAAAATCCAGTATGCCAATGAGATAAGCCCACGTCATGGAGCAGTTCCATTTCCAGTGCGATTCCATGATCATGGCACATCACGCCAAGGAAAAAATTTGCATCTAGTGAGGCACTGCGATGCCACCATATCACGCCAAGTCTTCAATTCCTAATTGTCAATTTCCAGTCGTACCGCGTTGCGCTAATGGCCTAGGTCAGAAAAAATTGACAAAAATTTAAAGTTTTGTCCAGGGTTAAACTAGTCTTTTCCCATGATTTTTAATATGCCCAGATATGGGATTTAATCCCTAAAAATATTTTAAACCCATTCTTTATTAAATTTTTCCCTAAATCAATAGGCTCTCTCTTAATTTGCAAACCCTAATCTTTAAGCAATCAAGAGGAATCCTCAAAAAAATCACCAAGAGTTTCAAGATCTAATATTCCCAAGTATGTTAAGTGTTCATTCATGGGTCCCTTTCACCCATGAAGCCCACATATCCAATTTAAATCCGAAGTTATGATCTTTTCAAGTTATTTATGATTTGAAATTGTAATTTTAACCATGAGATCCCATGAATCTTGTCCTATACTATGTTTTCACGAAATTGATGTTGATTATTACACTCCTCATGTTTAAATGCTATTGTCCACAAATTTAATTCATGATTTGTGATATTGGTAATTAAATTGTGCTTTTACTACGAGCTTTAAACTATTCTCATGATTGATGCACACCATGCATATCAATTGTTTGATGAAATGCCTACAAGAGTGGATTTTAAATAAATGCTCCCATGTTATGTCCTTAAAGTTTAATACTAGTTTAGTCTTATTGCTATTGAGTCCTGGGGTTTTTTAATACCCCAAAACCACATCTGTTTACTTAGTCTTATCTCTGTATCTACAGAATATATATGAGCATTATCAGATCAGTCAGTTAAACTCAAAACAGTTTAGTAATCCAACGTCATTCCCTTGGGAGAATGATGAAGCACCGAGCGAGCGCAGGGATGTCAGCTTCCCCGTCAGATAGGCAAAGTCATTAGTAGAAGTACCTATAGTCCAGAACTACGTAGCCAGCATAATATATGAGAAGTCACCTGTCAGATTAGGCTTGACTATCTCGCATGGATCATCCGTCAGTTTAGGCTTGACACCCTTAGTCCTTCGGGACAATACTGTACACTAGTTTAGTAGATCCTTATCGCTAGCATTAATAATTATGGAATGGTGCTAATGCCCTTCCAACAGGGGTTACAAGTTGGAACCCAAACCTGCTCATTGAGGCATGTCGGTTAGATGATAACTCCCACAGTCTGAGTTACAATCTTAGTTCAGTTATTTAGTTTTAGTTGCTTGACCATAGCATACAGTTACCAGTAACTCAATCATCATATTGTAGTATTTACAAATTATATTTAGACCATGTTATATGCTTGGTTATACATCCCCAGTATATACAGATTTCATGTATCATCAGTACTTACACTTTTCATGCATCCTTAGTATTTATAGATTTTACGTATTCTCAGTATTTATGGACTACATGTATCCTCAGTGTCTTCAGATTTCATGCACTCTATCTAGTTTTACATGTTATATATCCATATTTCATACATATATATAGTTATTATTCTATTAATTTTCATAAAACCATGCATATCAACCTACCTCATTTAGCATACCAGTACATTCGAAGTACTGATAGCATACTCTTTTCTTGTGCTATGATGTATCATATCATAGGTTCAGACTCGCAGTTCCCAGATCGTTCCTAGACCTCTCAAACTATTAACCATAGCAGTGCTGAGTCCTCATATTTTGAGGACAGACTATTTTATTTCATATTTCCATTCAGTAGTTAGTTGAAGTTAGTTGGGGCATGTCCCATCAACTCATATTCAGTCAGATTAGAGGTTTTCAAACACTACAGTCAGTTATTCAGTATTTAGACTTCAGTTGACTTTATCAGATTATTTCATCAGTTGGTTTACATGTTTATCAGTTTTCACTACTTAAAACCTTATGGCTTATCAATTGTTCTTCCACTTATATTATATTTTATTCAGTGCACACAACAGGTACCAACCCATGGGTTAGCTTGTGGTTCCTCAAGACTGTAAGCACCGTGTAACGCCCAGGGTGTACTCTTGAGGTGTTACATCTATACACTTGGTCAAGTAAACCTAAACTAAAACTATAGTAAATACTGTACTGAGATTGTAGGAGGTATCATCTAACCGACATGCCCTAATCTGAGCTAATCGGGGTCTAACCTATGACCCTAGTTGGAAGGGTGTCAGTATCATGCCATGGGTACTAACACTATCTGTGTAGGTCCACTAATCTAGTATCCCAAAGGACTAAGGAGTCACCCTCAACTGGCAGGTGCTCTAAAAGTGTATGTTTCACCCTCAATTTATAGGTAAGCACTTTGTCAACCCTCAACTTGCAGGTAGACATCTCTACCTTACGGTAGCTATATAGATCTGGAACTTGGGAATTGCTACTAAGGGTCACACCCTCTACTGTCAGGTGAGCCCTTATCCCTGAGTTCACTTGGTGCTAAATCCTACTCCCAACTGAACTGACATTAATACAGGGATAGATTAAGCTAGACTAAACATTATTACATAATTGATAGTGCTCATCATGATTATAAACATATAAGTATACTGATAGGAGTCATAGATTAACTGTCTGTATACTTGAAAAGATGAATTTATATAAATCACATAGGTATTAGGTGTTCATAACCCACCAGAACTGAATAGAATTAACAAAAATGCCATATAAAAGCTTTAAAACCATAGTAAGGGATCATCATTCAAAACCCATCATTTAGGCATTTCATCAAACACATGAGAGTCATGAACTTA
The DNA here is from genome assembly GCA_030864225.1 of Capsicum baccatum var. pendulum. Classification (NCBI taxonomy): domain Eukaryota; kingdom Viridiplantae; phylum Streptophyta; class Magnoliopsida; order Solanales; family Solanaceae; genus Capsicum; species Capsicum baccatum. Next base: position 177,837,274 of record CM061554.1, on the reverse strand, counting down.
AGCTTGGGAATGGGTAAAACATACAGGAATAATATTATTACAAGAATAAAATCATAACCTAGGCATTTAACGTGAAGATTACAACATTTAAAATATGTAATGGCTCCTCCCACTTGAAAAACACTTATAAACATAACTTATATTGAATTAATAAGAGATTCATGGAGATAATTCAACTTAAACATGAAAACTCATAATTTAAAACCAAAAAGGAATTCTTGGACCCCATGGGTGAAAGGAACCCATGGATGAACATCACACATACTCACTAGATGCTTTTGTGATGATTCTTGGCAATTTCTTGAGATTTGAAGCTTCAATTTCTTAATTTATTGAGAATGGGTTAGGGTTTATTCTTAAGGAAAGTGGGGCTTCTTTTGAGTGGATTTGTGATTGAAAGAGATAAATAATTCTCTTTGGTGAGATAAATTTTGTGTTATGGACTGATTGGGTAAAGAAAAATTACCTAAATTCCCTTCATTATCGAGGAACAAAAAGATGGATGGGTGAAGAAGGGCGCATCACATGCTCCAAAGTGGTACACTGGAGGGGGAACCGCGGGCTCTTGAGCGGTGCTCTAGAGAGGGAAGATCAAGATTTTCTTGGTGATGATACTATTTTGGTGATCCAAACACACCCCTACGCTCATCTGAAAATTTTGAAACTGACTCGAGACACACCTGGAATAACCCCGATCATGAATCAACTTAAAAATCAATGTTATGAGGTCGGGAAGGTCAAAATTAATATCATCAAAGTTTAGGGGTCTTGGAAATGACTAATTCCCAACACTTGATGACATTTTTAAGTCTTGGACCCCTGAAATCATATGCCAAATATGCATGACTGAAAATATGATTGCATAACTGAGTCTGAAATATGATACATGAACTGAATTGAATGTATACAAACACATAAAATGGATTACACAGATGAAACTGAGAATAGAGGAGAGTCAATCTAAAGAAAATCATTGCCTCAAGCTAAATCTGTGTTTGCGAAGAAAAGATAAGGGTAATTGGTTCACGTATTTACTTCTGCTTCCCAAGTGGCTCGCTCAACGGACTGATTCCGCCAAAGAACTTTGACCAAAGGAACTTCTTTGTTTCTTAGTCTATGAATTTGAAGATCAAGGATCTCAACTGGGAATTCTTCATAAGAACGATTATCCTGAGCATCTATGCTTTCTAATGGAACAACAATAGCTGAATAACCAATACACTTCTTCAACAGGGAAACATGAACACAAGATGCACTGATGCTAAATCTATAGGAAACTCAAGCTCATAAGCGACCTTTCTAAAACGACTCTAGATTCTAAATGAGCCAACATTTCCGGGATTGAATTTCCCTTTATTGACAAATCTCTTCACTTCCTTCACGGGTGAAATTTTCAAATAAACCAAATCACCAACCTCAAACTCAAGATCTCTTCTCCTCACTTCTGCATAAACTTTCTAACGGGTTTGGGTTTTCTTTAGCCTCTCCTGAATCACCTGAACTTTCTCCATTACATCAAAATTTATATCTGGACCTATCAAAGAAGCTTTACCTGTCTCAAACAAACCAATAGGAGATCTATATTTCCTTCTATAAAGAGCCTCAAATGGAGCCATATAAATACTAGAGTAATAACTGTTGTTATAGTGAAACTCAATCTAAGGTAAGTGATCATCCCAACTACCTCTAAAGTCAATAACACATACTCTCAACATATCCTCTAAGTTCTGAATAGTCCCCTATGCCTGTCCATGTGTCTTTGGATGAAAAACATTATTGAGATGAACTTGGGTACCAAGACCCTTCTGAAAAGCCTTCCAAAAGTGAGAGGTAAACTGAGTACCTCTATATGATATGATAGACAATGGAATCCCATGCAACCTAACAAACTCCCTAATATAGAGCCTGTCATAATCCTCAGCTGAGTAAAAAGTATGAACTAGAAGGAAATGGGCTGATTTGGTTATTCTGTCTATAATGACCCATATCGAATTATGCTGATGACGCGTTGATGTTAGGTGTATTTACACTCCTAAATCACCTTAATTTACCCATATTTTAGCTAAGTTTTGAGGACAAAATATATAATTCCTACACTTTTAGTCCTTTTTCCTGTAAGTGAGCTAACCAACGTGATTGGCAAGTTTTCAGGTATAAATAATGAAGATTTCAGCATTTTGTGGACAGTTGAACGCCAAAGGAAACTTCACGTAAGAAGGAAGACATCTTCTGGAAGCTTGTGGACCGAAAGTGATGCATGGAGAACTTGTCCCGGGCAAAAATAATATTTCTAAAGACTTGGGGATCAGCAGTAACTTAGTAGGGTTAGGAAAAGGGTAAAAACCCTATTTCAGTAGGACAAGGTTAAAAACCCTATTTCAGTAGGACTAGGACAAGGGTGTTATAAAAACCCTTATTTGCTGAATTTTTCAGCATTCAATTCATTCATCCTATTTTCTATTCAATTCTATTTTTTTCTTTTATTCGACATTTAGTTCTTCACGTTACTTTCTGACAGAGAAAGCACGACTCTTGTGACCAACGTGAGATCATTCTAGTTTTGATATGATGATGATGTTTATGGTGATCTCCGTTGCACTCATGAGTAGCTAAACTTCTCTGTTAGGGTTATAGAAGCCTTATGAGATACTATCTATTGCTATGAGTTTGTGAATTCTTGATACGTATGCTTCTTATATCATTACTTTCTTCATCTTAATTGAATTCTTGTGGTTTCAAACATATAGAATATGCCAGTATAGCATTAACTTGTTCGAAAGAAAAGTTACATGTCTAGAAAAGAGAGAGTGACAAGGAAATAGGGCTACCAACCCCTGTTTAAAAGTTAGTGCCGTAACTGGATTAACCTCTTGGAGAATTCGTACCATTAGTTATACGCTTTAAGCTCAAAAGAGTTAAAGTGAGATAATTGTTGATGGTCGAAAGACGCTAGGATTTATCATAGAATACGAAACTCTATAAGCACATGCATGTTTGAATTCCGCATAACTCATAGCCAATAGATACGTAGAACTCATAAGGTGGACATAACCTTAACTTACAATTATCATTGATTAAAATCTTACTAAATATTCCGTTTTTTACTTTGATATTTTGATAATTTTACTTCACGCATAAAATCCCCCTTTTTTCCGTAGAACTTTCACCAAAAGTCTACTAATCGTTGCATACTTAGTGACCGAGTATTCCCTGTGGGATTCGACACCCAACCCAGTTGGGTTCTATATTTGACGACGACCGCTTACACTCTTACGAGAGCTGTAGTTTGAGCGTTATCACGCGTGCAAGGAAATCCTGTCACAAAATCCATGTTCACCACCTTCCATTTCCAAGTGGGGATACTGAAATCCTGTAATATGCCACTAGGCCTTTGGTGTTCAACCATAACCTACCGACAATTAGAACACTTAGCTACAAACTTTGCAATATCTCTCTTCATACCACTCTACTAATAGATTTCCTACAAGTCACGGTACATCTTAGTGGCTCTTAGATGGATATAGTATCATGCACTATGTGCTTCTGCAAGTATTCATTGTATCAATTCATCAACACACGGAACACAAAATCTACTTTAACAAAGAAGCACACCATCTCCCCTTTGGGAGAAACCTTCCACCTTTTGATCTCTAACCGCCTCTTTTAACTTAACCAAACTAGGATATCTGTCTATCTTTTATTTTTCTTTGGCAACCAAGGATGATTTTGAACCATTCTGAACCCATATACTACCTTCTACTGAATAAAACAATCGTACACCCAATCTAGCAAGCTGATAAACCTCACTAACTAACTTCTTCTTATCCTCCTCAACATGCACTACACTACTTATGCACAACCTGCTAAGGGCATCTGCTACAACATTGACCTTGCCCGAATGATACAACACACTTATATCATAATCTTTCAACAACTCAAGCGACCTTCTCTGACAAAGATTCAATTCTTTTTATGATAATACATACTGTAATATTTATTGATCCATGAACACATCAACATGAACCTCATAAAGGTAATATCTCCATATCTTCAAAGCAAACATAACAACTGCTAACTCAAGATCAAAGGTAGGATAATTCTTTTAATGGGGCTTAAGCTGTCTAGAGACATATTCTATGACCTTACCTCTCCGCCTTAATACACAACCAAGAACAACTCTAGAAGCATCATAGTAAACCATAAATCCTTTTGAAACATTTATCAAAGTCAATACTGGGGCAGAAGTGAGTCGAGTATTCTTCTCTTGAAAACTCTTTTTGCAAGAATTTAACCACTGGAATTGGATTTTCTTCTGAGTCAATCAAGACATGGGGGATGTAAAAGAAGAAAACCCCTCAACAAACCATCTGTAATAGCTAACCAAACCTAAGAAACTCTTGATATTTGATGAATAGATAGGTATGGGGTAGTTCCTCATTGCTTTGGTCTTTTGAGGGTCAACTCTAATGCCATCATTAAAAATAATAGGGTCAAGAAAAGCTACTGATCTTAGCCAAAATTTGCACTTACTGAATTTAGTGAACAACTGATAAGCTCTAAGGGTCTACAACACAATTCTCAGATGATCTACATGATCATTCTCACTATAGGAATAGATAAGAATATCATCAATAAAGACTATAATGAACACTTTTTTTATTAAGTCCATGAAAGCTACAGGGGCATTCGTTAGTCTAACAAACATAATTAAGAATTTGAAGTGACCCTACTGAGTTTAAAAGGATGTCTTTAGAATGTCACATTGTATGACTCTAAGCTAATGATAGCCAGATCTGAGGTCTATCTTAGAGAAACAACTGGAACTCTAAATTTGATCAAAAAAGTCATCAATTTTGGGGAGTGGATACTTATTCTTAATTGTGACTTTGTTTAATTAACGGTTTATAAATTCACATTCTGAGAGAATCATCTTTCTTATGCATGAAAAAGACTATAGCTCCCCATGGGGAAGCACTAGGCTGATAAAACCTGTATCTAAGATATCTTTCAATTGCTTTTTCAACTCTTTAAGCTTATATGGAGCTATTCTGTAGGGTGGAATAGGGATAGGTTGTGTATTTGGAAGGAAATCTATTTTGAACTTAATTTCCCTTTCAAGAGGAACTCCAGAAAGGTCTTTAGAGAACACATCTAGAAATTCCCTTACTATGAAACTGACTCGAGACTTGGAGTCTCAAAACTAGAGTCTTTGACTTAAAAAGGATATTAAACACACCCTTTAGATATCTTTTTTCTTGCCTTAAGATAGGAAATAATCTGATCCCTAAGCATAGAGGTACTATCCCTCCATTCAATGAATGGTTCATTAGGAAACTAAAACTGAACAAATCTATTTCTACAATGAACTGAGGCATAACATGAGTAGTGTCAATCCATAATGAGAATGACATCAAAATCAGTTATCTCTAACTCTATAAGATCCAGTGAGGTAACTTTCTGAGATATTATAACTGAGCAGTTCCTGTATACCTACCTGGATACAATGGAGCTACCTACTGGAGTAGACACTGTTAAAGGTTCTGCTAAATATTTAGTAGTGACACCAAAATTGACTGATAAATAAGGATTTACAAAGGAGAGTAAAGCTACGAGGTCTAATAAAGCATAAACATGTAGATGAAAGATTTGTAACGTACCCATATCAATATTAGGAGAACTCTCCTAATACTGTCCAAATTAGAGTGTATACAATCTATTTTGGCCTTGACCACTAGTTGCACTAGAAGTTGTGGCCTACCAAGTCGGGAGACCAGCTCGAACTGCAGGATGCTTACACTGACCCTGATGGCCGTCCTTTTAACAATCTCTAACTCTGTGGCCTGGCTTGACACATCAAAAACACACATCACTTCTGGATTTACACACTCTTTAATGATATCTGCCATACTTCCCATAAAGCAGATTAGTACAAATGTTGATCACATAACCCTGGGACTTGGAGCCTTGCGCTCTATCCTAACTCTCTTGCCTAAACTTAGGCACTGGTGCACTAGCTGATGGTGGACTAGGGATGGGGATACAGATTTCTAACAGAATTGAGAATGGTTAAAACCCTCTTACCTTGGCTATAAAAAATTAAAACAACCTATTCTTGCCCTTTTATTCTCTCTCCTTCTCCTTAAGCTTCTCTTTCTCACTCTAATAAGCATGAACCATAATTCTAGATAAATCAATCTTCTTATTCAATAATGTGGTCCTATACTCCTTTGCCACTTTATTAGATACACCAAACACAAACTTACTTATTATAGACCTATTATCAGCCACTATCGAAGGAGCATACCTCACCAACTGAGTAAACTTAAGAAAATATTCCTTCACACTCATACTACCCTGCTTCAAGTTGATGAACTCCTATCATTCTTCCACTACTTATACTAGGTGTAAATTACTTCTTGCAACTGATATGTAGCCAACTCTACACTCTCACTCGACGAGACACCCATAATAGCTATCACTTTCTAAACTATATCAAGAAACTCCTGCGGATCCTCCTCAGACTTGGATTCCAAAAATAAAGAAGGATTCATTTAGGCAAAGTCCTGAATCCTAGATGCAACTGTATTTGCCACTAGAATTGTTGGGGAAATAGCCTATTCATTGTTCTAAGCAGCTACTAAATGAGCTAAAGCCATGAAAACAGCTCTAGACTCAGCATGAAAGACATTTTTATTCAAGAGATCTTTCTAAATAGGCAGTAGTGTGGGATGATTCCTATTCCTTCTTTCGTTGTTTATTTTGGAAGGTATTTTCACTAGACGAAATGAAAGATGAGTTAGAAAGGGAGTTTAATTAGAGCTCATGCCCTTTCACATGATAAGAATACTGAAAAAAGGGAATTTTTTCCTAAAATGTCTTGTAGCCTCTTGTCCATACGTGTGGCGTGCTTCATACCCATGCACAATACTCTACTTAACGCGACTTTTAGACTCCCTAGGACACTTTAAAACTCTGGGCTCTGATACCAAGTTTTTTCATGACCCGAGGCTATCCCATAGTCGTGACAATAATGCTTACGGTCACAAGTGACCATAAGTTAACCCATGAGATGGTATCTTCTGTGAGCACTAAACAAATAGTAATGAAATACATGTGTAGAATATAACAAAAAAGGAAAATATAAATCTGAATACTGAAATGAGGAATAAATAATAAGTTTGAAACATTTCATAAAAACTAAAAGTAACTGATTGAATGTCTAGCTGACTGTTTAAACATCTGAAAGCCTCTAAACTGACTGAAGAGTTAATGGGATAGACCACCAACTAACTCTGACTGACTAAATAAAATAAAATACCAAATGACTGAGTAAACATAATATGTCCTCGATGGATGAGGACTCACCACTATGTCTTTTAGATTATGCTGAGCTATATAACTGTAGTTGGAAAATTGTGTGTTCGAACCTATGATATAAGATAGCATAGTGCAAAGAAGAGTATGCGACCAGTACTTTAAATATACTAGTATATGATATGAGGTTAGGATGATATACATAGGGTACTGTGTATGTGAACTAAGGACTAACTGAATAACATAAGATAACTAAACATGAATACATAAAAACTATAATATCTAAGAATGCAAGTCCAAGCATAAATCTTTAATCTGAAATCTAAAAGACTGTAAACTGTATAACTATATAAATGAAAGTCTGTACACTTGGTTAAGAAAATCTGAAATGAAACTATACTGAATACTGTACTGAGACTGTAGGTGGTATCATCTAATCAACATGCCCCAATTTGAGCTTATCTGGGTTCAACATGTAACCCTAGTTGTAAGGGTGTCTGTACCGTGCCATGGGTATTAACACTGGCTGTGCAGATCCACTGATCTAGTGTCTCAAAGAACTAAAGAGTCACCATCAACTAGCAGGTAGTCTAAAGAGATATGTGTCACCCTTAACTGCTAGGTAAACATTTTGTCAAACCTCAATTGGCAGATAGACAACTCCACCTATGCTGGCTACATAGTTCTAGAACTTCGAAATTACTACTAAGGGTCACACACACTACAATTAGGTGAGCCATCATCTCTGAGTTTACGCGGTGCTAAATCCTACTCCCAACTGAATTGACACTAATACTGGGATAGACTCAACTAGACTGAACATTATTACATAACTGATAGTGCTTATCATGATTATAAACATATAAGTATACTGATAATAGTCATATATTAACTGTTTGTATACTTGAAAAGCTGAATTTATATAAATCACATGGGTATCTGGTGTTCATAACCCACCAGCACTGAATGAAATTAACAATAATACCATATATAAGCTTTAAAACCATAGCAGGGGATCATCATTCAAAACCCATCCTTTAGGCATTTTATCAAACACATGAGAGTCAGAACTTAAGCATGGGAATGGGTAAAGCATGCAAGAATAACATGATTACAAGACTAAAATCATAACTTAGGGATTTAACATGAAGATTACAATATTTAAAACATGTAATGGCTTATCCCACTTGAAAAACACGTATAAACATAACTTGTAATTGAATTAACAAAAAAATCATGGAGATAATTAAACTTAAACATGAAAACTCATAATTAAAAATGAAAAAGGGATTCTTAGACTCCATGGGTGAAAGAAACACATGGATGAACATCACACATACCTCACTAGATAATTTTTTGAAGATTCTTGGAAATTTATTAAGATTTGAAGCTTGATTTTCTTGATTACTTGAGAATGGGTTAGGGTTTGTTCTTGAGGAAAGTGGGGCTTTGTTTTTAGAGAAATTGTGATTGAAAGAGAACATAATGCTCTTTGGGGAGCTAACTTTCATGTTACGAACTGATTGGGTGAAGGGAAATGACCTAAATGCCCTTAATTATAGAAGAATAAAAAGATGGATGGGTAAAGGAGGGCGTACTGTGGGCTCCAGAGCAGTACATTGAAGGGGTGGTGTTGGGCGTATTTATACGTATAAGCACCATAACTTACCCATGTTTTAGCTAAGTTTTGAGGATAAAATACATAATTCTTGCACCTTTAGTCTATGTTTAGTTAAGTGAGATGACTTATGTGATTAGCATGCTTTTCAGGTACTAATGAGGAAGATTACAGCACTTTGGGGACCTGTGGATAGGAAAGGAAACTTCACATAAAAAGGAAAGCAACTTTTAGACTGAATGTGATAAATGGGAACTTTTTCCCGGGTAAACTCAATAGTTTTAAATAGTTAAGAATGCAGTAGCAATTTATTAGAGAAGGATGTTAATAAAAGCCTTATGGCTGAATTTTTAGGGATTATTCACATTCTGTATTATTTTGAAAATAAGAGAAAGCAGCTTAGCTTGAGGACGGAGAGAGAGAGAAACGTTTTTCTCTCTTATTTTCGCTATTCATATTTACCACCAAGATCGTTCTAAGTTTTGGTAGGATGAATATTTCTATTGTGATTTCCGTTTTATTCATGAGTAGCTATGTTTATTTTTTAGGGTTATGGAAACCTTGTAGTATACACTCTATTGCTATGGGTTTTTGAATTTATGATGTGTTAATCCACTTATATCATTACTCTCTTCGTTTTGATTGAATTCTCGTGGTTGCCAACATAGGGAATATGCCATTATTGCAATAACTTGTTTGATAAAAAAGTTACTGTTTGGAAAAGAGAGTGTGACAAGAAAATAGGGTTTCCAACCTCTATTTTACATGTTAATGCCTTAGCAGGATTAACTACTTAGAGAGTTCGTATGATTGGTTGTACACTTTGGATTTGAGAGAACTAAGGTGAATAAATCCTTAATGGTTGAGAAACACTTGGATTTAGAATTAGAATATATCTCTATATAAGTGCATGCATGTATAAAATCCTTATTACTCATAGTTAATAGAGAAGTAGAAGCTACAAGGTGGACATAACCCTAATTTGTCATTCTCTGTGATCAAATATTATTACATATATCATCTTATTATTACATCGATAATATTATTATGCACTTAAACTGAAACCCCCTTTACCTTGGAACCTTTGATCAACAGTCTAATAGTAATCGCAATACTTAGTTATCATAGTATTCCTTGTGGGATTCGATACCCAACCCAGTTGGGTTCTATATTTGACAGCGCCTGCTTGCACTTTCTAACGAGAGTTGTAATTTGGGCGTATCAAGGGGGCATCGTACGCTCTAGAGCAGTGCATTGCAGGCTTATCCTAGTGCTACTACTATTTTGGTGATTCAAACACACCCTTACACTCGTCTAAAAATTCTAAAACTCACTCGAGGCACACCTAGAACAACCCCGATCATAAATCAACTTAAAAATCAATGTTCTGAGGTTGGGAAGGTCAAAAATAAAATCATTGAAGTTTCAGGGTCTTGGAAATGACTAAGTACCAACACTTACTTAGTTAAATTTATATGTCTTGGACCTCTTTAACATGAAATTGACAGCTGAAATAAGCTATGACTTTTATAAGGAATTACATACTTATAGACACTTATGGTTGAGAACAATCCATTACTAGTGAGGGACCAAACAAGGGTGTCCTCTATAAGGCTGTTAAGCTTGATAGGATAACTATTAAGGACATGGATCAAATTCTAGGGAAGATTAAAATAAATTTTGGAGAGGTCCTAGAAGTAATTCCATAGCCTCTCTTCCTCTTAGGATGTCTTTGATATTATTTGAGAAGGACTTGAGCCAAAAGACTTTTGGTGTTCTTAAGGATTCTCCATGCTAGGCTGGTATTGAGAAACCTATTCTTTAGTTCATCCTTGTGTAAGCCAAGACCTCCAACATCTTTTATTTTGGTGATGGTATCCCAACTGATTAAGTTGAGCTTTTTTTTTCTAAGCATTACTTCCTCAAATGAAGTCCTTTTGGATTTTATTAATGTTGTTAGTGATTCTAGTAGGGATCTTGATGTAATGCATGATGTTGGTAGGGGTACTATTAAGAGTAGCTTTAGACAGAATAGTTCTACTAGTAAAGGTGAGGAATTTAGTTTTCCAGGCTGTTAACTTGTTATTCATATTATCAATAATGAATTAAAAGTCAATGTTGGTAGGCTTTTTGTTGATGATGGGGTACCCTAAGTACGTACCAAAAAAGGAACTGACCCCCATCCTAAGAATGAAAGAGCAGATAAGAGAAGTATTATTGAAATAGTTTTTGGAAAAAAAGGATCTTTAACTTGGAGTGATTAATCCTTTGGCCTAAAAGGAAATAGAAGGAGATGAGAATGTTAGTGATAGATGTGCAGTTATCCTGATTAGCTTTTGAAAATAGGGTGAGATTATCAGTAAATAACAAATGTGAAATTGTTTGACCACTAGTAGTGATGTTGATGAGGTCTAGACTTTTAGATGGGACAACTTTATCCAACTCTCTAGACAACCTTTCCATGCAAAGAATGAAGAGGTAGGGGATATATGATACCCTTGCCTTATTCCTCTAGTGGGGTAGAAGTAGGGTTTTTTACTTCTATTCATAAGGATGGAAATTGAGCTGGTGGAAACACAAGCCATATGACTTTAGATAATTTGGGAGGGAATTTATATTAAGAGAGAGTACTCTTGATAAATGACCACTCTAGCCTACCAAAGTCTTTATCAAGATCAATTTTAAGGATAGTTTGGGGGTTCTTGCCTTTAGTTTTCCTAAAGCGGGAGATATATTCCTTAACAATGATGGAATGGTCACTGGCTCTCCTTGTGGATAGAAAGATAGCTTGGCTATGAGAAATGATATGTGTAACAAAGGCTTAATTCTGTTAACCACTATTTTGGCAATGAGCTTGTTGCTGGTGCTACAAAGGCCACTATCTAGGGGGCATGATGTAGCTGGTGAAGATTTCTTTGCAATATTCTTCAATATTTGATCCCACTAGTTGCTAGAACTTTGGGTAGAAGAAAGGGTGAAACCAATCAAGGTCAGGGACCTTATAAGGTTTGAAGAAGCTGTGGGCACTATGGATTTTATTATCTCTCAAGTGGGCATCCAGATTGGCAAATTGATCAAGTAGCTGGTCAGTAATGCCCTCTTTTGGACCATTATTCTTAAAGGAGGAGAAGGTATGGTTTGTAGCATAAAGATCTGTATAGAATTAAAGGATATGGTTGGTGATCTCATCATCCTGGTTTTGTCTATTTCTAGCCTCATCAACACAGGATACAATTCTATCCCTTCTTCTTCTAGAAAGAGTGGAAGCATGGAAGAATGAGGTATTGGAATCTCTCCCAGAGATCCAGTTTATTTTGGACTTAATTTTGTAGAATTCCTCCTTACTATAAAGAATACCATCATATTCAATAGTGAGGTTATGTTCCAGCCGTGAGAAAGGTTCTATGCTGGTAATGGTGAGACTTTTAAATACCATCTATCCTAGAAAGAATTTTATTCATCTTCCTGAAGATGTTACCAAAGACATTGGTATTCCAGACAGAAACCTCTTCCCGAAAGGTGGTGATGGCTTAAGTGAGGTTATTGTGGGGGTTAAGCACTTATGAATTAAGTCCTCATAGGATGGGTGACCATACCACATGGGTTCTAGTCTAAAAGGCTTATTATTGGCTGGAGGTTTATTCTTAGAGAGGGAAATAAGAAAGGGACAGTGATCAGACTTGGTTCTATAGAGATATGTTATAGTTGACTCTGAATATCTTTTAATCCAAGAGTAATTAGCAAGACATGTATCAAGTATTTCCTGGATTAGACAATGCATATTCCTATGCCTCTTATTGGTACAACCTTTAAAACCTATGTTTATCATGCTACATTGGTTAAGACTTTCTCTAAAATCATGTATTCTTCTATGAGAAGGATTATTTCCACCAAGCTTCTCAGTATAACTTAGGACTTTATTGAAGTCTCCTCCATTTATCCAGTCCTCATTGTGGGATTGGCCTAATTGGTAGAGTTCTTCCCAAAGGAAAAGTCTAGTGTCAAGCTTAGGACTTGCATAAATTGCAGAAAAAACCATGGTTTGGGATTAGGAGGTACCTTAACGATCACATGAACACCTTGACTAGTAATGGATATGATATCCAACTTAAGGGTATCCTCTTTACATATCATAACAATATTCTCTTTAAGGAATGTTGTACTAGACTGGACCTCTATATTAAACTTAAGAGTCTTGGTAAGGGCCTTATATTCTATCATCTTGGTTTCCAGCAGCACGAGCATTGGAGGCTTGTAAGTTTTCACTATGGCTTCACATTGCCTTTGGAAATTTTAACTATTGGATCCTCTTGTGTTCCATATAATGATCTTTATCTCTAGAGGTTACTGGTATGGTTGTGATAGCGGACTCTACCCCTTTCCTACCTCAGATGTCTATGCTTGACCTCTGTAGGGGCTCACTGTGGATGCTGGGGGGGGGTATTATACCCCATGTTCCTCAGAATTAGAGAGAAAATCTTTATTTTCTTTGTACACAAAGCTATAATAGCTGTGTTGGAGGATCACTGAATTCTTTGAGTAGGTGCTTTTTTAGAAGAAAGTATTCGATGTTTGGTTCCCCAAAGCTCACTAAGACTTTCTCGAGCTCCAGGCTATTTTATTTTGGCTCTTCTAGAATGGAGATCTCTCTCTTGCTTTGGCCTTCTCCCTCTAGAACTAGGGGGTTCTATGGGATGAGGTTAAAGTTTTGGCAGCTGGGTAGGTAGGTGGTGGTGGGGTAGAGGGGAAAACTCTTGAATGTGTGTTCTATGAGAGAGCTCAATTCCTCTGTGTTTATCATATCCAATGTGCCCATCATCTAGGCAAAGTGGAGAGTTTATCCCTAAACTTGGTTGCCTAAGACTTATATTATCCAATCCACCCCTATTTGATGACTTGGTCTTAGATTATCAAGATTATTGCTTGATCCCCCACTATTACACAATGGGTTATTGTACTTTCATGTACAATTAGTTATACCTAGGATATCAGAGACCTTTTTAGTGGGGGTGGTGCTGATATGAAGACTAGTGTCTCCTTCAGTTGTTGGTTTGGGGACTGTGGACTTGACATTTTTGAATGAAGAGGAGGTATCTTGGAGAGTTACACTGGTTTCTCTTTTCAACCATTTCATATAGTCGGTTGAAGGGCCGAGTTAATTGACGCAATGACTTTAGTTACTTCAATTAATATAGGGGCACGATTACAATACACAGGGGGAGTAATTACTACTAGAGAAAGATGCAGCATCGGAGACCTCTAATGGAGTGTCTAAAGAATTAGAAGTGACAGATGACCTGTGGGCTCTATTTGGTTTTTTGGAGTTAATAGGTGAATTATCAGTGGAATGAAGTAAATGTCCACTTGGGGGGGTATAATTAATGTGGGGGTTCGCACATCTTCCTTCTTTAGGGTTGACTTTGAGAGTAGTCCCATTGTTAGATTTCTCTGCTTTAATTTTTCTATTAATTTTATCATTATTTTTTTTGTTATTATTGATGGGCTCGCTTTTATTAGGTAAATCAAATTTATTATTGATAATCACCTTCAGTAATTCATTTTCTTCTACTAACAATTGTTCACAATTCTTAAGATTCTGAAAAGTGTTGAAGAGATTTATGGTAGTTTTTTGATGGTATTGATTAGTAATGCTAGAAAAAGTGGTCTTAGCGGACTTACCTCACCCAGTTGCTAGTGGTGTGAGGCTTACCTATGCTGAAGACTTTTCTGTGCATATGTTTGGTCTTGTTATTCCCTGTCTACCATGGTTTTTTCATTTAGGGAAGGTGAGGACCTACCAATACTCTTTGTTGTGTAGGTTGTTATCGTGTAAGGTAGAGGGGATATCTGTTGAGTGAAATGATGAGTGTGTGAATGTATATCTATGCTGAATATGTCCAATTCTCCCATAAGTAGTACATAGTATTTCTATATATGCCCTCTCCACCGTACACTACCTTTTGCTTATGATTCCCAATTATGACGTGGGTCTTGCTATTTCTTCCAAGGGTACTTATATGTGTATATTTGCATATCGTTCCCTCAAGGCAGCAGAGTTACAAGTGTCTATTCTCAATAGTGACCCCAACTTTCTTCCGATTCTTTATTAGATTTCCTTATCATATAATTTTTTGAGCAATTAGGGTAATATTATCTAAATGGTTGTGTGGGTTAAAGTAGATTCCGTAGGGAAAAAATTTGGTTCCCATTTCTATACTATTAGGAAATTTGGCTCAATTGTATAGTTACTGTAGTATTATGACACAAGCTATGTATTAATGTGGATTACATATGGGCCTGTATCCATTTCATGTTATACGTGTGGTCTGGCAATAGTATAGGCCTGCAGAAGACTTGTGAACCCATAATGGGGGGTTCACTAGGTTAAGAATTTTAAGCCTATAAATATAAGTCCAGGTCCTCTCTTCTGGCTTAACTTAAGACGTATTCCCATAAGATATCACCCGTCATAAGCAAAGGAGAGGAACACTCAACCTAGTTCATCTATGGTTAAGTGTTGCTATGGCGTATAAGGGTATGTACCTTTCCTTTCGCATATTCCATTACTTTATAGATGTTCTTGGTTTATATGAATCTTTGTTGCTTTTCTTTGTTAATTTAACACTTGATTTCAAGATCTTTTCACATAGATTTTGAACCCTATTTATTTTGATGAGATGAACAGTGTCTTCTACCTCCATATTAATTCTATTACAAAAACTTTACCAGTCAAATTTTGATGTATTTGTGACTGAAAATTGAACTATGACTTTCTAGGAACTATGATATATTTATCTGGAAACTTAAAAATAATTCAGTTTTGAAATTTTTTTGATATCATCACTAATTTTATTTTATTTTCCGATGCATTTGTCATTTAGAAAGTGTTGAGAAAGGTGTTAAATTTTCCTATTTTTGATATTGTAAACTGTATCATTGTTGGCTAAAGAAGAAGTCCACAAATGTGTGCTATGGCGGCTGTTGGGGACTTATTTATTTATTTTTCAATTGTGTTTGGTGCAAAACCTTATTTGAGATATAAGGATTATTTTAGCCTATTTAACCAACTTTGTCCCTTCTTGAATAAAAAACAAGCTTCATTATTTAATTAATAAAATTAAAAATTTAAGCTATTGTTTATAAAAGATATCAAATTGTTATTTATTTATTCTATGTGAATTTGGTTCCACTTGAATTGTAACTAAAATCAGATTTATAATATTTTTAATTGTTTAGTTACTTACTGGGTCTGATGAGAAAATTAAAGTAATGACATGTTGAATCCCTGAGATTGAATTTGTTTTGTAAATTTGGGTAAAAAATGTTCACCAAATTTACCTATTTACTTTGCTTTATGAGACTTGTTTAATCTATTTTGAGGGATATCACTAAGTTAGAACATGCAATGGTCTGCCCAAAGGGGATTTATTGTGTGTTTTAAATTAATATTGTGATGAGTCCCATTATGTAAAAATATTTTGATTCAGTAAATTTGTCTGCCCAAACGGGATAAGTTTCTAATCTTGAGAATATTTTCTTGCCCTGACCAAAGGGGGGATACTTTTTGATGTTGTAGGACTCATCTTCGTGATAAGACTATTATTCTTATGCCTTGCTATTTTGATAAATTCATTCATGTTGTGTTTTGAGTAGTTATCATTTCTGTGAACAATAATAATGCTAAAGTTGTGATTTTGCCGGGCTCTAACTTTAAGCAATTGAAAGAAGATCTTGAATTTTCTTTGGGCATGGCTAACATAGATCAATCCTTGCATGAGATTGAACCTCTATCTCTCACTGATTCAAGTACAACTACTGAAAAAGAATTTTATGCTAAGTGAGAGAGATCTAATAAGTCATCAAAACACCTAGGCTTTGGACCCTCAAAAAATTTCCTTAGTTGGAGCTTCTGGACTAGGTATGACTCTAAGGAAATAGTCAAATCCTTGTATACGGCCTAGTGACCCCCTCTCGTATAATAGGCAGTGTGGAGGGGGTTACAAATTATCCAAGATATGAATTAGCCTCCCTATGGTAGTATATTAGGGTACAAGTCATACACTACCTAGTCATATGGAGTGTTGAGCTTGACCTAGATGAAACTATATTGGGTACAATTTGGGTATAAAGTTTGGGGTACTGTAATACCCTGTACTTCTACTTACATTGAAATTGTCCCAAGTATGTTAGAAACTCACTTTGAAAGATGAATCCACTTTTATATACATGGAATTTTTAAGATTTTAACTTTTTTTTCATGGGGTAAATTGAATTATCTTTTCAACGATACCAATTTTGTCAAAATCCGGTATCAGGGTAGAAAGTTATGACCGTTTTATAGAAAGCAGTCATAACTGCCCAAGTGCGACGATGAGGGCCAACGGACCATCGAGCTAGCGATGGACCATCACCCAGACCTTCGCAGTGGAGGCAGTGAGACCACATTCTTCCTAAGGATGATAGCTCAGGCCGACAGACCATCGCCCAAGCCATCGTAGGAGAGGCAGTGAACCCCTATTTTGCCCAGGTACGACGGTGAGGATCGACGGACCGTCGACCTAGCGATGGACCATCACACCCACCATTGTATAGTTTGTTCAGTTATTTGAAAGTTATTTTAAAAGGGTATTTGGGTATTTTTCCACCAGTTTTAACCCCTAATTATATCAGATCAAGGGTCATAAGTTCATTATCCATCAATAACATCAAATAAGGGTTTTCTCTCAAAAATAATCCCCAAGAAACAAGATCCAAATCTTCTTCAAGAAACTAAGAGATTCGAGTTCTTCAAGTCCAAGAACTTCAAGAAACTCACAACCCAGGTATGTCATGTGTTGATTCATGGGTCCCTTTAATCCATGAAGCTTAAGAATATCTTTTCAAAATCCAAGATTTGTGTATTTATGAATGTTCATGATTTATATTGAATTGAAATTCATGTTCATGATGTTGTAGGGTTTTGATTCATGTTTGAAATTGCATATTCCAATGATTGACCCTAGGATATGATGATTTGCATAATAATCATGATAATCTCTTAAATTTATACATTGATTATTATATCCATCATTATTAGATGTGTTGATGAATTTCTAACCAAAGCATGCTCCCCATGTGTTTGATTAAATGCCTATGGGAAGGAAAAGTGCTATACTAGTATGATAATATGAAATCCCCATTAATGTACAAGTTTATGCATGTCAAGTGTTTGATGAAATGTCTTAGTCAATGAGTTATGGATATATGTGTGACCATTGTGGTGCTTTATAAGTTGTTCTTTATAAATTCTTCAGCTTATTGTATTACGGATTGTGATGTTGGTCATGTATACAAGAAAGTCATGCTTTGTCAGTTTCATGATATCGAGTCCTGGGGGTACTTGTACCTGATAATTAGCTGTGTGCCTAGAGCCATTGTCATGTTTTAAAGATAATCTTAGTCGAGCTAGGTTTATAGAAATTCTGTCAGTCATGTGACTCAGGAAAACTCAGTAAATTCAGAAATCTCAGTAGTATTCCGCCAGTCAACAAAACTCAGTTAACTTAGTCCATTCAGTTAAGTTAATCATGTTCAGTGTCTATCCAGATGGGAGTAGAAATTAGCACTGAACAAATCCAAGGATGGGAACCCACTTGTTATATGAGGGTGTGATTCTTAGAAGAAATCCTTGTGTTCCAGAATTACGTAGCCAATGTAGGTTGAGACATTGTAGCCTATTATATAAGGATAGATGAGGTGGCTTAACCTGTTATATGAGGGTTCCCATCGTTCTTACTAGAGTTACCTGTTATATGAGGGTTACATATTGTCCTTACTAGTGGCGCGGTATTGACACCATTCTAATTTAGGTTACAGATTGGACCCCAACTCAACTATAATACATTATTTGGGGCATGTCGATTAGATGACTACTTTCCACAATTTCAGTACAAAATTAGGAATGTCAGGTACAGTCATTTAGTCTCAGTAATAGAACTCAGATAGTACTAAAGGATTCAGGACTATCAGATACAGTCAACTCAGAACAGTACAAAACTCCATCAGAACCTAGACTATCAGATACAGTCGCTTGGTATATGTTATTTTGATTATATAGATATTAGTATCTAGTGTTAACAGTACTCAGACTCAGTAATCATGTTATCAAAAACTCAATTATAGTTATTATGTAGTCATGCATGTATTCTCTGTCATGCATGTATTCTCACGTTCATGCTATGCAGTCAGTTAGTGTAGTTCATGAGTTGAACCCTTTTGCATTCAGCCTACCTCATATGCATACCAGTACATTCAAACATACTGACGCATTTATGCTATGGTATTCTATACCGCAGGTTCAGAAGCACGAGCTCCAGAGCATCAGTAGCATTCCAGTCTGACTAGTCAGAGTTAACAGTGAGTCCTTATCCTTTGAGGACATGGTCACTACATTATTATCTCATTAATTAATTTATTTCAGTAGTTGGAGTTAGTTGGGGACATGTCCCATCAACTCCTTATTTAGATAGTTTAGTCAGTTAGACGCTTTTCAGACTATCATGTTGAGAAAGTTTATTTCAGGTTTTGTTTTGGTATTGTGATACCATATCATTCAAAGATTATTTTATCAATTTTGAACCTTATTGCCTTACAACCTTTATTTCTACATTTATACAGTATATTATGCAGTGTTCAGGTACAGATATTAGTCATGGGTTAGCTTATGGTCTTTGGGGGTCATGAGCACCGTGTAGCATTTAGGGTACCAGATTTGAGGTGTTACACACTTGGTATCAGAGCCTAAGATTCAATAGAGTCCTAGGAAGTCTGAAAGTCGCATCTAGTAGAGTCTTGTGCATGGATGTGTTGTGTGCCACATTTATATGGAAGAGGCTATAAGATGTTTTAGGTACAGTTTCCCTTCTTTTAGTATTCATGTTGTGCCAGTGATCATAATCTCAAGCTAATCTCTCAGTCTAATTCATTTCTCCCTTTCTTCTACAGAACATGCTTCTAAAAGAAGAAATGGGAATCAGAAAGGCCCTTAGCCTGAAGATCCGTTGGGTGAACATGTCTGTCATGCAGAGTTCAGAGTTACATTCATAACTCTTGCTCAGTTAGTCGCTTCTAAGAATGAATGAGCAGCAGTTATTTTGGCCAACCCAGTTTCCAATTCAGCTACAGCCAGGATTCAGGACTTCACCCGAATAAATCCTCCATCCTTTATCGGGTGTAAGTCAGATGAGGAACCTTAGGAATTCCTTAACTAGGTTCAGAAGGTTACGGATGTCATGGGGGTTACTTCTAGTAAGAGTGTGGAGCTAGCTGCATATTAGTTGTAGGATATTTCTTACACTTGGTATAAACAGTGAAAGTCAGAGAGGGTTGTAGATGCAAGGCCTATTGAGTGGAATGAGTTTACTACTGCATTTTTAGATAGGTTCTTTCTCCTAGAGTTAAAGAAGCTAAGGTATTGGAATTTACTAACCTAAGGTAGGGAAACATGATGGTGAAATAGTATTGTCTTAAGTTTACTCAATTAGCTAGATATGATCCTCATATGGTTGAAGATATCAAGGCTAAGAGGAGTAAGCTTATTTCTTGGGTGAATGATAGTATAGTCAATGAATGCAGGTCCGCGATGTTGAATAGTGACATGAACATAGCCAGGATTATGACTCATGCTCAGCATATAGAAGAGCAAAAGATTAAGATGAGGGAGAAGTAGAATAAGAGAGCAAGGACAAGTAGTTTCAACTTTGTTCAACCCAAATAAAAAGGAGGAAACCGTTATCAGTTTCATCCTAAGTCAACAGTTCTAGCTCCTTCTTCAGTTATTGATCTAGCTCCTAAGTTCAGGGACGGTAGTAGAGATAGAGTGCTAGGAGTCTTAAGGCAGTGTTAGTAGTACCCATACCTATCCTCTTTGCTAGATTTGTGGCAGACACCATCAGGGTATTTGTAGTGTTCACAACGGTATTTGTTTTGGATGTGGCAATCTAGGCCACAAAGTCAGAGACTATCCTCAGCTAGGTCCTCAGGGTCAGCAGAATCATTCCCCAGCTCAGTCTTGTCACCCAAATCAGCAGGATGTCACCTCTAGTGCTACTAGTGGGCAACACCCAAATTGACTTTATGCTCTCCAGTCCAAGAAAAATTAGGAAACTTCTCCTGATGTGATTACTAGTACGTTATAGATCTTTCATATGCATGTTTATTCTTTGCTAGATCTAGGAGCTTCTTTGTCTTTTGTTACTCCCTATATAGTTGTTGATTTCGGAGTCAGTCCCAAAATTCTAGCAGAGCGCTTCACAGTCTCTACCCTAGTGGGTAAAACCATCATAGCCGAACGGGTATACAGGAAATATCCAGTTATAGTATCTCAGAAAGTCACTTCAGCAGACTTAGTCAAATTAGAGATGACTGATTTTGATTCATTCTCAACATGGATTGGCTTCATTCCTATTATGCCATAGTTGAATGCAGAAACAGAATAGTCCAGTTCTAGTTTCTGAATGAACCTATCTTAGAGTGGAGGGGTAGTACTTCAGCTTTTAGAGGTCAGCTTGTTTCCTACCTTCGGGTACGAAAAATGATATCTAAAGGATGTGTCTATCATATTGTTTGAGTTAAGGATACTAGTTCTAAAACTCCCAGTCTTAAATTAGTCCCAGTCGTGAATAAATATTCAGATGTCTTTCCTGAAGATCTTCTAAGAATTCATCCCGAAAGGGAAATAGACTTTGGCATTGATCTCCTTCTAGATACTCAGCCTATATCTATTCCGCCATACTGAATGGCACCAGTAGAACTTAGAGCAGTAAAAGAGAAGTTGAAGGATCTCTTAGAGAAGGGATTCATCAGACCCTACGTATCCCTGTGGGGTGCACCAGTTTTATTCATGCGTAAGAAAGATGGTTCTCTCAGAATGTGTATTGATTACCATCATTTCAATAAAGTAACTGTCAATAAAAATTATCCACTTCCCATAATTGAAGACTTGTTTGACCAATTTCAGGGTGCCAGCTATTTTTCTGAGATAGACCTTAGATCAGGCTATCATCATCTCAGAGTCAGAGAATGTGACATTTTGAAAATAGCTTTTCATACTCGGCATAGTCACTTCAAATTCCTAGTCATGTCCTTTGGTCTTACCAATACCCAAAAACTTTCATGCACTTCATGAATCGAGTGTTTCAGTAGTATTTGGGCACGTTCATCATAGTCTTCATAGATGATATTTTAGTCTATTTTCGCAGTGAGCATGATCATGTAGACCATCTCAGTATCGAACTTTACACTCTCAGAGATCATTAGTTGTTTGCCAAATTAAGTAAGTGGGAATTTGGCTAAGGTTAGTATCATTCTTTGGTCATATTATTTTCGGTGATGGCATTAGAGTTGATCCTCAAAAGACCAAAGCGGTAAAAACTGGCCCGGACCTGTGTCTCCATCAGATATCAGGAGTTTCTTAGGTTTGGAAGGCTATTACAGATGGTTTGTTAAGGGATTTTTTTCTATTTCATCCCCTATGTCCAGATTGACTCAGAAGAAAGTCAAGTTTTAGTGGTCAGATCCTTGAGAGAAGAGTTTTTAAGAGTTGAAGACTCAACTCACCTCAGCTCTAGTCTTAACTCTTCCAGATGGTTCAGATGGGTTCGTAGTGTATTGTCATGCATCCAGAGTAGGTTTGGGTTGTGTCATCATGCAACATGGTAAGGTCATAGCCTACACCTCTAGACAGCTTAAACACCATTAAGGGGCCACTAAGATGTACTGCGACTTATGGGAAATCTATTGGTGGAGTGGGATGAAGAGAAATGTTGCAGAGTTTGTGGGTAAGTTCTCTACATGTAAAAAAGTTAAGATAGAGCATCAAAAGCCAAGTGGATCCATACAGAAGTTTAGTAGTCCTACTTGGAAGTGGGAAGAAGTGAAAATGGACTTTGTGATGGGTTTTCCTCGTACTCATCACCAACATGATTTAGTATGGGTCATTATAGATAGAATGACCAAGTCATCTCATTTTCTTCCAGTCCATACCTCTTATTCAGTTAGGGATTACGCTAAAATCTATATCAGAGAGTTGGTGAGATTATACAGAGTTTCGTTATCCATTATCTCAGATAGAGGTACCCAGTTCACCTCTCATTTTTGGAAAGCATTCCAAAAGGGTCTTGGTACCCAAGTTTATCTCAGTACAACCTTTCATCCTCAGACGGATGGTCAAGCAGAAAGGAACATTCAGACTTTAGAAGATATACTAAGGGCGTATGCAATGGATTTCAAGTGTAGTTGGGATGACCACTTGTCTTTGATTAAGTTTGCATACAACAACAACTATCATTCCAGTATTTGGATGGCTCCAATTGAAGATCTCTTTGGTAGGAGATGGATATATCTAATTGGTTAGTTCAAAGTTAGTGAGGCCTCAGTTATAAGGCCTGACTTAGTATTCAATGCTTTAGAGAAAGTCCAGTTGATCAGAGCAAGACTCTGGGGATCTTAGAGACGACAGATACAGATGTGTTCAGAAAGGATCTCGAGTTCGAGATTGGTGATTATGTCTATCTAAAGATCTCTCCCATGAAGGCAGTGTAGAGATTTGACAAGAAGGGAAAGCTTAGTCCCTGATATGTCAGTCCCTTCAAGATTCTCAGTCGATTCAGCAAGGTAGCTTATGAGCTTGAATTGCCTTCAGATCTAGCCTTAGTTCATCTAGTTTTCCATGTATCTTTACATAAGAAGTGCATAGGTGACCCAACAGTCATAGTCCCTATTCAGAGCATAGATGTTCAGAATAGCCTCTCTTATGAAGAGATTCTAGTCAAAATCCTAGACTATCAGACTCATAGATAGAAGAACAAAGAAGTCCCTATAGTCAAAGTTCTTTGGCAAAATCAGTCTGTTGAGAGAGCTACTTGGGAAGCAGAAGCAGACATTCATACCAAGTAGCCTCACCTCTTCTCTGCAACCTCAGATTAAGATCAAGGTAATAGTTCTGCTTAAGCTTACTTAGTTTCATGTTTTGAATTCCATTACAACTTGGTATTAAATACCATTGTATATTCAGTCGTGCATTCATGAATCAGATCAATTAAGTAATTATGCATCAAATATGCATTCTCATTGTGAGAAAACTTGGCTAATCAGAACACTCAGTCATGCATTCATGAATTAGTTACACATGCGTTAGATATGCATGTTCGGTATGATATATTCAGTTATCAGTCATGAAATCATATTCTAGTTATTCATGTTCAGTATGTACATCAGTTTATCTTCTCCCCTCTCACTCATTTTCATTCGAGGATGAATATTCTCAAGGGGGAGATATTGTAATACCCCGTACTTCTAATTAGCTTAAATCATCCCAAGTATGTTAGAAACTTACATTGAAATACAAATATAATTTTATATATGTGGAATTTTTAAGATTTTTACTTTTTGTCATCGGGGAAATTGAATTAGCTTTCCAACGATACCATTTTCGTCCAAATTCAGTATCGAGGTAGAAATTTATGGCCATTTTACATAAAGCAGTCAAAACTGCCCAGGTGCGACGATGAGGGTCGACGGACCATCGAGCTAGTGATGCACCATCACAGTAGAGGCAGTGAGAGCATATTCTGCCTAAGGGCGACGTCTTTGGCCTACAGACCATCGAGCTAGCGACGTACCATTGCCCAAGCCTTCACAGCAAAGGCAGTGAACCCCTATTCTTCCCAGGTGCGATGGGTCAGCATTGATGAACCATCGACCTAGCTATTGACCGTCGTAGCCACCATTGCATAGTTCGTTCAGTTATTTTAAAGTTATTTTAAAATAGTATTTGGGTCTTTTTCCACTCTTTTTAACCCCTAATTATATCAGATCAAGGCTCATAAGTTCACTGTCCCTCTACAATATTAAATCAAGATTTTCTCTCAAAGATAATCCGCAAGAAACAAGATCCAAATCTTCTTCAATAAACTAAGATATTCAAGTTCTTCAAGTCCAAGAACTTCAAGAAACTTACAACCCAGGTATGTCATGTGTTGATTCATGGGTCCCTTTCACCCATGAAGCTCAAGTATGTCTTTTCAAAATCCAAGATTTGTGTATTTAAGAATGGTCGTTATTTATATTGAATTAATATTCATGTTCATGATGTTATGAAGTTTTGATTCATGTTTAAAATTGCATATTCCAATGATTGACCCTAGGATGTGATGATCTACATAATAATTATGATAAACCCTTAAATTTATATGTTGATTGGTGTATCCATGATTATTATATGTGTTAATGATTGTATAACCGAAGCATGCTCCCCATGTGTTTGATTAAATGCCTATGGGAAGGAAAAGTGCTATACTAGTATGATAATATGAAATCCCCATTTATGTACAAGTTTATGAATGTCAAGTGTTTGATGAAATTTCTTAGTCAATGAGTTATGGATACATGTGTGGCCATTGTGGTGCTTTAGAAATTGTAATTCATGAATTCTTTAACTTATTGTATTATGGATTGTGATGTTGGTCATGTATTTGAGAAAGCCATGCTTTGTCAGTTTTATGTTATCGAGTCCTGGAGGTACTTGTACCTAATAATTAGTTGTGTCCCTAGAGCCAGTGTCATGTTTTCAAGATACTCTCAGTCGAGCCATGTTCATAGAAATTCAGTCAATTATGAGACTCAAGAAAACTCACTAAAGTCAGTAATCTCAAAAATCTGAGAAATTCAGTAATCTCAGTAGTATTTTGTTAGTTAACTAAACTCAGTTAACTCAGTCCAGTCTGTTCAATTAATCATGTTTAGTGTCTATCCAGATGGGAGTAAAAAATAGCACTGAGTGAACCCAAGAATGGGAACCCACCTGTTATATGAGGGTTTGATTCTTAAAAGAAATCCTTGCATTCTAGAACTACGTATCCAGCGTAGGTTGACACATCTTAGCCTATTATATGAGGGTAGATAAGGTGGCTTAACCTGTTATATAAGGGTTCCCACCATTCTCAATAGAGTTACCTCTTATATGGGGGCTACTCACAGATTATCCTTACCAGTGGAGCAGTATTGACACCCTTCCAATTAGGGTTACAGATTGAACCCCAACTCAGCTATAATGCATTATTTGGGGTATGCCAGTTAGATGAATACTTCCCACAGTTTTAGTATAGAATTAGGACTGTCAGATATAGTCATTACAGTCATTCATTCTCAGTAATAGAACTTATATAGTTCTATAAGATTCATAACTGTCAGATACAGTCAACTCAAAACAGTACAAAACTCAGCTAGTTCCATCAGAACCTAGAATATCAAATACAGTCACTTGGTATTAGTTATTTCAGTTATTTAGATATCAGTATCTTTTGTTGTCAATACTCTGACTTAATAATCATGTCATCATGAACTCAGTTATAGTTATTATGTAGTCATGCATATATTCTCACCTTTATGTTATGCATTCAGTTAGTGTAGTTCATGCATGTGAACCCTTTTGTATTTATCCTACTTCACATATATACTAGTATATTCAAATGTACTAATGCATTTGCGCTATGGTATTTTATACCATAGGTTCAAAAATATGATCTCCAGAGCATCAGTAGCATTCCAGTCTCAGTAATGAGGCCTCATCCTTTGAGTACATGACCATTACTTTATTATCTTATTAATTAATTTATTTCAATAGTTTGAGTTAGTTGGGGACATGTCCCATCAACTCCTTATTCAGCCAGTTTAGTAGTTAGAGGCTTTTCAGACTATCATGTTGAGACAGTTTATTTTAGGTTTTGTTTTGGTATTATGATACCCTAACAATCAGAGATTATTTTATTAGTTTTGAACCTTATGGACTTACAACATTTATTTTTGCATTTATACAATACATTATGCAGTGTTCAGGTACAAATATCAGCCATGAGTTAGCTTGTGGTCCTTTGGGGTCATGAGCACCGTGTAGCATTTTAGGTACCAGATTTTGGGCGTTAAAGGTACCATTTATACCCTTGGGCATGATTCATGAATGTGTGGTCATACATTTTTCAGAGTAGGGGTCCTTGGTAAGGCCTGGGTATAAGTTAGGGTACCACTCTTAACCTAAGGTAAGGTTGAGCTAAGTGAGTCGTACCCATCTAGTAAGTTTTCAGCCTTTATGTGAAGGTTCCTATAGATATTTCCACCCCAAAACCCTTATGTCCCCTCACTATATAATGTATTGTAGCCTCCTAAACATATTTTGATAGATCAAACATTCAAAATACTCTCTTTATAACATTCTTGAAGTTTTGGAGGCCAGGATTCCAAGGGGTGTTTATCTAGAGGCAAAGAGAAGTCAACTTCTTATTTAAATCAAGTTGTATTAAGGAATGTGACTCTTTCTCTTATAATTATCTCAAATATCATGTATTTTAAGCATGGATTATGACTTGTAAATGGTGATTTTGAAATCAAATATTAAGGGTTTTTAGCCTAGTGTGAGTAATATTTGGTCTTTCTTAGACTTGTGTTTATACCTAATATTGGGGATGATTAGCATATGTGGGTTCTTGTTGTTCATGGTTTAAAAAAATGGATCTTGATTAACCCTAATATAGATGAGTTTTATTTTGATTTTGTCCTTGGTAAAGGCATGCCCACAAGGTATTTCTGAAAATGTTTAAGAGAAATGTCTAGTCACATGTTGATGATGTTTTGAACTTGGAAAATGGCCCAATAAGTATAAGTTGGTTGTAAATGGTATGGTAATGACCTTATTATCTATGTGATAAGTTAATTTATGATTTGATTTTTAATAGTTTGTTGGCTAAAAGGGTTAAAGTCCCTAAATATGAACTTGAATAATGTTTGAACTAATATGTCAAATAAGAATGTTAATAAAGAATGAATGGTTTTTTACGGGTTTTGATGAATATAAATTGAATTGAATGATGAGTTGAGTTAAGGCATTGTCTTAGTATAGTGTTTGATTGATAAATAGTTCCATGAAGACCTCATGGTCATTTATGGTGTTGAATTTTTTAAAAGGTCTAGAGTCTCAAATGTTGAGTTAAATGGAAATTGATGTATGTACAAAGGGTTAGAGTCCCAATGTCGACTAATGATAGATGTGATGGCTTGTGGTTAAAGTCCCTTGCCTAATAATTTGTCTTGTGGTTAGAGTCCCTTACTTAATGAACTTGCTTATGGTTAGAGTCCCTTACCAAATGAGCTCACTTGTGGTTAAATCCCCTTTCTTAATGACACGGTTTGAGGTTAAAGTACCTTGCCTAATGAAATGGATTAAGGTTAGAGAACCTTGCATAGTGATATGACTTAAGGTTAGAGTCCATTGCCTAATGAAATGACTTGATGAAAAACTACTCTTCCTTGATATGATTGAGGAGTTCAATTATTCCAAAGTGTGAGAGTGGAATGTTATAGTCATCTACTTCACGACTCGTGAATGAGTTCAGCAAGAATGATTGTTAAGTCTTGTTTCCATTTGGCATATTTTGAACATATTATGTACCAACATGTATGCCTATGTATATAAATATGGTTGAATATGATGTTTTGACTTGGTTTTAAATAATGAATCTAATGTCTCCATATCCTTGAGTTATATGCTAGCATTTTAACTGCTAATCATCTCAGGATATTATGTCCCTATGCGACATAGGGGCAGGAGCTTCTTTTTCTCTTCCTGCATAGTGACTAGGCGATCAGAGTGGTTCACATATTGAATTTAAAATGGTGAGCTTTCCTACTTCGGAAGGCATATATTTCATAGTCTCTTATCTTTGGTCGTAGACTTATTTAGACTAGGTTTGGCTATTGTCGAGGGCTTGTCCTAACATATATAGATATCAGATTTGTATAGAGGCATTGTGGATGACTATGGACTTGAGCATGTTGATGTAAATGAAATATTTAGACATTGTCTAAGTTATGATATTATTTATGTTTCTACTCTCTTGATTTATGGTCGGAGTTCATCCAATACTTGTGGATTAGGGTGATGGTTAGGTAGGGTTAAATAGGAGATCTCCGATCCATGTTGGGCTTGAAATACCCATATGACATGGCCCAGTTTTAGGTCATGCCAAGTTGGTATCAGCAACTAGGTTTATGGTCAGTTGCGTGTCCACAAAGTTGTGTCAAGTAGAGTCTCTTCTATTGGAATGTAGCGTACCACAATTATAAAAAAATGGATACGAGATATTTAGAAATCTTTCCCTTTCTTGTATTTTTCTATCTCGAGCTATAGATTCTAAGGTCTTAGATTCCTATAATTTCTATTTGTTTATCTTTCAGATTATGCCTCCAAGGAGATCTGATACTCTGGCAAACTCTTCTGTCCTAACTGAGGGCCCTATGGATGGAGCTTGTCAAACTTCTGGGGTCCAGACATAAACTAGGGCTGTGCCATCTGACTATACTCATGGGCTTCCAACTGTCCCCACTAACCCTACTTATGAGAGTGACACTTCTAGTTAGTCACCATATAGGGATGTTACTAATGTAGAGTTTCATTGATCCATTAACCTCTTGCCTCAATTAGTAGCTTTTTAATCGGATCGTGGTGCTCTAGCTACTATTTATTCTGAGGCTACAAGGGTTGGCCAATTCATGAGGTTGCATCCTCCTATGTTTATAAGTGCAAATATAGAGGAAAATCCTCAAAGTTTTATTGATGAAATAGAGAAGATCTTCTGGATCATATATGATTCATAAATTGAGGCTGTTGAGTGTGATTCCTATGAATTGAAAGATGTAGTGTACCAATGGTAAGAAGGGTGGGAATTGTATAGAGGTGTGGATACTAGTTCTGCCCTATGGGAAGACTTCTCTGAGGCCTTCTTGGGCTGCTTCTTTCCTCAAGAGTTGAGGGAAGCGAAAATGGAAGGGTTTGTGAACTTAAAGCAAGAGAGGTTATCTGTCAAGGAGTATGCCTTGAAATTCCAAGAGTTTTCTAGGTATGCTCCTGAGATAGTTTCTAGCATGAGGGCTAGAATGCATAAGTTTATTTTAGGATTGTCCCGAGAGTTAGTGCTTAAGAGAAAGGTGGTTTTGTTGATCAAACACATGGACATCTCTCAGTTGGTCATGTATATGAAATAAGTGAAGGAAGAGAAAAGGAAATAGGTTGATTTTAGTGAAAGTCAAGGGAAGAAATTTAGACCTTCTGAGCAAAGTGGTAGAGACAGAAGTAAGTGGCCAAGGAAGAAATGGGGAGTTTAGGTTCTTTCTCCTCTGCTAGTGCTCTTTATCAAGTCATTGAGAGATCATCGATCTTAATTTGGTGATGGGTTCCGAGTGCAGGGCACCCAGTTCTAGGATAGTGAAGCTCAGTAGGCTCCAACTTACCCTTCTTATAGATTTTATGGTTAGCATTATCATGGACAGTATGGTAAAGAGGTAGAATAGATATTTTGGTTGTGGTTATATTGGGAACATACAGTTTGAGTGCCCCTTTCTACTCGCATTCTAGGATAATAGGGCCCATATTACTACTTCATCTACTATTGCACCGAAGGGTGTTGTCTCTGATTCTACTTCTATTTTTGGCACTGACGCTGGCCAAAATTGGTTATATGCACTTGCTACTCGCTAGGATTCTGAGGGATCTCCTGCTGTTGTCACGGGTATGTTGAAACTTTTCTCCCGTGATGTGTATTATTTGCTAGATCCAGGGTCTACTCTTTCTTATGTGACCCCATTTGTGGTTGTGCATCTTGGTTTTGTCTTGAGAATCTGTTAGTTTCTTTTTCTATTTCTAGCCCGGTAGGAGACTTAGTGGTTGTTAAAAGATTCTATAGGTGTTTTATGGTATCTGTTAGTGGATAAACTCTTGTAGACTTGATAGAGTTGGACATAATTGATTTTGATGTTATTTTGGGGATGGATTGGTTACACCCTTGCTTTGCTTTGTATGATTGTCGGACACATAAGGTCATGTTTTAATTCCATAATGAGCTAGGCATTTATGGGAAGGTGGTTCTTTAGTGCCTAAGGAGAGATTCATCTCGCATCTTAAGGCCCAAAATTTGAATTTAAAGGGGTGTTTGTATCATTTGGTCAAAGTTAAAGAT
The DNA here is from genome assembly GCA_030864225.1 of Capsicum baccatum var. pendulum. Lineage (NCBI taxonomy): Eukaryota > Viridiplantae > Streptophyta > Magnoliopsida > Solanales > Solanaceae > Capsicum > Capsicum baccatum. The sequence continues at coordinate 177,806,299 of CM061554.1, read as the reverse complement.
TGTAACTTGGAAGGTTCTTCTCTAGAATCCATTCCCGTGGTTAATGAGTTTCCTGAGTTCTTTATCGATAACCTTTTTGGTATTCTTCCCAATAGGGAAAAATATTTTAGGATTAATCTTATACTGGACACTCGTCAAATTTCTATCCCTCCTTATGGAATGGCTGCGGCAAAGATAAAAGAGCTTAAGAAGCAGTTGAAAGACCTCTTAGACTAAGGTTTTATCTGTCCTAGTGTGTCTTCTTGGGGTGCTCTTGTGTTGTTTGTGTGTAAGAAAGATGGTTCCCTTCTAATATGCATTGATTATTGTCATATTAACAAGGTGACCGTATAGAATAAGTATGTTCTTCCTAGGATTGATGATTTGTTTTATCAACTTCAAGATGAAAAATATTTCTCTAAGATTGATCTTAGGTCGGGTTACCATCAGCTTAAGATTAGGGAAGTGTATATCCCTAAGACTGCCTTTAGAATTCAATATGGTCACTATAAGCTCCTAGTTATGTCCTTTGGGTTAACCAGTGCTCCCATGACATTCATGGATTTGATGAATAGGGTCTTCCATCAATTCTTGGACTTGTTCATCATTATCTTTATTGATGACATCTTAGTCTACTCCAAAAGTGAGGCAGATCATATCGATCACCTTTATACGATATTACAAACTTTAAAGGATCATCATTTGTAAGGTAAGATCTCTAAGTGTGAGTTTTGGTTGAAGGTTGTGACCTTTCTTGGTCATTTCATCTCTAGTGAAGGGATCATAGTGGATCCATAAAGGGTTGCAGCAGTTAAGAAGTGGCCTAGACCTGTGACTCTAACCGATATTCGAAGCTTTTTCGGTCTATCCGGTTACTATAGGAGATTTGTTGAGAGTATATCAATGATAGCTTCCCCATTGACCAAGTTGACCTAGAAAAAGGTCAAGTTTTTATGGTCGGATGCATGTGAGGGTAGCTTGGAAAATTGAAAGGTAAATTAACTTTACCTCAAATTTTAACCTTGACCGAGGGTAATGATGGTTATATAGTGTATTATGATTCTTCTTGTATTGGGCTTGGTTGTGTATTGATGCAACATGGTAGGATGGTGGCCTATGCTTCTAGGCAATTGAAAGTTCACGAGAAGAAATACCCTACTCATGATTTGGAGTTGTTAGGTGTAGTTTTTGTATTGAAGATGTGTTGACATTAGCTCTATAGGGTTCATATGGACATATTTTCTGATCATATGAGCATTCAGTATGTGTTTACTTAGAAGGGGTTGAATCTCTGGAAAGGAGATGGCTTGAGTTAATGAAGGACTATGACATGAGTCTTCATTACCATCCAGGTAAAGCTAACATAGTTGTTGATGCTCATAGCATATTATCCATGGGAGCTTAGACCATGTGGATGATAATAAACGGGTATTGGTGAAGGACATTCACCATTTTTTTAATCTTAGATTTTGTCTCATGGACTCGAAGGATGGTGGTGCATTTATGCATCAAGAATCACGGTCGTCTCTTGTTGTTTAGATAAAGTAAAAGCAAATATTGTATCCCTAATTGATAAAGATTAAGAGTAATGTGGGTTAACAAAATATTGTTTACTTCATGATTAGTAGTGATGTTATCTTGAGGTACTACGGTAGGCTATGTATTACCGACGTCGATGGATTAAGGGAAAGGATTATGGCCAAGGCTCATGGATCTTGGTATTTTATTCATCCCGGTTCTACGAAGATGTGTCATGATCTTAGGGAGTTCTATTGGTGGAATAATATGAAATAAAGTGTGGCTAGTTATGTGGCTAAGTGTATGGCATGTCAACAAGTGAAATTTGAGCACATGTGGCCTAGAGGGTTGTACCAAGAGATTACATTGCCCGAATGGAAGTGGGAGGCAATTAATATGGATTTTTTTATCGGTCTTCCCCGGTCTTGGAATTAATGTGATTCTATTTGGGTCATTGTGGATAGAATGACCAAGTCTGCTCACCTTTTGTCAGTAACGACTAATCTCTCGGAAGAGGATTATGCTAAGTTATATCTTGCGGAGATTGTGAAATTTCATAGTGCTTTGGTGTCTATCATTTCAAATAGGGGTACTTCATTCTTATCTCACTTTTGGAAGTTATTTCAGAAAGGTTTGGGAACCAAGGTGTGCCTTAGTACCGCTTTCCACCTACAGACAGATGGGCAAGCTGAGAGGACCATATAAACATTGACATATATGTTGAGTTCTTGTGTGATTGATCATGTTGGTAGTTGGAACGGCCATCTACCCTTGATTGAGTTTGGTTATAACAATAGTTACCTTTCTAGCATTAGCATGGCTCCTTTTGAGGCGTTGTATGATAGGAGATATCGTTCTTCTAATGGGTGGTATGAAGTTTGTGAGGGCAAGTTTCTTGGACCCAATTTGGTTCACCAAGCCTTAGAGGAGGTAAAGGTGATTCTTGATAGGTTGAAAGCCGCTCAAGGACTCCAAAACTCCTATGCGGATGTGAGGTGCACAGATTTGGTGTTTAATATTGGCGATTGGGTATTCTTGAAGGTGTCTCCGATGAAGGAAGTGATGCCATTTGGCAAGAAGGGGAAACATAGCCTTCAGTATGTTGGTCCCTACCTGATGTTTTAGAGGATTGTCAATGTTGCCTATGAGTTGGAGTTGCCTCGTAGTTTGAGCTCCATCTACCTGGTTTTCCATGTTTCTATGTTGCAAAAATGTGTGGACGATCCTTCATTGGTTGTTCCCTTGTAGGAAGTTTGTGTTTTTGACCCTTTGTCCTATGAGGAGGTCCCGATGAGGATCTTGGATTAGCAAGTTCGCCAGTTGCAAACAAAAAAGGTGGCTTCGGTAAAGGTTCTGTGGAGGAACCAAAAGTCCAAAGAAGCTACTTGGGAGGCAGAAGAGGACATGAAGTCCAAGTATCCGCATTTGTTTTCCATTTTGGAAACTCGTGATTGAAATATGTATTAATCTCCTTATCTTGATTTATGTCTTTGGTAGACAATGGGTGCAAGTCCCTAAGCTTTGAATTGAGCAAGTGTCTTTGATAACTAATGGGTTTGAGTCCTAATCTCAATAAAATGAATGGTTCATTGATAATGATCCTGGCATGTGCTTTATCCTTATTGTGTGCCTTGTTTTCTAATTAGATAAAAGGTTAGTTGATGTGTAATAATGTGTTAAATAGTGTTTGTAATTGCCTTATCCATAATTCTAGGACGAAACGTCCAAGTGGGGGAGGATTGGAACACCTAGGCTTTGAACACTTACAAAATTTCCTTAGTTGGAGCTTCTGGATTAGGTACGACTCTAAGGTCCTAGTCGCACCCTTAGATATGTCTTAGTGACCCTTCTTGTATGCTATGAAGTGTGGAGGGGGGTACATACTATCTAAGATACGACTTATCCTCCCCATGGTCGTATATTAGGGTACGAGTTATACACTACTAAGTAGTATAGAGTATTCAGCTTGACCTAGATGAAACTGTCTTGGGTAGGGTTTGAGAATATGACTTAGGGTACCATTCATACCTTTGAGTAAGAGTCATAAGTGTATGGTCGTACCTTGGTCAGTGTAGGTGTCCTTAGTGAGGCATAGGGTATGAGTTAGGGTACCACTTATACCCTAGGGTACGGTTGACCTAAGTGAACGTACCCACCCGGGAAGTCACTTTACGGTCTCTATGGACATTTACCACCCCAAAAACCCTTAAGTGCCTCATTATATAATGTATTGTAGCATTCTAAAAGCATATGTTTGGTGGATCAAACATTCAAAATACTCTCTCAATCATATTCTTGAAGGTTTAGAGGCTAGGGTAAGGTCAAGGGGGGTAAAGTCGCATAATAGACATGGTCAACCTTAATATTATATTATAACCCCATACAATCTTATCTACTTATATGGCTTTCTCATATCACACTTACTTACCCAAGCGTACATTTAGACTACCTTCAAATTCCACAAATAACCATGAGTTTATAATTACAACTTACTGGCTCATCTAGCCATTTTCATATTCAAGCAGACAACAATTCACCTTAACTAATAACTCCTTCTTTACCATCTACTAAACTAACACACAAGGACGTATCACTTCATTAACAACTCAATCTCATGCAAAAATATTCGACTATACATATATTCAACAAACAAAAGAACAACAAGTTGAACAACAAATTGCTAGAGAATCGAAATAGGCCTCTCACAGCTTCACTAGACTTTGATTTTTGTGTTTTGAACAAGAAAATGAAATGAATAACAAAGCAACTATGCTAGTGAATCGAAAGATCTCCACACGGCTTCACTAAACTTTGATGTTTTTTTCAAAAATACTATGATAACAAGATTACATATTACAAGAGTTAGAAAATTGATACACAATATTCAATGATCTAAGGATACATATCATACTCTGTATAAATAAAAATCTGAGTCAAACACTTCTCCCACAGACTACCATACAATCCACACATGCTACTAGCTACCACATTAGTCTATCACTATTAAGTGGTAAATCATCCTCAAACATCGGTTATTCAACTAACATATTTATTTACATAAAATTCATCCTCACTTTGACTTCTAACTTTGTGACTTCATATCACCAACTTCTTGGTCTAATCTAACTACAATAGGTCATGACATCGATACTTTTACTTATACTACTAATCGGGTAGAAATATAGTTCCAACATTCTGCTACACATCATTCCTGCTGAAGCATAACATCTGCAACATAAATTTTTGAAAAGAGAAGAATACTCTTAATAATACAGGCCGAAATACACGATTTCATCAGAATCAAAGTTCACACAAAAATCAAAACACTCTGTAGCACTAATGGAATCTTCTCAAGTCCTTACAAAAATTTTAAAATCTTATATGGCTTAATCAGAAAGGACCATATCATTTATACTCTAAACTTATGCACTTTAATCACCCCAATAACGAGACATATCTGGCACATCAAAGTAAGGAAATAATTGGGATAACTTTACTTTCGTATGGGCAACACCATAGCATGAATTAAAGAATGGAAGAGGAATATTTTGGCTCAATAGCATGAACTAGAACATGAAAAAACGGAAACACTCCTGAACTTCTAGTAGCCTCCTTCTTATAAGTCTAGCGCGATACACACCCATAAATAAGACTCTACCCAATGCGATTTCGTAGATACCCTGGGACTATGAACCATGCTCTGAAATCAAGTTTTTGATGACCCAAACCAAGGCCCTCGCCATGACGGACATCTCGAACCATGAAGGCCCGAGAGCGCTTCTAACTTGAAATCATATACACCGTTCATATATAAATAGGAAATACAAAAATAAAATCTTTTACGGAAACATAGTCATAATCTAAATTTAGTTTAATAATGATGAATAAAATCCAATATCAACTAAACATCGTTTGAAAACCATCTGCGAAATCTCTACTACATGATCAAATAACAACTACCTGAAAACTGGGACAAGGCCCCCAGTAAACCAAAACTATAATAAATAATAACTGCCTCAAAGAAACTAGGCCTTCTAAAATATAGAAGGCTTACCAACTGGTACTCTTCACTCCTGTCTGATGAAATCTATTGCTTATCAGGACCCCTAGACTATGTCTCAAAATCTAGAGAGAGGGGGGTCAATACAATGTACTGGTACTCAAAGCAATACCAAATAAATCTTTTATATAAATAAAATAGTTGAGAGCTAGTCATAAACATCATGAAAGATATAATTTCAAAACACATGGGCATCTTGGAAAAACATAAAAATCCTTTCTATCCAAAGCTGTTTTTGATCTTTTTATTACTTTTGAGTTATCTGGAATTCCCCTACAAGTCTGATATTCCACGGGCTATATGAAATCCTCCATTGACTCGGTGGGAAAGCCCTCAACCTAAGTGTGCCACAAGGGTTGGAGTGTCTGAGTCTGATACGCCACAGGGCACTAGGCCAGCGTATAATAATATATTCGGATCGGCAAATCAAGGTTTTAAGCAATGAGTTTTTTGAAAACATGCATTCTTCGGAGAACTACCTAAGATCTCTTTATGCCCAATTTTATCCTGTTCTAAATCATGAATTATTCTAGTTTCAACATCTAAAAAATCTGACTTCAAACATGCATTCTATTTTATTCTGAATTACCATGGCATTATCTGGATTGATGTCATCACACCAACACTTGCAAGTTCTTTTTCTGAGCCATAATGCATCATGCATAACTCTTTCATCAAAACTCAATTCAGACCACTCAAACATGCAAATTGTATAAGAGATTTCATGTTTTGAAACATAAGTCAAAACTATACAGGAATTCTTCAAACATATGGTGGTCATGTGCTTTTGGCAAAACCATGCACTCTTTCATTATATGTATATTTAACATTTATCAATACAAACAACCCTCTCTTTAGAATTCAAAAATCATATTCAAGTCATAGTAATAATCAAGACATTTCATACCATGCTTTTCAAGGTGCATTTCAAAATAATTCATATCATATAAAAGGTGAGAAAAATCATAACAAGAGAGGGACTCATTATAATGGATACTCTCAATTGAATATTCATCCTTAAACACATGCATACATATATATAGACTTTCAAATCAATTTGGGGGAAGGCCTAAAGACCAAAACAATGTCATTGAGACTTCTAAAACATGATTATAAATCACAAATCAAAAACCCATTTTCTTAAAATCATGATTTCTATGCCCATGAGATTTTTAGGAAAACCCTACATACCTTAAATCAGAAGTTTTTGAATGAACTCTATCTTTTCAGATGCTACAGGTATGGTTGATGGATTCTTCTTGTAGCCCTGGTAATGAGGATTCCAAATCTTGAAGAATTAAGGAAAACCCACGGTTAAATCTTGAGATATATTGATCTTTGGGCTGAAACCCTGAGGAGTCTTTTTTTTGTTTTTGAGAGACAATAATGTAATTTTGGTGTTTGGAGAATTTAGTCCCGTGTTATGGCTGAATAGAGGGTGGGAAATACCAATTTTACCTTTAAAAACGCAAAAAAAGCACTTGAAAATTGGGTGCATGCGTCGCACGCTAATCGCGCGATGCTACTATCTCAGACACAAAAATGGCCATAACTCTGTGCTCGGGTATCAGATTTTGACAAAATTGGTATTGCTAGAAATATAATCCGAAGGGTTTTTATTTGATATATAGTAGGCTCTCTAATTCATTATATACAAAGAGCTATGGTGGATTGAAGTTGACCTAAGTTTTGACGCTCACTCAAACTCGAACGATAGGAAAGCTTTCAACTTGTCCTTGAGTTTGGGAACCTCTATGATCCCAGTTCATGCTTAAATAGTTTCCCACACTATATAATTGATTAAAATGCTAAATTGACATATGATTTATGGATTTTAGATCATCTACACATAGAAACGACGGTTTTTGTTTTAGCCCAAAATGCGGGGTGTTACATTATCTCCCCCATGGGATCATTCATCCCCGAATGATTGGTACGAATGTTGAAGTCTTAAAGGTATGAAATAATGTGGACATGATATGTATTCTAAGAAGGGATATAGCCGAGCTGAAACATTTAAACTTCTATCATGAAACTGAATTCTGAGCTGACTTGACTTTACTTGCTTTAAGGAGCTGATTCATGCTGAGAGTTTTGGATTTCCTGGAAGTGTTCATTATCAAATCATACATATTGAATTTAAAAGTGATAACTTATGCAAGTATGAATCATGATACAAATGGACTTAGATCGTATCAGGGCATTACACTGTCTGAGCTAAAATACTTGGGAAAATTTGTGATTACGCGCTGAACTCTTATGAACTGAGTCATGACTAAATAGCTGAATCTGAAACATGATGCTTTGACTGAACTGAATTCGCAACTTACATGGATGGAATATATTATCTATTGGTATGGTCATACGCTTGAGACTTCGGATAGTAGGACTGGGTTAAAAGGTAGAAAACCACCGTAACTTATCTGTCTAACTGTTAAACTGAATTATACTGGAAACTTATACTTAACTGGAGTATGTCTTCAACACTCTTTCTAAAGAAGTTCTAGTAGTATTCAGGAGCAAAGAATCTTGGGAATGAGTTACACAAGACACCCAACTAAGGAATCACAACAGTGACACTACTCTATAGCATGGAATATAGACATATAACTCATAAACTAGGAAAGAATTACCAGGCCTTAGGAAAAACAACTTCTTACTTTCAAGCTTAGCACACTTCTCGAATACTCCCTTAACTATATTATTACCTTTAAATATAATACTCATTTGATTCAACTTAGAATTCTTATATGGGCATTGATATATCGTTCTATTAATGCCTAAAGTAACATAAGTCCTCTCACCATGATCAAGCCTTACTTCAAATCACAAAATACAATATGCCATACCACCATACTAGTCTAAATAATATGATTCAATCTTCTATATATATATATATATATAAAGAGAGAGAGAGAGAGAGATTACACCCTAAGCATATCGTGCCTTACCACTTCAATGACTAACTCTAATCTCTTACTATGGATTCACTAGCGCATATTGCATTCCTCCACTTAAATATCAACATGTCATTCAAGCCTATCTTTATAACCACATATGAACTCCAAGTAAAACACCCATAAGGACATACTTCACATATTCTCTAATCCACTATTAATATAACTCCCATGCGCTATCCCAAGAATATACACACACAAATTTCCACTAACCATCACATATATCAAAGACTTAGCTCCATATCTTACTTCACACTTATGGCCTTATCTAAAACAAGCATACTATGATCTTCTATTATCAAGAAGTATTTACTCATCACCGCTATCATCACATAAGGAGAAGTCACTAAAAGGTTAGAACGTAAGACCTTGAAGTATGGGGAGATATTATACGAGACTTGACACTTAACTGAATACCAAATCAATATCAGGGATTCATCAAAGTGATCTGCATTGAGGCATACTTGACTATAAGCTGAATCTCATCAATCATAAAGAGTATAGCATGAATTATGGGAACTGAGCACACTATAAAGCATGAGTACGTGAGTCATGAGCTGCATGACCTCAATTTGAAATTCATAACATATGGAATGTGATTCCAACTACTGAATGAACTAGAACTCCTCATTTTAGAACTGGAAAAGCACGTGATTCTCTATCATATACATGAACATGAACTATGATCATAGAACTGAAGTGTAAGCCATGAGTAGGTATTGGGATCACTGAAAAATACTGAGATAAGAATGCGTTGAGTCTTACTCTCACTTTTTGATGTTCTATATCATACTAACATCACTACTAGAATCTGAGAGCCTGACTTGGTTACTTGTTCAATCATCTCCCCCTTAGCTTTAAGTCATCATCTTAAGTTCGAGAGATACCTTACTAGACTCTAAACGGAAATACACTCACTGCACTCTGGGGTATGGAATACGACAATTCAAGTAATTAATAGAACTTAACCCGAATGGATAGACCTGGAAGGGGAAAACTCATTGGTAATCCTACCTTCTAAGACACACTCTATCCTTCTATAGCCCTAATAGTCAATCCCATAATACTTGAAATCTTACTAGCTTTGAATCCTCGTGAGTATTCCCATAGTCGGAGTACACACCCTATAGTACTTCAACTCTTATTTATATCGGTTCAACCTTTAAAAATTCAAACTTAGATTATAACACTTAATCATGGATATCACCAAGCCTTGGATAAATCAAACTACTAGTCTTTATTCACCTAGAAACTCAATGGTACTACTATGTCCACTAGCCACACACAACATGTAATAGTCTTAGAAAATACCACAACTCCATATCACCTTGGGCATACTTCTACCTCATACATACAACATCATACTTTGTTACTAATCAAATAACTTAATCAAATACATACAATATTCAAGCCTTCCATATAACTAGTATCATTAACCAAGAAATCATCACATCCACTTTTATGGACATCAACTGTTCAAACTTAATGTCTAGTGCTAAGCATGATTTACAACTCAACCTGACACACAATTCTCACAAAATATTCATCATTAATCTTAATCCACTATTCTTACATCCATATCCGACATTAAATTCAAGCCAATAGTCTAGCATCAATCATCTACCACCAATGAAGAAGGAAACTTAATATACTAGTCCATCAAATTGGGACATTCAATCCAAACACATTAAAAATCTACTACATACCTTTTCACAAGTAGTACTAGTTTACAACTACCAATGAAAAGAAGGTCAAGGGGGTAAAGTCACATTATAGACATGATCAACCTTAATCTTATATTATAACTCCATACAATCTTATCTACTTATACAGATTTCTCATATCACACTTACTTACTCAAGCGTACATTTAGACTACATTCAAATTCCACAAACAACCACGAGTCTATAATTACAACTGACTGGCTCATCTAGCCATTTTCATACTTCACGCAGACAATAATTTACCTTAACTAATAACTCCTTCTCTACCATCTACTAAACTTACACACAAGGATGTATCAGTTCATTAACAACTCAATCTCGTGTGAAAGATTCGACTATACATATATTCAACCAACACAAGAACAACAAGTTGAACAACAAATTGCTAGTGAATCAAAATAGGCCTCACACGGCTTCACTAGAATTTGATTTTTGTGTTTTGAACAAAAAAATAAAATGAATAACAAAGAGACTATGCTAGTAAATTGAAAGAGCCCCACACGGATTCACTAGACTTTGATTAATTTTTTTCAAAATCACTATGATAACAAGATTTTATATTAAAAGGGATAGAAAATTGACACACAATATTCAATGATCTAAGGATACCCATCTTACTCTGTATAAATAAAAATTTGAGTCAAACACTTCGCCCACAGACTACCATACAATCCACACATGCTACTAGCTACCACATTAGTCCATCACTATAAAGTGATAAATCATTATTAAACTAAAATATTTATTTACTCAAAAGTCACCCTCACTCTGACTTCTAACTTTGTGACTTGAATATTACCAACCTTTTGGTCTAATCTTACTACTAATAGGTCATGACACCGACACTTTAACTTATACTACTAATCGGGTGGAAATACAGTTCCAACATTCTTATAGACATCATTCCTCCTGAAGCATGAAATCTACAACATAAATTTCTGAAAAGAGGCAGAATACTCTTAATACCGTAGGCCAGAAAGCACGATTTTATCACAATCAAAGTTCACACAAAAATCAATACACTCTAAAGAGCTCGGGTATTGGATTTTGGAAAAATTGGTATCATTGGAAAGATAATCCGAAGAACTTTTATTTAATAAATAGTAGGCCCTCTAATTTACTATATACAAAGAGCTATGGTGGATTGAAGTTGACCTAAGTTTTGACGCTCACTCAAACTCGAACGATAGGAAAGCTTTCAACTCATCCTTGAATTTGGGGACCTCTATGATCTCAATTCATGGTCAAATCGGTTCCCATACTACATAATTGATTAACATACCAAATTTGCATAGGATTTATGGATTTTGGATCATCTATGCATAGAAACAATGATTTTTGTTATGGCCCAAAATTTGAGGTGTTACACAAGGTGAGACAAAGACCCCAAAATAAGACAAGACACCAAAGGCACAAAGTACCACCTTCACCCCATTACCTATTAGCACAATACTCCACTCTAATAGGTATCATCAAAGACGTATACCAGGGACATCTGGTTTTCCCATACCTAAAATCTTATCCATTCTAATGCTAGCTAGAGCACAGCATAAATATACAAAACAATTAGACAAATTTGACTCCAAGGTTCCCAATTGAAACAAAACCATTTAAAATCAAATTGTGGCCACCAAGAACTTTCCAAAATCATTTGAATTTCAACTAAAACCAATTCATGTTCCTTTAACAATTTATTCAATCCAATGTTTTAAGAATAGTCAAACCATATTACAAAACTATATCCAATGGTAATTTCACAAATCTTTTTAGGGCATATATTTTACAAGCTAAAACCAAGTAATTGGGGAATCCATAGTACCCCGAAATTCATTTACCCTTCATATGCATTCCGACACTATTCATAACATTAATAAAGCATGAATAATGCATCATACCCCTTGGAAAATCAAAAGAATAAGTAATCATGTCAAAATCCTCAATCATTCCAAAATCTATTTTCAAACCCATGAATTTAGAATTCAATTTCATTCCCACAACAAAGTACAAGTATGGGGACAAAGATACATACAAGCTCTATGATCTAACCTGTCGAATAACTAGATCCCTAGTACCTCCGTTCTAATTGAACTTCCAGCCTATAAGTCACATCTTACCCACTATTATAATCCCCAAGTCATTATTAGGATACAACCTACCAATTTACCTTTACAATTTCGGATTACTATCCCTGGGCTAACATATTTCCTTTATGAAAATCAAATATCTAGGTTCAAGCCTGGTATCTACCAACCACCATGTACTATTATCAAAGTACCACATATAAAATGAAATAAACCTATAAGGTCCTCTCACCTGAAGGACACCTTAAATTTCTTAGTCACATAACGATAACCTATGTATTTCTAGGGAACCATACCCATATGCATGCAAAAATAAAACATTTCACAAAGAATTATCATGACTTATAAGTCCTTTATCTAAGAGATCCCTTATATTCTCCTTAAGATCTTTTAACCCAACCAGGACCATTTTATAAATAAAGAATAAAAACCAACCTCCCAATTAGAAAGACATAATGAGGGCCATCAAGATGACCACAGAAAATTTATCCACCATCAAAACCAACCTAAAGAAGGACCTTCCAAGTTATAATATTTAACCTGGACCAACCGATAATAGATACACCCCTTGGGAGAATAATTTTCAAGCTCTAAGATATTATATAACCTTTCCATAATAATTAGGCAAAGAAGCCATCCCCCCATTCATGATCAACTCACCATAGAGCCTAACAAGTCTGATAACTTAGTAATGAAATACACGAGTGCAACCAATCCATTCCTTGAATGACATCAGAATACACTACATTTGATTCAAATAATTTCCACCAATACCCTTTTATTACCAGCAGATACTGCACCCCCTCTCCGTAGACTCTTTTGATAATCATAAAGTGACCTATCAGGGTAGAATAAGAAGAAAAAAAGGGTTTTAAACAACCTTTGGACCAAAACCAAAATACACAACCACCAATGGGATCACAAAAGATAGGGGACCCCAAAAAAAGTAAATGACACACACCATAATGAAAGGAGTTTTCAACATACCAATGTTGGAGATAGAAGTTGCACCCTTAGCATAAGAGCTAGAGAAGTAGCAACTAATATCTTATTTGACCAAGCAACAATATTTATAGTATACTCCCATTTAACCAGGAAACCATGACTCCTTACCTTTCCTATTTCCATCCTCACCTCATTTCTCCTTATACTAATAGAATAAGAGTGGCATGATAGAGTTGTCACTATTTAGGTCAATAGAGTAATAGAATTATGAAACTCAGCATTGCTAACGTACCCTTAATGTAATAGTAAATAAATGCCACCTTTCAAGGTAGGGTTAGTGGAGACCGGTAGGACACCATGGAGAAAACCAGAAGCTGCGACCCTTGACTAGGTATGTTCCCTATAAGTTTGACTAGATCCATACATGTTGTCCTCTAGTGGGACAAGTGAGTTTCCACAAACTCAAAATTGAGTCTTGTTGGTGATTGGATAACTTGTTTAACATATCTTTTTGTGATTATCATCTGAATTAAGGAAAGATTCCATCCTTTTCTTGGTGAATTTTAATGATTTCTTGACCAAAATGCTAATAGCTTGAGAGCTTGATTTTAGCACCAAATTATCTTGGTTTTCACTCATTTTGTAGGATTATGATACCTTGATTATGTTTGGACATTGGTTTGACCTCTAAAATATGACTTTTAGAGGTGAAACCCACTTGGAGGTTTTCATATTGTTTTTGGACCCAAAGCATAATAGTGCAATATGGGTATCGTTATCTCATATTGATGATTAGATTATGATTTTTATAGGTTGAAAGAATTTTGAGATCATGAAGTGAAGATATACTTTTGGTGAAGATTTAAGGATTTGTAGTTTGGCTTTGAGGTAGGCTTCTATCTTTTGATTTCATTATTATGCATGAACAATTTATGATTAGAAATGTGGATTAGAAAACCTGAGTATTCTAGTACTAATTCCTCATATGATTATAAGGTCTTAAAATGCTAGTATAATAATGTAGGATATACTTTGAGTTGACCTTTTTTATATAAATGTATATCTAGCTGATATATCTATGGTATTACTGTATATCCCTTACTTTTATTTAGACTGTATATTCATTCCTTGGCCTTGTATACTATTATCTATCATTCTTCACCATTTATTTTTATATTGGCCAAAAATACATGGTATAGTATTGAAACACCTCGAGACTATCCCTTGGACATCACATGGTGCTTAGGACCACAAGTGATCCCAAGCTAACCCATGATACTAGCATAACTAATAAGCACTGAAATAAATACATAAAACTAGAAGTAATAAGAAAAGGAGTTGTCTTTGCTGAATAAGTTCAATACAAGACTATTTATAATACTTACACCTTGGTTATACAAAATAAAACTAAAAGTAAATACATCAACTCTAAATGACCATCTATAAGCCTCTACTATTGCTAACTCTAGGTAGTCGGGACCTGACCCCCAACTATCTCCAATCAATACATGAGAATAATAAAAATAATGCACAAGAACTATAATAAAATTGAGTCCTTGATTCAAAAAAACTCATCACTTGATGGGTAGAAGCTACGAACTATCTGCTTATGATGTATAAGCTACATCTGATACCTGCACTATGAGACAACGTAGCACATAGACATATATGTAGGTCAATACTTTTGGAATGTACTGAGTATATGGGGTAAGTAAAATAATAACTAAATATACACATGGACTTTCAAATGATAAATTTTAAGTGCAAATGAATTACATTGAGCATGAATAAACAAAGACTGTAAAATCATAAACATGAGTAATGAATAATAAGTATAAACTTTGTGAGCCATGACACTTAGTTCTAAAAGCTTCACTTTTATTCTTTCTTAGGGAGGTTCTTCTAACTGACATAAATCATGTGAGCTATCATGGAGTCTAATGTCTTAACCATATTGGGGCGAGATGTTCTACCCTTACCATCAGAATAGAACCTTAACTTAAGTGATCACAATACTTAACCCATATAGGACTTAAACCTACGTGGCACGTAGTTCTGGGGCATGTGACCTTGGACTCATACCCAACTCAGTGGTAAATACTATTCCCATATTACTTATATGCTCATACTTTAGTAAATCTACCTTAAAATAGCATAAGGGTTAGTAGACTAGAACCAATTATGCTTTTGTTTTCTTTTAATCATAAGAAAGGAAAACATTTGTAGATTTTAGGCCTTGTTATTGAATCAAAGGATCAACCTTTGCTTGTAAACTTAGTGCTCAAACTCAAGACTTAAATCTCATACTTTCTTTGATATAACTTGTAGCACAATATCATGCATAAAACTCAATTGTAACTCTTTAGTCAATGTTAAAACCAAACTCATGACATACAAATCATAATAGAGAATCTTCAAGTCAAAAACATAAATAAATGAGAACATGTATGCACTTTAATACTTCAATTGCATGATAATTTCATAAATTCAAAACAAGATAATTTGGGTATGAACCCTAAGTGCAAATCTTATAACTTTAACTTTAAAATAAGTTTTAGGAACAGGGATGAAAGAATATCCTTGTTCATAAACCCCAAATACCATAATTAGATGACTTCTTGAAGAAATCTTGAAATTGAAACTAGAGTTCTTGAATTTTTTGGGGAAGAAAGCTTGAATTCCTTGATCTTCAAAATAGAAGTAAAACCTTGAGACTTAAAGGGTGAATTAGTGAGAGGAACCCTAATCTTAATATTCTTGATATTTTTGAATTTGAATCATGGAATATGAAGGATGAATTTTGAGTGAGGAACCCTAATTTGATGTTCTTGATAATGGTAAGAGGCAAGTGTTGTTAATATATTGAAAAGAAGAGGAAAATACTGTGTAATAACCCGTATTTCCCTAGCCCCTAGATTAACCCTTAGTACATGGGTTATCCTAAATAAAATTTTTGAAATGCTCAGTAATTTTTAGGTTTGAGCCTGCCATTACATAGGAAATTTAATTAGCTTTCCAATGGAAAAAATTTCACTTAAATTCGACAACCGAATAAGAAGTTATGACAATTTTAAGTTTCAATCATTAAACATCGTCATTCAGGCCAGTAGCATATCGCAGATTGTTTAAAATAGAAATTGTCAATTTTTAGTGTTGCTCTGTGATATTGGCATATCGCACCATACATCAAGTTCACAATTGTCAATTTTTAGTGTACCAACATGATTTTACCACGTTGTGGTGCACTTTCAATTCACAAAAAAAGTGGCAACGCGATTGGGAGTAGAAACTAGCACCAAGCAAGCTCAAGGATGGGAACTCACCTACTAGTAAAGGGTGTAATTCTTAGATGTAATCTTTGTGCTCTAGAACTACGTTGACAACATAGGTTGAGACATCATACCTACTAGTTGAGGGTAGATAAAAGACATCATACCTGTTTGATGAGGGTAGATATGATGGCTTGACTTGTTAGATAAGGGATCCACCATTCTTATTTGAGCACCCGATAGATGAGGGTCACATAAAGATAATGCACATAGAGTTTTCTTTGCCAGTGGTGCGGTAATGATATCCTACCAACTGGGGCACAGGTTGGACCCCACCTTTGGTAGGTCGGGGCATGTCAGTTAAGTGACTACTTCCCATAGTTTCAGATTCAGTCTCAATTTCAGAATCAATCTTCAAAAATCAGGACTACCAGATATAGTCATCTATCATTATGAGGAACTCAGATAGTTCTATTGATTTATGGGCCATCCCATTAAATAGACTTGGTCTCACATACAGTTATTTGATATTATATTCAAAGATATGCTATCAGAAAGGCTTGATCACAGTATTTCATTTTTATTGAGTATTCTTGTTGAAAGATTCAGATATAATCATATTTCTTGTCATTGATAAAGCTTCCAAAATCATCTGTTAGAATGGTTGATCTCTAATCTTGCCAGTCGAAAGTAGTGAGTCCAAGAATTCAATTATTGATGTAAGTATATATATATCCTTAGTTATCAATATCAGATGAGTCAGTGAGTCAGTATCTCAGCGTCAGTAGTGAGATCGGTCTGCAGAAAGTAGTATCTGAGTTTCAATATCTAGAGTTACGATAATTGTGTTCATGTTTTGTGCATTTATGTATGTGTTCTCATGCATCATTTTCATGATTATTCAGTTTAGATATTGTGCATGCATGAACCCTTGCATTATCCTACCCCGTCTACATACTCGGTATATTTTTGTACTGACGCATTTGCTCTATGAGTTTATCCTCAGCAGTTTGGTCCCAGTCAACAGTAGTAGAAGTGAGTCTTCTTCTTTTGAGGACGAGTCTCAGTTTACTACTATTGTTTCAGACTTTGTTTATTTTCTATTGACGGAGTTAGTTGGGGACATATCCCCTCAAATCTACAGTTCAGATAGTTAAAGGCTTTTCAGACGGATGTATTAGTATTCAGTTTTCAGTTTTGAGTATGTATAGATGTGTTGAACCTTATGGAAAATTTCCATATTTTTACAAATATTATGTAGCGTACAGGTACAGATATCACAAAAGGTTAGTTTGTGGTCTTTCGGGTCCATAAGCACCGTGTGATATCTCGGGGAGCTATAATCTTGGGATCAGAGCCTAAGGTTCAATAGTGTCCTAGGGAGTCTGAAAAGCTTTATCTAGTAGAGTATTGTGCATGGGTGTGTAGCACACCATATTTATTTACAAGAGGCTAAAGGATATACTTAGGAGTAGTTTCCCTTCTTTCAGTATTTAGATTGTGCGAGTCAGCATGAGCTCAAGTTGATCCTTAGTCTAATCTACTTGTTTATTCTAATTACAGAGTATGCATCCTTGAAGAGATTTTGTCCTTGGGGTAGATGACCAGCCCCCACAGCCCCAGTAGATCTTGAGAATAAGGGTGTGTTGCATGTAGAGTTCAGAGCTGTATTTACTACCTTAGCCCAGGCAATAGCTGCTTAGAACAATTTGCAGAATGTTGTCCTATCTAGGCTTTTAGATGACACTCAGCAGAATGGGGGGAGAGAGTGTAACATGGATCAGAGGACTAGAACCAATAACTCTATGCCAAGATTAAGGAGTAGTAACAGCTCCCAATTCTATTTGAGATCCTCATCACCAGTTTCGCTATCAGTCCAGGCACCGATACCTAAACCTAAGAATGCTAGTCGTGAGGGAGCATCAAGCTCTAAGTCACTAGGTCGTGGGAAGAGTATTTGTACCTACTCGTTGTGTGAAGAATGTTGTAAGAATCATAAGGGTGTATGTAGAGCCGGTAGTGATATGTACTTTGGATGTTGTGAGACCGGTCACAAAGTTTAAGACTGTCCTAAGCCAGGTCCCTAAAGTCAGCGTAGTCATCCTTAAGCTCATAATATATTGTATGCACTTCAGGCTCGCCTTGATCAGGAAAGAACCCCTCAAATTAACCCGGGTATGTTATGAGCCCTTCATCTGTATGTTATGCATTGATAGATCCTTTGCTCTCATTTTGAGCTTATATGTTAGCATGATTTATGCAAAAGTTTCAGATCTTGATCGGTCAATTATGACCCAGTCTGTAGGTACTCCATGCACTGCTCCAGTATTTTAGCGAAGTGTGTTTAGAGGGACATAGAGTCCCAAGGGGGAGATACCCCATGGTATTATGATGTTGCATTCCATTAGATTCATCTCGATGCATGTTCAGATTTCCTTATAAAGTTAGCATCAATCATTGTTGCATTGTCAAGTCGTACTTTCAAAAGTTAGCTTAGCCGGGCATTCATGAATTAGATATGCACATTCAGTAGAAAAATTTCAGCTTGTCAGCGTGTGTTCAGTCGTGTATTCATGTGATCATCCCAGTTATGAGTCCATTCATCAGATATGCATGTGTATTATGAGAATTCAGCTATGAGTATCATCAGTCGAGTATTCCATGCATCATATATACATGCCCAGTGTGATAACTCTATATGTTAGTCATTCCAGTTGCGTAGTCCTGATCTGAGATATTTCCATTTCTTCAGTAAGTTTTGTTGATCCGTATTCTCAGTCTATCAAACAATATTCGAGGATGAATGTTCTTAAGAGCGAGACAATATAATGCCCTGCGAAATCTTCTTCCAGTCTGAGCCTTAGAGCGTATTTGGTAAAGCGAAAATCCGAGTCAAAATATTTTAGAAACAAAAGTAGCGATACCAGTCAAAATGTTTCAGTCGTCATTTTCCAGTGGCCTAGAGTGATGGCGGCGCGGCGCACCAGGTGTCCAAATCAAATTTTTTTTATGAAAATTAATTTGTGCCAAGGGTTAAAATAGTCTTTTCCCATGATTTTATTCCGCTCCAATGTGGGATTTAATCACTAAAAATGTGTAAAACCCTTCGTTATTCACTTTTTCTGAAATTAAAAAGTAGTTCCCTCTCAAGAAAACAAACCTTAGCTCTCAAGAATCAAGGTCAAACGCAAGAATCTCTCCAAGAACTCTAAGAACTCATCAAATTAAGGGATGTAAGATATTCATCTATGGGTCCCTTCCACCTATGAAGTCAAAGAATCTATATTTAAAGCTTCAAGAATTATGATTCATAATTTACAAGTATGAAATTGTATTATGTTCATGTTTTGACATTTATTGAGTTTCAATCCATGATTAATGGTAGATTCCATGAAGTGGTATAGCAAGTATGTTGAATTGAGTGCTCCCTATGTTGTAATCTATGAATTTGCAAATTGATTATTGTATCAATGTTAACCCTAAGTGTTTATGATTTAATGAACCAATTATGCTTCCTATGTGTTTGATAAATTATCTATGAGAGTGAAATAATGTCATTATAGCATGCTAACATGTATTTCCCATTCATGTACAAGTTAATGCATTACAAATGTTTGATGAAATATCTCTATGAATGAATTGTGACCAAGTGAACATTTTTGTGTTATTCAAGATTTTTCTTTTCTTTACTTTTCATGCTACCGAGTCCTGGGGGTATTTAATACCCAATAATTTAGCTATTACTTAGAGCCAGTGTCAGTTACAGAATAGTATAAGCCATGTCAAAATGAGTAGTACTCTTAGTCCCTTACAGAATTTAGTAGAATTCATTCTGTTACAAAACTTAGGATAACTCAGTAATATCAGTATCAGTCTAGTCTAGTTCAGTATACTCAGTTAGTGTTTTTCAGTTGGGAGTATGATTTAGCATCGAGTGAACCCAAGGATGGGGGGTCACCTACCAGTAAAGGGTGTGATCCTTAGAAGCAATCCTTGCATTCTAGAACTACGTAGCCAGCATAGGTTGAGACATCAAACATACTAGTTGAGGGTTGATGAGGTGCTCTACTTACCAGTAGAGGGTACCACCATTCTCGTTTTGGGAACCTGCCAGTAAAGGGTTACTCTTCAGCTTGTCTTTACCTGTGGCAAGGTAATAACACCCATCCAATTGGGGTTACAAATTGGACCCCTATTAGTTTAGATTGAGGAATGTTAGTTAGATGATTACCTCCTACAGTTCCAGTTTCAGTCTCAGTCTTCAGAATAGAACTCAGTTCAGTTCTGCAGAATCAGGACTGTCAAATACAATCACTCAGTTATCAGTAATACAGATTATCAGTGATATCATTTTATCAGTATATTTAGTTATCAGTTATCAAATTTAGTTCCAGTATATTTAGTTATAGTATGCACAATATGTTCAGTAGTTACAGATCCTCCATGTATGCTAATCTAGCTTTTGCATATCATTTAGTCAGTTATAGGTCATGCATATGAACCCTTGCATTTTGCCTTACCTCATATAGCATATCATTATATTCCCACATACTGACTGCGCTTAGCCTGACTCAGCTAGTAGTAGAAGATTTAGCATTGAGACCTTATCTATCGAGGATATGCTTTTATTTTAGAACTTCAGCTTAGCAGTATTTTAGTAGATGGAGTTTCTAATACCCCATATGTTTCTAAGCTAGAAAATAAATCATTGTTCCTAAGTAAGAAACCTCCTATCCTGTGATTCATATTTGAGTACATGAATTACAATGAGTAGCTTAATGATAATATAGCTTATGATGTGTTAAGCATGTTCATATGAGTCAATTAGAGTAAGGCAAGCTAAGAGCTTTTGACTCCATCAAGTATTAGTACTTGATTTTGCAAGAGTAATCTTTGAACAAGAATAACTTGATTTATATAGGGTATTTTGGTATATTTAGACCTACCAAATTGTATAGAATCAAATTATCTTTCCAACTATATCAATTTTACCAAAATCCGACACCCGAGCAAGAAGTTATGGCTTTACGAAGTGGAGTGCGTCTCGCCTAACAAATTGCATAAGGCTACTGAAATTGGTATGTCATAGGTTATGC
This sequence comes from Capsicum baccatum var. pendulum, assembly GCA_030864225.1. Taxonomy (NCBI): domain Eukaryota; kingdom Viridiplantae; phylum Streptophyta; class Magnoliopsida; order Solanales; family Solanaceae; genus Capsicum; species Capsicum baccatum. Next base: position 177,784,670 of record CM061554.1, on the reverse strand, counting down.
GACGCACACCCTAAATTGTGCCATAAGGTGTGTGATTCATATCTTAGTTTGTTCCATAAGATGTGTGGTGCACACCCTAGCTTACGTGATACGGTGTGCGACGCATACTTAGGATTCCAGTGACAAAAAAACTTCATTTTTGAGTTATTTTGAGGGCAACTAAGTCTTTTGACACTCCTTACACGTCCCTAAACTTAAACTTATGAAATTTATAGCCCTTGAACACTTTACATCCCTATTAACATCTTAAGTTCATTATCTAAGAGCACAATAGGAGAAAAATAACTAGGGTTGCACCATCAAGCTTGAAGGTCCAATCTTTCAACAATTTAATCAACATTAAGGTATGTGTAGTGTTCATCTATGGATCCCTTTCATTCATAGAGTTAAAGAACCATGTTTTAAATATTATTTTGTGATTGTCTTGTTATGATATGAACATTTACATGTTGATGATTTGTTGTTTAAATTTCAAGATGATATCTAAAGGTGTTTTCATGAAGTATATGTGTTTGTTAGTTGAAACCCATGAATTTTGGGTGGTTTAATATGGTGAGATTTATGAACACACCTAAGCCAAAAGAATGCATGGAATGTGTTTAATAAAATACATAGTATGATAGTATTCATGTCCCATGATCTAATAGTGCTTAAATGACAAGTCCATGCTCTATGCTTTATGATTCCACATGAATTCCATGTTATTGATATGTGTTGTTGTTTTGACATGGATTGAGACGGTATTGAAGCTATGAAAGTATATACATGTTGTATACATTTCCTTTCCATAAATAATATGTTGAGAACTATGCTTAGTGTGAAATCCCCTACTTATGATATTATAAATCGTGGACTCTACTTTTATGATCAAGTCAGTTATGTGTGTCAGTTTCTTTCCATAGAGTCCTAGGGGTACTAGTACCCAAAAAATATAGTTGTTTTCCTAGAGCCATGTCATGTTATCATGATACTCTCAGTCAAGCAATGATCTATAAAACTCAGTCAGTCACGTCACGTCACTCAGGAAATCTCAAAAATCTCATGATCTTAGTTAATTCTCAGATAGCAGTACTATTCGGTCAATCAACAGAAGTCAGTTACTCAGCCCATTAATCATGTTCAATCTCTTTATATGGGAGTAAAAGTTAGCACCGAGTGAACCCAAGGATGGGAACACACTGTCAGATGAGGGTGTGATTCTTAGCAGTCATCCTTGCATTCCAGAACTATGTAGCCAGCATAGGTTGAGACATCAATACCTGTCAGTTGAGGGTAGATAAGGTGGCTTAACCTGTCAGATTAGGGTCCTACCATTCTCATAGAGTACCTACCAAATGAGGGTCACTCACAGTTTGTCTTTACCAGTGGTGCGGTATTGACACCCTTCCAATCAGGGCACAGATTGGACCCCAGCACAGTTATTATAGTGCATTTAGGGCATGTCTGTTAAGCAACTACCTCCCACAGTTTCATTCTCAATCTCAATAAAAGAACTTAGATAGTTCTTCAGATTTTCATGCCAGGACTATCAGTACAGTCAATTCAGTTATAGTATGAAACTCAGACGGTTCTATCTGATTCAGGACTGTCAGACACAGTCATCCATGTTAGCAGAATTTCAGTATCAGTCATTTTAGATATCATTAAACCATGTATTAGCGTACAGATCTACATATAACTTATTTATGATCTCAGTTTCTATGTATACATGTTTCCACTCTCACGACCATATTAGTAGTCAGTTAGCATTGTTCATACATGTTAGCCCTTTTGTATTTAGCCTACCTTACTCATATACTCAGTACTTTCAGTTGTACTGATGTATTTGCGCTATGGTGCTTTCTTTTATGTTACACCATAGGTTCAGTGACACGAGTTCCAGGTCAGCAGTGGCAGTGACATTTCAGTATACATTGTTACAGTGAGTCCTCTTTATTCGAGGACGATATGATTTGATATTATTTATTATTTTAGTTAGATTTCTGTTTACGGAGTTAGTTGGAGACATGTTTCTTCAACTCCCTACTCAGACAGTACTTAGAGGCTTTCAGATTTTAGATTCAGCTTTCAGTTGTTTTGGGTATTCGTTACCCTATATGGATGTTATTGTTTATCAAATATTATAGTCAGTTGAACCTTATGGCCTATTGTTCATGTTTTTTCTATATTTTACACGTATGTTATTCAGTTCATAGGTACAGGTATCAGTCATGGGTTAGCTTGTGGTCCTTTGAGCTCATAAGCACCATGTAGCATTTCAGTTTAGCAAATCGAGGCATTACAAACTTGGTATCAGAGCCTATGGTTTAATAGAGTCATTGGAAGTCTGAAAGCCGCATCTAGTAGAGTCTTGTACATGGGTGTGTTGCGTACCACATTTATGTACAGGAGGGTATGAGATATTTTAGGAACAGTTTCCCTTCTTTCAGTATTCATGTCGTGATAGTGAGCATAATCTCAAGTTAAACTCTCAGTCTAATCCATTCTTCTCTTATTTTAGAATATGCCTCCAAAGAGAAGAAACCAGCAACCTCCTCAGCTCGAAGATCCTTTGGGCAAACATATTTCTCACGCAGAGTTTAGGTCCACATTCACCACACATGCTCAGTCTGTGTCTGCTCAAAATGAATGGCCACCAATTATTCTGGCTAATCCAGTGGCCAACCCAGCCGCATCTAGGATTTGGGACTTCACCCAAATAAACCTACTATCTTTTTTCGAGTGTAAGTCTAATGAAGACCCTCAGGAATTTATTGACCAAGTCCAGAAGGTCATAGACTTCATGGGAGTTACTTCTTGTAAGAGTGCTGAGTTGGCTACATACCAGTTATAGGATGTTGCTCATGCTTGGTACAAATAGTGGAAGCTTAAAAGGTTAGAGGATACAGTTTCTATGGAGTGGGAGGAATTTTTCATGGCTTTCTTAGATAGATTCTTTTCCCAAGAGATGAGGAAAGCAAAATTTCAAGAGTTTATCAATCTCAGGCAGGGAAATATAATGGTTAAAAAGTATTCTCTCAGATTTACTCAGTTAGCCAGATATGCCCCTCATGTGGTTGCAGACAACAGGGCTAAGATGAGCAAGTTTGTGTCAGGGGTGAGTGATAGTGTGGTAAATGATTATAGGTATGTGATGTTGAATAGTGATATGACTTTAGCCAGGCTCATGACCCATGCACAGCAAATAGAAGAACAAAAGATTAGGACTAGGGATAGGCAAAATAAGAGAGCAAGGTCAGGTAGTTTCAGTTTTGCTCAACCTAAATTAGAAGGAGGAAACCATTTGCAGTTTCATCCTAAGCCAGCAGTTCCATCTTTTTCCTCCACTAGTGCCTCAGCGCCTAAATTCAAATATGGAAACCGAGATCGAGCACCAGGCTCTAAGACTCAAGGCAGTGTCAGCAGTGCCCGAACTAATACTTTATGTCAGACTTATGGTACGAACCACAAGGGTACTTATAGAGCTGGTAGCGATGTTTGTTTTGATTGTGGTAAGCTAGGTCACAGAGTCAGAGACTATCTCCAGTCCGATTATCAGGGTCAGCAAAACCATTCCACAGCTCAGTTCGGTCACCTGAATTAGCAGGGTTCCACTTCCAGTGCCACTAGTGGACAATGCCCAAATTATATTTACGCTCTACAGACCCAGAAGGATCAGGAAAATTCTCCTAATGTCATTACTGGTATGTTATAGATTTTCCATGTTTATGTTTATACTTTGTTAGATCCAGGTGCATCCTTGTATTTTGTTACTCTTTATATAGAGCCCATTTTGGAGTCAATCCCAAAACTTTAACAGATCCTTCTCAGTCTCTACCCCAGTGGGTAAATCTATCATAGCCAGACGGGTATGTAGGAATTGTCCGGTTATGATATTCCATAAAGCCACTTCAGCAGATTTAGTCGAATTAGAGATGACTGACTTTGATGTCATCCTTGGCATAGATTGGCTTCATTTGTAGAAATAGAATAGTCTAGTTTCAGTTCCCAAATTAATACACCCTTGAGTGGAGGGGTAGTGTATCCACTTTCAGAGGTCAGCTTGTTTCCTATCTTCGAGCAAGGAAAATGATATCTAAGGGATGTGTTTATCATCTTGTTCATGTTAAAGATTCTAGTTCTCATACTCCTTGTCTTGAATCAATCCTATTTGTACATGAATATTCAGATGTCTTTCCTTAAGATCTCCCAGGAATTCCTTCCCCAAAAAAATAGACTTCAGCATTGATCTTCTTCCAGACACTCAGCCTATTTCTATTCCACCATATATAATGTCACCTGCAAAACTCAAGAAATTGAAAGAAAATTTGAAAGATATCTTAGATAAGGTATTCATTAGACCCAACATTTCACCGTGGGGTACACCAATTTTATTCATGCATAAGAAAGACGGTTCTCTCAGGATGTGCATTGATTACTGTCAACTCAATTAAGTTATGGTAAAGAACAGGTATCCACTTCCTTGGATAGATGACCTGTTTGAGCAACTTTAGGGTGCTAATTATTTCTCCAAGATAGACCTCAGATCAGGCTATCATCATCTCAGAGTTAGAGAATGTGACATCCCAAAGATAGCTTTCCATACACGGTATGGTCACTTCGAGTTTCTAGTCATGTCCTTGGGTCTTACCAATGCCCTATCCACTTTTATGGACTTGATAAATCGTGTGTTCAAGTAGTACTTGGACATATTAATCATAGTCTTCATAGATGATATTCTGGTCTATTCCCACATTGAGCGCGATCATGCAAACCATCTCAGTACAGTACTTTAAATCCTCAAAGATCACCAGTTATTTGCCAAATTCAGTGAGTGCAAATTTTGTATAAGATCAATAGAATTTCTTGGCCATATTATTTCCGATGATGGCATTAGATTACATCCTCAGAAGACCGAAGCGGTACAAAATTGGCCTTGCCCTATTTCTCTATCAGATATTAGGATTTTCTTAGGTTTGGCTGGCTATTACAGACAGTTTGTCGAGGGATTTTCCTCTATTGCATCTCCTATGTCCAAATTGACTCAGAACAAGGTCAAGTTTCAGTGGTCAGATTCTTGCAAGAAGAGTTTTCAAGAGTTGAAGACTTGACTTACCTTAGCTTCAGTTCTAGCTCTTCCAGATGACTCAGATGGGTTTGTAGTTTATTGTGATAAATCCAGAGTGGGTTTAGGTTGTGTCCTCATGCAGAATGGTAAGGTAATAGCTTACGCCTTGAGACAGTTAAGGCCCTTTGAGGAGAATTATCCTACTCATGATCTTTAGTTAGCAGCCATAGTATTCGCCTAGAAGATTTGGAGTCATTATCTATACGAAGTTCATATAGATGTCTTCATATATCATAAGAGTCTCCAGTATGTCTTTTCTCAGAAAGATCTCAATCTTCATCAGAGAAGGTGATTAGAGCTCTTGAAAGATTATGACATGAGCGTCCTTTATCATCCAAGCAAGGCCAATATTATGGCCAACACTCTCAGTAGACTCTCCATGGATATTTTTTCTCACGTTGAGGATAGTAAAAAGAAGATAGCTCAGGAAATCCATCAGCTTGCCAGACTAAGAGTTCACTTAGTTGATTCTTCAAAGGGTGGTGTATATATTCAGAATAGTTCAGAATTATCTCTAATTTTTGAGGTAAAAGAAAAGTAAGACAGGGATCCTAGCCTTGTCAAGCTAAAAGAGTCAATTCAGAATAAAAAAGTAGAGGGTTTCTCCCAAGGGGGAGATGGTGTTCTTCGTTGTCATGGTCGGTTATGTGTTCTAGGTGTAGCTAGCTTGAAGCAGCGAATTCTTGTAGAAGCGCATGGTTCATGATACTCTATTCATCCATGGGCTACTAAGATGTACCGCAACTTGTGTGAGACCTATTGGTGGAGTAGGATGAAGGGAGATATTACAAAGTTTGTGGCTAAGTACTCTACATGTCATCAAGTTAAGATAGAGCATCAGAAGCCTAGTGGTTCCATATAGGAGTTCACCATTCCTACTTGGAAGTGGGAAGAAGTGAACATGGATTTCATGATGGTTTTACCTCGAACTCGTCATTAGCATGATTTAGTTTGGGTCATTATAGACAGAATAACCATGTTATCTAATTTTCTTCCAGTCCATAGCTCTTATTCAGTAGAGGATTATGCCAAACTCTACATCAGGGAGTTGGTTACTTTGCATGGTGTTCCATTATCTATCATCTTAGATAGAGGTACCCAGTTCACCTCTTATTTCTGGAAAGTATTCCAAAAGGGTCTTGGTACCCTCAGTACATCTTTTCATCCTCAGACAGATGGTCAAGCAGAAAAGACTATTCAGACTCTTGAAGATATGCTAAGGGCGTGTACAATTTATTTCAAGGGAATTTGGGATGACCACTTTCCTTTGATTGAGTTTTCATACAACAATAGCTATCATTCTAGTATTAAAATAACTCCGTTTGAATCTCTCTATGGTAGGAGGTGAAGATCTCTAATTGGGTGGTTTGAAGTTAGTGAGGCCTCAATCATAGGGCCTGACTTAGTATTCGATTCTTTAGAGAAAGTCCAGTTGATTAGAGAAAGACTTTGGGCTGCACAAAGTCTACAGAAGTCCTATGTAGATGTGCGCAGAAAGGATCTCGAGTTTGATATTGGTGACTATGTCTATCTAAAGATCTCTCCCATGAAGGGAGTGAAGCAGTTCAACAAGAAGGGAAAGCTCAGTCCCTGATATGTCGGTCCCTTCAAAATTCTCAGTCATTTAGGCAAGGTAGCTTATGAGCTCAAATTTTTTTCAGACCTAGCTTCAGTTCATCCAGTCTTTCATGTCTCTTTGCTCAAGAAGTGCATAGGTGACCCATCAGTCATAGTCCCCACTCATTGCATTGATGTTTAGAATAGTCTCTCCTATGAGGAAGTTCCAGTCAAAATTCTAGACTATCAGACTCGTAAACTGAGGAACAAAGAAGTCCCCTAAGTCAAAGTTCTTTGGCGAAATAAATCCGTTGAGGGAATTACTTGTGAAGCAGAAGCAGCCATGCATACCAAGTATCCTTATCTCTTCTCCTCCAATCCAGATCAAGCTCAAGGTAATAGTTCTCCTTAATCTTATTCAGTTTCCCATTCAGTATTCTATACAACTTAGTATTCAGTTTATGCTCATGTTTTATCACAAATCTGGTATCAAGTACCATTGCATATTCAGTCATGCATTCATGTATCAGTCCAGTGTATAATCATGCATCAAATATGCATTCTCATTGGGAAAACTCAGTTAACAAAATTCTCAGTTATGCATTCATGTATCAGTTACTCGTGTATCAGATATGTATGTCCAGTATGATATGTTTAGCTTATCATTCATGTCAGTCATGAGATCATGTTCCAATAGTGTATGTCTTGTAAGTACTCTAGATTATCACCTTTACCCATTTTAGTAGGTGTCATTCGAGGATGAATATTCCCAAGGGAGAGATATTGTAATACCCCATATGTTTCTAAGCTAGGAAATGAACCATTGTTCTTATGTATGAAACCTCCTATCCTATGATTCATATTTGAGTACATAACTTATAATGAGTATCCTAGTGATAAGATAGCTTATGATGTGTTAAGCATTTTCATATGAGTCACTTAGAGTAAGGCAAGATAAGATATTTTAAATCCATCAAGTTTTAGTGCTTGATTTTACAATAGTAATCTTTGAAGAAGAATAACTTTATTTATATGGGCTTTTTTGGTAGATTTAGACCCACAAAATTGAAGAGAATTGCCTAACAAATTGCACAAGTCTACTGGAATGGGTATGCCATAGGTTATACGACGCACACCCTAAAGTGATACATAAGGTGTGCAACACATACCTTAGCTTGTGCCATAATATATGTGGCGCACATCCTAGCTTACGTGATAAGGTGTGTGACACATACTTGATTCCAGTGATGAAAACGCTTTGTTTTTGAGTTATTTTGAGGGCAACTAAGTCTTTTGACACTCCTTTCACGTCCCTAAACTTAACCTTACAAAATTTATAGCTCCTAATCACTTTACAACCCTATTAACATCTTAAGATCATTATCCAAGAGTACAATAGGAGAAAAACAACTAGGGTTGCACCATCAAGCTTGAAGGTCCAATCTTTCAACAATTTTATCACCATTAAGGTATGCGTAGTGTTCATCTATCGATCCCTTTCATTTATAAAGTTCATCAACCATGTTTTAACTATTATTTTGTGATTGTCTTGTTGTCATATGAACATGTACATGTTGATGATTTGTTGTTTAAATTTCAAGATAATATCTAAAGGTGTTTTCATGAAGTATATGTGTTTGTTAGTTGAAATCCATGAATTAAGGATGGTTTAATATTGAGAGATTCATGAACACACCTAAGCTAAAAGAATGCATGCAAAGTATTTGATAAAATGCCTAAGATGATAGGATTTATGTCCCATTATCTAATAGTGCTTAAATGATAAGTCTATTCTCTATGCTTTATGATTCCACATGAATTCCACGTTATTGATATGTGTTGTTGTTGTGACATAGATTGAGCACGGTATTGAAGATATGCAAGTATACATGTTGTATGCATTTCCTTTCTGCATATAAGATATTGAGAACTATGCTTAGTGTGAAATCACCTACTTATGATATTATAAATCGTGGACTCTACTCTTATGATCAAGTCAGTCATGTGTGTTAGTTTCCTTCCATCAAGTCCTGGGGGTACTTGTACCCAAAAAATATAGTTGTTTGCCTAGAGCCAGGTCATATTATCATGATACTCTCAGTCAAGCCATGATCTATAGAACTCAGTCAGTTATGTCACTCAGGAAATCTCAGAAATCTCATGATCTCAGTTAATTATCAGATTATGGTACTATTCCATTAGTCAACGGAAGTCAGTTACTCAGTCCATGTACAGTCCTTTAATGATGTTCAGTCTCTTCAGATGGGAGTAGAAGTTAGCACCAAGTGAACCCAAGGATGGGAACACACTGTCAGATAAGGGTGTGATTCCTTGCAGTCATCCTTACATTCTAGAACTATGTAGCCAGCATAGGTTGAGACATCAATACCTGTCAGTTGAGGATAGATAAGGTCGCTTAACCTATCAGATTAGGGTCCTACCGTTCTCATAGAGTACCTACCAAATGAGGGTCACTCACAGCTTGTCTTTACCAGTGGCGTGGTATTAACACACTTCCAATCAGAACACAGATTGGACCCCAACACAGTTATTATAGTGCATTTGGGGTTCGGATTAGCAGTAGCAGTCGCATTTCAGTATACAGAGTTGCAGTGAGTCCTCTTTATTATAGGATGATATGATTTGATTTTATTTATTATTTCAGTTAGCTTTCAGCTTATGGAGTTAGTTGGAGACATGTTCCTTTAACTTCCTACTCAGACAGTACTTAGAGGCTTTTAGATTTTAGATCCAGCTTTCAGTTATTTTAGGTATTGGTTACCCCATATGGATGTAATTGTTTATCAGATATTCTAGTCAGTTGAACGTTATGTTCTCTTGTTTATTTTTTTCCATATTTTACATGTATATTATGCAATTCACAGGTACAGATATCAGTCATGGGTTAGCTTGTGGTACATTGGGGTCATAAGCACCGTGTTGCATTTCGGTTCAGCAAATCGAGGTATTACAAAGTTAGTTAGGGAATTATCCTATCAACTCCACTTTTAGACAGATTCAGTTAGAGGCTTTTCAAACTAGATTTTCGGATAGTATTTCAGATTTAGGTGTTATATTTTATCAGTATTTATGATTTTTTGAACCTTATGGTATTTCATCCTTCTTTCCTATATTAATTTCAGTATTATTGTTCAGTGCTAACAGCAGATATCATTTATGGGTTAGCTTGTGGTCTTTCGGGGTCACAAGAGCAATGTGATGACTAGGGGGTAGTCTCGATTCATTACAAACTTAGTATCACAGCCTATGCTTAAATAGAGTCCTAGGAAGTCTGAAAAACCATATCGCATAGAATCTTGTGCATGGATGATTAGTGCAGCACACTTATGGATAGGAGGCTATGAGATGTTTTAGGAAAAGTTTCCATTCTTTTAGTATTTATGTTGTGCGAGTGAGCAGGATCTTAAATTAATCTCTCATTCTAATCCACTTCTTCCTTTTGTTTATAGAATATGACTCCCAAAAGGACTAACAAAAGAAAAACCAGAAACCAGTCAGTTTCTCAGCCCGTTCAGGAAGATCCCCTAGACGAATATGTCTCTCACGCAAAATTCAGAGTTGCATTCACTACTTTAGCCAATTTTTTCATAGCTCAAAATGAATGGCCAGATGCTGTTCTGGACAACCCAGTGGCCAATACTATTGCAACCAAGATTTGGGACTTCATCCGAATGAATCCTTATTCCTTTATGGGATCTAAGTTTGAAGTGGATCCACAGGAGTTCCTCGATCAAGTTCAGAAAGTCACAAACATCATGGGAGTGACTTCCAGTGAGAGTGCTGATTTAGCCATCTATCAGCTACAAGATGTAGCCCATACTTGGTTTAAGCAGTAGAAGGTAGATAGGGGCACAACTGCAGGGCCTTTAGAGTGGGAAAAGTTTGCTACTGCTTTTCTAGATAGATTCTTTTCTTTAGAGTTGAAAGAGGCAAACTGTTAGAATTTATAAATCTCAGACAGGGTAACATAAGCATGAAAGAATATTCCCTTAAGTTTACTCAATTAGCCAGATATGCTCTTCATGTGGTAGCGGATAATATTTCCAAAATGAGCAGGTTTGTATCTAGGGTGTCAGATAGTATGGGTAATAAATATAGGACAACAATGTTGATTAAATAGACGGACATATCTAGTCTTATAGTCCATGCTCAATAGATTAAGGAGCAAAAGTTTAAGAAGAGGAAGAGGGAAAATAAGAGAGCGATAACAGGTAGCTTTGATTTCAATTAGCCTAAGTCAGATGGGGGTAATCGTTCCCAATTCCATTCAAAGTCTTTAGTTCCAGCTCGATTCTCAGCCAGTGTATCGATAACCCAAGATAGCATAAGAAATGGTCATACTAATCTATTTTCTAGAGAGTATGGTAAGAATCATAAGGGTGTGTGCATAGATGGCAGTGATATTTACTTCGGGTATGGCAAGGCAGGCCACAGAGTTAGAGATTGTCCTACGTCAGGTTCTCAGGGTTAGTATAGTCGTCCTTAAGCTCAGTCAGGTTGCTCGAATCAACAAGGTGCCACTTCTAATGCCACTAGTGGGAAATGGATAAACAAGTTTTACGCACTTCAGTCCAGACAAGATCAGGAAAGTTCTCCTAATGTGGTCACTGGTATGTTATAGATCTCCCATTTACATATTTATTCCTTAATTTTAGATCCCGGATATTCAGTCATGATTTAGTTCATGGGTTCCCCGTGCATCATCTTATGCTTTTTCTTAGTATCTCAGCTAAGTCAGCATTCTCGAAGGACATAGTGTCCCAAAAGGAAGATGTGCTATAATCCCTGAGCTATCATGATCTAAACCTTCCATTTTCTTTTCATGTAGTGAATCTAGTCAAAGTAATGGGTCCTCCTAGTTGGCCCTCAAGTCCCTATCTCAGTCGTATAACCATTCCCCTATCATGACACGTATCCACTGAATCAGTTCAGTTCATGTATCATAATTCAGACGTAGTCATGTACTTATGTTCCTATTCATGCATATTAAGTCATGTATACATTAGTCCATTCAGACATTGTAATGCCCTGTAAAATCCTCTTCCAGTCTGAGCCTTAGAGAGTATTTGGTAAAACAAAAATCTGAGTCAAAATGTTTCAAAAATATCCTCCCAAGTATGAAATACTTTGAATCATGTGGGAATCTATTTTAGCATGAATTAAGATCATAGAGGTCCCCTAACTCATGGTCGAGTTAAAAGCTTTCCTATCGTTCAAGTTTTAGTGACCGTAAAAATTTGGGTCAACTTCAATCGACTATAACTCATTGTAAATGAAAAAATGGGTGACTTGATATATATCAAATGAAACATCTTTGAATTATCTATCCAACGATACCAATTTCTCCTAAATCTAATATCGTAGAAAAGAGTTATCCTATTTTATTCCAGCATGTCAAGCTAACAAATGGTGCCGATGTTTCTGACAGGCTATCACGTTTTTGACGACCTTTTTGATGATGTCATCACATTCTGACAACATTTTTGATGACATCGTCATCCCTGGGCAGAAAATAAAGAATTTGGATCCCTTTTGTGATGCTCATTTGTGATGGCCTATCACGGACCTGACGACATGTCATGGATGGCGCCAACTATAATTTTCCAGCAATTCAAGTGCCTTTTTGCAAGGTATTTTGGTCATTCCCCACCTTTTTTGAGCCTCTATAAATATGAGGAACCCTCATTCAAGCCCTAATTTCTCCATTTCTCTTCCAACTCTCAAAAGAGAGAATATATAGGGTTTCAATTCAAGAACCTTAATCCTCCAAAAATTCATCCATAAATCTTCAATCTTTCTTCAAGAATCAAGTTCCTCATAGTGTGGGCTTCAAGAATTTATTTATTTCAAGTGTGGATAAAGTTTCAAGCACTAAAGTTAATCCAATTTCAAAGTTTAAGGTATGTAGATGTTGATTCTTGGGTCCCTTTCATCCAAGAAGCTCAAGAACTCTTTTTAACTAAAAGATTTTTATATTTATGAGTTGTAAATGATTTGTATGAGTTGAAATGGATGTCTAATTTCAAATTTTAAGGTATGTAGATGTTGATTCTTGGGTCCCTTTCATCCAAGAAGCTCAAGAACTCTTTTTAAAACTAAAAGATTTTTATGTTTATGTGTTGTAAATGATTTGTATGAATTGAAATGGATGTCTAATGTATTTTTGAGTTTTGATTTATGTTTGCCTACAAAATTTATGAGCTTTGACCCTTGTATGTGTAATTCATGTGATGTTTGTGATAGACCCTCTTGAAGTTGTTTTTCCATGTGATGTGTTCATGACTTTTGGGTGTAAAAATGATTGAATAAGTGAAGAACGTTCCCCATAGGTTTAATAAAGAGCTTAGGTGAAGCATAAGGGCCACTATAGTATGTTGAATAGGAAACCACAAATTGTGAGCTAGTCCATACATGCCTAGTGTTTGATAAAATACCTTAGTGAGTGAAATGTGCCAAGATAGCATGAAATTCTTAAGTAGGTGTAAAATCGGTTCTGTCTAGTGGTTGTTGAAAGACCCTAGTGAACAAGTCAAGATATGTTGATTGTAAATTCTCCTAATTATGTATTTTTGATATATGTTAAGCTTTTAATACATGCCAAGTGGTTATAAAGTAAGTTATGACGTGATAGTATGAAGTCTCCCCAAGCCATGGGATATCTAAACACATGTCAAGATTGATATAGGTAAGAAATAGCTAAGGTAAAACCTTGTTTAAGGGAGTAAAATCTAGTAGCATGTTTCTCCTACATTATTATATGATTATGATTTTGAGATGCTTAAAGTGACTCCTTAGAGACTGTGATGATAAATAGATGTTTGAGATTCTTAAATGCTTGAGGTGATATTTAATGACTGTGGAAATAAACATATGGCATGATTCCTCAATTACTTATGAAGATGATTGAATGATTGTGATGATGCAAGAATGTGTGTAATGATGAATAAATGATGATTCTTACTTTTATGCTATCGAGTCCTAAGGGTATTTAGACCCAAAAATAGAGCTGTTGTCTAGAGCCCATATTAGTTTATCAATAATTCCAATCGAGCCATGATTCTCAGAATTCAATGAACTATAGAACTCTGTATCCTTAGACAAGTGTGAAGCTTAATAAAGCTCAGTAATCTCAGTTATCTCTGTAATATCTGTATCTCTAGTAATCTAGACTTAGTCTTGTAATTAGCTCAGATCTAATAGTATTCAAGTGATTCAATTCTAATATCATAAGTGATTTGAGTAATCTATTCAAGCTCTGTATCATCAATCAGAAACTATGATTTGATATTTTTTCCGTCAGATACAAAACTAAGTAATATCAGCGTAACTCAGTTAGATATTTTGAGAAACATGATCAGTATCAGATTTAGTTTAGTTGTGCTCAGTGAACAACTCAGATAGTGTCTTTCAGTTGGGAGTAAAAACTAGCACCGAGTGAGCTCAAGGATGGGAACTCACCTACTAGTAGAGGGTGTGACTCTTACATGCAATCTTTGTGCTCCAGAACTACATAGCCAACATAGATTAAGACATCATACCTACTAGTTGAGGGTAGATGAGAGACATCATCCCTGTTAAATAAGGGTAGATGCTATGGCTTGACCTGTTAGATGAGGGCTCCACCGTTCTCGTTTGAGCACCTGATAGATGAGGGTCATATAAAGATAATGCACATAGAGTTATCTTTACCAGTGGCACGGTAATGACACCCTTCTAACTGGATCACAGGTTGGACCCCACCTGTGGTAGGTCGGGGCATGTCGATTAAGTGACTACTTCCCACAATTTTAGTTTCAGATTCAGTCTCAGGTTTAGAATCAGTCTTTAGAAATCAGGATTGTCAGATATAATCATCTATCATTGTGAGGAACTCAAATAGTTCCATTGATTTATGGGCCATCCTATCATATAGACTTGGTCACACATAAAGTTATTTGATTTTATATTCAGAAATTTGCTATCAGACAGGCTTGATCATAGTATCAGATTTCTATTAAGTGTTCTTGATGTTAGATTTAGATATAATCATATTTCTTATCATTGATAAAGCTTCCAAAATCATCTGTTAGAAAGGTTGATGTCTAATCCTGTCAATCGAAAGCAGTAAGTCCAAGAATTCTTTCATTGATGTAAGCACATACAAATCCTCAGTTATCAATATCAGATGAGTCAGTGATTCAGTATCTCAGTGTCACTAGTGAGTTCAGTCTGCAGTAAAGTGGTATCTGAGTTTCAGTATCTAGAGTTGTGATAATTGTATTCATGTTCTGTGCATTCAAGTATGTGTTCTCATGTGGCATTTTCATGATTATTCCGTTTAGATATTGTGCATGCATGAACCCTTGCATTATCCAACCCCGTCTACATACTCGGGACATTTTTGTACTGACGCATTTGCATTAGGGTGTTTTATTTGACACCATAGGTTAAAAGGCACAGGATCTAGTTTATCCTCAACAGTTTGGTCCCAGTCAGTAATAGTAGCAGTGAGTCCACTTCTTTTGAGGACGATTCTCAGTTTACTACCATTGTTTCAGACTTTATTTATTTTTTGTTAACGAAGTTACTTGGGGACGTTTCCCATCAACTCCATAGTTCAGATAGTTAGAGGCTTTTCAGACCGATGCATTAGTATTCAGTTTTCAGTTTTAAGTATGTATAGATGTGTTGAACCTTATGGCAAGTTTCCGTATTTTTCAGATATTATGCAGTGTACAGGTACAGATATAAAAAAGGTTTAGTTTGTGGTCCTTCAGGTCTATGAGCATCGTATGACATCTTGGGATGGGATCTCAGGGCGTTACAGATATGTACTCATGCATCAGACATGCATGTTTAATATGTACACTCAACTTATCAGTATTTTCAGTTATGTATCCCGTGCATTAGATATGCATGTTTAGGATTTAAGTTCAGTCTATCATACCAATCACGTAATCATACTATAGTTTTGCATGTCTAGTTCAGTATATAAACTCAGTCTGTCTGTACTCTCTAAGCTTAACTAGCCACAATCAAGGACAAATGTTCCCAAGAGAGAGATATTGTAATAACCCACATTTTTCTAGCCTAGATTAACCCTCAATACATGGGTTATCCTAGATAAAATACTTCAAATAATCAGTAATTTTTAGATTTGACCTGCAATTTTCTAGGAAATTCAATTATCTTTCCAATGATATAAAATTTACCTAAATCTGAAAATCGGGTAAGAAGTTATGACGATTTTAAGTTTCAGTCATTAAACATCATCATTTAGGCTTGTTGCACATCGCGGAGTGTGTTAAAGTAGAAATTTTCAATTTCTAGTGTTTCTCCATAATATTGGCACATCCCGACATACACCCAGTTCACAATTATCAATTTCCAATATACCAACGTGATTCCACCGCGTCGCGGTGCACTTTTAGTTCACAAACAAAGTGGCGATGCGATAGCACCGCGACGCACCACCATGCAATTTCTCAGTCGTAATTTTCCAATAGCCTAGCATGATTGCGGAACATCGCGCCAGGGATCCAGATCGAGAAAATATTATGAAAAATTAAGTTTTTCCAAGGGTTAAAATAGTCTTTTCCCATATTTTATTCCGCCCCGATGTGGGATTTAAGCCCTAAAAATGTGTAAAACTCTTCATTATTTACTTTTCCCCAAAATCAAAAGGTAGTTCTTTCTCAAGAAAATAAACCTTAGCTCTCAAGAATCAAGGTCAATCCCAAGAATCTCTCTGAGAACTCCAAGAACTCATCATATTAAGGTATGCTAGATGTTCATCTATGGGTCCCTTCCACCCATGGAGTCAAAGAATCTATTTTTAAAAGCTTAAATAATTATGATTCATGATTTACATGTATGAAATTGGATTGTGTTCATGTTTTGACATTTATTGAGTTTCAATCCATTATTAATAGTAGATTCCATGAAGTTGTATAGCATCTATGTTGAATTGAGTAATCCCATGTTACAATCTATGAATTTGCAAGTTGATTGTTGTATCCAGGTTAACCCTAAGTGTTTTTGATTTAATGAACCAAGTATGCTTCCCATGTGTTTGATAAATTGTCTATGAGAATGAAATAATGTCATTATAGTATGCTAACATGTATTCCCCTTTCATGTACAAGTTAATGTATTAAAAGTGTTTGATGAAATGTCTCTATGAATGAATTATGACCAAGTGAACATTGTTATGTTATTCAAGATTATGCTTTGCTTTACTTTTCATGCTATCGAGTCTTGGGGGTATTTAATATCCAACAATTTAGTTGTTACTTAGAGCCAGTTTCAATTACAGAAAAGTATCAGTCATGTTACGATCAGTAGTACTCTCAGTCCCTTATAGCATTTAGTCAGTTACGGAACTTAGGAAACTTAGTAATCTCATTATTAGTCCAGTCCAGTTCAGTACTCAGTCAGTGTCTTTCAGTTGGGAGTAGGATTCAACACCGAGTAAATCCAAGAATGGGGGCACACCTACCAGCAGAGGGTGTGATCCTTAAAAGCAATCCTTCTGTTCCAGAACTACGTAGCCAGCATAGTTTGAGACATCAAACCTGTCAGTTGAGGGTTAATGATATGCACTACCTGCCAATAGAGGGTACCACCATTCTCGTTTAGGGAACCTGCCAATAAAGGATTACTCTTCAGCTTGTCTTTACCCATGGTATGGTACTGACACCCTTTTAGTTAGGGTTATATATTGGACCCCTATTATTTCAGATTGGGGCATGTCTGTTAGATGATTACTTCCCACAGTTCCAGTTTTAGTCTTAGTCTTTAGAATAGAACTCAGTTTAGTTCTACAGAATCAGGACTATTAGATACAGTCACTCAGTTATGGATAATTTAGATTATTAGTAATATTAAATTATCAGTATATTCAGTTATCAGTTATCAGATTTAGTTCCAGCATAGTCAGTTACAGTATGCATAGTATGTTCAATAGTTATAGATCCTACATGTTTTCTAATCCAGCTCTTGCATATCATTTAGTCAGTTATTATTGATGCATATGAACCCTTGTATTCAGCCTTACCTCATCCAGCATACCAGTATATTCCCACGTACTGACGCATACTTTTCTACGCTATGATGTTTCATCTCAGAGGTTCGGATACTCAGGTTCCTGACCGCGCTTTGCTAGACTCATCCAGCAGTAGCAAATTTAACAGTGAGTCCTCATCTATAAAGGATATGCTTTAATTTTAGTACTTCAGCTTAACAGTATTTTTGTAGATAAAGTTAGTAGGCAAATTATCCGATCAACTCCACTTTCAGATAGATTCAGTTAGAGGCTTTTCAGACTAGATTTTTAGATAGTATTTCGGATTTAGATGTTATATTTTATCAGTATTTAAGATGTTTTGAACCTTATGGTATTTTAACCCCTTTTTCGTATTAGTTTCAGTATTATTGTTTGGTGCTCACAGCAAATATCATTCATGGGTTAGCTTGTGGTCCTTCGGGGTCGCAAGCACCGTGTGACGACTAGGGGTAGTCTCGGGTCATTATATAATGCTTATTGGAGTATTATGAGTCATGGTTGAGTGTTACAGGAGAGGAAAAGACCAAAAAGCCCTTAAACTATAGAGATAATTCTCGATAGTCTTTACGGGTCTACAATACGACTCATATAGTTTGGGTATGAGTTAGACTTACAACCCATATGCTTACCAGTGTGCGATATATCTTTGACAGTGCTTCGATATTTTGTCAATAACTTTTCACCCCGATATTGGATTAAGGAAAAATTGGTATCGATGGAAATATAATTCAATTATCCATGTTTTGGTGAGTCTTGAACTTAAAAATTCTTAGTATAACAAAAGTTATGGTCGTTTGAAAATTACTATAGTTATGTACATCCCAAGAATTTAATAGCTAATTGAGGTTTTGACTTCTTCATGAGCTAGGAGCTATTTGAGGACCTAATATTTGTCCAAGTAACTTATAAATCTATAAAAACATGAGACTTGATTCTTTTATCCTTCACTGGTTAGGATACGATTCTTATCTTGCGACTCGTGCCTTGTCTATACGACTCGTAACTCCTTTCTTGTAACTTGGGCAGAATCATAGGGAGCATACACTGGTTAACTTATGACTTAGCTTCTTACAGCTCTTATCTTGATCTTACACTTAAAGTCAACTCATAACTTGGACGGGACTCATTTCATCTCACACTAACTTGGTTACGACTCAGTATGTATGACTCATATGTTGTGTATACTACTGAAATAATGAGTGATATGATGCATAAAAACTTGCAAAGATAGGGTTTTATAGCTACACTTTTGTGAGTTTTAGAACATGAAAACTCAGGGTATTACAATATATCACCCTTAAGATCATTTGTCCTCGAATGACGCTGACTTGGCTGAGACACTAATGAAAGGATAAGATGATGTACTGAACACTTATAGTTTCAATCATGACTTCATATATAAACAAGGAATAGAGACATGTCTACATCCCTATAATCTAGGACTACAGGCTTGTACAACATATGCTAGTATAGAATCACCTTTCCTCAGGTAATACAGCTGGTAACCTTCGAGCTTAGCTCCACTTCTTAAGTACTCCTTCAACTATACTTATCCTCTTAAATACTATGCTCATTAATTCACTTGTGATTCCCATATAGGTACATATTACACTCTAGTTCAATCTTAAGTTGAGCTACATACTATCACTTTGTGCAAGCCTACTCAAAGTCACAAGGTAGCACAGATAACACCATATTACTAATATAACCTACGAATTCCACATCCTATGGGTTTTCACAGCTTTTCAACTCAAAAATAATACTCCTTATCACTTCAACAACTAAACTCAACATTTTACTAAGAATTCACTAGAGCTTAATGCATTTATTCACATATATACCAACATTACATTCACACTTACCATGATAACCACGTATAAACCTCTAGGAAACTAACTCACATAGATAAAAAGTCGTAATGACTAAAATCTCAGGAAATAAATTTGTTAGAATAAGAATGGGTCACTATCTCTTATCACTCTTATTGACATGCACCACAATCTAATTCTCAAAACTCACTTTGGTCCATTACTCTATCATCTCCCCTTTTGATTAAAGCTAACACCTTAAGCTTATGAGTCTATCCCATATCCTCAAGACTGAGCCATAATTTTTTCATTCTAATAGTCTGCACATAAATGCAAAACACACACGAGTAAACTATATTTTAAACTTACTAACTTTATTGTTGGACAATCCTTTCATATATACCATCCTTAACTTTCTCTAGCTTCAATAATCATTTTCATAGACTTACACTCTCCTTCGCAAACATACCTGCCTCACTAAACACATAATCATAGCCTACCAAGATCACATTTCTAAATTTATGTTTTTCCCCAAACCATAAGAATACAAAAAGACTCAACACCATTTATCCTTAACTCTTTAACTTAGCTATTAAGAACACCATGTACTATATAACTAGCTTTCTTCTACTCAGCAACTCAAGGGTACTATTAACCACACACAACACTTAATTACCTTAGAAAATAATGCAAACCTATATCACCTTGGTCACATCTCTACATCATACCTACAATATCATACTTAATTGCAAATAAATGAACTTAAACTCTTACATACACTGTTCAAGCCTACTGGATCACTTCCATATAACTACTATCACTAACCAAGAAATTATTATTTCCACCTTGATGATCATCCACAGTTCAAACTTAGTGTCTAGTGTTATACATGATTAAAAACCCAACCTCATATACAATTCTCAATTGGAAGCTGTAAAATAAAACATTAAGAAACACTAGTACACTAGAACCTTATAATAATAATAATTGATCATGATCTTATGGCCTATCTTATTATAATCCATTAGTACATGATCCCGCTATGCATTACTACTATTCACCCATCTACACACCTAAATTGCCTTCAAAGCTCTATAAGTTTCAACGAAACTCCGTGCAATCTCAAGAGAAGCCTAAATTCACAATACTCAACCACCAAATATTTTTATCAATAACCTATACTTTTATAACATAATAAATACCATCAATAACTCCTTCTCTACTTCAAACCCAGGAACCTTTACCCCATTAAGTACTCTTATCTAACACAAAAGGACCTATCACCTCACTACTAACTTAATCGTTTGAAAAAGTTAATTTATATACATTCGATCAACTTGTATTGCCACCTTTCTTGTCACTACACTTATAAACTTATACTTCCAACTATAAGAAGGTTCTACTACATATGAATCACAACACTCAATGTCATAATATCCATCGAATGTGAACTCTATTTAACAACCTAGATTCATACTATCTCCTCTCATGAGCACTATCTATCTTGAAGGGTTAATGAGGAATCTAAATACATATCTTGTATTGTATTAACTGAACAACTCGTATGATCGAGGACAAAATCTTTCAACTTAAGGGACTTATAACACACTAGTGAGATCCCTTCAAACCCTTTCTGTGACTTTTGAAGTTACTAATAGTAAATTTGAGAGCATCATCTTGGGAGAAATTGGAATCTAGTACTCATATTATCTTGGAAAGTCATAGATGAAGAATAATGGAGTAACACACAAATCGACAGAATTTTCTAAGAGAAAGACTTTAAAGCATGGTCTAGAGCATGAAACAAGGGATACATTTCCTAAATGCATTGTATCCTCTCAAAGAAAAGTACAGACATCTTTGTATCGTTACACAAAACTCTAATAGACATGGCTTCATAGAAACCCTAGGACACGTGAACTCTGTGCTCTGATACGAAATTTGTAATGCCCCGAGACTAACCCTAGGACGTCACATGATTCTTAGGACACAAGTTATCCCAAGATAACCCATGATATTGTCGTAACTAATAAGCACTGAAATAAATACATAAAACTAGAAGTAATCAACGTAAGAGCTATATTTGCTGAATAAGTTCAATACAAACTTATTTAGAATCGTTACACCTTGGTTATACAAAAAAAGATTCACTTTTATTCTTTCTTAGGGAGGTTCTTTTAACCAACATAAACCATGTGAGCTGTCATGGAGTCCAAAATCTTACCCATATTTGGGAGAGTTGTTCTACCCTTTCCATCGGAATAGAACCTTAAATTAAATGATCACTGTACTTAACCCATATTGAGACTTAAACCTATAGTGGCACGTAGTTCTAGGGAATATGACCTCAAACTCATACCCAACTCGATGCTCAATAATACTCCTATATTACTTATTTGTTCATACTTTAGAAAATCCACCTTAAAATAGCATAAGGGTTAGTAGACTAGAACCAGTTAAACTTTTTTTTCTTTTAATCATAAGTAAGGTAAACAATTGTGGATTTCAAGACTTCTCATTGAATCAAAGGATCAAACTTTGCTTGTAAACTTAGTGCTCAAACTCAAGACTTAAATATCATACTTTTTTTATATAACTTGTAGCACAGTATCATGCATAAAACTCAATTGGAACTCTTTAGTCAATGTTAAAACCAAACTCATGCTATATAAATCATAATCGAGAATCTTCAAGTCAAAAACATAAATAAATGAGAACATGTTTGCATGATAATTTCATAAATTCAAAGCAACATAATTTAGGTATGAACCCTAAGTGAAAATTTTATTACTTTACCTTTAAAATAAGTTTTGGGCATAGACATGAAAGAATATCCTTGCTCATAACCCCACATACCTTAATTAGATGACTTCTTGAAGAAATATTGAAATTAAAACTTGAGTTCTTGAATTTTTTGGGGAAGAAAGCTTGAATTCCTTGATCTTCAGAATAGATTTTAAACCATAAGACTTAAAGGATGAATTAGTGAGAGGAACCCTAATCTTGATATTCTTGATATTCTTGAATTTGAATATTAGGACATGAAGGATGAATTTTGGGTGAGGAACCCTAATTAGATGTTCTTGATAATGGTAGGAGGCAAGTGTTATTAATCTATTAAAAAGAAGAGAAAAATAATGCTTATTAGAGGGTTATAAGTCGTGATTGGGAGTTACAAGAGGGGAAAAGACCAAAAAGCCCTTAAACTATACAAACAATTCTTGGTAGTATTTACGATTCTACGATACAACTCATATGATTTGGGTATGAGTTAGACTGACAACCTGTATACTGACCAGTGTGTGTTACAACTTTGACAGTGCTTCATTATTTTGTCCATAACTTTTCACCCCTATACCGGATTAAGGCAAAATTGGTATCGATGGAAATATAATTCAATTATCAATGTTTTGGTGGGTCTTGAACTCAAAAATTCTTAGTATAACAAAAGTTAAGATCGTTTGAAGATTATTATAGTTATGTACATCCCAAGAATTTAATTGCTAAAGGAGGTTTTGACTTCTTCATGAGCTAAGAGCTATTTGAAGACTTAATATATGTCCAAGTAACTCATAAATCTATCAAAGTATGAGGCTTGATTATTGTATCCTTAAGTAGTTACGATACGATATATACCTTATGACTCATAACTTTTCTATACAAGTCGTAACTTGTTTATATGACTCGTAAACTCTTTCTCATACCATGGGTAGAATCTTTGGGAGCACACACT
The DNA here is from genome assembly GCA_030864225.1 of Capsicum baccatum var. pendulum. NCBI lineage: Eukaryota > Viridiplantae > Streptophyta > Magnoliopsida > Solanales > Solanaceae > Capsicum > Capsicum baccatum. The sequence continues at coordinate 177,761,400 of CM061554.1, read as the reverse complement.
TCTTAACTTATGACTTATCTTCTTATGACTCGTATCTTAATCTTACAAATCTTAGGGTTAACTCGTAACTTAGATGGGACTCATTTCATCTCACACTGACTTGATTATAATTCAATACATATGACTCGTATATTGTGCATACGACTCAAGGGATGAGTCGTATGATGCATAGAAACTTGCAAAGATGGGGTTTTATAGCTACACTTTTGAGAGGTTTAGAACATGAAAACTCGGGGTATTACATTCTGTCACGATCATAGCTGAGGCCCTGGATGCGATGGTCATCCCAAACTATTATGGCCTGAGTGACCCCTGTAACGGCCCAATCTACTAGAGATATTAGCTGTTATAGGCCCTGGCCCATACGGCTTTAAAATGTGTCACTAGGTAGTAAGACTTGCTTAATTATATACCCATTATCCCTCTTGTGTTTTGCCTATGTGGGATTTTCTTATCCTAAGTTGGGGTGTTACATATACCCCTCCTCATGAAATATGCATCCTCGCTGAGGTTTGCCCCACCGAACCTAACTGGGATTTTCTTAAACTCAATTTGAACTCTGGCCCACATCGATAGGGCTGACACAAGAACAATTCTTATACCATTCTTGTCATTCCCCGAGCCGACGCCTTGGCCTTGGCGGGCATCCCAAAAAATTATGGCTTGAGAGACCCATATAATGGCCCAATCCATTAGTGATATTGTCTGCTTTGGGCCCAAGCCCATATGGATTTAAAGCACGTCACTAGGAAGTAAAGCTTGCTTACTTATATAACCAGTATCCCTCTTGTGCTTTGCTGATGTGGGACTTTCTTATCCTAAATTGGGGTGTTATAAGTATTGAGATTATTGAGTATAGCATTAATAGGATAGGTCATCCTTGATACTTTTTTAGCCCTATTATGTTAGTCTCTTGGACATGAATCAGATAATTTATCCTTATTATCTCTTTGGCTCTCTTATCTAGTTGTTGGATATTTAGGTGTAGTTTTTTATTATGATTATATGTTATATATATATACTATATATTTGAAACTCAATTGGCAATTTACTACTTAGTACCACATGTTTGGTTCTCATAATACACTTTTGCATCTTGTAAATTATTGTATAGGTTATCACCATTGATGTGTGTGTCATGCGTAGTAGCCATGGTTCGGATACATAGAGTGAGCTCCTGAAGTTCAGAATATTACCTTCGGCCCTCTAGTGTACTAGACTAGTCTCTATGTTGTATTTGTAGATAAGTACAGTGTAATTCCCTTGCTATTTTACTTTTAGAAGCTCTTGTACTGATACCACCAGGTTTTGGGACTATACTATGTATTTGATCTTTTATTATATTTATTCTGCATTATTTCCCTTATCTGTTTGGGTATTCTGTTACTAGCCATTCCGTACTATGGGTTTGGCTTGCTGGATGGTGGGTTATAGTAAGCATCATCATGACTTGAGAAATTGAGTAGTGACACCTATGCCGGACTCGAACCGAAACTTAGAGAAACCAAAACTCCCAGAATAAAAATAATCGGTACCAAAACTCCCAGATTATATCATCAAACTCAAACTGAAACTAATAGTAACCATACTCAACTGTACAACTAAAATGAAAACCATACCATAAATGAAGCCAAAGTGATGCTAGAACTCATAATAATTAACAAAAATAAAGTATATTTTATACCTATATTGTAACTGCAATGCATTTAAATAGACATATTCATAACTTAGTTAAAAGGGAGGAATTCAAGGTTCCCAGGCTTATTACCACGCCGTAAGATCAGAAACATTACACCATACTAAAAGATAACAGGTATTTTAAAAGGTAATGAACTTATTCTAATTTAATTCAAATATTCCCTCAACACGCTCGATATTAAGAAAATCCTCAAACAAACTGTCCAAAATTTAAACTATTAGTCTCAGCAAGTCATAAATAACTTAGGACAGTTATAGAAAAGCTCTAAATACTGATAATATAAAAATGAGGAAAATGATGATGAGAATCATTACAACATCCACTACTAAAAGGACTTTCCTCCATCAAAGTAGATGATAAGGAAATACCTCAAGACTTGAACAGGTAGGGATACTGGACCCACATATCACACTCGATCTCGTAAGGACCCTTTTTGGCTAGACGATGACACTACTGGAACTTAACTACTGAAATTTCCTTGGAGCACAACTGTCCGACATCTCTGGGAAAAATTAACACAGGCTTCTCTACAAATGTGAACCTCTCGTCCAACTAAATAGAGTCCCATCTAAAAACGTGGGATTCAATGTACTGCCGCAATATAGAAACATGAAACACCCGGTGAATGGATTAAAAGGTATGAGGCAATGCCAATATATATACTACCTCCCCAACTATCTACATGATCTCAAAGGGTTTAATATACCTAGGGCTTATCTTACCTTTACTCCTAAACATCATAACGCCCTTCATGGGAGATACCTTTAGAAAGACCCTATCACCAACTTTTAACCTTAATGGACGATGTTTGTTGATAACATAACTACTCTGCCTACTTTGAGATACTCATATCCTATCATAAATCACCCAAACTCGATCTAATGACTCACGAAAAAAATCTGTGCCACGAGGCCTGGCCTTAGAAGTCTAGATTCAACCAACATGAGAGCTACATCACCTACCATACAACGCCTCGAGTGGGGCATCTGAATAATAGAATGGAAGCTATTAGTAATCACAAACTCCACCAAGGTATACTTGGTCCTATTGACCCCCATATTCTAACACACAAGTGTGGAGCATGTCCTTCAAAACCTAAATAGTCCGCTCTGACATCCCATCAATCTAGGGGTGAAATGCAATGTTAAGATCAACCCAACTCCTTCTGAAATATCCTTCAAAAGTTTGAAGTAAACTTAGAACCTTAGTCTGAAATAATGGACACAAGTATCCTCTATAAGTGAACCACCGCCTGAATAAAAATATATGCTAACCTTTTGACACTGTAGAAAAATCGCATGAAGATAAAATATATAGGCTTGTTTAATCGATCCATAATAACCCAAATGCTATTAAAACCAGGGGAGGTGCAAGGGAATTCACCTATGAAATCCATAGTAACTCGCTCACATTTCTACTCGAGAATAGGTAGTTACGAAAGTAATCCACTAGGCCTCTAGAGCTCGGCCTTTACTAGCTGACAATAAAGGCATTGAGCCACAAATGGGCTATTTCTCCCTGCATTCAACTCCCTCAGTAGTGTTGCCTCAAATACCTATGTATCATAGTTGTCGTAAGGTGAATAGAGTATGTAAAGCTATGAAACTCATGAAGAATCAACTAAATTGAATCTTTAATCCTCCAAACAAAAATACGATTATCTAAACATAAAATACCTTTAGAATCTGAGGTAGACCTCCTTGAATCACCTCTTAACACTTGCCCTCAAATGCTACAAAGTATTCTATCTACAAATTGACAACCCTGAATTGACTCCAACAAGGTAGATTTGGCCTCAACAAAAGCAATAATCCTCCTGGATCAAAAATATTTTAATGAACTATCAAGTTAGCTAAGGACTATATGTCCAAAGCCAAATATCACTAAGAAACTGAAATAAAAGATAAGCTACCTATACTCACTGCCTTTTAGCTCAAGGCATTCGCTATTATATTTGCCTTTTTTGAGGATATACAATTGAGATATCATAATCCTTGATCAACTCAATCCATCTATGTTGTGTCAAATTAAGCTTCCTCTAGTCATAATATACTAAAAATTGTGATGGTTTGTAAATATTTAACATTGAACCCCATATAAATAATGCCTCAAAATCCTAAGCGCAAATACTACCGTAACCAACTCTAAGTCAAGAGTAGGGTAGTTGCACTCAATAACCTTTAGCTTTATCATTTCATATGAAATAGCATGGCCTCGTTGCATCACACCATACCCCAAACCAATACAAGATACATCACAATAGATGGTAAAACCCTCGCCCTCAACTAAAGAGTTAGAACAAAAGTTGAAGTAAGAAAGTCCTTGAGCTTTAGAAAGATCACCTCATAACTCACAGACTACTGAAACAGAACCTCCTTCCTGCTCAATCTAGTCATAGGGGATGCAATAGAAGAAAACCCTTAATGAACTACCTATAATAACCTGCCAACCCAATAAAAATGCAAACCTCAGTAGGCAACGTAGGCCTAGCCTAACTAAGAATATCCTCAATCTTTGCTGGGTCCACTATAATACCATCCTTGGATACTACCTATCCCAAGAAAGCTACAGACTCAATCCAGAATTCATACTTTTAGAACTTGGAATAAAGATTATAGTCTTTTGATGTGTGGAACACAGTCCTTGCATATTTCTTATGCTTTTTCCTACTCATAGAAAATACCAGAATGTCTTAAATGAACACAATCATGAAAAAGTCCAAATACATCTTGAACACATGGTTCATTAAATCCATAAAGGTTGATGGGATATTAGTCAACCAAAAAGATATCACCAGAAACTCATAATAACCGTAACGAGTCCTAAAGGCTATCTTAGGAATGTCCACATTCCTAACTCTCAGTTGACGATAACCAGACCTCAAATTTATCTTAGAAAACACTGTTGAACCCTAAAGCTGGTAAATCATCGATATGAGACATAAGATACTTATTCTTCACTGTGAACTTATTCAACTACGTGTAGTCAATACACATACGCATAGAGTCATCTTTCATTTACCCAAAAAGAATTGGAGCACCATATGGAGGCACACTCAGTCTAATAAAACCCTTACCCAAAAGATCTTGAAGTTAACTGTTAAGATCATTTATCTTAATAAGAGCCATATGATAAGGAGTCATAGAAAGAGATTGAGTCTCTGAATTAAGGTAGACATAAAATCTGTATCACGCTCAGGAGGAAGGCTTGGTAGGTCGATTGAAAACACATCAAGAAACTGACAAACAACATAGATGGAGTCAAGTGATTGACTCCTAATACTAACATCTTAAACGTAAAGAAAGAATGACTCACAACCTATTGATATCAGTCTACGAGCCTAAATGTAAAAAATAGTACTTGTTGACACGCAACTAATAGAATCCTACCACAGAACCAAGGTTATCCCAGGCATAACTAAGTTAACGGTCATTGAAAAATAATCTACGACTACATGGTAAAGATATAAATAGTACATGCCAAGAATCACATCAAACTCTACCATATCTAGCACAATGGGATCAACCTAAGTATCAAACTCCTGAACAGTCACCGAAAAAATATCTCTATATTTAATCCACTATGAAAGAATCATGCAGGGGGAAGCTACACAAATAGAACACATAAAGATACTTAAGATTAACCCAACTATGGTGCAAAATAAGTAGAGACATACAAAAATATGGATCTAGGATCAAAGAAAGTAGAAGTTGGCTGATGGCATACAAAAATCATACCTGTGAACATAACATCCAAAGCCTCAGCCTCTATCCTACCTGATATATCATACAAATAACCTTACCCTCTACCAAACTAGGTTTCTACCTCACAATACACTCTACCTCAGTTAGGACCACCTTTCGAGCCCTGGGGACCACCCCTACAGCCCTAAGCACCACTGATGATAGGAAAATTTACACGCCTACAGTACTATATTTTACCCATATTTTAGCTAAGTTTTGAGGACAAATTATATAATTCATGCACTTTTAGTCCTTTTTTCTGTAAGTGAGCTAACAAACGTGATTAGCAAGTTTTCAGATATAAATGATGCAGATTTCAGCATTTTATGGATAACTTGACGCCAAAGAAAGCTTCATGAAAGAAGGAAGGGGAATCTTACACGCCCAGGACCAAAAGTGACGCATGGAAAATCTATCCCGGGCAAAAACAACAATTCTAAAGACTTTGGGGACTAGCAGTAACTTAGTAGGATTAGGATAATGATACATTAACCTAGTAGGATTGGGTTAAGTAATGCATTAGCTTAGTAGGAATAGGATAGGGGTATTATAAATACCCTATTTTGCTAGATATTTTTAGCATTCTTATTTTACTTCTTATTCCACAACTTACAACTCGGATTATAATTCTTCTATTAATTCTACTTTTTATTCTTCTTCTATTCATCTACTCAATTCTTAATTTCCACAACAAGAGAGCGTTACTTTGCAAGGGAGTTCACGCCTAGAAATGCCACACCACACCTTACTACACGAGATCTTTATTGTGTATAATAATCATGTCTATTGTGATTTCCTTCACACTCTTGGGTAACTAAACTCCTCTGTTGGGGTTATGGAAGCCTTATGAGATACTATCTAAGGCTATGAGTTTGTGAATTCGTGACACGTGTGTTGCTTATATCATTATTCTCTTCATTTTAATGCAAATTCTTGTGGTTGCAAATGCATAGAATAATGCCAGTATAGCATTTACTTGTTTGAAAGAAAAGATATATGTCTGGAAAAGAGATAATGTTAAGGTAATAGGGCACCAACCCCTGTTAAAAAGTTAGTGTCGTAACTGGATTAACCTCTTGGAGAATTAGTACTGTTAGACACGCTTTAAGCTCGAAAGAGTTAAAGTGAAATAGTCCTTGTTAAGGTCGAAAGACGCTTGGATTTACCATAGAATACAATTCTCTATAAGCACATGCCTGTCTAAATTCCGTACAACTCATAGCCAATAGAGACGTATAACTCATAAGGTGGACATAACCCCAACTCTCAATTCTCATTGTTTAAACATCTTACTAAACATTCTTTCTTTTTTACTTTGCTATTTTCTATTTTCGATCTATTATTTTGTTTACATCAATTGCACGTTACAATCTCTCCTCTTTTACGAGACTTTCACCAAAAGTCTAATAATCTTTGCTTACTTATTGACCGGCTATTCCCTGTGGGATCGATACCCAACCCAGTTGGGTTATATATTTGACAAAGACCGCTTTACACTCCTACAAGAGCTGTAGATTGAGTGTTATCAAAAATTGGCACCGTTGTCGGGGAATACGAGTGTCAATTAAGTTTGTGATAATTACTAGACCCTTAGGTCAAAGATTCTTGTACTTTTACTTTTAGTTTTTGTTTTTGTTCTCTGCAGGTTTTTATTCAGTGCATGCCCCATACTCGAAGTTCTGGTCAACCGTTATTACCTATCAATCCTGAACCACAACGTATTGGCAGAATGGAGGCACAACATGAAATTGAAAGGATGGCTGCTCAACAGGAACAGGCGAGACTAGCTGCTCTAGCCGCCGCTCAAGTGCATCAACAGAATATTGATAACCTCTGGCGAGCAATAAATCCTGACGACGAGGACCTAGGTGATGACGAGTTACTAAACCCTAGGCATGCTGCCGAGATCGCAACACCTACCAATAGAAGAGATCGTCAAGCAAGGTTTAGGCATGAACTCCGACCTGTACAACCAGCTTTCGACGATGATGATGATGATCTTAATGGAACCGAAGCCACAGGAGCCATTATTCCTCCACCATTGGCACCCGGAGCCAAGTTCAACATCACAAGCACCATGATTCAGTTATTGCAACTCAAGGGATTATTTGGTGGGGATCCGAATATGCATCTCATCAATTTTATTTCTACATGCAAGTCATTTGACAATCCTGGCGTTGGTTAGAATGCAATTCGATTACGCCTATTTCCATTGTCTCTGTATGGGGAGGCAACTCTATGGTTGAATGGGCTGACTCCTGATTCTATTACAAATTGGAGGCAATTGAGAGACGCTTTCCTAGAAAGATTCTTTCCACCATCCGAAAGAGCACAATTAAGAGATGAAATCAGCAACTTTCGGCAGCTTCCAACTGAAGCCCTTCATGAAACATGGGAGAGGTTCAAGATGAAGCTTATGAGGTGCCCAAACCATCACATAACCAATGTCCACCTAATGGAGATACTATACAGAACCTTGAATTCAATAACTAAACCAGTGGTGGATAATGTGGCTGGAGGATCATTTATGGACCTCACCTTTGGGCAGGCAAGCAATATGCTAGATCGGATGACAAAGCAAAGTAGAGCTTGGCATACCAGGGATTCTAAGGTAGCAAGCCCTACTATATCTATTGGCATGACTGCTGAACAAAGGAGAAGAGAAGTAGAACGTGATCAAGATATGACGCATATGAAAACACAAGTGGATCTTCTTACAAAGCATTTATTATTAGGGAAGACCGAAAAAGTCAAAGTTGTAGCGTTAAAAGGAAGAGACAAATCTGATTTGGAAGAAGAAGCCAACTACTTGAACAACCAGGGGGGTTTCCGAGGCAATGCCCAAGGAAACCTAGGTCGGAACTATTATGATAAATCTGGAAACAAGGACCAAGGTAGTTGGAAGAACAAGAATGACAAGAGTCATTTGTACGTTCCACCAGGAAGACGTGACACCACTGCATCTAGTTCTGGAAATATGGAAGACATGATGGCTAAATTATTGAAAGGAGTGGAAGCAACCAACGCTGGAGTAACGGAGGTAATACATGACTTGTCCTCAATGAAATAATTGGTTGACTCACACTCCACTTCAATAAAGAAAATAGAGCAGTAATTGAGCCAACTTTCGGCAGCACTGAATCAAAGAAAGGCTGGCACTTTACCTAGCGACACTGTGCAAAACCCAAGGAATGATGGGTCATGCATGGCTATTACTACCCGTAGAGGTAAGGTGCTGGAAACTTCATCAAAAGGCAAGCAAGTGGTTGACGAAGTAGCGTACATTAATGATAACGCGAAAGGAGAAGATTCCGCAGAAGCTGGCCACGACGTCTATGACGTCACCCCCAACGGTTTGCAGCCTGAAACTACCAAAATACGGAAGCAAGAGGAGAAGAAAGCCATGGAGAAAACAATTCCACTTCCACCACCACCTTTTCCTCAAATATTGAAGAAAATTGCAGATGATACAAAGTTCAGCAAATTCATGAATATGTTAAAGCAGCTGACCATTAATGTTCCGTTGGTAGAGGCACTAGAACAAATGCCTGGGTATGCAAAATTTATGAAGGTTCTCTTGACAAAGAAGCGTTCAGAAAGCTTTTAGTTAAAAGATACGGTTCATCACTGCAGTGCAATTGCTACCCGATCATTAGTTCAGAAGAAGGCTGACCCCGGTGCTTTCACTATTCCTTGCACTGTTGGATCTTTGAATTTTGCCAAAGCATTATGCGATTTAGGATCCAGCATCAATTTGATGCCATTATCTATTTATAAAAAGTTGGGGTTGGGTGATCCTACTCCAACCAATATAAGGCTCGTAATGGCGGATAGGTCGGTAAAACGACCTAGTGGTATTCTTTGTGATGTATTGGTAAAGGTTTCTTCATTCATTTTTCCAGCAGACTTCGTTATTTTGGATTGTGAGGCAGATTCAGAAGTTCCCATAATCTTGGGGCGCCCTTTCCTTGAAACAAGAAGTGTGCTTATTGATTTAAGAGCTAATGAGTTTTTATTCCGGATAAATGATGAAGTAGTTCGCTTTGATGTGTGCAAATCAATGAAGCAACCAAAAGATCTGAACGTATTTATGGTGGCCGATATTTACTTTGATGATGAGGAAGAATTACTTGAAGAAGAGCAAATTATTGATGACCCATTGGCGGTTGTGCTCATGAATGGTGAGAGTAAGGATGCTGAAAATTATGAAGAGACTATTGGTGCTCTGACAGGATTAGGGTCATACCCTCACGCTCCCAAGAAGCTGGACCTCGATCTCAAAAATCGACCCACACCACCAGCTAAGTCATTTATTGAAGAGCCACCCACGTTAGAATTGAAGGAGCTGCCTAGTCATTTAAAGTATGCATTCTTAGGAAGTGGAAACACACTTCCAGTAATTGTGGCGGCAGATTTGGGTGAGCAACAAGTTCCAGCTCTCATTGCTATTCTACGGAAGTATATAAGAGCCATTGGTTGGACCATCGCTGACATTATTGGTATCCCACCTGGGATTTTTACACACAAGATTCAGCTTGAAGAAAATTGCACACCCACCATTGAGCATCAAAGACGTCTAAAACCACCTATGCAAGAAGTGGTAAAGAAAGAAATTATCAAGTAGTTAGATGCGGGGGTTGTTTATCCAATCTCTGACATTTCATGGGTAAGCCCGGTACAATGTGTTCCTAAGAAAGGAGGCATGACGGTAGTTGCGAATGAAAAGAATGAGATTATTCCACTCAGACCCGTCACCGGATAGAGAGTATGCATGGACTACCGAAAGCTGAATTCATAGATACTCAAAGATCACTTTCCAATGCCATTTATGGACCAAATGCTAGATCGATTAGCGGGGAAAGGATATTTTTGTTTCTTAGACGGTAATTCAGGCTATAATCAGATTTGTATTGCTCCCGAAGACCAAGAGAAAATAACGTTTACATGCCCATATGGTACGTTTGCCTTTAAACGTATGCCATTCGGGCTATGTAATGCACCAGCCACCTTTCAACGTTGTATGATGTCCATTTTCTCTGATATGGTCGAAGATACTTTGGAGGTATTCATGGATGACTTTTCAGTTGTTGGCGAGACGTTTGAAGCGTGCTTGGCAAACCTAAGTATGGCATTGCAAAGATGTGTAGAATTCAACCTAGTGCTGAGTTGGGAGAAGTGCCACTTTATGGTTAAAGAAGGTATTGTTCTTGGGAATAAAATCTCTAAAAGAGTAATTGAGGTTGATCGATCTAAAATTGAAGTTATCGAGAAGCTACCACCTCCAATATCCGTGAAGGGAGTTCGTAGTTTCCTCGGGCACGCAGGTTTCTATCGGCGGTTCATCAAAGACTTCTCCAAAATTACTAGTACATTATTCAAACCTTTGGAGAAAGATGCAAAGTTTGACTTCAATGAAGATTGTTTGACGGCATTCGAATACCTCAAAGGAAAACTAATTAAAGCTCCTATCATGGTAGCACCAGATTGGTCTTTACCGTTTAAAGTAATGTGTGACGCCAGTGGGGTAGCATTAGGCATTGTACTTGGCCAGAGAAGGGAGAAGTTATTTCATCCTATCTACTATGAGAGAAAGGTCCTGAACGAAGCCCAAAAGAACTACACTGTCATAGAACAAGAGCTACTAGTTGTTGTGTATGCGTTTGAGAAGTTTTGTGCTTATTTGTTGGGAACCAAAGTAATCGTTCATACAGACCATGCAGCTCTGAGGTATTTAATGACAAATAAGGATGCAAAACCAAGACTAATTCGATGGGTCTTGCTGCTGCAAGAATTTGATTTCGAGGTTAAAGATAGAAGAGGTTGTGAGAACCAAGTGGCTGATCATCTATCTAGACTCGAAAACGAGCATATAGCACAGCCCGAAATCGACATTGATGATGCATTCCCTGACGAGGAGATCTTAGCAGCGATAATGGAGAAGTTACCATGGTATGCCGACTTTGCAAATTTTGTAGTGAGTAATGTGATACCTGCAAACCTATCTTACCATCAAAAGAGGAAGTTTATGCTTGATGTAAAACACTACTTTTGGTATGAGCCATATTTGTTTCGACGATGCGCGGATGGTGTTATCCGGCGATGCATATCCCATATAGAGGTGCCAAATATATTGGAAGCATGTCACACTTCCAAAGTTGGGGGACATCACGCAGGTAATCAGACAGCAAGGAAAGTATTGCAAAGTGGATATTATTGGCCTTCGATATTTAGAGATGCCTACGACTTTGTGAGAAGATGCGACCAATGTCAGGTCATGAGATACCCTTGTCGAAAGTTCTTGAAGTAGAGGTCTTTGATGTATGGGGTATTGATTTCATGGGTCCATTCGTAAATTCATTTGGAATGAAATATATCCTAGTTGCTGTAGACTATATTTCAAAATGGGTTGAAGCAGTAGCGTTGGCCGACAATGAGGGAAAGCGTGTTGTAGAATTCTTGAAGAGGAATATCTTCTCTTGCTTTGGAGTACCACGTACTATCATAAGCGATGGAGGATCTCACTTTTGCAACAAGCTATTCAAATCCGTGTTGGCAAAATATGGTGTCAAGCAACATAAGTTAGCTACACCCTATCACCCACAAACTAGTGGACAGGTAGAGGTTTCCAATCGAGAGATCAAGCAAATCCTTTCTAAGACGGTAAATTCAAGACGTCAATTGGCATGTCCCCTTACCAACTAGTTTACGGGAAGGCATGTCACTTGCTCATTGAGCTTAATCATAAGGCGTTGTGGGCTTTGAAGTGGCTAAATTTAAATTGGGATGATGCAATGAATCTGAGATTGGTGCAGCTGAACGAGATGGATGAATTCCGTCTACATGCTTATGAAAGATCAGACCTATACAAGGAGCGGATGAAAAAGTATCATGATCAGCGGATTGTTCAATGAAACTTTCAAAAGGATGATATGGTACTCTTCTTCAACTCCAGATTGAAGATATTCCCAGGTAAGTTGAAGTCCAAGTGGTCTAGTCCGTACAAAGTTAACCAAGTCTACTCGTCTGGAGTAGTTGAGTTGAAAGAAAATAATGGTGTTGTATTCAAGGTGAATGGCCAACGAGTAAAACCTTATATCGGTCCTCTCGACTCAATAAATTATATGTCCATCACTTACATCGACGAAGTTTAAGTACTCGAGGTAACTATGTCGTGCCGCGACAATAAATCAATTGCTAGATGGGAGGCAACCCATCATTTTTCATTTTTTGTCTTTATTTCGTTCTATTACGTGTTTGCTTTTGATAAATAAAAATCCAAAAAGAAGAGTCGTGCCACGACCAAAACTAAGGCGCTTGATGGGAGGCAACCCATCATTCTAATCGTCTTTGTTGTTTTTGAGTAAATGTAGGTGCAAAGAGGTGTAAAACGAGGAGGTCGATTTCAAATTTTGATTTGGACGTATTGCATGTTAAAGGTGGTAAGTTAGGGATGAATAAGCAAAAGACTATGGATTGGGCATTGCTTATGAAAATATAGGCAACGAACAAGGCTAGGCCTATGTAAAACTAGGCCACGAACAAGGCAAGGCCTATACTATGGCCTAAGCTCTCGGAATCTAGTGTGCCATAGCATAGGTGCCGCCCATGCCCAAGTATGCCATAGCATAGGCGCCGCCTATTCCAATACCTTTTGTCTCTGAATCTCATATGCCATGCAAAAGGCGCCGCCTTTGCCTAAGAATGCCATGGCATAGGCGCCGCCTATACTCAACAATGCTATGCAAAAGGCGCCGCCTATGCCTAGCATAGGCAAAGCAAAAGGCGCCGCCTATGGTCACTTCTTGTCTCCAAATCCGATTCCAAATGGGTCAAAACCAGACCCAAGCTTGCCCTATAAATAAGAAACTTAGTCTTAGACCAAAAACATATTGCAAATCCAACCTAAGCGCCGCCTGCCTCTCCAAATCCTCTCAAAAATTCTCCTTTTGCTCTTTTACTTTGAAAGAACAACATCCAAGGTCATCAACCAAGTAAGTAATTCTTTGTTCTTCATTTATATTCCGTAAGTACTACACTACTACGCCTATTATGAATTGTTAAATCTTGAAGTAGTACTGGTGATTTGAATGTGGTTGATGTGTTGTGATATAACTAAGTGAGTAATTGAATATGTAAGGGTGATCTTAACTTGTTTCCAACTTGTATTTGATTATGATGCACTGTCATACTTTTGCGGATTCAACATGGTCAGGAAAATTGCATACTCTTGTCAATAGAAAGCTTACATGTTGGAATGACTTGTTTATCGAGATGAGAATTATGGTTGACTACCAACATATGAGGTTGCGATTATTTCTAGATGCTATACCTTGATTCAATCTCTATGTAGGATTCTTGATATATCAAATATGAAAGTATTGGCAAGATTACAAGAAGTATGATTGCACTGATTATATTGTTGGAATATAACGCATAAAACGTATATCGATGAAGTCTGAGTAATTGACCACTTTCACTTCACTAGTCTGTACCAACAAACTAAGTGTAGGGTGGTTCCACTACTTCTTGTTTATAGATTGTATCCATCGAGATGGCGCTAACATGAACATTGTTTTAGTCTCAGGTACAATGGCACCAAAAGCAAGACAAGGCAAAGATAAGGCAACCACTTCCCAAAAAGGCAAGAAAAGAAGACGCAAAGAGCAAGGAGAGTCCTCCTTGATGCAAGTACCACACCACATGTTCAGAATTAAATGGGTTTTAGAGGAGGAAGAAAAGGAATGGTATAGGAACAACAAAGAGAAGAAATATGTTCATGTGGACTTGATAAACAAGGAAAGCCTAGCAAAGAAAGAACCACACATGTTGGCCAAGATCATGGCGTTACATCTTGATTTCATCTTCCGAGACATGGGAGAATGCAATCTCAATTTAACAAGAGAATTCTATGCCAACTGGTCACCGAAAACCACAGGAAGCGAGGTCAAGATTCGGGGCCAAGTTTTACAACTCAATGCGGATTTCTGCTCTTGGCTTGCCTGCTATTGATCCATCACCATTCAAAGAGTTGTACAGTAGACCTCCATATAGAGCCATTCTACACACACTCTGTGGAACAAGATACATGGCATGGTAGAGTAGACACAAGGACACCGGTCGACACAACACCTTCCCATATGCTCCTTTGAATAGAGAAGCAAGGATATGGTTGCGCATAGTCAACTCTTGCCTAATTCTAGGGACTCAGTACACAAAGATAACAAGAGATAGAGTGTGCTTAGTATATGCATTGATGAAGAATGTCCCTATCAACATTGGGGCAATTATTCGATCCACAATGCGGAAAGCTAGGTTACACAAGAGGTCCGACTTCAGTTTTGGCAATATGTTGACTGCAATATTGAGGAAGGAAGACATCTAAGAGGAACCGGCAGATGATCAACTCCTACACAACCCAAGTAAGATTGATCTCAAGAAGGTTAAAGATGTTGAAACCACGTATGGAGTCAACCTTACCACTTCAGAAAGGCATGCTCGAGATGAGAGTTTCTTTCGCCATCTTTATGGCATGACTCAGTTTACATTGATGAGCGGAGGTCGTGTTCCAACTGCTGCAGAGCTCCAACAGCTGGACTATGACTACCTAATGAATGAGCACGCGAAGACAATATGTGGAGTAGGTACATATTTTGAGGAACCTCTTGATGACGATGTGCCGACCGATGATGATCGACGAATGCCAGACTCCGACGTGGAGGAGAATTCTGATGACGACGACTCCAATGATGATTCCGACAAAGGGGGTATGACCCCAGACATAGAGGAGGAGTCCGACTAACCTGGTTCTTCTTATTGATTTTCCATTGAGGATAGTGTGTCCCGTCTAAGTGTGGGGTGCTGGTAATTGCATGCTATACTTCTCTATCCGCATTTGCATCTATCTATGTTTGTTTGTTTGTTTTTTTAGTAGTTAATTGTTTTTAGTAGTAAAATATAATATTTTTTTAACTTAACTTTGCATGAAAGTATTCTAATAGGCAACATTAGATTATGACAAGAGTCAGTGATAAAATCATTACTATTGGGACGTTTAGGCTCTAATTGTGACTCATTATGTGATAATTATGTGGTTCAATTCCTTCATCTGTGGGGTCAAGAGTATATACTACTCCCAATAAAGTCGACCATGTGCCTTGTGTGTGTGAGATAATAGTATATTCTATGTTTGCGGCTGATGCTAGAACTTGCCTGGTGTGTGTGTGAAGCGAAAATAAAGAATGTGAGTTTAGGAGATGATTTAGGCATTTCTTTGGCAACCTATACTTGTTTACCTTCTTTTTACCTACCCATGGACATTATCCTAGTTAACCCCTTTGAGCCTTTAGCCTATTTTCTTTGACAACCTCTTATCTAAGCCTAATCCATTTTTTTCAAGACCACAATTTGATCCAAATTCTTAAGTTGTTTAAAGTGTAAAGTCATGTGACAAAATAAGAGGAAATTGGGTGAGTATGATGCTTTAGAATGAAATGGTGCTTGAATTTGTTATGAAAAAGAAGTGCTATCATAAGAGGTATGTTATGAAAAGAAAAAGGAAAGAAAAAAATAAAACTGAAAAGTAAGTTTTGTTCAAAATTGAAAAACAAAAGAGGAGAAAAGGGGTGGTAGAATGAAAGAAAGTAGAAAGGTTGTTTGAAAGAAAAGTGTTAATGATACAATGTGATGTATTAAAGCGCTTAGGAACATAGTCACTATTTCTGGCCAAAAAAAGTCCTACCCGTCCCTTAGCCTACATTACAACCTGCAAAGACCTATTTGATCCTAAGCTTAGCATTTTGATATTTAGTGGAGCATTACACTAAGGGCAAGCATATGGTCATCAGCTGCAACATATGAATTCTTTGTGAGAGTGATTATGGGTAATATATTGTGAGACACACATGGTTGATGATTTTTAGGTAGTCGTGTATGAATCTTTGTGCCTTAACTTTTGAATACGAATTAACCATAATCACGAGTCTATGTTGGAGGTTGAATTGTTTCTACTAATGATTGGATAACTACTCTTTGTTGATAATTGTTGTTCTTGTCTTGATGAATATTTTGTGTTGTTGCTGTGAAACCCTAAGTAGATGGTTAGATGGACATGATAGTTTGTTCGAGGACGAACAAAGCTTTAAGTGTGGGGTGTTGATGATAGCCGAATTTACACGTCTACAGTACTATATTTTACCCATATTTTAGCTAAGTTTTGAGGACAAATTATATAATTCATGCACTTTTAGTCCTTTTTCCTATAAGTGAGATAACAAACGTGATTAGCAAGTTTTCAGGTATAAATGATGCAGATTTCAGCATTTTATGGATAACTTGACGCCAAAGAAAGCTTGACGAAAGAAGGAAGGGGAATCTTACACGCCAAGGACCAAAAGTGACGCATGGAAAATCTGTCCCGGGCAAAAACAATAATTCTGAAGACTTTGGGGACTAGCAGTAACTTAGTAGGACTAGTATAATGATACATTAACCCAGTAGGATTGGGTTAAGTAATGCATTAGCTTAGTAGGAATAGGATAGGGGTATTATAAATACCCTATTTTGCTAGAGATTTTTAGCATTCTCATTCTACTTCTTATTCCATAACTTACAACTCGGATTATAATTCTTCCATTAATTCTACTTTTTATTCATCTTCTATTCATCTACTTAATTCTTAATTTCCACAACAAGAGAGTGTTACTTTGCAAGGGAGTTCACGCCTAAAAACGCCACACCACGCCTTACTACACGAGATCTTTATTGTTGTCTAATAATCATGTCTATTGTGATTTCCTTCGCACTCATGGGTAACTAAACTCCTCTATTGGGGTTATGGAAGCCTTATGATATACTATCTAAGGCTATGAGTTTGTGAATTCGTGACACGTGTGTTGCTTATATCATTATTCTCTTCATCTTAATGCAAATTCTTGTGGTTGCAAACGCATAGAATAATGCCAGTATAGCATTGACTTGTTCGAAAGAAAAGTTATATGTCTGGAAAGGAGATAATGTCAAGGTAATAGGGCACCAACCCCTGTTAAAAATTTAGTGCCATAACTGCATTAACCTCTTGGAGAATTTGTACCGTTAGATACGCTTTAAGCTCGAAAGAGTTAAAGTGAAATAGTCCTTGTTAAGGTCAAAAGACGCTTGGATTTACCATAGAATACAATTCTCTATAAGCACATGCCTGTCTGAATTCCACACAACTCATAGCCAATAGAGACGTATAACTCATAAGGTGGACATAACCCCAACTCTCAATTCTCATTGTTTAAACATCTTACTAAACATTCTTTCTTTTTTACTTTGCTATTTTCTATTTTCATTCTATTATTTTGTTTACATCAATTGCACGTTACAATCCCCCCTCTTTTACGATACTTTCACCAAAAGTCTAATAATCTTTTCTTACTTATTGACCGGCTATTTCCTATGGGATCGATACCCAACCCAGTAGGGTTATATATTTGACAACAACCGCTTTACACTCCTACGAGAGTTGTAGATTGGGCGTTATCAACCACTCTTAATTAGCGATGGTACTAATCTAATCGATTATGTATTCTGAATTGATGACCTAATCATCTTACGTCGGGGAAATTCATGGGTAAAGTGACTAATAAACCCATAGTCATAACATCCATCGAGCACTCTATTCTGTCTAGAAGGTTTGACGGATCTAGAATGACTATCTCAACTCAATTGCCTTAATTGAACACTCCTTTAAGGTTGGTTGGCTGCTCTGACTACCAAAACTACTATAATCTAGATGAACTCTATCTAATATCTAAAGCAATGCCTAAACTATGCTGCTAGTCTGACCTTGATATTGATAAGGTTGTTGATGGAGATACCTATCTTAAAACCCTTGGCCTCTAAAATGTGAGCCACTGTGACTCCCATTATAACGACCCTGATAATAAGGTCTTTTATCATCGCCTATATATGCCTCATAAACTATCTCCTCTATAGTATAAACATTCTTAACAATATCAATAAAAGACTTCCCTAAAGTCATCAAACTTTGTGTAGCCCTATAAAGTGGTAATCTCAATCCCCTAGGAATTGTATTGAATTCACTCATACTCTATTGGTAGAATCATAGTGGCATGTCTGTCTAACTCAATGAAATATTTCTTCATCCTCAACCACAAACAACGAACCCTGTCTTAAAGTATAAAACTCATCTCGAAGATGATCGTGTATGTTGCAAGGCATATACTTCCCCAAAATAGCCTCAGAGAATTGAGGCTAAGTCACCGGAGGAGATCCAGTAGGGCTAGAATCAAGATAACCTCTCCACCACCTCCTTGTTGTTTTATTTAGATGATAACCAACAAAGTCCACTCCATGTAACTAGACCAACCCTAAATTCCATAACCTCTTATCATAATTAGATAGAAACTCATAAGCACCTCTCCTTGTGGTGTCGGCAAACCTTGGTGCAGTCAATCTCAAAAATTATCCCAACATTTTCTTCTCCTCCGCAAATATTACTAGTTGGGCTACTACCAACTATGGGACTATCGATGCTGGTGAAACCTCTAAACTTGGGGTCTTAGCTGTACGTTGTTCCTCAATTCCAACTCCCCATACCGCTAGCTGAGCTATGTTAACTAGTGGACATCCAACTAATCCCAGTAACAACACCAATGTATCCTAGAAAAATGATGATGCTATAAACATAGGCGGGGCCTCCACTTTTCCCTGGCCTACCTACTGATGTGGTCTTGAAATACCTAGAACTAAGTCAAGCTCAGGATCTATAACAGGGTCGACTAATGTCTACCTATGCCGATCTCAACCTAAGGCTACTATTTTCTTGCCCCCGATCTATAGGTCGACCTTGAATCCTAATTAGAGATCTCACTGCAGGCTTGGGGTCCTAATCCCCAAATCAAATACCTCATATTTGAGCCAAATGAATAAAGAGTGAACTACTAAAGAATAAAAGATCAACTCAAACCCAATGTAAAAAAATAGATCATGAAAATAAGATTTTTCCCTAGAAATACTCTGTAGCCTCCCAAAGATAGGATACAGACATCTCCATATCAATCTGCTGGACTCTACTAAACATTGTTTATACCAACAATACTAGTGAAAAATAGACTTTTATATTAAGCTATCACAATCAAATTTCTCAAGTTAAGATGGCGCTGCCTTATCCCACTATTAGGCAACCCAAGCCATAGCCCAAAATATTAAGTAACAGGCTAACTCGCAGAAATAAGAAAAGACCAGATAGAAATGATAACATTAGTAATAATAAGTTAAAGCAAAATAAAACATATAAAATATATCAAAATGGGAGAAGTAAAAGTACCAACATATACAAATAAATATCTTCTAAGACCTGATAAGGTTGGTCCTAGAGCTATTCCTAAAATATACCCAGAGGACTAGATAGAATCCAAAATATATATAATATGTACGATGTATTCTTGAGTACAAAAGACTTAACTGGAGTATATGGAGAAGGATCAGCCTTAGATGATAGTAAGCTCACCCTGCCCTAGATTAGTACTAGAAAAGAGCAATCACGTCAATGTCAATTTTTAATACTCAGATTTGCATTAGAGAAAAGATGCAGCAGTGCAGTATAAGTACCAAAGCAATGGGTACTCAGCAAGCATCATTGACTGACTGGGCGCAAATATAAAAAACATATAACTAAAATGTGAGGTTATAGTCCAAGTCAATAGTAAATAGGGATAAAAAGGTAAACAGCTACCAAATTATGCAAATCCAATAAAACAATAAGCAAAAGAAATATAGAAATATAAATATTGCAATAATAAGAAGGCAAGTAAAACACAACCTAATTGGCCCCCCATAAGCCCTCCAGACACACTGAAAAAGATAATTGCCCATACTTACCCTATATTCCAGTGGGGCATACAAAAAGTAATTACATAAAAAACATAAATAACTCATAATTGAAATAGTACCATGAAACCATAGTAGTTATCCATATATACAATGGATTGAACCGACACCAATGGGGAGTAATAAGAGGCCAGACGTCGGGCATAAACTATAGCAGTGGATAATAACAAGCGGCCATATACCAAATTTAAAATAAAAATAGTAGGTAATAACTTGAGTCCACATATATGATATACGACAAAACTCATAATCATATGTTGGACTCAAATCAGAACTCAGAGAAACCACAACCCCCAGAACAACAGTAATTAGTACCAGAACTCCCAGATCATATCATCACCAGATGCCAAAACAAACTAAAACTAATGGTAACCATAGTCAACTATAAAACTAAAATCAAACCATTCCATAACTGATGCCAAAATGGTGCCAGAACTCATAATAAATAACAAATATAAAGTATATATTGGCCCTGAACCATACCTAAAATGCATTTAAGTAAATATGCACATAACTTAGTTAAAAGAGGGGATTTCAAGGTTCACAAGCTTAACACCACTCCTTAAGTTCATAAATATTACACATTACTAAGGGATAACAGGATCCAACTTTACCAGAATATGGCTCTAATCAGATAAATGAAGTAAGCAATATCTCAAATGATACCCAGACTATAATTACCTACCCAAAACAAACATAATAGCACATAATTATTATAAATAATCTCAATCTAATGATAGGATGACCCTAGCCTACGTGGATGTCAAAACTTAAAATCTCTTCGAGAAGCCTTTGAATAATGCCCAGTAAAACCCGAGCTTGAATAACTTGATACGGATAAAAGATTTCTTTGCAATGATCAAATATCCTAACAAGGTCCTATATGTTTTTTAACGTATATGCACAGAAAATATATATATGTGTGTGTAGATGTTGGTAAAAGTATTTTGTAAATGAAATACATGCTAAAAGTTAATTCAAAGATTGTATAATAGCTTATATTATCGAAGTAACATGTATTTACACTAATCAAATGGTCCTAATTGACCAGTGACAAATCCTAACTTTTTACAAGTAAAATTATTGTACAATCTCAACCACTCTCACGGGAATGTCCCTATTATATTTGTACCCAGATATTAGAAAAGTTCATGATAAAATAAATTTCATATTTTGAATATACCATAATTAATAGAAAATTATTTATAAATAAAATATCTATTATGTAAAAATTATATTCTAAGATATCTGTATTCACTATCTTTGCTTAAAATAATAATAAGTTATAAAATCCTATAAGTGTATCTTAACTAAAAGTTTTTCATAAACATCTAAAGAATTTTGGAAAGAGAATTAATTTAAATTTATATCAAATTTTTATTAATTTAAAATATTCGACAACATGGTTGTTAATAATAAAATCCTCAAAAGAATTATCCAAAAATTGAATTGTCAGTCCAAGCAAATCATAAATAACTTCAAACAGTTAAAGAAAAGCTCTACATGTTGAGGTTGCACGAAAATAAGAAAAATGATCGTGAAGATCATTACAAGAAATTGAAAAACAAAGATAAAAATGCAAAATGAAAAGGTACCAATAAAGGGGAAAAGATAAAAATAAAAGAAGGAAAAAAATAAGTAGGATAAAAAGTAAACGAACAAAGAAATAAATGAGGAAAAAAAGGAAAGAGAAGAAATATAAGAAATACAAATTGAGTGTGAATTAGATTATGATGTGAAAATAAAATAAAGAATAAAATAATTTCAAAAATAAATGAATAAGGAATCATAAAAGGAAAAGAAGTAGAAATTTTTTTTAAAAGAGATTTAAAGAACTAAAGTTACAAGGAAAGGAGATATTTTAGGTAATTAGCTAGTGGGATATTTTTTTTGTAGAGAGACATTTAGTTGTTAATAGTTTGCTCGTATAAGATATGGATATACTTTTTTCGGTTTCTTTAATTCAGTTGTCCTTACATATTTTAAACTCATGCATATGATATCTAATTCTACAACAAACAAGATCATGTTGTAATATTGGATGCCATGTGTCCAATATGAAGGACATGTGGCATACCTTAGATAAATGGAAAAACCTAGTCACACTACACCTCTTTCATTTTTGGATAAATTTCCATATTGTCTTTGGCTATATATATAGCCATAATCAATGAAACAAACGAGAATATTTTGAACTCTCCAAATTTAAATCCACTCCTTGTTATTTTTCTGTATTTTTATAACACGTTATCAGCACGAGTCTCTACCATTCTGAGAAAATACAGGTAATAAAGGTATGTATTTATTTTTCTTAAATAATGTCAAACATATCCAAATGTGAATTTGTTTCCTTAGATATATCGAGCAAATCTTACATGTCCTAGGCACTAGATGCCGAAATACACTTATATACGATGGGTTTGGCATACACCATCAAAACAAAAATTAGGCATCAAATCAAGAAAGGACTAAGGCCATGATATTTCTCCGTTATCATCTTGATGAAGGACTAAAAATGGAATACCTCACAATTAAGGATCTACTTATATTGTGGAATAATTTAAAATAAAGATACGACCACCTGAAGATGGTCATCCTTCCACAGGCACATTATGAGTGGACTCATTTGAGGTTACAGGACTTTAAAAATATAACTAATTATAACTCTGCAATGTTTAGAATTAAATTATAATTCAATTTATGTGGTAAAAATATAATTGATCATGACATGTTAGAGAAAACATTCTCTACTTTTCTCGCCCCGAGTATGCTCCTGCAACAGCAATATCGAGAAATGAAATTTAAAACGTATTCTGAATTGATTGCTTATTTTCTTGTTGTTGAACAAATAATAAGCTTTTAATGAGAAATTATGAAAGTTGATCTCCTGGTACTGCTCCATTCCTTGAAGTGAATGTTGTATATTTTCATTATACCAGGCGTGAAAGAAGCCCTAACCCCAGTCGTGGCCATGGTTGTGGTCGTGGTCATGATAGATATTTTAATCAGGGTGATCATCTTGCCTTAAACAATGACCCTCAGCACCAGTAGTGCAAAAAAAAGGTTGAAGCTCCTAAAGCAGCACCAAGGATGAATATTGAAAAGAGATATTATCGGTGTGGATAAAAGGGGCACTGGTCACATACCTGTTGTACGCTAAAGTATCTGATGAAACTCTATAAAGCGTCCTTAAGAAAATAGATAATGACATAGAGGCAAACTTTATCTCTGAAGATAATGTTGAGCCCATAAATTTAGATGCCTCAAATTTCTGTACAATCCCCCAAGGATATGTTATTTAGCCTGTAGATGGTGAATATGAAATAGTCTGATTATTTTCCTTTTCTGTTTAGTTGTGTTAGTTTACATTTTTGTTAATAGTATCTCACTAATCTTGTAAATTGATAAAGTTTGTGTAATACATTATGTGCTAGTAATATTATAATGCTTACATTGTTTGTATTTTCTCTTGAAGAATATATGAATACTCCCAAAGTAGAAAATCAAAAATTTACTCCTGAAGTAGTAAATATGAAATTAAAGAAATGATAGAGAAAATTCTCTACAGCTACATGTATACCTCGATTTGCTCCTGAAGTAGCAAATATTGAAAAAAGTGTTAAGGTATCATCGTTTGATATGCTTAAGGCACATTGTAATTATTACATTTCATTTTCAAAGAATGAAAACTTTTGATAAATTGTTAAATAAATGTTATAATTACAAATTCATTCTATGGGGTGAATGTGATATTTAGTAAGGTATATAAATATGCACTTGATTTTGAAAATCACATTCAGTAGAAGTAGAAAGAACTGTTCTGAAATTTACTCCCGAAATAGTAAGTCTTGAATTTATCTTAAATCTACTTCTAAAATAATAGAACCTTGAAATTTGCTCCAGAAGTAGTGAATCTGATATTTAGTTCTGAAGTAATAAATTTGATATTTACTCCTAAAGTAGTAAGATTATGCAATAGTAAAATCTTGCAAACTACTCTCGAAGTAGTAGACCTTTTACTCTAGTAAATAACTCATGCCATGATAAATTTGGAGTTTACTACTTCTATTTATTACGTGAATGATTTTGTCATCCAGGATATTAGGATATTGAGTTTTAGACATATAATTTTATACTTAGCTGCAGATGCTCCTACTATGTGTCTCTGAAGGACAAAGTCTATAGCATGTATGAAGCATAGTAGATCAATCGGTTCTAAATAAAGTAATCCTTGGAAAGAAAATGGAGCAAATGATCATAATAAAGAGGCAATATACTCTTGAAGAGCGACGACATAATGTTTAGTGAAACCACCAGAAGAGGTTCAGGTACCTAAAAATATTGATGTGATGAGATCTCAATAAATTATGTTGTAATGTGGACCGATGCCAATGATATACCATTGACGATATCTTTAGTACAATAGCGCGCAATATTGTACAATGTTATACGGATCTGAATTCTATGTTTATTTAAGTATGCTAACGTAGAAATAATTATCAAGTGGAATATGTTTCTTGGTAAGCATAAGGTTTATTTGGTCTTCAGTCCTGACACTAGATGATGTAATGTATTTAAATTTGAATGGTTCACTTAATAATGAAATTTCGATGAGAATTCCAGAAGGATTAAATATGCCTGAAGCATATAGTTTAAAATCTCAAGAATTATATTCAATCAAATTGTAAAGATTGTTATACAATTTAAAACAATCAGGGTGTATGCGGTATAATCGCCTTAGTGAGTCCTTGATAAACAAAGGTTACCTAAATGATATTATTTGTCCTTATATTATCATTAAGAAAACGTCATCAGAGTTTGTTATACTCGTTGTTTATGTGGATGACATAAATCTCATTGGAACTCCAGAAAAGGCCCAAAAAGGCAATTGAATATCTAAAGAAAAAATTCAAAATGAGAGATCTTGAAAACACAAAACTTTGTCTTGGTCTGCAGATTGAACATTCAGCAAATGGGATCTTCATCCACCAATCTTACTATACTGAGAATGTCTTGAAATAATTTTACTTGTACAAAACACATTCATTAAATAATCTAATGATTGTTCGATCACTTGAAGTGAGTAAAGATTCATTTCGACCTCCAAAAGAGGGTGAAGAGATTTTTGGTCCTGAAGTACTATATCTCAATAGTATTGGTACATTTATGTATTTTGATAATAGTACAAGGTGTCATATATCTCATTCTTTTAATTTGCTAGCCAGGTACATTTTCTTTCATGTAGACATTGAAACAGAGGTAAGCATATATAGCGATATCTAAAGGGGCCTATTGATATGGATTTGTTTTATACTAACAAAGCTAGTCCAGATTTTGTTGGTCATGCAGATACAGGTTATTTATCTGACCCACAAAAAGCATGATCTCAAACAAGTTATGTGCTTACATGCAGAGGTACTGCAATATCATGGCAATTAACAAAGCAGTCCATCATTGCTACTTCTTCTAATCATGCAGAGATAATAGCGATCCATGAAGCAAGTAGAGAATGCATACGACTGAGATTAGTGATACATTTCATCAAAGAAAGATGTGGCCTGAAGATCGATAGCAAGGTTCCCATAGTCATATTTTAAGACAATACAACATGCATAACTCAATTAAAATGAAGTTTTATAAAGAGAGATAGAACGAAGCACATTTCACTAAAGTTATTCTTCACACATAATCTACAGAAGAATGGCGATATTGATGTACAACAAATATATCCAAGTGAAAATCTAGAAGATTTGTTCACCAAGTCTTTACCAACTTTAACTTTTGAGAAAATAGTATACAAGATTGGAATGCGAAAACTAAACCAGTTGAATCAAGGTCTACCTCAGGGAGGGTAAGAATACGCGTTGTAATCTTTTTTCCTTAACCATGGTTTTATCCCACTGGGTTTTCCTGGTAAATTTTTTAATGAGTCAGCACTCAAATGCATATTCATTAAATTTTTCTTTACATAGGAATCCAAGGGGGAGTGTTGTAAAGTTGGATGTCATGTGTCCAATATGAAGGACATGTGGCATTCCTTAGACAAATGAAAAACCTAGTCAAACTATACCTCTTCCATTTTTGGATAAATTTCCATATTGTCTTTGGCTACATATATATCCATAATCAATCAAACAAGTGAGAAGATTTTGCACTCTCCAAATTTACACCCACTCCTTGTTATTTTTCTGTATTTTTATAACAGATCGTAACTTTTGTATGCTTTTTTCTTTAATTTATACACTCCAAAACATTCATTAATTTCAAAACACACATATATTTATGTGTACTTTTACATCATAAATATGTCCTTGTATGTCGTAGGTACGTAATCCATTGTGCCTTGTACACTTTCTTTTATTAAAAATAAAAATAGTAATAGTAATATAGTTCTCTTCTTATTATTCTTTTAGCAAATAATAAATAAAATATTCCCAAATGTTTTTTTGAAATAAGGTTTAAGTACTATTTTTGAATAGGCTTTGGGGGTGTTTAAAATATTCGCTAACCAAAATTCTTATCCAAAATCTCAAGTTTTTTCAAAGATCAAAAATAGAGTTTTACATCTTGAAAATAGTGTTCCTAATTTTGCTAAAAGTTAAGTGACAACTCTAAACTTTCCCAAAATTAGGTAGAAGAACTGGATGTTGCAAACATATTTTGACTAGTATAAAATATGGGTGCGACAACCATCATAATCACAAATCAAAATGGAATATGTAACTTTGATCCACCTAGATCATCATTAAACCCAATATCAAAAAGCAAATTGTCATGAAATTAAATTATCTTAAAATTGGCAAACATCAAACACAAAATTAGGAATTATTTTTGGAATCACTAGACTTTCCAACATTGAGATTTGTAACAATGAAAACACATCTACCTCTTCTTCTTCGATTTTTTTGAACATCTTGTTCGAGAACATATATTGTATTTGTGACAACTGATTTAAGAACCTCAATATGATTTGCTACATCAATCTTATTGTCTTTCTCAATGACTTTTTCATTTTCCTCCTCAATTAAAACATCAGGTTTAGGATCAACAACATCTACCTCAGCTGGTTTAGGATCCCCTATAGCCCGATCATCTTGTTTGAGAGCATCTTATTTTGCCTCTTTATATTAAGCATCACTCTAAATTGGAGAAGCATCTCCAAGGGATTCATTATCATCTTCCACATCTGTTCTAGCAGCTCCTTTATCAATTGTCAAATCAACTCCAGCAGTTTTTTTACCAAGTAGTGGCCGATGGAATATTCTTGCTCATCATCCATCACATGTTTGGTCACTACATATTTTGCACAAAATTATCAAAAAAGTGCTTATGCATATAACGTTTATGTAACAACATAAATTAGTGTTCACCTTGATCCTTGGGAGCCTTTTACTTCTTCTCTATCTCCATCTTTCTTTTTTTTTCTTCTGCTCCACAATATCAATACATTCTAGATATTGAGTACATGCTGAAAAAAATCCCTACTTTTGGTTCCTTAGCATACGAATGTTGATTGACTACTAACCACCAATATGTTCCATACTTGATTAAATTTTCTTACTTGGTCTTCTTCTCAAAACTCTTGTACATGCACCTACATCCTCAGTATTATCCATTACATGCTCCTTTCTTGGCATCTTAGGATATTAAGTGAGGATAGTAACTCCTTCCAATTCAGCCTTTAATAAGTATATGATTAGATCCTTCACCTCATCAGGATAAGACACAAAGGATTTTATTTATTCCTCATCCATCTCACAAAATATAGGGATAATGTACAGGTGCATAACCTATAAATGACTAAAACATTAGTATGGATTTTAAATATTTGAAAAAAAACTTATCATCGAGTCAAAATTTATATCTCTAAAGCTCCTAATTGGTTCAAAGGATCACTTATGATAAATCAATCGATTTTAATTGTATTTCATCTTAGTATTCTTGGGATAGGCAGAGGAACTTTATTTGATTTTCCTCCATTCTTTTTAATTAAAGGAGAAATTTCATATATTCAAACCTACAATCTGTAATACCTCAATTCACTGAACCGGAATGCTCCACGGTGCTCATGACCCCGAGGGACTACAAACTAACCCATGACTCATATCTGTACATGTATACTGCAAATCATGATATAATAATGTGGAATACATAGAACTGTAAGGCCATAAGGTTCAACTAAATAAAATCATCTAGGTAAAAATACCCAAAACAACTCACTCTAAACGTAAATCTAAAAGCCTTTAAACTATATGAATAAGGAGTTCAAGTAACATGTCTCCAATTAACTCCGTAAAACTGAATTGAAGAAATAAATAAATGAATCAAATCATATTGTCCTCGAATTAATGAGGACTCACTTGTGTCTCTGCGACTGGAATGCTACCGCTACTGTTGGGCTGGAGCTCGTGTCTCGAAACCTATGGTGTAACATGAAAATAAAGCACCATAGCACAAATCTGTCAGTACAACTGGAGTACTGAGTATACGAGGATGGTAAATTGAACATAAAGGGTTTTATGCATGAACAACACTGACTGACTAATATGAACGTGGGAGTGAAAACACATATATATAGAAACTGGGACCATGAATATGTGATAGCAAGACCTGTAAGCTAATACATGGTTTACTAATAACTATCATGATTGATACTGAAACTAATAACATGGATGACTGTATATGACATTCCTGTATATACTGAAATCTGAAGAACGCCCTGAGTTCTTTTACTGAGACTGATACTAAAACTGTAGGAAGTAGTGTTTAAGTGACATGCCCCATGTATGCCATTATAGATAAGCTGGGGTCCAATCTCTACCCCGAATGGAGGAGTGTCAATACCGTGCCATGAGTAAGGACAGCCTGTGAGTGACCCTTATCTGGCGGGTACTCAATGATAACGGTGGTAACCATAAACTGAAGGGTTAAGCCACCTCATCAACCCTAATCTGACGAGTTAAGATGTCTCAACCTACGCTGGCTACGTAGTTCTAAAACACAAGGATGACTACTAAGAATCACACCCTGAATAGGCGGGTAAGTTTCCATCCTTGGGTTCACTCGATGCTAACCTCTACTCCCATCTCGAGGGACTGGACATGAATAACAGACTGTGCATGACTTGATCTTACTGAATTCTATTGACTGGTGGAATGTTACTGATATCTAACAACTGAATAAGATCATGAGTTTTTCCTGAGTCACATGACTGACTGAAGTCTATGAAATCATAGCTTGATTTCGGATATCGTGAAATATGACATAGATCTCGGCACACAGCTATATTTTTTGGGTACAAGTACCCCCAGGACTCGATGGAAGGAAACTGACACACATGACTGACTTGATATAAAAGAGTAGAGTCCATAATTTATAATATCATAAGTAGGGATCTCATACTAAGCATGGTTATCAACAATGTATTGCATGGAAAGGATTCCATATCACATGGAAGTACTTGCACAATCTTAATATCATGTTCATTGCATAATCATATTGGCAACACATAGCAATAGCATGGAAGTTCATGTGGATTCCCATGGTTATCATACATTATTGTTCATAAGTAGGATTTGCAAGTAAACATAGAATAATCTCATAAGAAAAGTTCATGAGTATTCCAACAACATTTACAAGGAACATTATCAATATAGAAGTCATTGGAACGTAAGGGCATATCATGAATCCTTCACTTACTCACAATTTAGCTATATTGCATGATTTCTAGTTTCTTAGGCATTTTATCAAATACCTTACATGCACATCTTAAGAATAGGTGAAATCATCAAATTATACATCATGAACAACCAAATTTACATGTTTCCAACTCATATGATATCATGAAAATCAAAAACACATATAAAGATTCCATCTTGGGAATCACCCAATATCAACAACATGATCATCAACACCCAACATTATAGAAATCATACTTTATAATGAAAAAGAGGGTTGTTGATCTTTATGGTTGAAAGGGATCTATAAATCAACTCACGTATACCTTATAAGGAAGATTCTTGATGATTGACAGAGGACTTTCCTTGAAATTGAATCTTCAAGCTTAGTTATAGAACCTTAGTTGTTTTTCTCTTTTAGTGATCTTAGATGATGAGCTTTGAGATAATAATAGGGTTGTAATATGTTTAGAAGCTATATATTTTGTAGGGTTAAGTTTAGGGACGTGTAAGGAGTGTTAAAAGATTTAATTACCCTTAACCCAAAATGGATTGTTTTTGGCACCTGGAACTGACTTAGGCAGCGCCCAAGTGATTTCCTAAGCTAGGTTGGGCGGCGCCTAAAAAATCACCTATGTTTGCGCTAGGCGGCGCCTAACCAATCGCCTATTCTTACTGTCTCCCATGAAAATGGGAATAACTTTTCGCTCGGGTATTGGATTAAGGCGAAATTGGTATCGTTGGAAAGCTAATTTGATTCTTTATAATTTAATGGGTATAAATCAGCAAAATTCCACATTAACATCGAGTTATACTCATTCAAAGATGAACCTTGATAAATCGAACACTAAAACTTGATGGATTCAAAAAATCTTTGCTTGTATTACCTTAAGTGACTCATATGAACATGCTTAATGCATCATAAGCTATCCTATCACTAGGATATTCATTGTAAGTCATGTACTCAAGTATGATACACAGGATAGGAGATTTCATACATAGGAATACTTATTCACTTCCTAGCTTAGAAACATATGGGGTATTACAATATCTCCCCTTGACAATATTCGTCCTCGAATGAAAATTTACTGAAAGGGATACAAGATAATAAAACCTGAACTAAACATGAAGAACTGAAACTTGATCTCATGACTGACCTGCTAAATATACTGAACTTGTGCATATCTGATGGACGGACAACTGACATATGAATGGATGATTTAGTATGAAACGGTTAATAGGTACTAAGTTTATACTTGAAACATGAACATGAAACTGAATAAGATTAAAGAGAAATGTTACCTTGAGCTTGATCTGAATTGGTGGGGAAGAGGTGAGGATACTTGGTATGCATATCTACTTCTGTTTCCCAAGTAGCTCCCTCATGAGACTAATTTTGCCAAAGAACCTTAACTAGAGGGACTTCTTTGTTCTTCAATCAACAAGTTTGATAATCTAAGATTTCAACTGGAATCTCTTTATAAGAGAGGCTGTTCTAAATGTCGATGCTATGAATAGGGACAACAACTGTTGGGTCACCTATGCACTTCTTTAGCAAAGAGACATGGAAGACTGTATAGATTGAGGCTAGATCTGAAGGCAAATCAAGCTCATAAGCTATTTTTCCAAAGCGACAAAGAATTCTGAAGGGACCGACATACCGGGGACTGAGTTTCCCTTTCTTATCGAACCTCTCCACTCCCTTCATGGGAGAGATCTTAAGATAGACATAGACATTGACCTCGAACTCGAGATCCTTTCTACAAACATCTGCATAGGACTTCTGTCAGCTCTAAGCATCCTGTAGTCTCTCTCTGATCAACTGAACTTTCTCTAAGGTATCGAATACTAAGTCAGGACCTATGATTGAGGCCTCACTAACTTCGAACCAACCAATCAGAGATCTATATCTCCTACCATAGAGAGCTTTGAATAGAGCCATCTGAATACTAGAATGATAGTTATTGTTGTATGCAAACTCAATCAAAGGCAAGTAGTCATCCCAACATTCCTTGAAGTCAATTATATATGCCCTTAGCATATCTTTAAGAGTCTGAATGGTCCTCTCTGCTTGACCATCTGTCTGAGGATGAAATGTTGTGCTGATATGATCTTGGGTACCAAGACCCTTTTGGAATGCTTTCCAAAAGTGAGAAGTGAACTGGGTACCTCTGTCTGAGATGATAGATAGTGGAACACCTTGTAACCTGACTAACTCTCTGATATAGAGTTTGGCATAATCCTTAGCAGAATAAGAAGTACAAACAGGAAGGAAATGAGTTGACTTAGTCATTCTATCTATAATGACCCAAACTGAATCATGCTGATGACGAGTTCTATGCAAACCCGTCACCAAGTCCATGTTAACTTCTTCCCACTTCCAAGTAGGAATGGTGAACTCTTGCATGGAACCACTAGGTTTCTGAAGCTCTATCTTAACCTGCTGACATGTAGAGAACTTATCCATAAACTCTGCAACATTTTTCTTCATCCCACTCCACCAATAAATTTCCCGCATGTCGCGATACATCTTAGTGGCCCCTGGATGAATAGAGTATCACAAACCATATGCTTCTACAAGTACTCGCTGCCTTAATTCATCTACACCTAGAACACATAGATAACCCTGGAAACGAAGAACACCATCTCCCCCTTAGGAGAAAACCTCAAATTTCTGATTCTGAACTGACTCTTTGAGCTTGACAAGGCTAGGATCCCTGTCTTGTTTCTCTTTCACCTCGGAAACTAGAGATGAATCTAAACTACTATGAACACATACACCACCCTCTGAGGAATCGACTAAGCGAACGACTAGTCTGGCAAGATGATGGATCTCCTGAGCCATCTTTTTATTACTATCCTCAATGGAGAAATACTACCAATGGAGAGTCGACTGAGAGCGTAGGCCACAACATTGGCCTGGCCCGGATAATAAAGAACACTCAAGTCATAATCCTTCAAGAGCTCTAACTACCTTCTCTAGCAAAGATTGAGATCTTTCTGGGAAAAGACATACTGGAGGCTTTTATGGTCTGTGAAGACATCTACATGAACTCCATAGAGATAATACCTCCAAATCTTCAAGGCAAAAAATACCTCTCCTAACTCAAGATCATTAGTAGGATAATTCTTCTCATATGGCTTTAACTGTCTGGAGATGTAGGCTATGACCTTACCATGTTCCTTGAGGACACAACCTTAACCCACTCTGGATGCATCATAATAGACTATAAAATCATTTGAACCATCTGGAATAGCTAGAACTGGAGTGGAGGTGAGTCGAGTCTTCAACTCTTGAAAGCTCTTCTCGCATGAATCTGACCACTGAAACTTAATCTTCTTCTGACTTAATCTGTACATGGGAGATGCAATAAAAGAAAATCCCTCGATAAACCATCTATAATATCCAGCCAAACCCAAGAAACTCCTCATATCTAATGGAGATAAGGGTCTGGGCCAGTTTCTTACTGCCTCGGTTTTTTGAGGATCTACTCTAATTCCATCACCGGAAATAATATGGCCAAGGAATGCTACTGATCTTAGACAAAATTTGTACTTGCTGAACTTAGCGAATAATTGGTGATCCCTGAGAGTCTGAAGAACAATCCTGAGATGGTCTACAAGATCACGCTCTATGCGAGAATAGACCAGAATATCATCTATGAAGACTATGACAAACATGTCCAAGTATTGTTTGAACACACGATTCATCAAATCCATAAAAGCTGCAGGGGTATTGGTAATACCAAATGACATGATAAAAAATTTAAAGTGACCATACCGAGTACAGAAAGTTGTCTTCGAAATGTCACATTCTCTAACTCTGAGCTAATCATAGCCTGATCTGAGGTCTATCTTGGAAAAGTAACTAGAACCCTGAAGTTGGTCGAATAGATCATCAATCCTGGGAAGAGGATATTTGTTTTTGAACATGACCTTGTTGAGTTAACGGTAATCAATACACATCCTGAGAGAACCGTCTTTCTTGCGCATGAATAATACTAGCATACCCCCTGGGGAAATGCTGGGTCTGATGAATCCCTTATCTAAGAGATCCTTTAGCTGATCTTTCAGTTCGCTAAGTTCTACTGGTGCCATTCTATATGGCAAAATAAAAATAGGTTGAGTATCCGAAAGAATGTCTATGCTGAAGTCTATTTCCCTTTCGAGTGAAATGCCTGGAAGATCTTTGGGAAAGACATCTGAGTATTCATTAACAACAGGGACTGTTTCGAGGCTGGGATATTCAGAACTGGAATCTTTAATATGCACAAGATGATACACACACCCCTTAGAAATCATTTTCCTTGCCCAAAGGTAGGAAACAAGTTGACCCCTGAATGCTGAAATGCTACCCTTCCACTCTAGGACGGGCTCATTCGGGGATTGAAACTGAACTATTCTATTTTTGCAGTCGACTATGGCATAGCATGAATAAAGCCAATCCATGCCAATAATGACATCAAAATCAGTCATCTGTAACTCCACTAAATCTGCTGATGTGGATTTCTGAGATATCATAATCGAGCAGTTCCTGTATACCCGCCAAGCTATGATGGTTTTACTCATTGGGGTAGAAACTGATAAGGGCTCTGCTAGGACTTCAGGACTGATTCTGAAATCGCCTGCTATGCATGGAGTAACCAAATACAAAGATGCACCTGGGTCTAGAAAAGCATAAAGATGAACATGGAAAATCTATAACGTACCAGTAACAACATCAGGAGAATTTTCCTGATCCTACCGGGATTGAAGAGTTTAACTTGTGATTATGCTCACTAGCATGACATGAATAATGAAGAAAGGGGACTATTCCTAAAACATCTTATAGCCTATCGCACATAAATATGGCGCGCAACACACCCATGTACAAGACTCTACTAGATGCAGGTTTCAGACTTCCTAGGACTTTATTGAACCTTAGGCTCTGATACCAAGTTTGTAAAACCCCGATTCGCTAAATCGAAAGGCTCCACGGTGTTCATGACCCCGAGGGACCACAAGCTAACCCATGACTGATATCTGTACCTGTATATTGCAAATCATGATATAATAATATAGAATACATAGAATTATAAGTCCATAAGGATCAACTGAATAAAATCATGTGGGTGAAAATTCCCAAAACAACTCAATCTGAAAGCTAAGTCTGAACGTAAATCTGAACATAAATCTAAAAGCCTCTAAACTATTTGAATAAGGAGTTGAAGTAACATGTCTCCAACTAACTTCGTAAAACTAAACTGAAGAAATAAATAAATGAATCAAATCATATTGTCCTCGAATCAATGAGGACTCACTGTGTATCTGCGACTGGAATGCTACCGCTATTGCTAGGCTGGAGCTCTGTCTCGAAACCTATGGTGTAAAATGAAAAGAGAGCACCATAGGGCAAATGCGTCAGTACAACTGGAGTACTGAGTATACGAGGGAGGTAGGCTGAACATAAAAGATTTCATGCATGAACAACACTAACTGACTAATATAAATGTGGTAGTGCAAACACACATATATAGAAACTGGGACTGTCGATATGTGATATCATAACCTATAAGCTAATACATGGTTTAATGATAACTGTCATGACTGATACTGAAACCGATAACATGGACGACTGTATCTGATAGTCCTGTATATACTAAAATCTGAAGAACACCCAGAGTTCTTTTAGTGTGACTGATATTAAAACTGTGGGAACTAGTGTTTAACTGACATACCCCATGTATGTCGTTTTGACTAAGCTAGAGTCCAATATCTGCCACGACTAGAGGGGTGTTAATACCATGCCACGGGTAAGGACAGCCTGTGAGTGACCCTTATCTAGAGGGCACTCAATGAGATTAGTGGGAACCCTAAACGGATGGGTTAAGCTACCTCATCAACCCTAATCTGATGAGTTAAGATATCTCAACCTATGCTGGCTACGTAGTTCTGGAACAGAAGAATGATTACTAAGAATCTCACCCTGAACTGTCGGGTGAGTTCCCATCCTTCGATTCACTCGGTCCTAACCTCTACTCCCATCTGGAGAGACTGGACATGAATAACAGACTGTGCATGACTTAATTTTACTCATTTCTATTAACTGGCAGAATTTTACTAATATCTGACAACTGACTAAGATCATGAGGTTTTCCTTAATCACATGACTGGCTGAAGTCTATGGAATCATAGCTTGAGTCTGAATATCATGAAACATGACATGGATCTAGACACACAGCTATATTTTTTGGGTACAAGTACCCCCAGGACTCGATGGAAGGAAACTGACACACATGACTGACTTGATATAAAAGAGTAGAGTCCATAATTTATAATATCATAAGTAGGGATCTCATACTAAGCATGGTTATCAACAATGTATTGCATGGAAAGGATTCCATATCACATGGAAGTACTTGCACAATCTTAATATCATGTTCATTGCATAATCATATTGGCAACACATAGCAATAGCATGGAAGTTCATGTGGATTCCCATGGTTATCATACATTATTGTTCATAAGTAGGATTTGCAAGTAAACATAGCATAATCTTATAAGAATAGTTCACGAGTATTCCAACAATATTTACAAGGCACATTATCAACATAGAAGTCATTCGAACGTAAGGGCAATATCATGAATCCTTCACTTAGTCACAATTTAGCTATATTGTATGATTTCTAGTTTCGTAGGCATTTTATCAAAAACCTTACATGAACATCTTAAGAATAGGTTAAATCATCAAATTATACATCATGAACAACCAAATTTACATGTTTCCAACTCATATGATATCATAAAATTCAAAAAAACATATAAAGATTCCATCTTGGGAATCACCCAATATCAACAACATGATCATCAATACCCAACAATATAGAAATCATACTTTATAATGAAAAAGAGGGTTTTGAGATTTATGGATGAAAGGGATCCATAAATCAACTCACGCATACCTTAGAAGGAAGATTCTTGATGATTGGCGGAGGGATTTCCTTGAAATCGGATCTTCAAGATTAGTTATGCAACCCTAGTTGTTTTTCTCTTTTAGTGCTCTTGGATGAGGAGCTTTGAGATGATAATAGGGTTGTAATGTGTTGTGAAGCTATATATTTCGTAGGGTTAAGTTTAGGACGTGTAAGGAGTGTTAAAAGACTTAATTACCCTAAAAATAACTCAAAACAGAGTGCTTTTGGCACCTAGAACTGACTTAGGCAGAGGCCAAGTGATTGTATAAGCTATTTTGGGTGGATCCTAACCAATCGCCTATGTTTGGACTAGGCGGCGCCTAACCAATCGCCTATCCTTACTGTCTCTCACGAAAATGGGCATAACTTTTCGCTCGGGTATTGGATTAAGGCGAAATTGGTATCGTTGGAAGCTAATTCGATTCTCTAAAATTTGGTAGGTATTAATCAGCCAAAATACCATATTTATATCGAGTTATAATTATTCATATATGACCCTTGCAATATCGAACTCTAAAACTTGATGGATTCAAAAACTCTTATCTTGTATTACCTTAAGTGACTCATATGAACATGCTTAATGCATCATAAGCTATCCTATCACTAGGATATTCATTGTAAGTCATGTACTCAAGTATGAATCACAGGATAGGAGATTTCATATGTAGGAATACTTATTCACTTCCTAGCTTAGAAACATGTGGGTATTTCACAATCCCATAAATAATTAAACAAAGGAGCAGATAAACAACATAAAATTTATAATCTATTAAGTTGTTGGTTTATAATATTTACCAAAAATGCCCAAATAAAGCAATACACGAAATAGAATCGCATACCTCTTTTCCTTACATGGAGTGTGCTTCTTGATCACATTGATCTTATTCTTGAGGTAGTGCAAAATCTGGTCAAAGGATACTTTCAACCCATAGATACTTCTAGAAGAAAAGCAACGAATTTGATATTTCAATAAGAACCATGTCCACTATCATGGATCTATCTATAGAAATAAAATGGTATGAAAAAACAAATACGACAACATTTTGACTTGTCATTCTTTGTAACACCCCTCATTCTTGAGATAGAAATAAAACCATCATTTCTATATGTGTAAACTCTAATCCCATGATTTATCTTTGAATACATGTTTCATGATATTTATTCTAAAATTTAAAGTGATATCGTGGTAAAAAATGTTCATAAGAATCACTTAGAGCAAAGTTGAGCTAAGAGCCTTTGACTTGGCCAGATCTTGGTGTTTGATCCTAAAAGGGTCAAATTTAAATGTTTATAACTTTTTATATATGAGGAATTTTTTATCTCAAGACCCACCAAATTATATATAATTGAATTATATTTCCCACAATACCAATCTCGCCTTAATCTGATACCTGAGAAAAAAGTTATGATCATTTTCATGAGAACCAGTATATTGTTGCAACAGCGCCGAAATGCAAAACTAAGTTACCGCATCTAGCTCCACGAAGAGGAGTAATGTTTTCCTACATCCATAAATACAAGCAGAAAGGGTAATTTAATTATTTCCCTTTGCCTCAAGCACTAAAGTGATGGATTAAAGCACTAAAAGGGCATTATTTGCCAACTTTTCATCATCAAACCCATATGTAAATCCTCCTCCTCCCCATGAACCAAATTCAAACTTTTTCCCCAAGAAATAAATATTCAAACTTCCAAGTTTAAGAATCTTTAAGAAAACATCAAGAATATGGTTTCTTCCACATGTTCATCATTCAAGTCCCAATATTCAAGCTTTCTTCCACTAGAATTCAAAGGTTCAAGTTCCAATTTCAAGTTTATTCAAGAATTCATTTAATGAAGATATGTGGGTGTTCATCCATGGTCCCCTTTTCACCTTTGGAGCCCAAAAACCCTCGTTTCAACAAAAGAATGGTTTTTTCTCTTATTATATAGGTTTGAATGTTCAAGATGGATCAAATTCATGTGTTTTCCTTAGTAGTTAGACTTTATTCATGTCCAAGAATGATTCCATAGGAAGTTAGGTTATCTTAAGCTTTAAGTTTCCATCTCCCATGTTATATTCAAGTGAATTTCAAGTTAAGATTATCAAGTTATGATCTTAGCCTCGTAACCATATATTTTTTCATGTTTTAAGACATTAACATGGACAAGTTCATGATTCTCACATGTTTGATAAAATGTTTATGTTTTGTGATCTTTGAACTATGATTCCATACTATAGTATTTCAAGTTTGATATTGTATTTTCTTTATAATTATTCAGTGTTGGCAGGTTATTAACATCTGATACCTATGTGTTTTACATGATTTCTATTTTTCAAGTAACAAGTCAATCTAACCATGGTTTTAATATCATATTTAGAACACCATGATCATGTTGACCATTATCAGTTTATATTTTCATAATTACCTTAGAATCTGTATGTACTATTATTTTTAGAATACCATGACCTGACTTTATCAGTTATCAGTGCATGCACCAGTTAGTATTTTAGTGTTAGTTCAGTTAGGAGTAGGATTTAGCACCAAGCAAACCCAGGGATGGGGCCTCACCTGTCAGTAGATGGTGTAACCTTTAGTAGCATCCCCTGAGTTCCAGAATTACGTACCCAGCATAGGTTTGAGATATCTAACATATATATCATAAGAGCACCTGCCAGTAGAGGATGATACCTTAGTCCTTCGGGACATCAGCTTTGTGGATCCATATCGTTAGCCATGTGTTAGTACTCGTGGCATTGTACTAACACCCTTCCAATCAGGGTAATAAGTTAGATCGCAATTAGCTCAGCTTGGGGCATGTCGGTTACAAGATACCTCCCATAGTTTCAGTCTGTATTTAGTATGTCTCAGCTCAATTTTGCTTGACCAACGCTTACATATTTTTAGTTATTCTATTATACAAATTTTAGTCTTTTAGAGTATAGATTATTTTAGGAAAACACATTTATGATTGGTCTCGCATTTTCAATTTTACATGTTCATATTTTCATGCTTATTAATTATACATCACCCTCATTTTATTTTTGCAGCATGTCCAACTTTACATGAAATTGACATACAGTATTCATGTTATATCGTATCCCAGCTTTAGTTTTACTTATTCTACAAAATTTAAGATTTGAGAAACTAAGTTTAGTAATTCACTAGCTTATCAGATCATGTTTGCTAGTCATGTTTTAAGATACTTTAGCTTTCAAT
Source organism: Capsicum baccatum var. pendulum (assembly GCA_030864225.1). Taxonomy (NCBI): domain Eukaryota; kingdom Viridiplantae; phylum Streptophyta; class Magnoliopsida; order Solanales; family Solanaceae; genus Capsicum; species Capsicum baccatum. The sequence goes on along the minus strand of CM061554.1, from coordinate 177,721,233 downwards.
TTATTTCAGTCTCTTGGGGAGTTTACTTGTACTTAGCATGCATGTTTTATGATTATATATGAAATCAAGTTTACTTATTCCATTCACCCCCACTTACTCAGTACATTCCAAAGTACTTATCCACATATATGTTTATTTGCTACATTATCCCATAATATAGGTACCAGTTGTAGCCTACCTCTCATAATCAGATATTTTGCAGCTTTCAGCCAGCAGGTGGTGAGTTCTATTATTTTGGGGACTCCAGTCAGTAGTAGTTTATGTACTTTTCTTTGATTATTCATTTGTATTTAGATATGGTAGTTGGAGGCATGTCCCAGCTATTTACAGTCAGTATAGTAGAGTCTACATAGATAGCCAGTCAGAGTCATGAAATTGTAAATCAATTTCTTTCTTTAGATGTATCATGTTGTAAACTTATTTACTATTATGTTCAATCAGATTTTCTCTTGATTATTCTTCGACTCAATAAATTATGTTCTGTTATATACAAAGTAAATCAGCTACTCAACAATATGCTAGTTCATGGGTTAGCTTAGGATCACTTATGGTTTCAAGCTTTGTGTTACGACTAGGGGTAGTCTCAGGTTTTGACAAACTTAGTATCATAGCACAGAGTTCAAATGTCCTAGGGTGTCTATGATGCCTTGTATAGTAGAGTCTTAAAAAATGGTATAGAGACATCTGTACTTTTCTTTGAGAGGCTACAGGGAATTTAAGAAGAGTTTCCCTTCTTTCATATTCCAGATCGTGTTGTAGAGATGTTCTATAAGAAACTTATACAGATTCTCATCTTGCTCTATTCATGCTAACTCTCCCTTATTTACGAGGTAATAAAAATAGTCAAGCTTAAATTCGAATCAAAAGAGATTTCTCATATAGTCCCCATAGATAATTATAAGATTATATGTTGGTTCAAAAAATATCCCACCGATGACTTTATTTTCTGAAATTATGAAAGATTTTATTCATGTTTATGAAATTGTGCACTAATACAAAGTCATATTTGCCCTCAGATCCCTTTTTAGAATCCTATGATAGCATATGATCTAGTGTTAGAATTATAAACCAGGAATATTAGCAATAGTAGAGTAGGGATAGTGTTTATCTGGATTTAGTAGATTTTTTATCCATAGGGCTAGTTGTATGAAGGTAAACCAGAAGGCTTGAAACAGTGTATATAAGAATTTAAGTTTGTTGATTCAAAATTATAAGTTATTGATGTTGGGTATGTTGTGTAATGGTAATTCTCATGGTTTAGGGAAAATATAAGTTTAGAGATGTGATATTAGTAGGGTATAAAGGAAATAAAGCAGATTATGTGTTTAGTGAGGCAAGTATGTTATCAAGGAGGGTGTTAGTATGTGATGATTATTAAATCTAAAGAAAGTTAAGGATAGTCTATGTTAAGGGAATGTTCAAGAATGAAGTTAATCATTAAGAGTTTGTGAATATCCATGTTAAGTGTTAGAATCTAAGTTTGAATCATGGATGGTTGAGCTAATAGAAAGAAGAGTTAAAATTCTAGATGGTATGAACTTAGGGTATGGTAATACTTATGAAGATCTAAGTTAGTCAGTGTTTGAGTTATTATATAATGACTATTGAGGCTATAGAATGATAAGAGATGTATCTCAAAAGAAAGTATGAGCTGCATTTTTTAAACTTTCATTTAGTCTTTCAGGTTGAGTTTATTATTTATGTTTATTATTATATCTTGGACTCTAGAGTAAGTGATTTCAGTTGAGTTTAGAGTCTACTAAGGGGTCCACAAACTTATAATGATGGTTTAAAGCTAAGGGAGAGATGATAGAATAAGGAACCAAGTCAGGCTCTCAGATTCTAATGGGGAGGTTAGTGCATTGTATAGAAATAGTAGGGGAGGAAGATGTCTGACCCATTCCTATCTTAGTGTAAGGTTTTATACTTCAGTCATCACGATATCTACTCATGCCTTACATATTAACTCCATGATCATAGCTCATATTCATGGACTTTCCATCGAATTATGTACGCTCCTAGTTCCTAGTATGAGAAGTTCTAATTCAATCAGCAGTACAAATCATATTCTGTAAAATTATGAACTCCAAACTCAGGTCATGCGGCTCATGACTCATGTACTCATGCTTTACAGTATGTTCAGTTCCAGGTACTCATGTTACACTCTTAATGATTAGTGAAATTTAGGTTATGTCATGTACGTCCTTAATTTTGATCTCTCTAATAAATTCATGTCATTGATATTTTATTTCTCAAGCCTCAGTTAAGTGTCTAAGCTATCCATTTATGCTTCAGATACTCATGTTCTAACTTTCAGTGACCTCTCCTTATGTAAAGATAGTGGTGAATGACAATTGTTAGATAGGAGAGAGTAAATATTTCATATGGAGGAAAAATTGGTATATGTTTGTTTTATGTAAGGCTATAAGGTTGAAGAAAGATTGAGTCAAAGCTTTTGGTGCATGTTATGGTTAGTTAAGAATTTTAGGCGTTTCTTCTTAAGAATAGCGAAAGAAAGTTGTTATTGATAGAGATTTATAGAATATGAGAAAGATGCTTTTATGGGTGTTTGCCTAGAAGTTCTTAGGTGGTTATAACGATAGGATTCAATGACATGTTGGTATATAAGTAGATGGGTGCATTGTGCGCTAGTAAATTCCTAGTAAGAGGATAAATTTAGTTGTTGAGGTGGTAAGAAGAATGATTCTTGAGATGAGAATTTATGAAAAGCATAGGGTGTTAAATTCATAGTTCAGACCAGCATTATGGTGTTATGTGCAGTACCTTGTAATTTGGAGTTAGGATTGAACATGGTGAGACTAGGTAGTTCAACTTAGACTTTGGCTAGAATAGTTATATGTACCCATACGAGTATTTAAGGAGCAAGGCTAAGCTCGAATTGGGTAGTTTCATTGCCTAAGGCCAAGTAATTCTATCCTAGTTTATGTTTCATAGGCCTATGTTCCATGTTACAAAGTTATAGCCATATTAAGAGTCCTTAATCATATATCTTATTCAGATCATGCCCAAGTTCTTTGCTCCCTACTGTTACTAGAACTTCTTAGAAAGAGTATTGCAGAAATACTTCAGTTGGATATAATCTTTCAGTATAATTCAGTCTGTATAGCCAGCAATTCAGTTTAGTAGTCAGACAGACAAGTTCCTATGTTTTTTCCATCTTTTGATCTAGCCTTACTATTTGAAGTTTCATGAGTATGGCCATTCAAAGAGGTAATTTGTTCGAATCTATGTAAACTGTGAATTCAATTCAGTTCATGCATGTTTCAGATTAAGATATTCAATCATGATTGAATTCGTAAGTATCTCGCGCATCATCTCGGTCGTTTCTTATTATTTCAGCCAAGTCAGTATCATTCAGGGGACGAATGATCCTAAGGGGAGATATTGTAATACCTTAAGTTTTCATGTCCTAAACCTCTCAACTTTTCTTCACAAAATCAAATCCAGTCTGAGGTAATGGTTACTCATAATTTGACTATCTCGCTTCTATCTAAGCCTTATAACCATTCTAATGTCATTGCATGTACTCACAAAATTAGATTAGTTCATGTATCATGATCAGACTTAGTTATGCAACCATGTTCCAAGTAATGCATGTTCAGTATATGGTTGCAGCTACCTTAGTATTCTCAGTCCAACCTCTCTCATTCGAGGATGAATGATTCCAAGAGGGAGATAATATAACACCCCGCATTCTTGAGCTAGAAATCAAATCATCATTTCTACATATGTAAACATTAATCCTATGATTTAACTTTGAATATATGTATCATGATCTTTATCCTAGTTTGTAAAGTGTTATCGAGGTGAAAAATGTTCATAGTAATCACTTAGGCCAAAGTTGAGCTAAGAGACTTTGACTCGCCAGATCTTCGTGTTCGATCCAACAAGGGTCAACTTTGAATGAGTATAACTTATTATAAATGAGGAAATTTTCAGCTCAAGACCCACCAAATTATATATAGTTGAATTAGCTTTCCAACAATACCATTTTTCCTTAATCTGATACTCGAGAGAAAAGTTATGATCATTTTCGTCAGAACCAGTAAGTTGTTGGACTAAGTTATGCAGGACTAAGTTACCGTGTCTAGTTTTGTGACACTGAGTAAAGTTTTCCTGAATTTGTAAATACAATCCCAAATGGAGTTTTAGTCATTTCCCCTTGTCCCCAAGCACCAAAGTAGTGGATTAAAACATCAATAGGGAACTATTTGCCTACCTTTCATCATCAAACCCTTATGTAAACTGTCCTACTCCCCAAGAACAAAATAATAACTTTTTCCCCAAGAAATTAAGAATTTAAGCTTCCAAGTTCAAGTATCATCAAGAAAACATCAAGAATAAGGTTTATTTCATAAGTTCATCAATCATGTCGCAAGATTCAAGCTTTCTTCCTCAAGAATTCAAGGGTTCAAATTCCAATTTCAAGTTTCTTCAAGAATTCGTTCAATTAAGGTATATGGGTGTTCATCCGTGGGTTCCTTTTCAACCATGGAGCCCAAAAACTCTCTTTTCAACTAAAGAATAGAATTTTCTCTTATTATGGAGTTTTGTATGTTCAAGATGGATTAAATTCATGTGTTTTTCTTAGTAGTTTGACTCTATTCATGTCCAAGAATGATTACATAAGAAGTTAGGTTATCTTCTGCTTTAGGCTTCCATCTCCCATGTTATATTCAAGTGAATTTCATGTTATATTATTAGGTTATGATCTTATCCATGTAACCATGTTGTTTTGCCATGTTTTAAGACATTCTCATGGCCAAGTTCATGATTCTCCCATGTTTGATGAAATGTCTATGTTTTAGGATCTTTTAACCATGATTACATAATACGGTATTTCAAGTTTGATATTATATTTTCTTTATAATAATTTAGTTCTAGAGGGTTATGAATACCCGATACCTATGTGTTTTAGATGATTTACATTTTTCAAGTAACAAGTAAGTCAGACTATGGTTTTAATATCATATTAAGAAAACCATGATCATGTTGAGCATTATCAGTTTATATGTTTATAATTACCTCAAAATCCGTATGAACTGTTATTTTTAGAATACCATGAACTGAGCTTATAATTTATTATTTATCAGTGCATATATCAATTAGTATTTTGGTGTTAGTTCAGTTGGGAGTAGGATTTAACACTGAGCGAACTCAGGGATGGGGGATCACCTGCCAGTAGAAGGTATGACCTTTAGTAGCAACCCCTGAGTTCCAGAACTATGTAGCCAGCATAGGTTTGAGATGTCTTCCTTATAGTTTAGGGTTGACATATATCACATGAGAGCACCTTCCAATAGAGGGTGACTTCCTAGTCCTTTGGGACATCAGCCTTGTGGATCCACATCGGCAGCCACGTATTAGTACCCACGGCACAGTACTGACACCCTTCCAACTGGGGTTACAGGTTGGACCCCAATTAGCTCAGATTGGGGCATGTCGGTTACATAATATCTCCCATAGTTTCAGTTAGTATTTAGTATGTCTCAGCCCAGGTTTTCTTGACCAAATCATACAGATTTTCAGTTATTCAGTTATACAGATTTTAGTCTTTCATATTACAGACTATTTCAAAAAAAACACGTTTATGTCTGGTCCTGCATTCTCAGTTTTACATGTTCATCGTCTAACAAATGACACTAAAAACATAGAAAACCCTAAAACGGTGCAAGCAAAACCCTCTATGTTAACACACTTTCTGAGCACTATAGCTGCTACTTCCAGTGGGATTATCCCACCGGAAGATTTCCCTAAGTAGATTATTGATAACATGAGTATTGCACTAACTCAAAAATATGTTGATCTACTAAAAGCTAAATCATACGTACATGATAATATTAGGTTACCACCTAAACTCATAGTTAGTTGCATGGAGAGCCCTCGATTACGTGGAAATCTTCAAAAGTGAAAACCTTGATTATGCAGGAGAATTTATAATATGCCATTGTTGGTAAGTTCTCTTATGGGAAACCAGATATTAATGAACTGAGAAAAATGATTCCGAAGCAATGTAGAATCAAAGGAGATTATACAATAGGCGTATTATATACAAGGTATATTTTGATTCATTTGAATTAACTAGAGAACTATGTACAACTATTATCAATGACTACATACTATATCAAATCCAGAGATAGGTATTGGCAAATGAGGACTCTAAAATAGGATCTAAGGTTTGATTATGATGTTGAAACCATAATAGGGGTGTCATGGATCACATTACCAGATCTACCACCAAATATTTTTGCCAAGGAATTCATATTCTTAATTACATCTGAAGTGGGCACGCCTTTCGTGGTAGATATTGCCATAAAGACTCATACTAGGACAAGCTTTACAAGAGTAAAGATAGAAGTGGATCTGATTGCTAAACTACCATATAGAATTAAAATTAATAAAGATGATGATGTCATAAGAAACATTATGTCCAAATGGATATATATTCAATATGATTGCAAGCCTAAGTACTATAAAGAATGATGCCTATAAGGGCATGATAAGGAATCATGTTGAACAATTCACCCTGAGTTATTTGACCAGATGCAAGGGAAAAAACAAGAAAATAAAAAGAATAAGAAAGATGCTAAGGAACATGAAAAAACAAAAAAGAATGAAGATGATAAGGATAACAACAATCAATGAAGGCAAAGAAAGAGTAGGTATGAAAAAGACCAATATGGTCATATTGTGGGGGAAATAAAGGACAAGGATGCTACAATAGAAACTTCAAATGCATTTGATGTATTGGAACAATGGGACAAACCAAAAGACAATCCCAAATGTGTAGATGAGAAGAAGAGTACTGAAGATTGGGTAAACAGGAGCTTTGGAAATTCAGAAACAATACCTGCAAAAAAATACAAATCAACAAAGATAATTGTGAAGTTCAACACCAAGTAAAACAAGGAAACAAGGAAAAGACACAGGTGTCAGTAAATAATGTGCCACAAAGTATAGCAACAAAAAATGAACAGGTAATCAATGTTCAAAGGAGGAGGTAAAAGACCAGAATGCATCCAGAGAGCTGATGGTGTTGCAGAATAAGTCAAATATAGAACAAATACTAGAGGATACATTAACTCTTGCAATGGAAGCAGGGAATATGATAGATATTGCTAATATCAAGAAGGAGGATATGGATACTGAGGACTTGTTGGATAATGTAGATAAGGTAGCAGTGGAGGAGATCTATCTCCTGTGCAAATCAAGTTACTGAAGACAAAGTGCAGAAAACATAACAAAAAATCCAAACAGATAAGTGCCAGTTTAATGAAGACAAGGAGCCACACCTCAAAATTAACCTAAAAATGAATGCTATAATCTAGAATATAAGGGTTGTTAATACTCAAAAGGCTTTTACAAGGTTGATAACAATGCATAAAAGGTATTAGTTTGGTTTTATTGGGCTTCTGGAACCTTTTCGGGATGGGCAGAATATTAACACTTATAGGAATAAGTTAGGAACGCAACATGCTACAGTCAATATAATAGGCAAGATATGGGCTTTCATGGAATCAGATGTGGAGTATTCAACTATCAGTGATGATGACCAGTAGCTTACACTCAGGTTGGAAAATTAGAATGTAGGAGTTATATTTGTGGTTACATTAATTTATGTTAAATGTAATCGATTGGAGAGAGTACTTTTATGGGAATCTCTTGAGGCGATGAGGGGTATAATAAATGAACCATGGATTGTAGGTGGAGATTTTAATGCCATAAGTCATGAAGAAGAGAAGTTGGGAGAAATACATGTGACTTTTGAAGAAACATAAGATTTTAATCATTGTATTCGCAATTGTAACTTAGAAGAGCTTGCCTTTAAGGGGAGCAAGTTTACACGGTGGAATGGAAGAGTGGATGGAAACTGTATTTTCAAAAGACTTGATAGAGTCCTTTGTAATGAGAAACTATAGGATTTATTCCCTATGATGAAGATGGAAAATTTACCAAGAAGTGGTTCAGATCATGCACGAATGTTGTTTTACTGCACTACTAATTAGGAAAATTTGATCAAGCCATTTAGGTTTCTTAATTTTTGTATCAAGGAAGAATTTTGTTTGGAGATTATAAAATAGAATTGGAAGGTAGAAGTTGAAGACAATCCATTCATTATCTTTCATCAAAAATTGAAAAGAACTAAGGCTACATTGACTCAATGGAGTAAGCAAAGTTTTGGGAATATTTTCCAAGAATTTTCTACACTTGAAAAGGTGATCAAGATAAGGGACAGACAATTTGAGGAGGATCCTTCTGGAAGAATAGGGCATTATTATACAAGGCACAGGCTGACTTAACAATGCAATTAAAAATAGAGGAAGACTTCTGGAAATAAAAAGATGGTTTTGAGTGATTCAAGGATAGATAAAGGAACAGAAGATTCTTTCATGATATTATGAAGATAAGAAGGACTAGACTAAAGATTAAAAGAATTTAGAATTATGAAGGTATTTGGTTGGAGAATCAAGATGATATTACTAAAGTTGTAGAGTTATTCTATCAGAATCAATTCCAAAAGCAAAGGGATGCTGAGGATTTCTCAATGTTTGGTGCACTACCAACTTTTATATTAGAAGAGCAAAATGCAGAATTGAAGAGAATTTCAACATTGGATGAAGTAAAGGTAGCAGTCATGGGATTGAATAAGAACAGTGCTTGAGGTCTAGATAGTATGACTGGTTCTTTCTTTTAGGATGCTTGGGATATCATAGCTAAAGACCTCCATCAGATGGTAATTGTTTTCTTCTGTGGCTATGATCTCCTAAGGTTTATCACTCACACTAATTTGGTACTTTTACCAAAGAAATTAGTGGTTAACAATTTTTCAGACCTAAGAACAATATCACTTAGTAACTTTGTGAATAAAATATTTTAAAGCCTTATTCATAAAAGAATTAAGTGTATGTTGCTTGATATAGTATCTGAGGAGCAAGCTGGATTTGTGCATAGTAGAAGTATAGCTGAGAATATATTAGTAGTGCAAGAAATAGTGTCTGAAATTAGAAAAAGGGGGAACTCACAAAATATGGTCATGAAATTAGACATGATGAAAACCTATGATAGAGTGGAATAGCTCTTTCTAACAAAAGCACTAAGGAAGATTGGATTTTGTAAAGAAATCATAGACATGGTTTTCAAATTATTGTCAAATAACGAGTACTCCTTATTGCTAAATGGGCAACCTAAAGGTTTTTTCATGTCTTCTAAGGGTCTTAAAAAAGGGGACCCTCTTTCTCCTAATTTATTCATCATTGCAGCAGAGGTTCTTTCTAGAGGATTAAAGGAATTGATGAGTAGGAAAGACTTCAAGTTATTTGGCATGCCTAGAGAAAGTCCTAAACTCATTCATCTTGCATTTCCAGATGATATGATCATTTTGTGTAAATTTGAATTAGGCACTTTATAATTACTTTCAACTACATTGGAAAGATATGAGATGGTGTCTGGACAGACAATTAACAAGGAAAAGAGTGCTTTGTATTTTTATGATAAGGTGTCTAATGGAACAGCAGTTATGGCAGGAGTGGCTACTAGAATTTTAAGAAAGGATTTCCCATTCATTTATCTAGGATGTCCAATATTCTACAAAATAAATAAGAATATGTACTATAAACAAATCATGAATAGGATCAGTAACAAGCTACAAGAATGGAAGGGTAATCTTTTATCCTTTGGAGAGAGAGAGCTATTCTAATTAAGCATATGCTTTAAGGTGTTCCTATTCATTATTTGTCAGTCATGAATCCTCCCAACAATGTGTTAATTACTCTTCAGAAATGCTTTGCTAAGTTTTTCTGGAGTATCAATATAGAAGGGAAAGGTAGGCATTGGGTGGCTTGGTCTAAGTTATGTGTGACAGAAGAGGAAAGAGGTTTGGGTTTTAAAAGGTTAAAAGATATATTAATAACTCTTTTTTGCAAGCTATGGTGGATCTTTAGAACCAAGAGCTCTATATGGGTTCAATTTATGCTGAACAAGTACTGCAAGAAGTTACATCCTAAAGAAGTTATGTGGAAATTAGGAGGAGGATCTCAAGTTTGGAAAAAGATGCTTTAAGTAAGGGACCTCATTGATCATCTGATAATATGGAAGATAAGGGGAAGAGATGCTCATATTTGGTATGATAATTGTATTAGAATTAAAGATTTGTATTCTATTATGGAGGATAGTAGGGAATGGGATAATAGGCAGTAAGGAGTCAAAGATTTGATAAAAGAGGGATAGTAGAATATAGAAATTTGAATGAATTATTTACCGAAGAAATTATGGATCACATAAGGTAGAAAATGAGTATTCCACAACAAACATTATAGAAGGACAATGAAGTATGGTCAGTTTATGGAGAGGATCCTAATGAATTTTACAAGCAGTTGTGGATTAAGGGTTTACCATTCAAGGTAGTATTATTTATGTGGAGAATATAGAAAGGGAAGATTTTAGTGGATACTACCATCAGGAGGTGGGGAGTAAAAGGTCCCTCCAAGTGTTGGTGCTTCCAAAATCCAACACAAGAGATAGTGTCTCATGTGTTACTGAGATCAGATTATGCTAACAGGACCTAGTCCTACGTCTCTTCTTTTATAGTTATAAATATTTAAAGACTGATTCAGAGGAATACAATATATTCATGGTGCAATGCAGATGTGAAGTAAAAGGAGAGAGTATATTTTAGATAAATGCCAGGGATTATAATATGGGAGCTTTGGAGAAGAAGAAATGCATGAAAGCAAGAAGGGAAGGGAGTGCTAGTACATAAGATGATTATGAATGTCACCAGAAATTTTAGGATGATTATAAAGGTTAGAAAAACTATAGTTTAGTTCTCAGTGGAATGGTCGGTCATTATTCAGCAACTTAGCCAATTAAATCCTAAAATTAAGGTAATACCGGTGCTATGGGAGTATCTACAAAATGGTTGGGTCAATTACAATACTGATAGAGTTTCAATTTATTGGGCATTCTATTTAACAGACAAGAATGGGGATCTATTATATGCTGCAGGTTCAGCAATTAAGGATAAAAATAGCATAGAAGCAGAGTCCTTATCGATATTGTATGCAGCTAGACATTGTAACTCATCTGGAATGATAAAGTAATCATTCAGACTAATTATCTACTAATGCAGAAGATGACAATCAAGGAATCGGAGATATCATGGAAAGTAGAAGACATAATAGGGCAAATATGGAGCCTACTTTCACACAAGCAAATGTAGATAGTTCATACATAAAAAAAAGGCAATCAATTAGCATATTTTTTAGCTAACATGGCATTGGAACTAAACACGTTCACATATACAACATTCCATTAGCTTCCAAGTACAGGCAGAAGGATCATTTATAGTGATAAGTACCAATCTTCGTACTTAAGGCTATCAATATCAAATAAGTAAACAGACTAGACAGGCTATGCTAAGCTATCCACATATATCATTTGTACATCAACAGTTCTGGGAAACAAAAAAGGGGATTTTCTACTTAATGTAATACACCATCCAACAAAAAGGACTCTCAGTAGATTAGGGGGCCATTGGTCAGATCTTCATTGAAACAACTTGGGATTTTGACACCATCTAGTTATACGCGGGTCCAAGCTTCTCATGTAAATCTCTCTCCCTTCTATAATTGGTCATGATGTGTTATCTTATGTTTAAGTCCCATAAATAGAGGTGAAAAGAATAAAGAATGTAGCTTACCGGGATTGCATGTAAAACCTTAGAAGACTAGACCCTACTTCTTAGCACCAAAAAGTATTTCACAAACCCTTACTCTGGAGAACTGTAAATGGACAAAAATTAGTTTTAAGCAAGATTAAATGGAAAGAGATTGGTTCATAAAAGGGGATTTTTCTTACTCTTGTAGATGGAGATAGATCCACCTCAGCTAGACCATGGCGCGGTGTTGATGACCCATATATGAAGAAAAACAAATTAAAGATTGAAGAAGGAAGCCATTGGAGGAGATTCGGAAAATGGAAGTGTAGTGAGCTGATCTTATATCTAATAGGGAATGCTACATCATATATATGTTGTGTACAATGGACCGAGTCAAATTTTGGGTTGGTCTGGCGTTTCTTTATTTTTTAGTTTGTAATTTGGATGGGTTGGTCCATTCACACATTTTGTTTTTGATTAATTAATAAAAATCCAAATTAAACAAAAAAATTGTTTTACATGCTTATGTTTTCATGCTCAATAATTATACATGACCCTCTTTTTAATTTTACAGCATGTCCAACTTTACATGAGATTTACATACAGTATTCGTGTTTACGTTATCCCAGTTGTAGTTCTACTTATTACAATAAATTAAAGATTTGAGAAACTAAGTGTAGTGATTCACCATCTTATTAGATTATGTTTGTTACTCATGTTTTAAGATACTTCAGCTTTTAGTTTATTTCATTCTCTTGATGACTCTACATGCACTTAGCAGGCATATTTAAAGATTATATATGAAATCAATTTTGCTTATTGCATTCACCCCCACTTACTCAGTAAATTCAAAAGTATTGATCCAGATATACGTCTATGTGCTACATTGTCTCATAATATAGGTACCATTTATAGCCCACCTATCATAATCAGACAGTTTGAAGCTTCCAACTAGCAGGTGATGAGTTCTCTTATTTTAGGGACTCCATTCAGAAGTAGTTTATGTACTTTTCTTTGATTATTTATATATATTGAATTGTGGTATTTGGAGGCATGTCCCGACTATTTACAGTCAGTATTGTAGAGGCTACATAGATAGTTAGTTAGAGTCATGAAATTGTAAATCAAGTTCTTTCTTCAGATGTATCATGTTGTAAACTTATTCAGTATTACATTCAATTAGATTTTCTCATGATTATGCTTCTACTCAGTAAATTATGTTTTGTATATACATATTAAATCAGTTGCTCAACTGTATGCCAATTCATAGGCTAGCTTGGGATCACTTGTGGTTCCAAGCACCGTGTTACAACTAGGGGGTAGTCTTGAATCGTGACAAACTTGATATTAGAGCATAGAGTTCAAGTGTCATAGGGTGTCTATGAATTCGTGTCTAGTAGAGTCTTACCGAATGGTATGGAGATGTCTGTACTTTTCTTCGAGAGGCTATATAATGCCCTAATTTACTGGATCAGAATGCTACATGGTGCTCATAACCCCGAAGGACTACAAGCTAACCCATGACTGATATCTGTACCTGTACACTACATAATATAACATGAAAATATGGAAACATGTACTAAATGGACATAAGATTCAAACTAAATAAACGTCTGATAACAAAAGGTCTGAAAATGGTATAACATACCAAAATAAGTCTAAAATAACTTTCTATCATGCTATAGTCTGGAAAGCCTCTAAACTGTCTAAATAAGGAGTTGATGGGACATGTCCTCAACTAACTCCAACTACTAAAATAAACTAAAAAACTGAAATAGTAATGAAATTATTATGTCCTCGAAGGATGAGAACTCACGTCTAACTCTGACTACTGATACTGGAATCTATTGCTGATCTAGAGCACGTACCTCTAAACCTATGGTGTAATATAAGAGAAAGCACCATAGCACAAATGCTTCAGTACGTCTGAATGAACTGAGTATATGAGTGAGGTAGGCTAAATGCAAAGGTTTATATGTATGAACAATACTGACTAATATGAACATAAGAATACATACATGCATAAGTAACTATAACTAAACTCATGGAGATACTGACTACTAGGTATGAATACTCACAATATGAGTTTACTAAGACTGAGATACTAATTAGATGAATGACTATTTCTTATAGTTAGAATTATGAAGAACTGGTCTGATTGACTGTGTCTAACAGTCCTGGAACTGAATATTGAGTATGTAAATACTAATTAGTGAGGAACTGATACTGGATTACTAAATACTGAGGGACTAGTACTATATTACTAATATATGAATAATTGTGTATGATAGTCCTGATTATGAAGGACTGGTCAGGGAGACTATATCTGACAGTGTAATTCAAACATATGAATCTAATTGACTGTATCTGGCAGGCATGAATATGAGAAAATAGATATACTTGACTATATCTAACAGTTATGAATGAGAATACTGGTAATATGAGTTCTTAATAACTGGAAATTTTGATAACATGAGTTACTATATCTGACAACCCTAAATATGGTGGAACTAGCTGAGTTCTATATTACTTAGTGACTATAGCTGACAGCCCTGAATCTGAAGAACTATCTGAGTTCTTTTACTGTAACTGAGAATAAGACTAAAACTGAGACTGTGGGAGGTAATCATATAACCGATATGCCCCAAAAATCAAACTGGTTGGGGTCCAATCTTTGCCCTAATTGGAAGGGCATCAATACCGTACCACGGGTAGAGATAACATGTGAGTAACCCTATTCGTGTTTGGGAGCTCATTCCATCTGCCCTACTATTAGGTAAACTCAAAGAGATGCTTTAGGCCTATGGGTAGGTACATCTAAACCTACGTTGGCTACGTAGTTCTAGAACACAAGGATTGATTTTAGGAATCTCACCCTATGATTATGGAAGGTGAGGCCCCATCCGTGGGTACACTCAGTGTTGAATCCTACTCCCAACTGAAAGACACTGAACAGATTAACTGAACTGAACTGATAACCTGAGCGGATGTTAGTGGGATTGTTTAGTGGAACTAAACTGAGTTCAACGAATTCCAATAACTGATGGAGTACTACTGATAGCTAGTAGCTAACTGAGTTCATGAGATTATTGATCTTACTGAGTACAGACTTAATGAGATTTTTGAGAGTACTGAATTACAGAGATTACTGAAGTTACTGAGAGCACTATAATTTCTAAAGTTTTTGATATCACTGAGTACTGATATTACTGATATTAGCTAAGCTTAACTAAATTTAACTGAGATTGACTGACTTACTAAACTTTCCTGAGTCACATGACTGACGTCACATGACTGACTAAGTTCTATGGAACATGGCTTGACTGAGAGTATCGTGAAAACATGACATGGCTCTAGGCACACAGCTATATTTTTTCAGGTACGAATACCCCCAGGACTCGATGGAAGGGAACTGACGCACATGACTGACTTGAGTACGTGACCAACATCAACAATCCATAATATCATAACTTGGGAATTCCATGTATTGCATGGATATCATACATTTTTTACATAAGGAGGATTTTCAAGTAAGCATGGAATAATCTCATAAGACTAGCTCATGAACATCCCAACAACATTTACAAGACACAATATCAACATGAAAATCATTGAACTATGGGGGCATATCATGAATCCTTCACTTAGTCACCATTTAGCCATGTTGCATGATTTCTAGTTTCCTAGGCATTTTATCAAACACTTTGCATGCATTCTTTATGGCATAGGTGTACTTATCAATTTGACAGTCTTAATCCATCCAAAATTCATGTGTTTCAACTAACATACTCACATGATTCATCAAAAACACATCAAGATACAACCTTGAATCCAAACAACGATCATCAACATGAATATTGTCATAACACAGCGAGGAAATCACCATTTATAAATTAAACATGATTCTTGATATGTATGGATGAAAGGGACCCATGGATGAACACTATGCATACCTTAAAGATTGATCTTGAAAGAGATCTAATGTTTCTTTAAGGTTCTTGAAGAAATCCTTAGGCTCGCTCTTGATTTTTTTCTTGACTAGGGTTTAACCCCTTTAGGAGAGAATGTTCTTGTTCTTGAGGAGATAATCTTAAGAGAAAACCCTAATCTTGTGGTTGAGAGGATATAAGAGAGATTTTTGAGATTTTTAACTAAAGAGAATGGACGATAATACGCTCCTTAAGGGTTATAAGTCGTGGGAAGTGAAGGGAAAAGACCAAAATACCCTTACTAAAATGTCCCTCAAGTTCTAGAAAGAAAAGCTGACGACATTCGTGACAAGGCATCAAAAATATGACAGGCCATCAAAAATGTCATCACACAGAAGTTGTTTCTGCCTAAGGCTGACGACCATTTTTACAAGGCATCACAAATGTAACAGGCCGTCAAATTTTTCGTCACACAGTTTCCAGTCTGACATACTGGAGGAAAATGGGTATAACTCCTTGCTCTGATATCAGATTTAAGAAAAATTGGTATCGTTGGAAAAAAATTCAATTATCTATATGTTGGTAGGTCATGAGCTCAATAATTCGTAGTATAACAAGATATATTCTCATTTGAAGTTAACTATAGCAATATTTTTCTCAAGAATTCAATCAATAAGAAATGTTTTAATTCGTCTGATAGATGGGAGTTATTTGGAGACTTAATATGCATCTAAATTTCTCATAAAACTATAAAATAACCATGATGTAGTATGCATGATCTTGAAACATGGCGCTAATGTTGGTTTGGATTTTTTGGGGTATTACAATATCTCCCCTTTGGGAACATTCATCCTCGAATGATAATGACTGAGATGGAAGAAAAGATCAACTAAAGTACGTACAAGACATACACTAATGAAACATGGTTTCAGGACTGACATGAATGATAAGTTGAATACGTCACACTGAACATGCATAGCTGATGCATGAGTAACAGATTTATGAATGTAGGACTGAGTGTTCTGATGAACTAAGTTTCTCAACTGAGAATGCATATCTGATGCATCATTATATGACTGACATGATACATGAATACATGATTAAAAGTACTAGTAAGCTGACCATGCATAGCTGATGCATGAATACATAATTGAACTGACTCATGAACATGTGACAGAATATGCAATGGTAAAGGCACTAAGATTGAACTCAAACATGAGAACAAGACTAAGTCTGCTACATGACATATGGACTGAAATCATGAACTGAACTAAAGCTCTGAATACTTGAGTTATAGCTGAGGTCTAACTTAAGGGTCAACTTATGAGTAACCTCTATTGTAGACGGAATTCGTTATGTAAAGAGAAACTGAAAGATCTAAGGCATGAGAGAGTTAAAAGAAAGTGGGTTATCTCCATCTTGGGACTCTATGTCCCTCTAAAAATTCTTATCTTACGGAGATACTGGGTGATACACAGGGAATCTACGAACTAGATTATAACTAAACTTCGGGAGTTAGAAACTAATGAATGATGCATGAGATGAACTGAACTTGCAACTACTAGGAGGTCCTACCTTTGAGTGGTTGCATTCTATGAGATTTTGGATAGCATGAATAGATGTAAGGATGAGAAAACAAACCATACAAATCTGACTGCTCACTTTCTAAACTGACTTACTGACTTTACTAACTAACTCATACTGAAACATAATCTTGAATGAGAGAAAGGAATTTAACAATGCATACCATTAACATGAAAAAATGTGTAACATACCCAAATCTAGGTTACGGAAACATTATGGATCATGACGGGTTTGGATCCTTTACTAGCACTGATCATTCTTGGTACCTTGCTGGCATAACTCTTTACCCCTATGTGATATAACTATACAGTATTGCATCCTATGGCCTGTTTTTCCACACCCAAATCATACATCACTGGCCCTACACTCATGCTTATGATGCTTACCATAAGTCTGACAAACAAGATAGGTAAGAACTTTGCTCTCACTACCCCCTGACCTCAGCTGATAAGGACTGGAACTACCTATTCTAGCCCTCTTATTTTCTCTCTCTCTTTTTTTAAGCTTATGCTACTCAACCTTTTAGGCATAGACCATCAACCTACATAAGTCCATATCACTAATCAATATTGCAATCCAACACTCCTTAACCACTCTACCTGATACCCCAGAAACAAACTTATTTATTCTGGACCTATTGGCTGCCACTACGTGGGGAGTGTACCTGGCAAACTGGGTAAACTTAAGGGATTATTCTTTCATGCTCATCGTACCCTGCCTGAGATTGATAAATTCTAATGCTTTCACCTTCTTCTTCTCTATGGGAAAGAACCTATCTAACAAAGTTGTATAAAAATCTTCCCACTCTATGGGCTCTGTATCTGTACCCGTTTCTACCTTCCACTGTTTAAACCACGTATGGGCTAGATCTTATAGCTGATAGGCATCTAACTCTACACTCTCACTGGAAGTCACTCCCATGATGTTTGTGACTTTCTGAACGTGATTGAGGAACTCTTGTAGATCCTCTTCACACTTGGAACCGGTGAATAGAAGAGGATTAATTTGGGTGAAACCTCAAATCCTAGATGCAGCAACATTGTTCTATGGGTCGGCCAGAATAGTGGTTGGCCATTCGTTCTGAGCTATGACTAAACTGGCTAGATTAGTGAATGCAGTCCTAAATTCGGTTAGATATACGTGTTCATCCAGGGAATCTGCTTGGACGGGCTGAGGTGTTGACTGACTGTTGGTTCTTCTTTCACTAGTCCTTTCTGTAGACATGTTCTATAAATGAAAGGCAAAAGTGAATTAGATTGAGAGTTCAATTCGAGCTTTTTCTCACTAGCACGACATGAATACTGAAAGAAGGGTAACTGTTCCTAGAACATCTCATAGCCTCCTGCACATAAGTGTGGTGCACAACACACGCATGTACAAGACTCTACTAGATGTGGCTTTCAAACTTCTTACGACTCTATTGAACCTTAGGCTCTGATACCAAGTTTGTAACACCCTAATTTGCTAGATCAGAACATTACACGATCCTCATGACATCAAAGGACCACAAGCTAACCCATGACTGGTATCTGTACCTGTACACTATATAATATAATATAAAAATGTGGAAACATGTACTGAATGGCCATAAGTTTCAAACTGAATAAACGTCTGATAAGAAAATATCAGAAAATGGTATAACAATACCAAACAAGTTTGAATTAACTATCTATCATGCTATAGTCTGGAAAGCCTCTAAACTGTCTGAATAAGGAGTTGATGGGAAATGTCCCCAACTAAGTCCAACTACTGAAATAAATTGAAAACTGTAATAGTAATGAAATCATCATGTCCTCGAAGGATGAGAACTCACATCTAACTCTGACTGTTGATACTAGAATCAATTGCTAATCTAAAGTTCGTGCCTCTAAACCTATGGTGTAACATAAGAGAAAGAACCATAGCACAGATGTGTCAGTACATCTAAATGTACTGAGTATATAAGTGAGGTAGGCTAAATGCAAAGAATTATATGCATGAACAATACTGACTGATATAAACATGAGAATAGATACATGAATACGTAACTGTAACTAAACTCGTGGAGATACTGACTACTGAGTTTGAATACTGACAATATGAGTTTACTGAGACTGAGATACTGACTAGATAAATGACTATTTCTGACAGTTCAAATTATAAAGAACTGGTCTGATTAACTGTGTCTAACAGTCCTGAAACTGAATCTTGAGTATATAAATACTAATGAGTGAGGAACTGATATTGTATTACTAAATACTGAGGGACTAGTACTATGTTATTGATATATGAATAATTGTGTATGATAGTCTTGATTATTAAGGACTGGCCTGGGTGACTGTATCTGACAGTCTAATTCTAACGTATTAATCTAATTGATTGTATCTGGCAGCCATAAATATGAGAAAATGAATATACTTGACCGTATCTGACAGTCATGAATGAGAATACTGGTAATATGAGTTCTTGATAACTGGAAATTTTGATAACATGAGTTACAGTATCTGACAGTCCTGAATATGGTGTAACTAACTGAGTTCCGTATTACTGGGTGGCTGTAGTTGACAGTCCTAAATCTGAAGAACTATCTGAGTTCTTTTACTGAAATTGAGAATGAGACTGAAACTGAGACTGTGGGAGGTAATCATCTAACCGAAATGCCCCAAAAACTGAACTGGTTGGGGTCTAATCTTTGCCCTGATTGGAAGGGCGTCAATACCGTTCCACGAGTAGAGACAACATGTGAGTAACCCTATTCGTATTTGGGAGATCATTCTATCTGCCCTACTATCAGGTAAACTCAAAGATATGCTTTAACCCTATGGGTAGGAACATCTCAACCTATGCTAGCTACGTAGTTCTGGAATGTAAGGATTTCTTCTAGGAATCTCACCCTATGACTGTGGCAGGTGAGTCCCCATCCTTGGGATCACTCGGTGCTGAATCCTTCTCCCAACTGAAAGACACTTAACTGATTAACTGAGTTGGACTGATTACCAATGCGGATGTTGGTGGGATTGTTCAGCGGAACTTAGTTCATGAGATTATTGATCTTACTGAGTACTGAGTTCATGAGATTTTTGAGAGTACTGCATTATAGAGATTACTGAAGTTACTAAGAGAACTAGAATTTCTAAATTTTTTGATATCACTAAGTAATGAGATTAGCTGAGATTAACTAAATTTAACTGAGATTGACTGAGTTATTGAACTTTCTTGAGTCACAAGACTTACTGAGTTCTATGGAACATGGCTTGACTGAGAGTATCGTGAAAACATGATATGGCTCTAGGCACACAGTTAGATTTTTTCAGGTACAAATACCCCGAGGACTAGATGGAAGGAAACTGACGCACATGACTGACTTAAGTATGTGACCAACATCAACAATCCATAATTTCATAACTTGGGGAATTCTATGTATTTCATGGATATCATACATTTTTTACATAAGGAGGATTTGCAAGTAAGCATGGCATAGTCTCATAAAACTAGTTCATGAACATCCCAACAACATTTACAAGACACAATATCAATATGAAAATCATTGGAAGATAGGGGCATATCATGAATCCTTCACTTAGTCACCATTTAGCCATATTGCATGATTGCTAGTTTCCTAGGGATTTTATCAAACACTTTGCATGCATTCTTTAAGGCATAGGTATACTTATCAATTTGACAATCTTAATCCATCCAAAATTCATAGGTTAAAACTAACCTACTCATATGCTTCATGAAAAACACATCAAGATACAACCTTGAATCCAAACAACAATCATCAACATGAATATTGTCATAACACAACAAGGAAATCACCATTTATAAATTAAAACATGATTCTTGAGATCCATTGATGAAAGGGACACATGGATGAACACTACTCATACCTTAAATATTGATACTGAAAGAGATCTAATGTTTCTTGAAGGTTCTTGAAGAAATCCTTAGGCTTTCTCTTAATTTTTTTTCTTGACTAGGGTTTAACCCCTTTGGTAGAGAATGTTCTTGTTATTGAGAAGATGATCTTGAGAGAAAACCCTAATTTTGTGGTTGGGTGTATAAGAGAAATTTTTGAGATGTTTAACTAAAGAGAATAAAAGATAATACACTCCTTGAGGGTTATAAGTCGTGGGAAGTGAAGGAAAAAGACCAAAATACCCTTACTAAAACGTCCCTCAAGTTCTGGAAAGAAAAACTGATGACATTCATTGCAAGGCATCAAAAATGTGACAGGCCATCAAAAATATCATCACAAAGAAGCTGATTTCTGCGTAAGGCTGACGACCATTTTGACAAGGCGTCACAAATGTGATAGGTCTTCAAATTTTTTGTCAGACAGTTTCCAGTTCGACATACTGGAGTAAAATGGGCATAACTCCTTGCTCCAATATCGGATTTAGGCAAAATTGGTATCATTGGAAAGTTAATTCAATTATCTATATGTTGGTAGATCATGAGCCCAATAGTTTATAGTATAAAGAGAGATATTCTCATTTGAAGTTGACTATGGCAATATCCTTCTCAAGAAATTAATCGGAAAGGAATGTTTTGATTCGTCTGATAGCTGGGAGTTATTTGAAGACTTAATATGAATCTAACTTGATCATAAAACTATAAAAGAACCATGATGTACTATGAATAAGCTTAAAACATAGCGCTAATTGTGGTTTGGATTTTTCGGGGTATTACAGGCTACAGGCATTTAAGAAGAGTTTCCCTTCTTTCATATCCCAGATCGTGTTGTAGATATGTTCTTTAAGAAACTTATACAGACTCTCATCTTTACCTATTCATACAACCGAGTCCGACCCTCCTGTACCAATCGTCCAACCATACCAAGCCAAACCAAAATCATACATCCGATCGTAACCAAATAATTTTCATTAATAATTAAGTAATCCCAAAATGAAATACGATAGAATAGCGAGAAATTTAGTCCAATGAGGTTTTCCCTAATACCAATGCCAATACTAATGCTTACACCAATACTGTTTCTTGTCATAGCAACCCATAGTAGTTCCATAAAAATCTCTAACCAAAAGAATAGAAATATCTGATTGGGACATGCCCTCAACCATAGCCAAAACCAATATCCATTAATAATCTAGAGTATGAAATGACATCCATGAAATAGAGCCTTCATAATAAATTTAAGCTCACCACTTCAATCAAAAGCTGATCCCCGAATATCGAGTGCTAAGTAGGAGGAGTAGAACGGCCGATTTTTGCATTGTGTGGGGATACAGTCACCCGAAGATGGGTTAGCGGGTGAACGCTAGCATGAACTCAAGATAAGGATAAAATAATGTCAATTATAAAACTAAGTAAAACCATCCATATGCATAGAAACCATAAATATATAAATAACCTTTTTGGGAAAGCGAACCAGGTTTAGCATGCCATTTAAAAACTTTACCTGGGTTGTGTAGCTTTCTCTTTCTTACCAGCCATAAGCTATATGGATTCAACTCCCTCTGCTGAAAGGGCCCCAGTGCATGAAGCCACACAACCAGAGAAAATAACCTGGGATAACTAGTACATCCCCCAAAATATAAAGTGTGACATCATGCACACGATCACTAGGACCAACCTCACATCGACAAACATGAGATTTTAGTCTCGAACCCCCCAGGACCTCCACCTTCCCCAACTTTGCTATACACCCCTTCCTTTAAGCCTAATTAAAACCATTTTCGAACCAAACCATTATTTCATTATTATTAACCAAGACTATTAGTAGTAGTATCGACATACCAACTATAACTTGCAAGTATTGTCCTTAGCCAATCCTTAGGGGCTCCCATGTACACCATGTGATTTCTAATTAAACCAAAACCATGGCCATCAAAGCCTTTTCAATCAATTACAAACCATTTAAACTATTCATATCATTTAGGGTCCCATTACAAAGTTTATACCATGCATAAGTTCCATTGAAAAACCAATATTATAGTGAAAGTATTGTTATAAGCATTTTATCAAACACATAGGGGGCATAGTATTTCCAAAACCAAAGTCCATTATGAAAGAACCTTTCCCATGCAACCAATTATCCAAAACCACCATTAAAGCATATAAAAGCATAATTAAAACATGGGAAAACTATGGCTAAGCATTTAAAACCAAAACCACCAAATCATATTTGAAAACATAAAATCATACAATATTCAAATCATAAAAACACTATATAAAACCATGCCTTTAGTTGGAACTAACAATAAGGGAAGAGAACATGCCTTAAACCAAGATGATAAAGAAATGAAATCACTAAGACAATCCATAATTTACTCCTTAAGATGAAACCCTAGCTTTCTTTTCCCAAGAACTCTAGAGAGGATTTAAGAGTATTTCCCAAGTGTTTAAGAGTAGAATAAAAGGGCAAATAGCCTCTCAAGTGCAATATAACTCGTGGGACCTAATTAGGATAAGTGGGAAAATATCCAAATTGCCCTCACTTAAACTTTATTTAATTCTCGTCATAGAGTACGAGTGACCCTTATGAGTCATGCCCATCCTATACAAGTAGTACCCACCTCTCATACCCTAGGATTTCTACCCTTGGAACCAACACTATCCAAGGTAGTACACACCCAAACCCAAGTCTTATATGAATGTACGACTAGTACCCATAAATTGTACCCCTGATAGAATAGAATCCCAAGAGGTTTGAACACTGACCACCATACTGGTCCTTGGTATGACTATACCCTGGCTTACGGCTCATGGTGAGCCACTCGTACTCAGATCCAACTTAAGTTACCAAGTCTAAGGTTAAGTGAAGTAAACAAATAACCTATACCCAACTATATGACTCATACCACCCAAATCTTACCCATTCTAGTAACTACATCCATCCTACCAACCAACACTGATAAGCATACGACAAGACCATACCACCCATACCCAAGTGTATGACTCGTTCTCCAAAGTTGTATCTTGCCCAAAAACTAAAAATCAAGGAAATTTTCAAAGGTGCAGAAACTAGAGTGTTTCAGTTTCCCCTACTAGGAAAATTCGTCCCTGGATAACGAACAAGGTAGGGGTAACCACATACATAAGTCATTTGCATTATCAAATACATTCCCAATCTTAAACAAAGTTTGAAAACAAAGACGCAGATGTATTAATCTTTCCTTTAAAAAACTCAAAAAATAAAGATGTGTTGAAGAACACATACCTTCTATACGAATCCCAAGAGCAAAAACCTGATGTGGATACTTAGACATTATGTCCTCCGCTTTCAATGTAGCTTTTTCCACCTTATGGTTCTGCCACAGAACCTTAACGAAGACACATCCTTGGTTTGCAACTGATGAACCTGCCTATCAAAGATCTCAACCGGGACCTCTTCATAAGACAGAGAGTTTGAGATACCCAACCTTTCCAAAGGAACAACCGAAGAAGGATCACCAAGACACTTCCTCAACATGGATACATGAAATACCGGATGAACCAAACTCAAACTAAAAGGAAACTCCAGTTCATAAGCAACATTTCCAACCCTTCACAAAATAACATAAGGGCCAATATACCGAGGACTGAGCTACCATTTTTTACCAAATTGCATTACTATCTTCGTGGGAGATACCTTAAGGAACATCTTACCCCCAATCTCAAACTCCAAGTCTCTATGCCAATATCTGTATAGGATTTTTATAGACTTTGGGCGGCCTTAAGCCTATCCCGAATCACATTCACATTTTCCATAGCCTGATAGACCAAATTTGGACCGAACATATTTGCCTTACCAACCTCGAACCAACCAATAGAAGATGTACACCTCCTACCATACAATTCCTCAAAGGGGGCCATACCAATACTAGAATGATGGCTATTGTTTTAAGAAAACTCTACCAAAGGTAGATGCTCAACCTAACTACCACAATGATCAAGCACACATGCCTGAATCATATTCTCCAATGACTGAATAGTTCTGTCCACTTTCCCATCTGTCTGAGGATGAAAAGCAGTACTTAGACTCAC
Organism: Capsicum baccatum var. pendulum; assembly: GCA_030864225.1. Taxonomy (NCBI): domain Eukaryota; kingdom Viridiplantae; phylum Streptophyta; class Magnoliopsida; order Solanales; family Solanaceae; genus Capsicum; species Capsicum baccatum. The sequence goes on along the minus strand of CM061554.1, from coordinate 177,696,078 downwards.
TTAAGTACCCAATCCCTTCTAAAAATACCTCCAGAACTGAGATGAAAACTATAAACCACGATTGGAGATAATCAAAATAGGTACCCCATACAGCTTCACAATCTCCTAAAGATATAACTTCACATAATCCTCCACCAAAAAGGTAGTTCTCATTGGTAAGAAGTGAGAAGACTTTGTCATCCTATCCACGATAACCCAAATTAAATCAAATTAATTCTGAGACCTGGGAAGATCGGTAACAAAACCCATATTAATTACATCCCATTTCCATTTGGTTAGAACAATTTCTTAATACAACCCACCAGGTCTCATATGCTGAACTTTAACTTGTTAACACACCAATCACTTGGCTATAAAATCAGCCACGTCTCTTTTCATACCATTCCACCAATACATCTCCTGGAGATCATAATACATTTTAGTAGAACCGTAATGAACAACATAGCGCGATTCATTTGCCTCAACCAAAATATTTTGTTGCAACCCATCGACATCAGAAATGCAAAACCTCCTTGGTACCGTAAAGTACCATTATCACTAACCTCGAACACCATTACTTTCTGCATACCCATATTACTCTTGATTTTCACCAAGATGGGATCTAGCACTTACTTCTCCCTAATATCTGCATTGAGAGACGACCAAACCACTTCCTCTACTATTACACCACCATCCTTGGAGTCCAAGAGATGAACTCTAAGATTAACCAAGCAGTGAATATCCTTCACCAATTCTGTTTTACTTCCGCTACATGAGCCAGACTCCCCATGAATAACCTACTAAGAGCATCAGCAACCACATTTGCCTTACCTGGGTGATAGTAAAGACTCGTGTCATAGTCCTTGAGAAGCTCTAACCATCTCTTTTGCCTGAGATTAAACTCCTTCTGAGTGAACATATATTGTAGACTCCTGTGATCAAAAAAGATATCGGTGTACACTCCATACAAATAATGTCGACATATTTTCAAAGCAAAAACCACCACTAATAGCTCCAAATCATGAGTAGGATAATTTCACTTATGTACCTTCAACTACCTAGAAGCATAGGCAATCACCTTCCCATGCTACATCAAGACACAATCGAGCCCTACTCAAGATGCATCCCAATAAACCATAAACCCCTCACTGCCCCCAGGAAATATAAAAACCAAAGCCAAAGTTAGCTTATCTTTTAACTTTTCACAACTCCCCTCACAAGCATCCGACCAAGAAAACTTCACCATTCTTTGAATAAATAGTCAAAGGAGCAGTTATTATCAAAAAGCTTTCCACAAACCATTGATAATACTCAGCGAAACTCGAGAAGCTTCGAATGTTAGTTGGATTCATGGGTCTAGGACACCTTTTAACCATAACCACCTTTTGAGGATCCACCATAATCCTCTCACTAGAACTAATATGACCAAGAAAATTCATAGAGTTCAACAAAAACTCACACTTGGAGAACTTGGCATAAAACTATTATTCCTTCATGGTCTACAATACCACATGGAGGTGATTAGCATGATCTATCTCACTCTTGGAATAAACAAGAATGTCATTAATAAACACAATGACAATTCCATTAATGTTGTCATAGCATTGTCAAATCAAATGACATCTCCAAGAATTCAAAGTGACCATACCAAATATGAAAAGCCATCTTAGGGATATCAAACTCCCTAACATTAAGCTGATGACACCGAGACTGAAAATTTATCTTAGAGAAGAACTTGGCACCTTGCTACTGATCAAATAAGTCATCTATCCTTGGAAGGGAATACTTGTTCTTGACCGTTACCTTATTCAACTACCGATAGTCAATGCACATTCGAATAGAATCATCCTTCTTGCGCATGAAAAACACTAGTGCATCCCACAGGAATACACTAGGATGAATAAACCCCTAATCTAAAAGATCCTTAAGTTTCTCTTTGAGTTTACTTATTTCAGCCGGAGCCATTCTATAAGGATGAATAGATATTGGATGAGTGTCTGGAACCAAATTAATACCAAACTCTATTTCCCTATTTGGATGAACACAAAGAAGATCATTCAAAATGACCTTAGGAAACTCATTTACCACTAAAACTGAATGAAATAATGGACCCTTCGAGCTAAAAACTTAAACCCAGACCAAGTGATAAAGACAACCTTTAGAAATTAACCTTCAAGCTCTAAGATAACAAATAAACCTCCCCCTAGGATCTAGGGAACCACCCTCCCACTCTATAACCGGTTCATTAGGGAACCTAAATATAACCTTATGGGTCTGATAATCCAAGGACTCATAACAAGAGTGTAACCAATCCATCACTAGAATAACATCAAAATCTTCCATATCAAGTTTAAACAAATCCACCAAAGTCTACCTACCACCAACAGATACCATATACCACCTATAGTCTCTCTTTGCAATAACTGAGTCACTTACCAAGGTAAAAATAGAAAAGGAGTCTAAAATAACCTCAGGATCAAAACCAAAACATACAGCCGTAAATGGGGTCACATAGGAAAGAGAGGACTCGGGATCAAGTAAACAATACACGTCATGAGAAAAAAGTTATAATGTACCAGTAATGACATTAGGTTATGCCTCAGATTCCTGCCGAGATGCAAAAGCTTACAACTTATTTAGGCCAACACTAGAACTAGCAGCAAACACCAAAGACACATCACTAGGCGTAGAAGCAAAATATCAATAAATCAGAGGTTTGACCTCTCTTGAAGCTCTCTTACCAACTGGACAATTCTTGAGCATATTGCCTTGGCGGGCCACATTTAAAATACTTGTCCCATTCTTCACCTTAATAACCCCAATGAAGATAACCACAGAACCATCAAGAAGGGCATGAAAAAATCGACTAACCCCTACTCACCTAAGATTGGGCACTCTGTGCCCAAAAGTTATCACCACCTTGCAAATGCCTATCATCAGATTGCCTTAGTTAAGGAGTGCTAGAAGTAGAGAAGGAACCAAAAATCCCCTACTTCTTTGGCCATTTACCTCCATCCCGAACACCTTGTGATTGAGCACCTCCCTAGCTAGAAATCCTGCTCCTCTTACCTTGCCTATCTCTGAACTTTGCCTTCCTCCTCTTTTCATTCTCCAGTTGATGCATATGGACAACTAACCTTAAAATGTCCATATCCTTAATCAACAAAGCAGTCTTGCTTTTAAGGATCAGATCCTAAGATAGACCAGAAGAGAACTTTCTCATACTTGCTCTCATATTCGCCACTAAATTAGGAGCACACCAATACAGCTGATGAAATTTCAAGGCATATTCCTTGATAGACATTCTCTCTTGCTTACAATTCATAAACTCCTCCATCCTTACTTCTCTCAGCCCTTGAGGAAATAAATGATCCAGAAAAGCACCAAAAAAGGCATACCATAAGGATGACTCCCCCATTTCACCTTTATTTTTATCCCACTCCTTGTACCATTGGTACTCAATATCCTTGAGTTGATAAGCTACAATGTTTACACCTTCCATATTAATGGCCAACATTACCCTAAATATCTTATCCATTTAATCGAAGAAGTCCTGTGGATCCTTATCTACCTTCACACCAGTAAAAGTAGGAGAATTCAATTTCATAAATTGGTCAACCCTCATGCCCTCAGAAAATAACCCACCAGATGCATCCCGTGCAGCCTGAGCAGTAACCAACAGAGCAATAATATAAATAGATTGGCAAAATTCTGCAATAATCACCTCACCCTAAAGGGGCTAGTAGTAACTGGAGAAACTCCAAAACAATCAAGGATAGAACCTTAAGATCGTAGATAAACTCTAAATGTAGGATGTACCCCATTAACATTATCCCCAGATGGGACTAAAGAGTTTTCTTGTGTTCCAGATCATTGAGGCGTGATCTAAAAAGTGAACAACCAAGGATTAAAGAAGAATTCTAGGACTTATACTCAAACCTTGAAAATAGAATACCAAAAAGTAAAACATTCCTAAATGCCCGGTAGCCTCTCTCTTATGAGCGTGGAGTGATAAACAACCTTACAAGAGACTCTACCAGACATGGAGTTGTGGACTCCCAACTGATCATGAACCTAAAGCTATGATACTAACATGACACAACCCAACCCAAGGCCTTCTCGTAATGGGCATCACAAGTCTAATTGAGACCGAAGACCACCTTCATTACCCAAACTAACCTCTAGAAGTCTGCCCTGAGTTGGCTGAATTTTAGTCTTATAACAACATAGTATAACAGCTCACATGAAGACTCTGGGATAGGATCACAATCGTGACTGATCCAACCAAGTCCGGCCATCCCATACCAATCAAACAAACACCATAGATTTTATTGTAACCTAATAAGTTTCATTAATAATTAACTAATCCCAAAATGAAATACGATGGAACAGCAAAAATTTTTGTCCAATAAGGTCAGCCCTAATACCAATACGAATTCTAAGACTGACACCAATAAATATCCACCCATAACAACCCATAATAGTTCCATAAAAGCCTCTAGCCAAAAGAATACAAATATTAGGTTAGGATATGCCCCCAACCATCGCAAAAACTAATATCCATAAATAATTCAGAGTATGAAACAACATACATGAAAAAGAGCCTTCTGAATAGATGGAAACTCACCAGTTCAATCCAAAGCTAAGTACAATTAAAACCATTTTCCAACCAAACCGTTATTCCATTATTATTAACCAAAACTATTAGTAGTGATATCATTATATCCACTATAACTTGCAAGTATTATCCTTATCAATCCTTGAGGGCTCCCATGTACCCCACATAATTTCTAATAAACCAAAACCATTACCATCAAGGCATTTTCAATCTATTCAAAACTATTTAAATTATTCATATCATTTAGGGTTCTATTACAAAGTTTAAACCATGCATAAGTTCCATTTAAAAACCAATATTATAGTGGAAGTATTGTTATAGGCATTTTATCAAATACATTGGGAGCATAGTATTTTACAAATCAAAGTCCATTACCAAAGGATCGTTCCCATGCAACCAATTATCTAAAACCACCATGAAAGCATATAAAAGCATAAACAATACATGGTAAAACCATGACCAAGAATTTATAACCAAAATCCCCAAATCATATTTGAAAACCCAAAATCGTACAACATTAAAATCATGAAAACATTGTATAAAACCATGCCTTTAGTTGGAAATAACAATGAGGGAAGAGAACATGCCTTAAATAAAGATGATGAAGGAGAGACATCACTAAGACAAGCCCCAATTTATGCCTTAAGATAAAACCCTAGCTTTCTTTTCCTAAGAACTCTAGAGAGGATTTAAGAGTTTTTCCCAAGTGTTTAAGAATAGAATAATAGGGTAAATAACCTCCCAAGTGCAATATAAGTCATGGGACCTCATTATGATAATTGGGTAAATGTCCAAATTGCACTCACTTAAACTTCATATAATTCCTGTCATAGGGTACGACTGTGTAACGCCCTGAAAATAGGTCCCGAAGCGTCACATGGTGCTTGTCTATGAGTAGCCCCAAGCCAACCCTTAGAGCCATTTTCATTCAGTTTAACACGAATCAACGGGCTTTCCATAAATAACCCTCAAATAGCAACAGAATAATCATCATCCAAGAATAAAAGAATTTCAGAAATATAACAAAATATGACTTATTAGTCAACTCCCAACATGTATACTAGTCTGAAAAGCCTCTAAGAAAATTAATGAAACCAGCGATCCATTGAGACATGCCCCAACTGAATCATACTCAGTTATCAAAAGTAAACAATTCCATGAAACCAACATCAGACATCATGTCCTTGGAACATGAGGACTCACCACAATAGAGGATGTAGAACAGCGTGCCCAAAGAATCACTGTCAAACCTGGAACTGAGCACCTAAACCTACATTCTGAGAAAATGCAGCCCACGTCCGAAGATGTGGGTCAGTACCATGGAAAAGAACCGAGTATATGGGGGTGTATGCAGTTTTATAAACATCATCAACATAAATATTTATAAGAAATATGTAAGATGTATGAAAGACTCACATAGCTCGAAGAAAATTATCATAATCATGAGAGGATGAAATAAGTATAATAACACCTGTGAGTCATCATATAATTTGTCAATCACTTTCAGTTCATTAAGAATATCAATTCTCATAATATAAATATCATTTAAATCTCTCGAAAGAATAACTTTCACAATTCCACTTTCAAATCACTTCACCGTTCACCATAGACACAAGGAAACACACACACACTGGGAGATCCTATAACCGAAATAAACCATGTGAGCTACATGGAGTCCAATGTACAACCCACGTTAGGGAGATCCATCCTATCTTTGCCATCGGAGTAGGACTATCAATATCAAATCCACACAAACTAGTGATCACTATATAAATCAGCCTTCGGCTCACTCCTACGGGGGTACGTAGTTCTAGGAAAGTAAGGTCGCTTTATACCTACCACTCGGTGCTAAAGATTTCTCCTGGACTTAGCTCAGATCATTTCAAAGACAATGCAAAACAAAACAATTTCAGTAATATATAAATATACCTCGGGAGCCATTACGCTTCCCATCTATCAAAATCAACCACGTTGTGGATTTCTTTTACATCAACCACGTTGTGGATTTCTTTCACACTCAAGTTTAAAACAACTCCATTAAGACCAAAATGTAAAATCATTCAAAATATCTCAAATATTCAACATCAACGTGCTTATAACATACATTTTCTCAAAAAAATACAATTTCCAATGGGGATTCACGACCCAAATATCAAAATCATGATAAATATCATTCAAGATTCATGCTTTATATCTCCACACATGTAAATTCATATTTCAAAATCATAAACATCAAGATTTCAAACGGAGCCATGCCAATACTAGAGTGGAAACTATTATTGTAAGCAAACTCAATCAATGGTAAGTGATCATACCAACTTCCTTTAAAGTCAAGTGCACAATATCTCAACATATCCTCTAAGGTCTGGATGGTCCGCTCAGCCTGAACATCGGTCTGCGGATGAAAAGCAAAACTCAAAAGCACTTGTGTATCAAGACCCTTCTGAAAAGCTTTCCAAAATTATGAAGCGAACTAAGTATCCCTATCCGAAATGATAGACAAGGGAACTCCATGAAGTCTGACTAGCGCTCGGATATACAATCTAGCGTAATGCTTAGCAAAATATAAAGTATGAACAGACAAGAAATGAGTAGACTTAGTCAACCTATAAACCACAACCCAAATGGAATCATGAAGGCATCAGGAAGGAGGTAAACCAATCACGAAATCCATATTTATCTCTTCCCACTTCCAGGTGGGAATACTAAACTCTTGCATCATACCACCAGGCCTTTGGTGTTCAACCTTCACCTATCCACATGTTGCACACTTAGCTACAAACGCTGCTATATCATTCTTCATGCCACTCCCCCAATAGATTTCTCGCAAGTCTTGGTATATCTTGGTGGCACTAGGATGAATAGAATATCATGCCCCATGCACTTCAGCTATAATCCACTGTCTCAGATCATCAACATTCAGGACACACAATCTACCCTCGAATCTCAACACACCATCTCCCCCTTGGGAGGAAACCACTACTCTTTGGTCCTTGACTGACTCCTTCAGTCTGACTAAACTAGCATCTAAGTATTGTTTTTCCTTCACTTCCGAAACCAAGGAGGATTTGGAACTACTCTGAAGCCCTATACTACTTTCACTAGAGTCAAACAACCTAACCCCCAATCTAGCCAAATGATGTACATCATGATCTAACTCTTTCTTACCTTCTACCATATGTGAAACACTACCCATGGACACTCTACTTAGGGCATCCGCCACAATATTGACCTTGCCTGGGTGGTACAGCACACTCATATCATAGTCCTTTAACAATTCTAACCATCTTCTTTACCTAAGATTTAATTCTCTCTGGGTAAACACATACTGCAGACTCTTATGATCAGTGAAAACATCAACATGGACACCATACAAATAGTGTCTCCAAATTTTCAAAGAAAACACAACAGCAGCCAACTCAAGTTATGGGTGGAGTAATTTTTCACGACCTAAATATCAAAATCATGATAAATATCATCATCATAAATATTTCTAAGAAATATGTTGGATGTATGAAAGACTCACATAGCCCAAAGAAATTCATCATAATCATGAGAGGATGAAATAAGTATAATAACACCTGTGAGTCATCATATAATTTGTCAATCATTTTCAGTTCATCAAGAATATCAATTCTCATAATGTAAATATCATTTAAATCTTTTGAAAGAATAACTTTCACAATTCCACTTTCAAATCACTTCACCGTTCACCATAGATACAAGGAAACACACACACACTTGGAGATCCTATAACCGACATAAACCATGGGAGCTACATATTGTCCAACGTACAACCCATGAAATATGCAGGATGTATGAAAGACTCACATAGCACGAAGAAAATCATCATAATCATGAGAGGATGAAATAAGTATAATAACACCTGTGAGTCATCATATAATTTGTCAATCATTTTCAGTTCATCAAGAATATCAATTCTCATAATGTAAATATCATTTAAATATTTTGAAAGAATAACTTTCACAATTCCACTTTTAAATCACTTCATCGTTCACCATAGACACAAGGAAACACACACACACTGGGAGATCCTATAACAGAAATAAACCATGTGAGTTATATGGAGTCCAATGTACAACCCACATTGGGGAGAGCCGTCCTATCCTTTCCATTGGAGTAGGACTATCGATATCAAATCCACACAAACTAGTGATCACTATATAAATCAACCTCAGGCTCACTCCTACGGGGGGGGTACATAGTTCTAGGGAAGTAAGGTCGTTTTATACCTCCCTCTGATACCAAGTTTATAATGCCCCAAAAATGGGTCTCGGAGCATCATACGGTCCTTGAGGCTACGAGTAGCCCCAAGCTAACCCTTTGATCCATTTTCATTTAGTTCAGCACGAATCAACGGGGTTTTCATAAATAACCCTCAAATATCAGTAGAGTAATCATTATCTAAGAATAAAAGAATTTCAGAAAGATAACAAAATATGACTTATTATTTCTTACCTAAGGGAGAGAAAAATGATATCTAAGGGATTTGTCTATATTCTTATTCAAGTTTTGAATTCTAGTTCTGATACTCCCAATTTTGAGTCAGTTCCAGTAGCATGTGAATTCCCAGATGTGTTTTCCAAAGATCTTCCCAAAGTTTCTCCCGAGAGAGAAATTAACTTCGAAATAGACCTTCTTCCAGATACCCATCCCATATCAATTCTGCCATACAGAATGTATCCAGCAAAACTCAAAAAATTAAAAGAACAGTTGAAGGATCTCCTAGATAAGGGATTCATCAGACCCAGCATATCCCATTGGGGTACACCAATTCTATTTGTGCATAAGAAAGATGGTTCTCTTAGAATGTGTATAGACTACCATCAGTTGAATAAAGTCACAGTCAAGAAAAAGTATCTACTTCCCAGAATCAATGACTTATTTGACCAACTTCAGGGTGCCAGCTACTTTTCTAAGATAGACCTCAGATCAGGCTATTATCAGCTCAGAGTCAAAGAATGTGACATTCCAAAAATAGATGTCAAAACTTAGTATGGTCACTTCAAATTCTTAGTCATGTCCTTTGGTCATACCAATGCCCCGGCAGCTTTCATGGACTTGATGAACCGTGTATTCAAGCAGTACTTAGACAAGTTCATCATAGTCTTCATAGATGACATTCTTTTCTACTCTCGCAGTGAATATAATCATGTAGACCATCTCAGAATAGTATTACAAACTCTTAAAAACCATCAGTTGTTCACCAATTTCAATAAATGCAAATTTTCTCTAAGGTCAGTAGCTTTCTTTGGCCATATCATTTTCGGTGATGGCATTAGAGTTGATCCCAAAAGACTGAAGCAGTGAGAAACTGGCCCAGACCTATCTCTCTATCAGATATCAGGAGATTCTTAGATTTGACTAGCTATTACCGATGATTTATTGAGGGATTTACATCTATTTCATCCCCCATGTCCAGATTGACTCAAAAGAAAGTCGAATTCCAGTGGTCAGATCTTGTAAGAAGAGTTTTTAGGAGTTGAAAACTTGACTCACTACAGCTCCAATTTTGACTTTACCAGATGGTTCAGACGGATTTATGGTATATTGTAATGCTTCCAGAGTTGGTTTGGGGTGTGTTTTGATGCAAAGAGGTAAGGTCATAGCCTATTCCTCTAGATTGCTTAAGCCCCATGAGAAGAACTACCCCACTCATGATCTTGAGCTAGCAGCTGTAGTGTTGCCTTAAAGTTTTGGAGGCACTATTTATATGGGGTACATATTGATGAGTTCACAGACCATAAGAGCTTGTAGTATGTATTTTATCAAAAAGACCTAAACCTCAATCAGAGAAGGTGGTTAGAGTTGTTGAAGGACTACAACATGAGTGTCTTATATCATTCAAGCAAGGCCAATGTAGTGGCTAATGCTCTCAGTAGAATGCCTATGGGTAGTGTTCATGTGGAAGATGATAAGAAAAAGTTAGCTCAGGAAGTTCATAAGCTTACCCGACTAGGTGTTTGCTTAGTCGATTCAGTAGAAGGTAATGTATGGGTGCAGAGTAGTTCAGAATCATCTCTGGTTTTTGAGGTGAAGGAAAAGTAGGACAAAGATCCTAGTCTAATTAAGTTGAAAGATTCAGTCAGAGATTAAAAGATAGAGGTTTTCTCCCAAGGAGGAGACTGTGTATTGCGTTTCCAAGGTCCGCTATGTGTGCCAGGTGTAGATGACTTGAGGCCGCAGATTCTTGCAGAAGCGCATGGTACACGATACTCTATTCATCAAGGGGTAACTAAGATGTACCGCGACTTATGGGAAGTCTATTAATGGAGTGGGATGAAGAGATATATTGCAAAGTTTGTAGCTAAATGCTCAATATGTCAGCAGGTTAAGATAGAACATTAGAAGCCTAGTGGGCCCATGCAGGAGTTCAGTGTTCCCACATAGAAATGGAAAGAAGAAAACATGGACTTTGTGATGAGTTTGCCTCATACTCGTCGTCAACATAATTCTATATGGGTTATCATAGATAGGATGCCCAAGTCAGCTTATTTCTTACCAGTCCATAGCTCTTATTCAGCCGAGGATTATCCCAAGATCTATGTGAGAGAGTTGATCAGATTGCATGGAGTTCCATTATCTATCATCTCAGATAGAGGTATGACTTGGTATTTGATACCTTAGAAAAAGTTGTGTTGATTAGGGAAAGGCTTAAGACATATCAGAGCTGATAGAAATCATATTCTAATATGCGCAGAAAGGATCTCGATTTTAAGATTAGTGACTATATGTACTTGAAAATCTCTTCTATGAAAGGAGTGAAGAGGTTTGGCAAGAAGGGGAAGCTCAGTCCCTGATATGTCGATCCTTACCAAATTCTCATCCATTTTAAAAAGGTAGATTATGAGCTTGGGTTGCCTTCAGACTTAGCTTCAGTGCACCTAGTGTTTCATGTCTCCTTGCTAAGAAAATACATAGGTGACCCAGCAGCTGTAGTCCCTATAGAGGGTATAGATGTTCAGAACAACCTCTCTTATGAGGTTATTCCAGTCAAAATCCTTGATTATTAGATTCGCAGACTGAGGAACAAAGAAGTCCCTCTAGTCAAAGTTCTTTGGCAAAATCAGTCCGTTAAGGGAGATACTTATAAAGTAGAAGCAGATATGAAGACCAAGTATCCTCACCTCTTCTCCACAAACTTAGACTCAACTCAAAATAATAGTTTTCCTTAAATTTACTCAGTTTTATGTTCAGATGTAGTTACCAACTTGGTATCAAGTATCGTTATATAATAAGCCATGCATTAATGAATCAGTTCAGTCATGTACTCATGCATCAGATATGCATGTTCAGTATACAAACTCAACATATCATAATATTAGTTATGAAATCATGCATTACTTATGCATGTTCAGTATGATAATGCAGTATATCAGTAGTCTTAGCCATTAAATCATGCTTTAGTTTTGCATGCCCAGTATGTACTTTTAGTCTATCAGTTCTCTAATCTAAGTCAGTCTCATTGAGGACGAATGTTCCCAAGAAGGAGATATTGTAAGACCCTACAAAATCCTAAGCCTAATTCAGTTCTTTAAAACTTGTTAAGGGGTCCCAGACTTAGAAAATTTTAGCTGAGTATTCATACTTAGAGTTATTTTAGCCTTCATAGTTGGTGATCTTATTTTGCAACACTTACAACTATTAAATATCGATCTTTAAGTTGCTTCATGATCAGAAATGTCAGTAGGTGTTCTCGGATGAGTTTTAGATTTTTTGAACATCGTTTGAAGTATGTTTAGGAGTCCAAACCGGTGTATCAACGTGATCTCAATGCACCGCATCGCCTTTCGTATTGATGAGTATTTTTCTCTAGCTCCCAGTGCGATTTTCAGTGAATCGATACGGACTCAACACGGCGTGTCGGCATCGCATCAATCCCAATAAAGCGGTGTGTCATTTTACACGTCACTAGGATAGTTTTCAGTCATTAAAAAGTCGCGTCCTCAGGGGTGTTTGGATTATTTCAACCTCCAAAACATAAGATTTAACCACTTTAGAGGCAATATCCATTCACTATTCTCAAAATTACTCAAGAACAAAACCCTAGGGCTTCTAATTTAAGGTTCAAGATTCAAGAACTCACCATCAACCTTCATTAATTCAAGTACTCAGGTATGTGAAGTGTTCATCCAAGGGTTCCTTTCACCCTAGGAGTCCAAGAAACTCTTTTAGACACCAAGTAGATTGTTTTCATGATTTCCATAATTGGATTTAAGTGCATTCATGATTATAATGTTAATAGGGTTTCCAATCCATGTTCTATAACAAGTTTTATGTGGAATTGATTATTATGTGTGTAGTATCATGTGAATTCTTGTTAAATCCATTGAATTTGGGAATTTGGGAATTTATGTTACAATTCCTATTCTTTATCTTGAGCCGGGGGACTATCGGAAATAGCCTATCTACTTCTTTAGAGGTAGCGGTATGGACAGCGTATATTTTACCCTCCCCAAACCCCACTTTATGGAAATACACTGGGTTTGTTGTTGTTGTTGTATGTTATGATGCCTTCATGTTGTTTTAGTATCATGTGCATATTTGTGCTCCCCAAGTGTTTATTAAAATTCTCATGTGAGTTAGATGGGGAAGAATTCATGGCATGCCAGTATATGTGTAAACTTATACCTTAAAGGTATGTAATGCCCCAAAAATCTATCCCGAGATGTCACACGGTGCTTAGGACCACAAGTGATCCCAAGCTAACCCTTCTAATGGCATACTACTAACTAACTGATTAAATATGAATGAATGATGGTGTTTACTGTGTGGAAACATAGAGAAATGCTGAAATTTGCAAAACACAATACTAATACCACTTTTACATTCTAATAAAGTCTGAAGAGAGGGATTGAAATTACAATACAGACTCTAACTGACATCTATGAAGCCTCTACTATACTGACTATAAATATTTGGGAAGCTACTCCAACTATAACTAATCAATATATATGAATAAGAAAAGACACAACATAATAAATCCAACTGAAGTCCCCAAAGGGGGAGGACTCATCACCTTATTGGCTGGAATCTGCGACTGTTTGAGTCTAAATGTTCCTACTAGATCTTGTACCTACATTATGACACAATGTAGCACACAAACATATTTGTGGATCAGTACTTTGAGGATGTACTGAGTATATAGGGTGTATGCATTAAGTCAACAATATCATTACTCTTTATAAAACCATGCATGCTGATATAAATAACTCACATAGCTTGAATAAATCTAAAATCTAAATCTCATAAATCATGAATAATGAAACATGTAGCATAAATCTCGTGAGTCATTATACGTAGTTCTAAACTTTGTGTTCTTCTCTTATTCTCAAAGCTTGTAAGTAAAAAAGAAATTTTAAAATAATAACTTTCAAAACATATACATTCATCTTAAGGAGAATAGGGGACTTCTTTTGAAACTCAGGGATTGTTAAACTTTGGGAGTTTCTTCTAACCGACATAAACCATATGAGCTGACATGGAGTCCAACGTCTTTCCCACATTGGGGAGAGTTGTTCTACCCTTGCCATCAGAATTGAACCTTAACTTTAGTGATCACTATCTTAACCCACTTGGGGTAAATCATAATCCTACGGTAGCTCTTAGTTCTGGGCATGAGACCTTAGAATCAAGCCCAACTCGGTGCTAAATTCTACTCCCATACTTAGGCTCAGAACTTTTAGGAAATCCACCATACAACAATACAGGGATATATAGAGGAAGCCAATTATGTTTATCTTTACTTTAAATCATAAATACTGCAGATTCATATTTTAGCTTAGGATTCAAAGATCAACTTTCTTTCTTGAAACTTGGTATACAATTAGCAAAGAGGCTTAAAATCATGATCTTCTTACAATATCAATGATAAATCTTAGGGATAAAAGCCCATGTTTCAAACTTATGTTAAAACACCAAAAGGTTCATGCTTGATGATATAATTATTGATAAATCAACTCAAAATCTAGAAATTTCAACAATAAGCATGAAAATATAAACATACTCATGTAATATCATAGCAAAACGTCATACTCAATATGCTTCTTGGAAATACTTCAACAGTATCAAAATAATGAAACCAAGAATCTCAATATCATGCTTAAACTCAATTAGGAAAATCTAAAAATTCGCACTACATGCATAAATGTATGAAAATAGTCATGTAATTCAATATTCAATCACTTGTAAACTCATCATCTTCAAATAAGGATAATTGGGTATGAACCCTAATTTCAAATAATAAGAAATTTGTTGAAAAATATAATTTTGGGCACAAGGATGGAAAATTTGTCCTTATTCAAATCCCACATACCTTATTTATCTTGATTCAATGGAACAAGTTGACTTTTAAAGCCTTGAAAATGTTCTTGGAGGATTTCTTAAAAGTTCTTGAATAGAGATATTTTGATTTTTGAGTTCTCTGGAAGAAGGATTTGAACCTTGTTCTTGAGGGTTAATCTTGAAAGGAATCCTAATTTTGATGCTATGGATGAATATGAAGTTATGAGCTTTGATTTGATTTAATTAGGTGTTAAAAAAGGGTAGAAAAGACTCAAAAATCATTTTGAAAATGGCTTAAAATCGCTAAATGGAGGTCCCCGACAGTTTGGGTGACGAACCGTCTCCCTGGGGATGGACCTTCCCTTCAACCTGTCACTTTTTGGCCATAAAACACACTTACTACCTCAGTTGCAACGGTTTGGGCGATGGTCCATCTCAGGCGCGGCTATCCGTCGCCCCTCCCATCGCACTTTGGTAGTCTGGATAGCTCACTATAAAACAGCCATAACTTTTTACCCCAATATCGAATTTTGGCAAAATTGGTATCTGATAACGCTCAATCTACAGATCTCGTAAGAGTGTGAAGCGGTCGTTGTCAAATATATAACCCAACAGGGTTGGGTATCGATCCCACAGGGAATATCTTGGTCAACAAGTAAGCAAGGATTACTAGACTTTTGGTGCAAGTCTTATAAAAAAAAGGGGGATTTTATCGTGCAAAATAATGTGAACAAAATAGTAGAGTAAAACAGAAAATAGCAAAGTAAAAAGAAAGAATGTTTAGTAAGATTTAAAACAATGAGAATTGAGAAGTTGGGGTTATGTCCACCTTATGAGTTGTACGTCTCTATTGGCTATGAGTTATGCGGAATTCAGACATGCATGTGCTTATAGATAATTGTATTCGATGGTAAATCCAGGCGTCTTTCGACCTAATCGAGGATTATTTCACTTTAACTCTTTCGAGCTTAAATCGTATCTAACGGTACAAAATCTCCAAGAGGTTAATCCAGTTACGGCACTAACTTTTTAATAGGGGATGGGACCCTATTACCTTGACATTATCTCTTTTCCAGACATATATCTTTTCTTTCGAACAAGTTAATGCTATATTGGCGTTATTCTATGCGTCTGCAGCCACAAGAATTTGCATTAAGATGAAGAGAATAATGATATAAGCAGCACACGTGTCACGAATTCACAAACTCATAGCCTTAGATAGTATCTCATAAGGCTTCCATAACCCCAACAGAGAAGTTTACCTATTCATGAGTGCGATGGAAATCACAATAGACATTATCATTATACCACAATAAAAGATCTCACGTGTAGTATGGTGTGGTGTTAGGCGTGAATTCCTTGCAAAATAGCGATTCTCTTGTTGTAAAATTAAAAGTCGAATAGATGAAAAATAATGTCAACAATGAATTAATAAAGTGAATTATTTTGATAGATGGATGGATGGGAATTGATGGAATGGGGGAATTGTGAGGAATGGTTGAATAAAAATCTCTAGCAAAATAGGGTATTTATAACACCCATATCCTATTCCTACTAAGCTAATGAATTACTTAACCCAATCCTACTTGGTTAATGTATCATTATCCTAATCCTAATAAGTTACTACTAGTACCCAAAGTCTTCAGAATTGTTGTTTTTGCCCGGGACAGATTTTCCATGCGCCACTTTTGGTCCTTGACGTCCAAGCTTTGCTTTCCTCCTTTTGTGAAGCTTTCTTTGGCGTCAAGTTATCCATAAAATGCTGAATTCTGCATCATTTATACCTGAAAACTTCTTAATCACATTTGTTAGCTCACTTACAGGAAAAAGGACTAAAAGTGCATGAAATATATAATTTGTTCTCAAAACTTGGCTAAAATATGGGCAAAATCTAGTGCTATAGGCGTGTAAATTCGCCTATCATCAACACCCCACACTTGAAGCTTTGTTCGTCCTCGAACAAAATATCATGTCCGTATAAACATCAACTTAGGGTTTCACAGTATCAACACAAAATATTCGTCATGACAAGCACAACAATTATCAACAAGGAGTAGTTTTCCGATCATTAGTAGAAACAATTTAACCTCTAGCATAAACTCGTGATGGTGGCCATCTCATATTCAAAAGTTAAGGCACAAAGAATCATATACAACTACCCAAAACTCATCAACCATGTGTGTCTCACAATATATTACCCATAATCACTCATAAGTATAGCATATTTTTCAAACATGGGTATAAAAGTATCCTTGCTCTCGCTCTCATAAAGAATTCATATGCTGCAACTGATGTCCATAGGCTTGCCCGTAGTGTAATGCTCCACTAAATGTCAGAATTCTAAGCTTAGGATCAAATAGGTCTTTTGATGGTTGTAATGTAGGCTAAGGGACGGGTAGGACTATTTTGGCCAGAAATAGTGACTATGTTCCTAAGCGCTTTAATACATCACATTGTATCATTAACACTTTTCTTTCAAACAACCTTTCTACTTTCTTTTATTCTACCACCCCTTTTCTACTCTTTTGTTTTTCAATTTTGAACAAAACTAACTTTTCAGTTTTATTTTATTCTTTCCTTTTTCTTTTCATAACATACCTCTTATGATAGCACTTCTTTTTCATAACAAATTCAAGCACCAATACATTCTAAAGCATCATACTCACCCATTTTCCTCTTATTTCGTCACATAACTTTACAATTTAAAGCACTTAGGAATTTGGATCAAATTATGGTCTTGAAAAAAAAATGGATTAGGCTTACATATGATGTTGTCAAAGAACATAGGCTAAAGGCTCAAAGGGGGTTATCTAGGATGATGTCTATGGGTAGATAAAATGAAGGTAAACAATCATAGGTTGCCAAAGAAATGCCTAAATCATCTCCTAAACTCACATTCTTTATTTTCGCTTCACACACACACCAGGCAAGTTCTAGCATCAGCCACAAACATAGAATATACTATTATCTCACACACACAAGGAGCATGGTCGGCTTTATTGGGAGTAGTATAGATTCTTGACCCAACAGATGAAGGAATTGAACCACACAATTACACATAGTGAGTCACAATTAGAGCCTAAATGTCTCGATAGTAATGATTTTAGCACAAACTCTTGTTATAATACCATGCTGCCTCTCAGAATAATTTCATGCAAGGTAAACAAATTTACTACTAAAAAAATTTAACTACTAAAAAAAAAGAACAAACAAACATAAATAAATGCAAATGCAGATAAAGAAGTATAGCATACAAATACCAGAACCCCACACTTAGACGGGACACACTGTCCTCAGTGGAAAATAAATAAGAAAAACCTGGTTAGTCGGACTCATCCTCTATGTTCGAGATCATACCCCCTGCATCGGAATCATCATCAGAGTCGTCATCCTCAGAAGTTCCTCATAAGTACCCCACTTGATTCCAAGAGTGCGTCGAGGTATTTGCAGCACGGAGAATTCACCTTGCTCTTTTCTTCCCCTTTTCTGGCCTTTTTGTGAAGTGGTTGCTTTTCTTGTCTTTTGGTGCCATTGTACCTGAGATCTCAATAGAGTCATGTTAGCTTCATCTCGTAAGATTCAATCAACAAACAGACAATAGTGGAACCACCCCACACTTAATTTGTTGACACAAACTAATTAAGTGAATGTTATCGATTACTCAAACTTCAACGACATACATTTAGATGATATGTTCCAACAATATAATCAGTGCAGTCATACTTTATATAATCTTGGCAATACTTTCATGTTTGATATATCAAGACTACTACATAGAGATTGAATCAAGGTATAGCATCTAGAAATAATCGCAACCTCATATGTTGGTAGTCAACCTTAATTCTCATCTCGATGAACAAGTCATTCCAACATGTAAGCTTTCAATTGACAAGAGTATGCAATTTTTGGGACCATATCAATTCCACAAAAGTATGACAGTGCATCATAATTAAATTCAAGTTAGAAACAAGTTAAGATTATCCTAACGTATATGTTCACTCACTTGGTTGTGTATCAACAATTCAAACACATTCACATCACCAATACTTCTTCAAGATTTAGCTATTCATAATAGACGTAGTAACGTAGTACTTATGAAAAATAAATGAGTAACAAAAGAGTACTTACGTGATTAAAGCTTTGGAGATGTTCTTGTGAAGAAATAGAGCAAAAGAAAAAATTTTGAGAGGATTTGGATGCTATGGGCGGCGCCTAACATAGGTTTTCAATGTGTTTGTGCTTTAAGACTAAGTCTCCTATTTATAGAACCAAGTTGGGTCGGGTTTTGACCCATTTAAAATTGGATTTGGAGACAAAAAGTGACTATAGGTGGCGCCTTTAGCTTTGCCTATGCTTGGCATAGGCGGCGCCTTTTGCAAAGCTTTTGGTGAGCATAGGCGGCGCCTATTGCAAAGCCTTTATTGACCATAGGCGGCGCCTTTAGCATTGCATATGAGATTCAGAGACAAAAGTCTTTAGCATAGGCAGCGCCTATGCTATGTCATACTTGAGCATGGGCGGCGCCTATGCTATGGTACACTAGATTCCGAGACCTTGGGCCATAGTATAGGCCTTGCCTTATTCGTGGCCTTGTTTTACCTAGGCCTAGCCTTGTTCGATGCCTATATTTTCATGAGCAATGCTCAATACATAGATTTTTGCATCTTCATTCCTAACTTACCACCTTCGACATACACCGCTTCCAAATCAACATTCAAGACCAACCTCCTTCCTTATACATCTTGCACCTACACTTATTCAAAAACAACAAAAACGATTAGAACGATGGGTTTCCTCCCATAAAGCGCCTAGGTTTTGGTCGTGGCTCGACTACAAAAACAAAGTCCAAAAAATAAATGATTAAAAACCATGGGTTGCCTCCCATGTAGCGCTTGATTTATTGTCACAGCACGACATAGTTACCTCGATTACTTAGGCTTTATCGAGATAGATGAGGCATCATTTTCTGAATGGATTCAGACGACGTTGATACTTACTTGTAGGCATGCAATCTTGTTCGAGATGACTCTTGTGCATACATATCCCAGGAGGGATATCAATTATATCATCAATCTTCCTACCTATAGCTCTCTTGTACCTCATCAGAGAAGAGATGAGAGCCTCTACATACTGTTCACTTAAATCATCCGCAGCACTCTCCGAAAGTGTATTTCTATATCCCAAGAACGTATACCTTAGATAATTGGGGAGCTCTTTCGATTCTAGAATTGGTGGGTCTACAATGGAAGTCTTCGCTGTTTGTGAAGGTTGATTTGTAAGATCAAGGTCCAACTGTTTAGGAGTATGAGAATAGGACCCTATTCCTGTTAGATCACACATAGTTTCTTCATAATCTTCATCATCCTCATGCTCAACATTCAGCAGTGCAGCAGACAATGGCTCAACAGTAAGCTGTTTCTTTACAGATAATGCTTTCTTATACTTATAAGCTACAGAGAACACATCCATATCGCTGGGCTGCTTCATTGCTTTGCATATATCAAAGCGCACCACTTCGTCATTCAACCGAAACAAAAGCTCATTAGCTCTCATGTCAATAAGCACACTTCCAGTTGTAAGGAAAGGACATCCCAAGATTATGGGAACTTCAGAATCCACCTCGCAATCCAGAATAACGAAATCTGCAGGAAAGATGAATGAAGAAACCTTCACCAACACATCATTCATGATACCCACAGGTCATTTTACTGACCTATCAGCCATCACGAGCCTCATATTGGTTGGTGTTGGATTGCCTAACCCCAACTTCCTGTAGACGGATAGTGGCATCAAATTGATGCTAGCACCCAGATCGCACAATGCCTTTGCAACGTTCAAAGATCCAACAGTGCAAGGAATAGTGAAGGCACCAGGGTCGGCCTTCTTCTGAACTAGTGATCGGGTAGCGATTGTGCTGCAGTGATGAACAGTATCCTTCAACTCATATCTTGTTGCTCGCTTCTTTGTCAAAAGATCCTTCATAAATTTTTCATACCCAGGCATTTGTTCGAGTGCCTCCACCAATGGAACATTAATGGTCAGCTGCTTTAACATAGTCATGAATTTGCTGAACTTCGTGTCATCCGCCACCTTTTTCAATCTTTGAGGGAAAGGTGGTGGTGGGTATGAAATTGTTCTCTCCACGGTTTTCTTCTCCTCTTGCTTCCATTTTTCAGCTTTTTCAGGTTGCAAATCGTGAGGGGTGACGTTATGGACGTTAGGATCAGCTGCTGCGGCATCTTCCCCTTTTGCCTTATCATCAATGTCCACTAGTTCATCAACCACTTGCTTGCCTTTTGCTGAAGTTTCCATCACCTTACCACTTTGGGTAGTAATGTCCATGCATGACCCATCATTCCTTAGGTTTTGCACAGTGTCGCTAGGTAAAGTTCCAGCCTTTCTTTGATTGAGTGCTGCTGAAAGTTGGCTCAATTGCTGCTCTATTTGCTTCATTGAAGTGGAATGAGAATCAACTAATTGTTTCATAGAGGACAAATCATTAACTACCTCCGTTACTCCCGCGCTCGTTGCTTCCACTCCTTTCAATATTATATCCATCATGTCTTCCATACTTCCAGAACTAGATGTGGTGGCATCACGTCTTCCAGGGGAACGTACAAACCACTCTTTTCATTCTTGTTCTTCCAACTACCTTGGTCTTTGTTTCTAGATTTATCATAATAGTTCCGACCCTGGTTTCCTTGGGTATTCCCTCGGAAACCCCCCTGATTGTTCAAGTAGTTGGCTTCTTCTTCCGAATCAGATTCGTCTCTTCCTTTTGACGCAACAGCTTTAACTTTTTCGGTCTTCCCTGATAATAGATGCTTTGTAAGAAGATCTACTTGTGTTTTCATGTGCGCCATATCTTGATCACGTTCTTCTTATCTTCTCCTTTGGTATACAGTCATGCCAATTGATAAAGTGGGGCTTGCTACCTCAGAATCCCTGGTATGCCAAGCTCTACTTTGTTTCATCATACGATCTAGCATATTACTTGCTTGACCAAAGGTGAGGTCCATAAATGATCCTCCAGCCGCATTATCCACCACTGGTTTAGTTATTGAATTCAAGGCTCTGTATAGTATCTCCATTAGGTGAACATTAGTCATATGATGGTTTGGGCATCTCGTTAGCTTTGTCTTAAACCACTCCTATGTTTCATGAAGGGCTTCAGTTGGAAGTTGACGAAAGTTGCTGATTTCATTTGTCAATTGTGCTCTTTTGGATGGCGGAAAGAATCTTTCTAGGAAAGCGTCTCTCAATTGCCTCCAATTTGTAATAGAATCAGGAGCCAGCCCATTCAACCATAGAGTTACCTCCCCAGACAGAGACAATGGAAATAGACGTAATCGAATTACATTCTAACCAACGCCAGGGTTGTCAAACGACTTGCATGTAGAAATAAAGTTGATGAGATACATATTCGGATCATCGCGTGCTAGTCCACCAAATAATCCCTTGAGTTGCAATAAATGAATCATGGTGCTTATGATGTTAAACTTTGCTCTGGGTGCCAATGGCGGCAGAATAATGGATCCTGTGGCACCAGCTTCGTCCAGATCCTCATCTTCGTTATCAAAAGGAATCTGTACAGCTCGGCGATCAGGCCTCAATCGCGTTTGACTATCTCTCCTCTGCATGGGTGCCGCCATCTCAGCAGTATGTCGTGGTTTTAGTAGCTCCTCATCACCCAGGTCCCCATCATTAGGATTTGTTGCACGACCTGGGTTATCAATATTCTGTTGATGCACTTGAGCAGCTGCCAATGCAGCTAACCTAGCCTGCTCTTGTTGAGCAGCCATTCTTTCGATGTCTCGTTGTGCATCCATTCTGTTAACAGAACTTGAATAAAACAAAAACAACAACTAAAAGTAAAGTACGAGAATCTTTGACCAAAGGGTCTATTAATTATCACAAACTCAATTGACACTCGTATTCCCCGGCAACGGTGCCAATTTTTTATAACGCTCAATCTACAGCTCTCGTAAGAGTGTAAAGCGATCGTTGTCAAATATATAACCTAACAGGGTTGGGTATCGATCCCACAGGGAATAGCTTGGTCAACAAGTAAGCAAGGATTACTAGACTTTTGGTGCAAGTCTCGTAAAAAAAAGGGGATTTTATCGTGCAAAATAATGTGAACAAAATAGTAGAGTAAAACAGAAAATAGCAAAGTAAAAAGAAAGAATGTTTAGTAAGATTTAAAACAATGAGAATTGAGAAGTTGGGGTTATGTCCACCTTATGAGTTGTACGTCTCTATTGGCTATGAGTTATGCGGAATTCAGACATGCATGTGCTTATAGAGAATTGTATTCGATGGTAAATCCAGGCGTCTTTCGACCTATTCGAGGATTATTTCACTTTAACTCTTTCGAGCTTAAAGCGTATCTAACGGTACAAAATCTCCAAGAGGTTAATCCAGTTACGGCACTAACTTTTTAATAGGGGATGGGACCCTATTACCTTGACATTATCTCTTTTCCAGACATATAACTTTTCTTTCGAACAAGTTAATGCTATACTGGCGTTATTCTATGCGTCTGCATCCACAAGAATTTGCATTAAGATGAAGAGAATAATGATATAAGAAGCACACGTGTCACGAATTCACAAACTCATAGCCTTAGATAGTATCTCATAAGGCTTCCATAACCCCAACAGAGAAGTTTAGCTATTCATGAGTGCGATGGAAATCACAATAGACATTATCATTATACCACAATAAAAGATCTCACGTGTAGTATGGTGTGGTGTTAGGCGTGAATTCCTTGCAAAATAGTGATTCTCTTGTTGTAAAATTAAAAGTCGAATAGATGAAAAATAATGTCAACAATGAATTAATAAAGAGAATTGTTTTGATGGATGGATGGATGGTGGATGTATGGATGGGAATTGATGGAATGGGGGAATTGTGAGGAATGGTTGAATAAAAATCTCTAGCAAAATAGGGTATTTATAACACCCATATCCTATTCCTACTAAGCTAATGAATTACTTAACCCAATCCTACTTGGTTAATGTATCATTATCCTAATCCTAATAAGTTACTGCTAGTCCCCAAAGTCTTCAGAATTGTTGTTTTTGCCCGGGATAGATTTTCCATGCGCCACTTTTGGTCCTTGGCGTCCAAGCTTTGCTTTCCTCCTTTTGTGAAGTTTTCTTTGGCGTCAAGTTATCCATAAAATGCTGAATTCTGCATCATTTATACCTGAAAACTTTCTAATCACGTTTGTTAGCTCACTTACAGGAAAAAGGACTAAAAGTGCATGAAATATATAATTTGTTCTCAAAACTTGGCTAAAATATGGGCAAAATCTAGTGCTATAGGCGTGTAAATTCTCCTATCATCAGTATCGTTGGAAATATTATTCAATTATCTATCTGCTGGTTGGTTATGAGCTCAAAAATTTGTAGCATAATGAAAGATATGTTCATTTGAAGTTGACTATACCAATATCCGTCGCAAGAATTCAATCGGTAAGGGATGTTTTGATTCTCCTAATAGCTAGGACTTATTTGAGGCCTTAATACACATCGAACTTGATCATAAAACTAAAAAATCACTAAAATTTATTTCTCGTGAGATTGAAGCATGGTTATACTACCGGTTGGGATTCTTGGGGTACTATAGTATCTCTCACATAGGAACATTCGTCCTCAAATGAGGTTGGCTAGCTGAGAAAACTGAGGATGCACAGCTGAAATAGATTACTAAACTGATTTTACATCATTCTAATCCTTTGAGTACTTCTATGAATGCATGAACTTATAATAAGAATAGTTATATAGCTAACTCATTGATTAGAAAAGAACTGGATTAAGGAAGACTATCACCTTCGACTGGATCTGAGTTCATAGAGAAGAGATAAGAGGTTTATGGCATTAAAACTCGGGGTATCACAACACCCCCTCCTTGGGATCATTCGTCCCCGAATGATACCAATTTGGTTGAAATACTAGAAAAGACTAAGATGATATACAGGATACTTATGGACTGAACCATTACATAATATCTGAATCTGAAACTGATGCATGATGCATGTACTGAACTGAATTTCGCAATCTACTTGGATGTGAACAAACTATCACTTGAAATGGTCATACCCATGAAATTTTAGTTAGTGAGACTAGACTAAATCAGAAGATGTAAACTGAATTTCTGGCTGCACGGACTGATAACATGTTTAGGATTGCTTATTTCCCAAAATAAGCACTTATTTTGAAGAAAGAGCACTTTTAAAAAAACGAGTGTTTGGTAAACTTTCAAAAATGCTTTTAAAAATAAGCAGAAGTAGTTTTTCTGCTTTTAAAAAAAATAGAAGCAGAAAATTATTTTTTTATGACAGAATTATCCCTATCACACAAATATATATATATATATTAACATATTTTACAAGTTTGATTAACATTTGATTTTTAAAATTTTACATTTCATAGTTAAATCATAATTCTTTATGATTTACATATTTTTATTTTATTTTCACTCATTCTCTTTAAATAAATTTGAAAATATCATTGATGATGATGACTAAAGAATATATAAATTATTTTATTATTATTAATGATAACAATTGTCAAATAAATCACGTTACAAGATTGCACTTTAACATCAAAAATAAATTTTTTTCTCGAATATTTACTTTTCAATAAATAATTCATGAAAAGTGACATATTTGTTAAAATATAGTATGTATATATATATATATATGACTACATATTCCTATTAAATTTTGACACCGTAAAAATATATTAAAAAGATAATAAATAATAGATAGAATTTTATTTTAAATATTTGTCATCAGGTAGTATACATATATAGTGTGTGTGTATATATATATATATATATGAATATGATGACTGCTTATTCGTAGTAAATTTTGAAACTGTAAAACTATATTAAAAAAAAGATAACAAATAATAGATAGAATTTTATTTTAAATATTATTCATCAGGTAGTTTACGTATATGAATTTGGCTACTTAATTTTAGAATTGAAATGGTAAAGACATATCCAAAAGAAAACGAAAAAAAATATTATCTCATTTAGATATTTGTAAACATGAATATAGAGTTTGATAAATTTTAGTAAATTTGAGAAAGTAAAATGAATCCAAAAAATAAGGTAACAAAAAGAAGATAGATTCTAATTAAATATTTATTGGAATTTTTTTTCAAACCTTCTATTCATTCAACGAGTCTAGCGTATTGCACATTTTCTCCCTCATATATAAATACAGATAATATTTCTCATATATACATATATTTTACTGCTCTCCAAAATATAAAGTCATCTCTATTATTAATAAGTTATTTTTTGAATCAAAATTGCTTTCTCATTTGAAGGCATGTTTTTTTAATAATTATCATGATATAATTAAATTTTTTATGTGCATAAATATAATAGCATATGTGATAATATCGTTGTCTGTGAAATTCTTTGATTTTGTTAAGTTTTAATTTTGACAATAATATTTTTATTTCACTATTTTGTGTAATGTTATTATTATTAATCATATATCTCTAATGCATAGAAAATTTGTAATGTTGAGAATTTTTGTGATGTATGAAGGGACAATTATTTTTGTGGTTAATTTTTTCATATGTAGTGATTTAATTTAAGAAATAACTTTTATATTCATTTTTGTTTGATGTCTTAAGTAATATTTAAATTATTTAAGTAATATATCACCATTTAATTTTTTTAATGTATTTATATATATAAATATTGATTGAAAATTCTAGAGTATGTACTTTTTAATTAAATAAAATAATTTAATTAAGAATATTATAATAGATATTTAAAACAATTTTTCTCTATAAATTGATTTTAGTAATAAAAGTCTATTGATAGATGTCCTTTTTGGTCATTTGTCTCAAAAAACACTTCTTGAAAAAAGATTATCCAAACATAATTTGATTATCTAAAGCACTTTACGAATGAATTTACCCAACACAAACTGTTTTTTTTAAAAGTTTTTTTTGAAAAGCCATTTTATAAAAGTACTTCTCAAATAAGCAGTTTTACAACAGCAATCCCAAACGGGCTCTGGATCATGCTGAATGCTCTCCCCCAAATAGGGTATTTCTCAACACCTTTGTAAGAAATTTCTAAGGCCATTAGGGAGTAAGGGAATCTGGGCATGATCTGAACAAGACCTCAAAATAAGGAATTACAACATTACTCCAAATATAGCATGGAACATAGACCTGTGAATCATAAGTCGGGATAGATGTACTAGGCCTAAATCAATACAACTTCTTACTTTAAAGCCTAGCCACACTTCTAAAGTACTCTCTCAACTAAACTTTCCCCTTAAATACCATACTCATTGACTCAACTTATAATTCTCACATGGTTGTTGACAAATCCATCTACCAAAGTCTAACTGAACCCAACTCTCTCATTATGGTCCAGCATAACTCGAAATCATAAGGTATCACACATAACATCATAACATAACACCAGTCAGAATCATGAATTCATATGCATCTATACTTTTTACAACTTCTTATCTCCAGAATAATTCTTATTACCACTCCAACAACAATCCACCTACTACTAGACATTCAATAATTCTCAATGCATCCCACAGCATGTATACAAACATGACATTCAAGCCTATCTTCATAACCCCATATGCATTTCTAAAAAAACGCTCATAAAGTATCTTTTCCATATCCTACAAACCTCTATCAAGAACAACTTCCATGCACAATTCTTAAGAAGACATACCTAAACTTTCAACTACTCACATATAGCATATAAAACTTTAACTAACCATAACCTGTATCAACGACTTAGCCTCAATTCTACTTCACACTTACAGCCTTAGCTAAAATAATCTTACAACAATCTTTCATTAACAAGAAATGTTTACTTTCTCCCATCCAGGCAACTATTCGACATCACTACCTTGACCTAAAGAAAGGTAATAAAAGGTTAGAACAATAAGGACCTGAATCATGAAAGGATACTGTGTATAACTTGACACTCAATTGAGGCTTAAGGAATAGAATATTTAACATCATGAACTCATCAAAGAGGTCTGGTCTGAGGACTTGCATGGTATAAATCTGAATTTTATTGATCATTAAGAGTATTGCTTGAGTTCTTAAACTGAACATATTGTAAAGCTTGAGTAATGAGTCATGAGCTGCACGACCTAAATTTGGAGTTCATCACTTATGGAATATGATTCCAACTGCTAAAAGAACTGGAACTCCTCATTTTGGGAATTAGAAGGGTACATGATTCTCTATCATATACATGAACATGAACTATGACCATGGAACTGAAACATAAGGCATGGGTAGGTATTGGGATAACTGGAAATACAGAAATAAGAATGGGTCGGGCATCATCCTCTCGTACGATTGGTTACTCCTTCTTTTATCTCCTCATTTTAACAAGAATTTGGAAGTCTCACTTGGTTGCCCCTTCTATCATCTCCCCCTTAGACTTAAGCCATCACTGTCAGTCTGTGAACCGCTATATAAACTTTAATCTAAACCGCAATCACTTTATTCTAGAGTCTAGGATAAAATCAATACACATAAAACTAACCTTACTTCTGAAGGACTGTATCTTCATGTATAACACCCAATGCTAACACCTCCTTCTAAGATTCAACTCTTAGATTTCTATAGCCCCATAAGTCATCATATAACAACTTAAACACTCGCCAACTTAGATTCTAACACTAAACATGGATATCTCTAAACTTTTGCTAAACTTCCCTCATACTCTGCTAATATCACATATCTAACTTACTATATCACCAATCTATAACCCATAAGTTAACTGATAAGAACACCATATTCTACACAACCTTATTCATACTTATCAACTCAAGGGTATTACTAACCATACACAGCACATAATAACCTTAGAAAGACAAAGCAACACTATATTACCTTGAGCATACAATCGCACATTATACTTGCAACACCATACTTAATAACGAATAATTAAACTCAAACTCTTTCATACATGGTTCAATCCTATAAGATCACCCCTATACAATTAGCCGCACTAACCAGGGAATTATTACACCCACCTTGGTAACCATCCACTGTTCAAACTAAATGTCTAGTGTCAAGCATGATTTGACAACTCACCTTACATAAAATTTTCCCTTGAAAACTATAAAATATAACATCAAGAAACACTATTCCATTAGAACTTTCGAGCAACATTAATCAATCAAAATCATACGTCCTATCTTATCATAATCCATTAACACATCCTCATTCTACACCTCATTACTATTTACCCTTTTATACATCTAAATTACAATCATAGCTCTATAACTCTCAACTAAATACCCTTTTTGCTGCCTCAAGGGAAACCTAAATTAATGCCACTAGACCGCCAAACGCTTCATTAATATCCTATACTTTTCAAACACAATAAATACCATCAATAACTATTCCCGTACTTCAAGCAACAACAACTTATCTTACTAGTAACTTCATCTCTACCTTTCACTAAACTAACACACAAGGACATATCACCTTACTACCTATTCATTCCCATATCATTTTGACACTACTCTTCTATACCCATATTTCTAACTATAATAAGGTTCTACTATTCATAAATCATAACACTGAAGTTCATAATATCCTCGGATGCATACAATACTTAACAGTCTAGGTTCATACTATCTCCTCTCATGAGCATTATCTCTATTAAAAGGGTCAACGGGCAATCTGAATACATATGTAATTCTGCATCAACTAAACAACTCGTAGGAATAAGGACATAACTTTTAGCTTAAAGGACTTATGACACACTAAAGAGTCCTCTCAAACCCTTTGGGTGCATTCTGAAACTTTTTGATAGCAAATCTAAGAGCATTATCAGGGGAGGAAATTGGAACTTGTTAATTCTGTTATCTCAAGAATAATGTATAGATGGGGAGGTATAGATTAACATTACAAATTCTGAGGAGGGATCTGAAAGTGCATCTGACTTGGGCTTAGCGTACTATTTCCATGAACATGAATGAAATTCTTCAAAACTCATAGCTTAAAAGCATTGATGAGATACTTTTGAGACTGCATGCAATCCCATAAATATTTGCAGGGACTATCTGAGAAAGCTCTATCTATAAAGATTAAAGCTTGACTATTTTTGTTACCTTGAAAATAAGGCAGATATAGTCTGAATAGAGCAAGATGAAAATTTGAATAAGTTTCTTAGAGAACCTTTCTATCGCACAATGTGAGACTTGAAAGAAGGGAAACATTTTCTAAATGCCCTGGAGCCTCTCGAAGAAAAGTACAGACGTCTCTATACCATTCCGCAAGACTCTACTAGACACGGCTTCACAGACACCCTAGGACACTTGAACCTTGTGCTCTGACACAAAGTTTATAAATGCCCTGAAAATCGATCCAGAGACGTCACACGGTGCTTAGGACCACAAGTGATCCCAAGCTAACCCTTCTAATGGCATACTACTAAGTAACTGATTAAATATATATATATATATATATATATATATATATATATATGAATGATGGAGTTTACTATGCCAGAACATAGAGAAATGCTGAAATTTGTAAAACACAATATTGATACCACTTTTACATTCTAATAAATTCTGAAGAGAGGGACTGAAATTACAATACTGACTCTAACTGACATTTGTGAAGCCTCTACTATACTGACTATAAATAGTTGGGAAGCTACACCAACTATCGCTAATCAATACATATGAATAAGAAAAGACACAACATAAATAAATCCAACTGAAGTCCCCAAAGTAGGAGGACTCATCACCATGCTTGCTAGAATCTACAACTGTCTAAGTTTGAATATACCTACTAGATCTTGTACCTACATTATGAGAAAATGTATCATATAGAAATATATGTGGATCAGTACTTTGAGGATGTACTGAGTATATGGGTGTGTATTCATTAAGTCAAAAATATCATTACTCTTTATAAAACCATCCATACTGATATAAATGACTCACATAGCTTGAATAAATCTGAAATCTAAATCTCAAAAATCATGAATAATGAAACATGTAGCATAAATCTCGTGAGTCATTATACTTAGTTCTAAAATCTGTATTCTTCTCTTATTATCAAAGCTTGTAAGAAAAAAAAGAATCTTAAAACAATAACTTTTAAAATATATCCATTCATCTTAAGGAGAATAGGATTTTTTTTGAAACTTAGGGATTGTAAAACTTTGGGAGTTTTTTCTAACCGACATAAACCATGTGAGCTGACATGGAGTCCAACGTCTTGCCCATGTTGGGGAGAGTTGTTCTACCCTTTCCATCAGAATAGAACCATAACTTTAGTGATCACTATCTTAACCCACTTGGGGTAAATCATAATCCTACGTTGGATCGAAGTTCTGGTGCATGAGACCTTGGAATCAAGCCCAACTCGGTGCTAAATACTATTCCCATACTTAAGCTCAGAACTTTTAGGAAATCTACCTTACAACAGTACAAGGATGTATAGAGGAATCCAATTATGCTTCTCTTTGCTTTAAATCATAAATACTTCGGATTCCTATTTTAGCTTGGGATTCAAAGATCAACTTTCTTTCTTAAAACTTGGTAAACAATCATCAAGGAGGTTTAAAATCATGATCTTCTTAAAATATCAAGGATAAATCTTAGGGCTTAAATCCCATGTTTCAAACTTATGTTAAAACACCAAAAGGTTCATGCTTGATAATGTAATTATTGATAAATCAACTCAAAATCTGGAAATTTCAGTAATAAGCATGAAAATATAAACATACTCATGTAATATCATAGAAAAACATCATACTCAATATGCTTTTTGAAAATACTTCAATAATATCAAAATAATGAAACCAAGAATCTCAATATCATACATAAACTCAATCGGGGAAATCTGAAAATTCGCACTACATGCATAAATGTATGAAAATAGTCATGTAATTCAACATTCAATCACTTGTAAACTCATAATCTTCAAATAAGGATAATTGGGTATGAACCCTAATTTCAAATAATAAGAAACTTGCTGAAAAATATAATTTTAGGCACAGGGACAAAAGATTTTTCCTTATTCAAACACCACATACCTTATTTGGCTAATTCAATGGAACAATTTGACTTTTGAAGCCTTGAGAATGTTCTTTGAGGCTTTTTTTGAAGGTTCTTGAATGGAGATGTTTTGATTCTTGAGTTTTCTTGAAGAAGGGTTTAAACCTTGTTCTTGAGGGTTGATCTTGAAAGGAACCCTAATTTTAATGCTATGGATGAATATGAAGTTATAAGCTTTGATTTGATTTAATTAGGTGTTAAAAAGGGTGGAAAAGACCCAAAAATCCTTTTAAAACTGGCTTAAAATAACTAAACGAAGGTCCCCAACAGTTTAGGCGATGAACCATCACCTTGGGGACAGACCGTCCCTTCAACTCATTGCTTTTTGGCCAGAAAATAGGCTTACTACATCAGTTGTGATGATTTGGGCGATGGTCCATCGCAGGTGCGATGGTCCATTACAGGCGCGATGGTCCGTCGGCCTTCCCATCACACTTTGGTAGTTAGGATAGCTTACTTTAAAATGGCCATAATATTTTACCCCGATAGATTTTGGTGAAATTGGTATCATTAGAAATCTAATTCAATTATCATCTGTTAGTGGGTCATGAGCTCAAAAATTCATAGTATAATGAAAGATATGCTCGTTTGAAGTTGATTGTATGAATATCCTTCGCAAGAATTCAATTGGTAAGGGATGTTTTGATTCGCCTAATAGCTAGGACATATTTGAGGCCTTAATACACATCAAACTTGATCATAAAATTAACAAATCACTAAAATTTATTTCTCATGAGCTTGAAGCATGGTTATACTATTGGTTGGGATTATCGGGGTATTACAAGGTGTTTGATAAAATATCTCTATGGATGAGTTATGCAAAAGTGCACAGTGTTATGCTTTTCAAGTTTACTCTATCTTTACTTTTCATGCTATCGAGTCCTGGGGGTATTCAATACCCAAAAATTTAACTGTTTATCAAGAGCTACAGAATAGTCTCAGTAGTTATGAACAGTAGTACTCAATAATCAGTCACAGTTTCAGTTCGATATTTAGTTCAGAACTCAGTGAACTCAGTCAGTTAACCAGATTCAACAGTACTCCGTCAGTTAGCGGAACCCAATGAACTCAGTTCAGTTCAATTAGACAGTACGATCAGTAATAGTTCAGTCAAGCCTAGTATGGACTAGAAATTAGTTCAGTGTCTATTCATTTGGGAGTAGGATTCAGCACCGAGCGAACCCAGGGATGGGGGCATCCCTTCCAGTATAGGGTTTGATCCTTAGTAGTAATCCCTACGTTATAGAACTACATAGCCAGCGTAGGTTGAGATATCTTCCTACCAAACTAGAGTAGATACTTTTCTTATGAGTTTTCCCACCAGCGAGGGTTGATGAAAGAGCTTCTTGTTAGAGAGGGTTAACTCACAGCTTGTCTTTACTCGTGGCACGGTATGACACCCTTCCAATTGGGTTATAGGTTAGACCCCAATCCATTCAGAGAAGGGCATGTCAGTTAGTTGATTACCTTCTACAGTTTCATTTTCAGTCTCAGTCTAGAACTCAGTTCAGTTGTATAGAATTAAGACTGTCAAATACAGTCACCCAGCATAATATTAAACTTAGTTTAGTTCTACAGAATTAGGACTGTCAGAAATAGTCACCCAGTTATCAATCAGGAATGTTAGAAATAGTCACTCAATTATCACTATTACAGTATCAGTAAACTCAGATATCAGTTAATCAGTTTTCAAAACTCAGTAACCAGTGTTAACATGATCTCAGTTACAATTTATGTATTCGTGCATATTCTCTCATTTAGTTATGTTCATATTACTTGATCAGTTATTGTTCATGGATATGAACCCCTTCATATCAGTCTACCTCACCAAGCATACCAATACATTTAAAGTACTGAAACATATTTTTATTTTGAGCTATGATGTCTTATATTACAGGTTCAGATGTACGGGCTCCTGACCATACTTAGCAATCTAGCCTATCAGTAGCAAACTTAGAGGTGAGTCTTTATAGTTCGAGGACAGAGTATTATTTCAGTATTTCAGTATATTTTTCAGTAGTCATAGTTAGTTTGGGGCTTGACGCCTCAACTCTATAATTCAGACAATTAGAGGCTTTCAGACTAGAATATTTTAGACAGATATTCCAGTATTCAGTTTACATTATTCAGTATTTGTTTTTAGCTATGAACCTTATGGTGATTTTAGCCTACCTTCCGTATTTATTTAAGTAATATCAGTATTACAGTGTTATTATTATGCAGTGCTCACAGCAGGTATCAGTCATGGGTTAGCTGGTGGTTCTTCGGGGTTGCTAGCACCGTTTAGCGTCTGGGGTACAAACTCAAAGCGTTGCATACTGATTATGTAATTCTACACATATCTATATATATACTGTGTCTGAGATTATAGTAACACTGCATACTGAGTTCTGATAAATGAATGATTAATATTTGAGTTGACTGATAAATGTATTACTGATAGCTGGTGACTATTTCTGACAGTCCTGATTCCGTAGAATTGAATTATGTTCTATACTGAGCTGGGTGACAATGTCTGATAGTCCTAATTCTGTAGAATTAAACTGAGTTTTATACTGAGATTTAGACTGAAACTATGAAAGGTAATTATCTAATCGGCATGCCCTAAATCTGAGCTGATAGGGGTCCAAGCTGTGACCCCAGTTAGAGGGGTGCTAATACCGTGCCACGGGTACTAACACTGTAAAACCAGGATGCCAAGCCTAACTGAAGGGAGACAACTGGGCAGAGTCAAGCCTAATCTAATGGGTGACCCATAGGAGGTAGTCAAGCCTAGTCTAATGGGTGACTCCTCATCCTGCGGTGGCTACGCAGTTCTGGAGTACTTGGATTGCTACTAGCGACTCTGCCTCTCTAACGGGGAAGCCTTAATCCCTGCAGTCGCTTGGTGCTAAATCCTACCCCCAATTGAAAGACACTGAACTGATTTCTAAATTGTTCTACGCTAGACTTAACTGTTACTGATCGTGTAATCTAACTGAATTGCACTGATTTCACTGAGTACTATAACTAATTGAGTATTCTTAGCTTTATTTGCTGACTTAATATACTGAGTTCTGTACTAACTGAATACTACTGAGTTCTGGACTGTATATTGAACTGAGACTATGACTGATTACTGAGTACTACTGTTCATGATGTTACTGAGACTATTCTATAGCTACTGTAACTCTAGGTAAGCAGCTAGATTTTTGGGTATTGAATACCCCCAAGACACGATAGCATGAAAAGTAAAGCATAACATAAGCTTAAAGAGCATTACAATGTTCAGTTGCTCACAACTCGTTCATAGAGGCACTCTATCAAACACTTGTAAGATATAAGCTTGCACATATGCTAGTATGTCATGATTTTTTGCATTTAATTCACATTAGTAATTTATCAAGCACTTGGAGAACATAATCTATGCACATGATAATAAACAACATATAGGAATCATAATTTCACATTCCAATTCAAAAATCAAGGGCTTTTAACATGAATTCACATGATACTACATACATGATAAATATTTTCACATGAAACTTGGAATAAACCTTGGATTAGAACAAAATTAACATCATAATCATAAATACACTCAAATCCCACATGGATTTCTTGAAATCAGTTAACTTGTAGTTTTAAAGAGTTTTTTGAACTCCAAAAGTGGAAGGAAACCCTTGGATGAACACCTAACATACCTTGGTGCTTGAATCCGTGAAGATAGATGGTGCGTTTTTAAATCTTGAATTAGAAATTAGATCCCCTAGGGTTTGTTCTTGAGAGAATTTGAGAGAGAATGAGTGTTTTATCCCTAATAATGACTTAATTTCGTATTCTCGGGGCTGAATAGAAATGGGATAAAGACCCATTTACCCCTCTAGATGCGGAATTAAAAAAAGCAAAAATCATGCCCAGTGATGCGTAAATCGAATGGTCAACGTGCCGCATCAATTTCGCATTGGTTCACTAGAATTGCACTGAAAGCTGGGGGAAATTATTGGTCGACGCAATGGGCGACGCGATGCATCAAGATCGCATCGACCCACTGTTTTGGTCACCTGAACATGGTTCAAACGAGGTCTAAAAAATCTGAAACTCACCCAAAGTAACCTACTAACTTTCATGATCATAAATCAACCTAAAAATTGATATTTTAAGGTCATAAGGGTCATGAAATAGGATCTCCAACTTACGAAGGCTAAAATACTTCTAAGTATAAACACTTAACTGAAATTTCTAAGTCTGGGACCTCTTTTCAAGATGTAACGGACTGAGTTAACCTTACAATTTTCAGGGTATCTCCCCCTTGGGAACATTCATCCTTGAATGAGACTGATTACGCTGAGAAATACTGATGGACTGAGTTTATACACTAAACATGCATATTTGATACATGGAATACATAACTGAAAGTACTAATAAGCTGAGTTTCCATACTGAATATACATATCTGATGCATGACTACTGACTGAACTGATTCATGAATGTGTGACTAAATATACAATGATAATGGATACCAAGTTCATAACTATAACTGAACATGGAACAAAGCCAATCTAAGGAAGACTGTTACCTTAAGCTGAGAATACTGATGAACCTGAGATCATTTACTGAACATGCATGAACGAGAATATGAGAACATAACTGAGTCTGAAACATGATACATGAACTAAATATCGTGAACTGAGTTGATTCCTTGGATACATGCCATGACATGGGAATGGTCATACAGCTGAGATTAGAACAAGAGAGTCAACTTATGAGTACTCATTACTCTAACTGGATATTTTTACGTGAAAAGAAACTGAAAGGTTTTGGATATGAAAGATCGGGGGTTATAATGGATCTCCCCCTTGGGACATTATGTCCCCTGAAGGATGCTGACTTGGCTGAGCTACTAAGGAAAGATTAAGATGATGCACAGGGCACCTACGAACTGAATCGTGACTGAATATCTGGGATCTGAAACTGAGGCATGATACATGAACTAAGTTGAACTTGTAACTATCAAAATGCTCTATTCTGGAACGATCATAGTCATAAGACTTCGAATAGGACGACTGGGTGAAAAGATGGGAAACCATACGAGTTTGTCCTCCTGACTGCTAAACTGAATTGCTAGCTTTACGGACTAACTCATACTGATAACTTATACTCAACTAGAGTATTTCTTGACACTCTTTCTATAAAATTCTACTGACTTTAGGGAGCAGAGAAATCTTAGCATGGTCTGAATAAGACATCAGAATAAGAAATCACCACGTGGCTACAATTCTATAATATGGAGCAAGGCCTATGAAATGTCATCTAAGATAGAGTAACTAAGCCTTATGCATTGCAACTACTAATTTGCAATCTTAGCCACGTTTCTCAACTATTCCCTCAACTGGAATTTCTACTTTAACACTACATTTCACTTAAGGCTACTGAAAATATTCACATAGGCACTAAGCATAAATGCATAAACGTACAAACTTATCTGATTAATTGAGTGGCTGATAGCTTAATATTGGTCATGTAGGATTGAACTGTTCTTAGTCTGGACTGCAATTGTAGAGTATTATACATATGCAGTAAGGACTGATTGAGTAACATGAGATAACTGAGTATGAATTCGTGAAAACTGTATCATTTAAGATATCAAAACCATCAACTTCTCATCTCATGAAAAATTTTGATTTTTCTTCCTTCAATAGATAAATACAACTTCTTTCTAGCCATTTAATTAGCACACTAACCTGGCATTCAGGCTTATTTTCATAACTACCACCTCATGTAAAACAAGAATGCAAATATTTTTTCTTATCATGAAATATTTACTTTCTCCCATCTAAGCAATTGCTCATCACTACATCATTTCATAAGGAGAGTTCACTAAAGGGTTAAAACAGGAGGACATGAAGCATGAACGAATACTATGTTGAATGCGACACTTAATTGAGGCCTAAGGAATAGAATATCAATACCATGGATTTATAAAGAGATCTAAACTGAGGATATTCATGACATAATCTGAATTTAGCCGACCATTAGGAGTGTAACATGAGTCATGGGAACTGAGCATACTATAAAGCATTAGTACATGAGTCATGAGCTGCATGACCTGAGTTTAGAGTTTCTGTATTCATGGAACATGATTGATAACGCTGAGTGAACTGGAACTCCTTATACTAGGAATGATAAGCTTATATTATTTTTTATCATGTGAAAGAATATGATCTATGATCATAGAGCTGACATGTAAGGAGTGAGTAGATATCATAATAGTTGAAGTGCAAAACTTTGCACTAAGGTAAGGATGGGTTGGGCATCATCCTTTCCCACTATTTTTCTACACATACTAACATTACTACTAAGAATCTGGAAGCTTGACTTGGTTACTTGTTCTACCATTTCTCCTTTAGCTTAAAGTCGTTATTCTAAGTCTGTGAACCACTTAATAAACTTTAGATTGAACTAAAACCACTTTACTCTAGAGCCTGAGATATAACAATACTCATAAACACTAAACTCATTCTGAAGGACTACATTTGATACTGTAAGGTCCACTACTAGTACTTTCTTCTCATACAGGATTCTTAGCTTTCTATTGTCCCAAAAATCATTAAATAACAACCTCAACACTGACTAACTTAGAATTCTCAACTCTTTTTTATACTTGTTCAATCTAAAAATTCAAGCTTAAATCAACTGAATCTGAGGTACTACCCATTCATTCAATGATTGGCCCATCAGGAAACTGAAATGGAATGACTGTATTACTGAAATCAACTGAAGGGATTTTTTGAAATACTATAACCGAGCAATATTTGTATACTCGTCTGGCTGGAATAGATTTACCTACTGGGGTAGGCACTAAAAGGTTCTGTTTAGATTCCTATTCTAACTTTAAAGTTGACTACTATGTAAGGAGTTACCAGAGACAAAGAAGCTCCTAGATTTAATAAGTCATAAACATGTAAATGGAAGATCTGTAAACCAGTGACCACATCAGGGGAATTTTCTTGATCCTGTCTGGACTGACTGAAGTGCATAAAGATTATTTGGGTGTTGCTCACTGATGTCACTGAAAGTGGCACCCTGCTGATTCGAGCGACCGAACTGAGCTGAGGGACGATTGTACTAACCTTGTGAACCTGACTGAGGATAGTCTCTGACTCTATTGTCTTGGCTTGCCACACCCAATAAAAACATCATTGCTAGCTCTACACACTTGCTTATGGTTCTTACCACATTCTCTGTAAAGTGTATTAGTACAAACACCCTTCCCACTACCTTGTGACTTAGAGCCTGGTGCTCCATCTCAAATGTCATTCTTAGACTTAGGCACTAGCGCTCTAACTAAAGGAGAAACTGGGGCTGAGAATATCTGACGGAATTGGGAGCAGTTACTACCTCCTGATCTTAGCTTGGAATTATTTGTTTTAGCCCATTTATTCTTCCTACGCTTCTCTTCCTCACTCTGCCAAGTGCAAGTCAAAAACCTAGATAGGACAACAGTCTGTAAATTGTTCTGAGCAACTACTGAATAAGCTAAGGTAGTGAAAGCAGCTCTAAAT
Organism: Capsicum baccatum var. pendulum; assembly: GCA_030864225.1. Lineage (NCBI taxonomy): Eukaryota > Viridiplantae > Streptophyta > Magnoliopsida > Solanales > Solanaceae > Capsicum > Capsicum baccatum. The sequence continues at coordinate 177,656,528 of CM061554.1, read as the reverse complement.
TCAGCATGAGAGACATGCTCGTTCAAAGGATCTACCTAAATGGGCGGAGGAGCTGGCTGGTTTTCATTCCTTCTTTCATTAGCTTTTTGGGGAGGCATGTTTTGGAAGCATGAGGAAGAGATGAATTAGACTAAGAGATTAACTTGAGCTCATGCTCACTCGTACGACATGAATACTGCAAGAAGGAAAAATTTTTCTAAAACATCTCATAGCCTTCTATCCATAAGTGTGGCTACCTACCAAGTACAAGACTCTACTTGATGCGGCTTTCAGAATCCCTAGGACTCTGTCGAACCTTAGGCTCTGATACCAATTTCATAACACCCCAAGTCTGTAACTTGGATGCTAAACGGTGTCTATGATCTCGAAGGACCACAAACTAACCCATACTGATATCTGCTGTGAGCACTAAATAATAATACAATAATAAATGCGGAAAAATAGGCTAAAATGTCATAAGGTTCAAAACCTGAAATACTAATAAAGAATACCAACTGTAATAATAATTCCTACAATTGAATACTATCTGAAAGTCTAGTCTGAAAGCCTCTATCTGTCTATACATGGAGTTGATAGGAGAAGTCCCCAACTAACCCCGACTACTGAAATAGACTGAATACTGATATAATAAAATAATATGATAACTTTATCCTCAGACTATGAGGACCCACCACAAGGTCTGCTGCTGATAATCTGGGCTACTAAGTATGGTCAGGAGCCCGTGCGTCAGAACCTATGATATAGAACATCATAGCACAAAAAAAGGTATACGTCAGTACTTTGAATGTACTGGTATTCTAAGTGAGGTAGGATGATATACAAGGGTCCGTATGCATGAACAATAATTGACTGAATAGCATGAATACAACTGAATGAGAGTACATGTATAACTAAAAGCTAATGGAACACTGATTATGCAATATTGCATATATCTACATATACTGTGTTTGAGATCATAGTAACACTAGATACTGAATTCTGATAACTGAATGACTAAATTTGAGTTGATTGATAACTGTATTACTAATAGCTGGGTGACTATTTTTGACAGTCCTAATTCTGTAGAACTGAACTATGTTCTATACTGAGTTGGGTGACTGTCTGATAGTCCTGATTTTGTAGAACTGAACTGAGTTTTATACTGAAACTGAAACTAAAACTGTGGGAGGTAATCATCTAACCGATATGCCCTAAATTTGAACTGATAGGGTTCCAACCTGTGACCCTAGTTGGAAGGGTGCTAATACCGTGAAACAAGTAATAACACTGGAAAACTAGGATGTCAAGCCTAACTGACGAGTGACACCTGGGCGGAGTCAAGCCTAATCTAACGGATGACCCCTGGGAGGTAGTCAAGCCTAGTCTGAAAAGTGACTCCTCATCCTGTGCTAGCTACGCAGTTCTAGAGTATAGGGATTGCTACTAACAACTCTCCTTCTCTGACAATAAAGTCGTCATCTCTGCACTCGCTCGGCGCTAAATCCTACTCCCAACTGAAAGACACTGAACTGATTTCTAAACTGTTCTAGGCTAGACTGAACTGTTACTGATCGTGTTAACTAACTGAACTGGACTGAGTTCACTAAGTAATGTAACTGATTGAGTGTTTTGAGTTTTATTTGCTAACTGAATATATTGAGTTTTGTACTGAATGAATACAACTAAGTTCTAAACTATATACTCAGCTGAGACTGTGATTGATTACTGAGTACTACTATTTGTGATGCTACTGAGACTGTTTTGTAACTACTGTAACTCTAGGTAAGTAGCTAGATTTTTGGGCATTGAATACCCCCAGGACTCGATAGCATGAAAAGTAAAGAATAGCATAAGCTTGAAAAGCATTACAATGTTCACTTACTTACAACTCATTCATAGAGGTATTCTATCAAACACTTGTAAGATATAAGCTTGCACATATACTAGTATGTCATGATTTTCGCATTTAATTCACATGAGCAATTTATCAAGAACTTGGGGAACATAATCTATGAACACGATAATAAACAACATGTAGGCATCATAATTTCACATTCCAATTCAAAAATCAAGGGCTTTTAATATAAATTCACATGATACAACACACATGATAAATATTTTCACATAAAACTTGGAATAAACCATGGATTAGAACACAATTAACATCATAATCATGAATACACTCAAATCCCACATGGAATTCTTGAAATCAATTAACTTGTAGCTTAAAAGAATTTTTTGAACTCCAAGGGTGGAAGGAAACCCTTGGATGAACACCTAACATACCTTGGTGCTTGAATCCGTGGAGATTGATGGTGCGTTCTTGAATCTTGAATTTGAAATTAGATCCCCTAGGATTTGTTCTTAAGAGGATTTTTGAGAGAATGAGCGTTTTAGCCCTAAGAATGGCTTAATTTCATATTTTTGGGGTTGAATAGAAGTGGGATAAAGACCCATTTACCCCTCTGGACGCGGAACTAAAAGAACAAAAATCATGCCTAGTGACGTACAAACTGACACACCGCATCGATAACATCAACGCGATGGCCAAAGCACCGCGTCGAGTTCGCGTTGGTTCACTAGAATTGCATTGAAAGCTAGGGGAAAAATTATCTGGCGACACGATGCATCGATATCGCGTCAACCCACTATTTTGGTCACCTAAACATGGTTCAAACGAGGTCCAAAAACTCACCCGAAGTGACCTACTGACAGTCTTGATCATTAATCAACCGAAAAAATTGATATTTTAAGGTCATAAGTGTCGTGAAATAGGATCGCCTACTTATGAAGGCTAAAATACTTCTAAATATAAATACTTAGCCTAAAGTTCTAAGTCTGGGACCTCTTTTTAAGCTTTAGCAGACTGAGTTAAGCTTAGAATTGTAATTTACTTCTCATGTTGTCTTAAGAATAAGTCATGGATAGAGAATTATGGAGTAACACAAGAATCTGCAGAAGTTTCTGAGAGAAAATCTTACTGCACAATCTAGAGCATAAAGAAGAGAGATATTTATTAAATGCCCAATAGCCTCTCGAAGAAAAGTACAGACATTTCTGTACCATTCTGCAAGACTAATAGGCATGGCTTCACAGACACCCTAGGACACTAAAAATTTATTCTCTGCTACCAAGTTTGTAATGCTTCAAAACTATCTCCTGGACGTCACACGATGCTTAGAACCAAAAGTGATCTCAAGTTAACCTATGATACTAGCATAAATCATAAGCAACTTAAATAAGTAAATAAAACTGAAAATAATAAGTAGAAAAGATGTCATTGGCTAGACTTGTTTGACACAAAATTGTTTAAAACATTTACAACGCTAGAATATCCAAAAAATAAACTAAAATTTATAAACTCTAACTGACTATCTATGAAGCCTCTACTGATACTGACTATAGGTAGCTGGGACATGACCCCTAAATACCCTAATCTATATAACTGAATAAAATTATAATATTGGAACTATAGTTGACTTGAGTTCTCAAATCAAAATAACTCATCACCTACTGACTGGAAATTTTGAATTGTCTAACCTTGATATGTAGGACATAACTTGTATCTACATTACGAAACAATGTAGCCATACAGATGTATATGTGGTCAGTACTTCTGGAATGTACTGAGTATATGGGGATGAATGCAATAAGTAAAACTGAAGTTGAACATACTTTTAAATCATGCATGTTAAGTGTAAAAGGACTCACCTTGATCATGAATAAAACTGAAAGCTGAAATATCATAAAACATGAATAATAATTCATAATCTGATAAGCTTAGTGAGTCATTACACTTAGTTTCTAAAATCATTACTTTTTTCTTTGTGGAAGATCTTATAACTGACATAAACTATGTGAGCTATCGTGGAGTCCAATGTCTTTCCCACGTTAAGAAGAGTTACTCTACCTTTGCCATCAGCATAGAACCTTAACATACAATGATCACTATGCTTAGCTCATACTTTTGAAATCCACCTAAAAATAGCATATGGGTTTATAAACTGAAAACCAACTAAGTTTCTCTTACTAAAATCATATTCATGAGGAAACTTGTGGATTTTATGTCTTATCTTAGATCATAAGATCAAGTTGAACTTCAATCATGTGGTAATACTTGTAACTTGAGCTTATAAGCTTAAACTTCTCGTAAACTAAGTAACTTATGGTTGGATTTGAAATTATTCTTTATCCCATTGATACTTCATATCAAAATATCAAACTCAATGCTCAAATAGAAATCTTTTATCAATTCATCAAGCTTCATGTCAAAATAAAGAAATTCATTTCATAATAGCAATCACGTAAGTAATAACATGAGTAAAGATATATTCTTGTGCAAACTGAACTTTAAATCATGTGATAAAGCCATAATCTCAAAAACTTGAAAAATAGGTATGAATCCTAACCGAAAATCTCATAAATTTAATTGCAATAACCAAATCTTTTGGGCACAATGATGAAATATTATCCTTGTTCAAACCTCACATACCTGAATTTCTTGATTTCTTCAAAAAAAAAAAGCATGAATTTGGATCCTTGGAAGTTGAACTTTGGAAAGAAACTCTAATTTCTTTTTATTTAAGAGTGGAGTAGAGAATAAATGTTGAAAACTGACTAATAATGTGAAAATATCATTTATAGGGTGATTTAAGCCATAGGGGTAGGGTTTGAGGTGAGGAAAAAGACCAAAATACCCCTAAAGAAGTTGAATAAAAATTTAAGAAATTTTCAGTTCACAACTAAGTTGACAACTTGTCAACTAGTTGATGACTTATCAACTTAGTCGTCAACCTCTAGCTAGACTTGGACACTTTCTGGTTAAGGTTGACGACTTAGTTGACAACTTGTCAACTAGTTGATGTCTTGTCAAATTAGCCATCACCTTCACTAAAGATTAAGGTGATTTTTGGTTAAGTCTGACAACTAAGGTGATCGCTCAACACTTAGTTGACAGCTTGTCAACTCCAGTCATCACCTTCTCTCAGACCGACACTCTAAGGTAAAATGAGCATAACTTTCTACTTTGCTATTGAATTAAGATGGAACCAGATGAGTTGGAAAGAATACTCGAAGATCTTTCATTTGATATATAGTAGACCACCTAACTCGTTATATTCTAGGAGTAATGGTTATTGGAATTTGACCCAAGTTGAAACATCCACTAAAACTTAATCAGTAGAAAAGTTCTCAACTCATCTTTGAGTTAGGAGATTTTCATGACATTGATTCATATCCAAAGATGTATTCACACTGTAGAATTGATCAACACACTTATTTCGACATAAAAATTATTGGGTTCGGATCTATACATGTAGGAACGACGATTCGAATTCTAACTAAAATGTGGGGTGTTGCACTATGATACCTACTGAATACAAGTGGATCGTACTCAGCCCCTATTGTACCCTGTTAGTGTATATCCTAACATAAGTACGACTCGTGATAGTTGATTTTAGGCTTATCTTTTATGATCAGGGTAGTGGCATGCTTTAGGGCTTTAGAGTTGACTTTGGACCTTCCCTTACCTATTTTAGATGTATTTACTAGGTTTCAGAGAAAGATATGTTTATCTAAGTATTTTTTTAGTTGTACTAGATGCTCTTAAACTTATGACACCAGATTTTGAGATTCTATGTTAAATCTGCAAATTTTTGCTTTGTTATATTTCGTGTTTGGCCTGACTTCGTTCTAGAAGTCTCACATTATCTTTAATTTTATTTTTGAATTTTCTTTCCTTATTTTGTCGCTTTCCATTTGTCTTGGTGATCAACTTACTTATCAAGGTTGATCCACGATAAGCCATCATGACCTAATTTTTGAATTGTGACATTATCAACATCAATTTATTTTTCACAATGAAGAAAGAATAGGGGATCATCGTCTACATTTTTTGAAACCGACTGGTCCACGTCATCCTACCATAAACCATTTTGATTTTCTTCATCAACAAATTCGTTAATCTCACGAACCTTATATGAGAAAGAAACATTTTCATCTTCTAACCTCGTCTTTTTCCTTTTCCCATTCCTCACACTCGCTTCGCCCTTTCATTTTCTACTATATAACGGGTGATTACATTCCCTCCTCTTCGTCTACCTCTTATCATTATTTTAGAACTACATATGTAAAATAAAATGAAGACAAGTCATGTCTTCATTGTTCACTAAACGCGATATAAAAGCTACAATAATCGATGACTAATCTAGTAATACACTAGAAAGTTCGATCAACAATAACAACAAAATCATAAAAATCTATGAAGAAGGATGAATGTTACCAGCAAAAGAAGCTATTGAATAAAGCAAATAGTTAAAAATAACTTGAAATTTCGATAAGAAAATGGATGAAAATTAAAATTACTTTTCAAAAAAAATCCAAATTTATTAAGTCAAGGGTTAAGAAAACCTCAATTTTTTTCACAAAATTATATTGATATGGAACTAGAAAAGCTTGAGAGAAGATGAAAACTTACCTGGGGATGACGAACTTCAAATGCAGCGTCTGAGGAAAAAGATAGTCCCTTTGATGAGTTTACACTAGTGGGAAAATCGCTAATAGAGAGATAAGTAGTATTTATTGTATTTAATGGAGTAGATGATATCAATGTGTAATAAAAGACTTAAAACCACACACCTAACTCTTTAAAATTATAAACTACCCCCTTACCCATGTTGACCCCACACATTATTGACCATCTATTTCACCCTATAAAATAAATTAAAAATAAAATAAATGGCCATGTTATAATTGAGTTTGAAGAAGTGGCTTTTCTCTACTAACTAAATAGGTATGCTCACGCGTTGCACTGGCTCAATGTGTATAGTAGAATAAAATGAAGATGTAACAGCAAAGGACTATCCCATTTGATTGGATCAGTTGATGAAAATAATTCCACATGTATGTTTTATACAATCATGGGAATAACATATTAGTGGATTCTCAAATTCACACATGATAGTAGCCACATGGCGTGAGCGCCTCATCGACATCTAATCACATTATCCCTTACATGCCAATACAACAAGAACATACCCATGTACGGAGATCTTACCTCTACCTTGGGAAGGTAATCACATTGGCCATGAATGTGCGATGAGAGTAATAATCCTCGGGTACTCAAAATTCCTATCTTGGAGTTGCAAATGAATCGTGTATACATTACTAATAGATTTTACACACAGTTTATTTATAATTAAGATGACAACATACTTATACATCGATCTACTATAGTGGCTCGTCTTTGAAAGAACAACTTCTGCAACTTTTATTTTTACAAATACATGGTGAAGAACGAGTTTAGACAACCAAAGTACATCAAAGAGAAAACATTAAGGATGGTGGGGTACAAACTCGCTTGTTTCATAGGCAGGGAAGAAGGAAAAGCATAGAAAACACTTCCAACTAAAAGGTCAATACAGATGCTGAATTCTCACACTTTCCTTATAGAATCTTCCATCTTCAATAGTCCTGAAAGGTAAAACATTGAAGATTTGCTTCATGCTACCTATTAGGATAGATTTCATAATAATGTTTGAGACTCCAACAAAAGCAGCATGGATCCTTATCAATATATTTAAAAGATAGGTGACAAATAATGCAAAACTAAACTTTATTTCAGCATATCGTACCTGGTGCTTGCCATACCCCAGCTCATCAGCAGCACGTGATGCTAGCTAAATAGTAATGTGATCCAAGAGCAACTGTCGACTGCATTAAAATGAAACGTTAAAAGTTACAGATGCCCATAATCTAGAATTTTTATTTTGAAATCTAAGCGGTAGTGGCTCAAAAAGGAGGTGTTCGCCTTTTCCAAATTACTCATATGTGAAGTAGCACCAACAAAAAGTGAGGTATTTCAAAAAGCAATTACTTCTTCTATGTGGTGCATACAAATATGTTTCCTAGATGGCAAAAAATGAGTAGTAGTTTGAAAAACCCTCACTTCTTAGTTCCGTTTTCAGCCTACCAAGATAACCTATGATCTCAAGATCATCTTACATTTGGTATATTATTCACTACACACTGTCACTGGCACTGCCACACTTTCATTCTACGAAAGAGGAGAAAATTGGCTTACGTTATGGGCAAAAACTTCTCACGTCTCAAATTATAACCAGAGTAAACAATTTTATTGAAAACTTTACACGTAAGATCTATCAAGTAGGGTATACAAAACTGAAATGAAGCCTAGTTGATCAAATGACCAAACCGCTAACATCCTATTACGTTGATCGTAATGTCACAACAATTTCAACTTCAAGCAGGATTGTGGACAGATAAAAGTACGGGATTGTTTGACAAGTTGTTGGCATGTCCTTCATTAATCCTTTATGCACAAAAAATCTAACTGTAGGTAACGATTTTTTACACTGAATAGAAACCAAGAAAACAGTATAAAACATCAATAGTACTCTGTCCTATAGTTCTTCCAGTTTATCCACCGATCCATACATTGACACACATTAATCTTCAGTCTCAAACAAAGACCTGATATTGATCAGATACGTGATGCTTAGCTTGGTTAACCTAACTTAGAGGAACTCCAAGAGCCACTCGAGGAAACACAACAAGTTGTGTTTGAGTTCACTGACATACCTGTGAATGTTGGGCCAGCTAAAGCGCCATTAGGACCCCTGAAGAAGAAGGGAACAGATATCTGGTCAGCTGACAGGTAGTTTGATTTTGCAGCAGAATTGATGATATGGTCAATTACCTGCATTAGTTGAAGATTGATTATTCCTCCGGTCAGCACTCAAGGGTATAACCGTAAATCAACATTTGGTATTTTCTAAGGATTTTGTCCTCATTCAATGCCAAATCAAAGGTTCCAATCACACAGAAAATGCTAAAAGGTAAGAGCACTTTTTTTTCAGATCTGAGGTAATAATACAATTATAACGCAAATGAAAATGAGAAATTTGGGGATTAAGGGGAAGAAACCTGAGCACAATTTTTTTTCAGATCTAAGATAATAATATAATTATAATGAAAATGGAAATTTTGGGGATTAAGGGGAAGATACTTACTTCTTTCCATGGTGATTCAATGTGTGTGGATTATATCCAAAGAAATGAATAGGCAATGTGCAATTGAAAGGGAGGTTTTTTATTAGTGTGATAACCACTAAATCATAAGGACTTTACACTGGTTGACCTTAAACAAGTATAGGGAGTACTACCTGGAACCCAAAAGGTGTTAGTGTTCTGTCATGAAAATGAGGGGCATGTGCAAGGAGGTTTGCTGTCATGAATGCCCTGTAGGAATGACCGCCAACAATTTTTTTTTTGGATCCGCCACCTAAAAACAAAGGACAAGAAAACTCAGCTATTATTTCAATTAGCACCAAAAATACTTGTCCATTGTAGTCGACCAAAACTAAATCTAGACGTCTCCTAATATCATTCAACGGCATATAGCGTAAGAGCAGTTGGGATATTGCTATATATTCAAACTAAAGAATGTTTGCAGGACATATCTGTAAAAGAAAAAAGAAGAAAAACAATGTACATAGGTCATACTCATCTATCTACTGGGTATATAATTTGACAAGCAGAATAGAGTGAAAAGAAATGTCTTAGCTGAGAACTAAGCTGATAATGCCACGTAACAATATGTGATAATGAAAAGATCCAATAATCAAAAGAATCGACGACTCAATTCTATTAGCATCCATGAGGCTCTAAATATTAGATGTGTAATTTTGAAAGCACATATAGTCAAAGACCTATGTTGCTCGGACTTTTCAAAATTGTCAGTGTGTCGGATTCTCAAAAAGTAGTGTATTTTTAAAGAATTTGACATGAGTGTGGCATCTAAAGTGAAGAGTCCGTGCAACATAGGTCAAGACAATAGATAAGAATACATACAGATGTTGGACAGAATTTCTTACCTTACTAATACTGACATCAGCCCCCTGTATCCAAGAATTGCTTGAAAAGCTGAAGAAATTATGATAGCACCCTGCGTTGCAGATGAAAAAGTAAAAGAATTCACTTCAGCAAAAGAGAGAGACATGGTTTATCCTTTAAAAATAGTTCCATACATACAATTAGGAGTCATCCCATAAGTGAACACTATTGTAAGGCTACAGAAAAAGGATGGAGAAGTAACAACTTCAGTCAGCTAGTTCAAAGTTAGTAGTTTTTGAACTGTTCATCTATGACGAGCCCTTTATTGATAATCTTTGGACCTGCATTTTTCACATATTTTTCGGGTGCCTCAATAGCAACATAATTTAGTTTTCAAAAGCTTTCAACATTGAACAAACACTTGTGAGATGATTTTTCTATTTTTCTCTTACCATATATAGTAGGACTTATCGTTACAGACCAACCCTATCATGCACATAAAGGAGTTGAATTTTCGTTATTTCTTACACATATCTTGAATACGAATAAATACAAAACATTAACGATGGTGTCACAAGAGGAGGAGCTTTAATCATACTCCCTGTTCACAAAAAGAAAAATATACAATCAATTAAACATGATACACTACTACACAAACAAAACACAAAATAGATGTAACGAAGAAGAAATAACCCTAAGTTTCTAGTAAAGTTTGATCAAACTATTATTTAAATAGAATTATAGAATTTCTTTTTTTATATAAGGTAAAATTTTAACTGATTTAGAAGTATTAAATATTATAATTTTTTATCTAAATTATACAACTAAACCTAAAAAAATAAAAATTAAATTAATTACAAAATTATTTCACCAAAAATTAAAAGGAAATATTTTTACTTTTTTAACACATATTTTTAACAATGCAAAACCATAGACAAACAAAACCAACGTTTTAGCACTGATTTTCTTGACAATGCCAAAAAAAATAAAAACAATCCCTTTTATCAACCAAAAAATAAATAGTGAAATTACCTAAAATAAAAAATGAAATTGGAGAAGTATAAGTATCCTAACCAAATACAAAAAATACCGAAGTAATCTTGTCTCTATCTAATTCGTCTTTTATATATTTAAGGAGTGTTCTTTAATTATAGAAATTAATTCTCCTAATATCTCTTACCATATAATTTCTTCTACCATATATTTTAGGATTCTTATTTTATTATTAATTAAAAAATATAATAAAAAATAAAAAATGACGATTTTGTCTATTACAGAGAGTTGTAATGAAGGGCAAAAAGTTCAGTTCACTTTTCTAAGGGTCTTCAAACTTTTAATATATTACTAGTATTGTGTACGTGCTTTGCATGTGTGTCTCACGTCAATCAATAGAATTATGTATAAAAGAATAAAATTATTAAGAAATAATAATTGAAGTTAAATATGTGAAATTCTATATTATTGACAATTAATAATTAATGACGTTACTTACTTTGAAAGATGTACAAGAAAATATACAATAACCCGTGTATGATTATGGATAATATTATCTATAGAGTTACACACCCGATATTAAAAAAATAGAAATAAAAAAGTAGAGGTGTGTGCCTCGTAATTTTTGAAGTGCTACAAGTTTATAGTAATAAAAAGGAAAATAATAAACATTTATTAATTTGGTCCTCTCTTACAAAAGAAGTTGACTATCTTATGTATGAAAATCTTCAATCTTTATCTTATTCTAGTTCTAAAAATATTGAAGTCGGTGATCTTATGGACAAGAATCTTCAGTCTTTATCGCATTCTAGTTCTGAAAATAAGAACAGAAGGTGTTAATTGGATTTATATTATAATAGTACAAAAATCTGCGTCAAATAAAATACAATTTAATATAGCTCAGATTGAATCACGCGAAATTCAACGATTCAAATCTAATTCAAATTTTTGAAGTCCTACAATTTTATAATAAAAAGGAGGAACATAACAAACCTTGTATTAATTGGTCATTTTTAAGAAGAAAAAATTTTCCTCTTTAAAGTCAACAATCTTCGTCTCATTCTAGTTCTTAAAATAAAACTTAATTCAAAACAAATCACAATTGCAAGCAATTATATATAGCTTGTTCAAAATAAATACTTCACAATTTGAAGTCATAGAAGGGTGTAATTTACCTCAAACTTTAGAGATTTTTCAGTCTTGCTCTTGCATCCGGCACAATCCATATGTACTTTCGTCTGTTTCATCTGTACTCATTCAAAACATAATAATAAGACATATAAAATTGATTTAATTAAATTATTTTTCTCTATGAGTGATAGATTAAATAGAAATTTAGAATAGAGAAGACTGATTACCATTATCATCTTACTTTTGATGAACCTTATATATTTTTTTCTTTGTTTTTGTTTTTTTAACCTTGGTTACAAAACTAAAAAACTGCTGCAATGCATACTATTCCAACCTAAACTTTTTTTTTTCTCTATAAAATTTTTGAAATAATGACCAAAAACCTAAATAAAGAGGCAACAAAATTGAGTGAATAAAAAGAATGAGAAACCTACGAGTGAATATCAATGAGCATACAAGCTGCACTCAGATTACAATTCATCACTGCTGATAGGGATGCCAAACACGGGATGTTCAACCACTTTTCACTATAACTGCATAACAGATATTGATATTCAGCTATTAGTTACAGCAAGACTTCACGAAAATTACATCATATGGCAGATAACTTCTCCACCCTCTAAATTGCTTGAGCATAATATAATAAGAAAAAGATTTGGTTCGAATAATATATCAAGTTACAACTAGTGAAGTGATATGTAAGGTCCCGCAAAGTCCCCTCGTAGTTTGAGCCTTAGGGAGTGTCGAGTGAAGCGTAATTTCGACCCTAAAAGATTGAGAAGTGGATTCCTAAGTGAGTATCGTGTTAACCATAAAGAATTTCCCTAATTTTGACTTTCTATCACATGATAAATCTAATAAGATTTCCATCGATATAAGATTTGCCCAAATCTGAAACCTGGGTAAGAAGTTATGGGTAATTTAAGACCTAGTCATAAAACTGTGTCATTTTAGTGCTTGGCGCATCACGGAGAGGGTCGATTTCACAATTATCAAATTCCAGTGGAACTCTGCGATGTTGGCGCATCGCGTTGAGGTTCCAGGTCCTAACCAGTGGAAAAATACAATGGCCCCGCATCGCGGTGAATCCCATATTGCCAATTGTCAATTTCCAGTGAGCCATCGCAATAAGTGGCGCATCGCGGTGGCCCCTTAAATCGGGTTCCCAGTTTAATTTTTCTAGCTTCGTACAGATGTTAAAAAGGGTATTTTTGACTTTTTTCAAGCCTATAAAACCGTGCAAACACCAAATCAAAGTCATTTGCAAGCATCCTGTAAGGTTTTTCTCAAGTTTTCTCTCATAACAAACCCTAAGTATCCAAAACCTCTTCCAAGAATCTCAAGAATCCACCATGGATTTTCTAAATTGAATCAAGATTCAAGGTTCTCAAGTCAAGGTCGTCAAGAACCCACATTCAAGAGTATGAATAGAGTTTCAAAAGTGAGAGTTCATCCAAAACTTCTAATTCAAGGTATGTGGGGTTTTGAGCAAGGGTAACCCTTTCACCCTTGTTCCCAAAAAGCTTATTTACATCATGATTTTTGCTGAAATCTATGGGGTTTTTACATGAATTTGAATTGGGGGTTTTCACCCATTATTATGGAATGCATTACCTTGATATTTTCCATAAATTGAGAGTTAAATGGCATGATTTCTACATGTTTTCTTGAGTTTTTGCAGCTGGGTATAAACCTCATGATTTTACTCCTTGATAAGATAATATTTGCAATGTTTGAGGTGGTGAAGAATATGACTAAATTGAGATTTTGAGATATATTGCTGAAATTTCTAGATTTCTACATGATTTATGAATTTATATGCTTTATATATTATGCTTTTGATAAGCTTTAACTTGATATTGAACTATGGGTTAGTAAGCCCTATTTAAGACTTGTGAAATTATGAACTCTTATGTTATAAGAACCCATGTTTTGAGTATTTTGAGATGATTGAGAAATGAATTGACCTAATGGTCTGAAAGTTTTAAAATCCACTTCATCATATGAGATTATTGATTTGATTATTGGGTTCGTGGTGAACCATGAGATTATTCTAAAAGTAGATTTTTATGAGATGAGCGTAGATAATCTAAAGGGAGTAGTACTTAGCACCGAGCGAGTAAGTCACTACGGTTTCTTACCCCAAAATTACGTGCCATCGTAGGCTGGGCCTGAGGCCGAGTTTATGATGATTATGATTGGGCCCGAGGCTGAGTTTCATTTAGTGGTCACTAGACCTAGGTTATACTCCCTAGCAAGAGTATGACGTTCCTCCCTAACGGGGGGTCTCCTCCTTAGGAGGACAAAACTTTGGACTCCATGTAGCTCACATAGTTTATGTCAGTTACGAGAACCTCTCTTGCCCTTTAAAACTTCAAGATCAAATACTTATTTTTCTTTTCTGTAATCTACTTTCCTGAATGGTTGAAATGCAAAGATGTTCCCAAACCAAGGTATTTTCTTGATGAGAGTTATTTTCCTAAGTGATAGCATCTTCCCTTGTTATGGTACTTTGCATAAAGCTTCGAGATAAGTTATTTCCTTAAGCTAGAATACTTTTCCATTTGAGATAGCACGATTTTACCTAAAGCTTAAAATGAGATAATTTCCTAAAGTGAATGAAATACCTTCAAGTGTGTTTTTCGAGTCATATAATTCCGATTTCTAAGTATATGAGTTCTAAATAATTATGAAATGTTGAGTATTGAAGAGGTTTTACTCTCCATGAGACATATGCATGAGTTGAAAGTATTGTTCAAAGTCCCTTAGCCTTTGGGGTATTGAGAATAAGAGAAGATTTCTGATTTTTAAGGTTAAAGAGCGATGACTCATGAGATTTGTGTTGCATGCCTCATTCTACATAATTTATGAGCTTTATATTTTATACTTGTTCATCCATGTTAGTCGTCCCATTTTGCATACATGATTTGATTAAAGAAGATCGCTACTATTTTTATACATATGCATTCACCTCCGCATACTCAGTACATTCCAAAGTACTGATACACATATATATCTATGTGCTACATTGTCTTATAATGTAGGTTCAGGTGCTTAGTCCTAGCCTCATCCATGATTCTTCGAGTACCTTGCCTACGTTTTCTGCAGTGGTGAGTCCTCAGGGTTCGAGGACCGATTTTCAGATATTTTCTGTATTTGAGAGACTATGTTTTATCTTCAGTTCATTTCGAGTCAGTTGGGGACCTATCCCAACGGCTCTCTAGTTTTCAATTTATAGAGGTTTTGTCAGACTAGTATCATACTTGTGATGTGTCGAGGGTTCGATATTGTGGTTTTGTTGAGGTTTCTCTGTATTGTGGTCATATGGACTGAGTATCTTTCCCGTATTTCCTTTAATGTGATATGACTATGCGAGTGTTGAGTCCATTTCATCTTGAATTGAGTGTTATTGGTAGAAAACGACTCTAAGGGTTAGCTTGGGGATACCTGTATCCTTAAGCACCATGTGACATCCCGGAAGACGATTTCAGGTCGTTGCATGATAAATCACATTTAGACAATTTATAGGCTTAAAAGTATCATTAAATTTTAGGACAGGTTAAATTTTTAATTGTACTTGAACCAGGACCTTCAAGTATTGGAGATCCTTGTTAGATTCAACATTCACGATATCAACAGCTTTGTTTATGGTATCATGGATGACAAGTTGACAATAATTCCTATGGAATTCTTCACTACTCCAGTCGTCGAATTTTGATAGCACCGCCAGAGTAGACAACATCATATGACATGGTAGAATCAAGTGGGATATCAAATTCTTTACTATGAATTTGTAGTCCTTGAAATTGCGAATCACACTTGTACAGATCATTAATAGAAATATAAAAACAAAGATGTAACGTAGTAGTGCCCCTATTGATGCTTAATCTTTCAAACTTGTCACAAATAATATCTATAACAATATCAAACATACCTTGTGTATCAAGAACAAGAATCATTCTTCTGTCTTAATATTCTACTATTGGTCCTTGTTGTTTGATAATCAATCTAACAGAGGCGAAAGAAGAAGAAGAGGAAGGCTGGTTGCAAGTGAAAGCAACAGCTTCCATTGTTTGACAATGGGACAATTTGTTAAGCCTGGTTGGTCTATTTATAAGCTAGCTAGATAGCTAATTGGGATTTTATTAGTGTTATACTCTCGATTTACTTGTCCCACTCGACGAAACAAAAGCTGAATTGTTGAGTTTTTTTTTATCATATATAGCTCTTAGCAAAACTCATAAATTGTACTCGATATTAATTATTAATTTTTTTTTACCATATATATTTTTCTCTTACTATATATTTTAGAAATTCTTTAATTATAAAAATACATATTTATATTCTTACAATATATTTCATGACTCTTTAATTATTAATTTTTCTACTATTTCTTGCCATATATTTAATATTTTTTAAAAAAAATATTTTAATTATAGTAACATAATAATTAGAAAAAATAAGTAAAAAGATAATTTTGTCTATTGTGAAAACTTTTAATGAGGAGCAAAAAGTTTAAATCACTTTTCTAAGAGTCTTCACACTTTTAATATATATATATATATATACGAATGAGTTGCGTTGAGGTGTTAATATAAGTTGGAGGTTTGGAGACAAACCCAGGAAATTAAAGGTTTCAGGTATACTAGGACAAAGATGGAGTACTTGAAGTGTAAGTTTAGTGACACGAGGCAAGATGACGAGGTGGTAGTGAAGTTGGAGTCTCGGGTGGTGTGTAAAAGAGATAGTTTTAAGTACCTTGGGTCTATGATTCAGGAGAATGGAGAGATTGACGAGGATGTCTCTCACTGTATTAGTGTAGGTTGGTTGAAATGACGGCTCGCCTCGGGAATCCTTTGCGATAAGAAGGGGCCTCTCCAGCTTAAAGGCAAATTCTACAGAGTTGCAGTCCAACCGGCTATGTTGTATGGCGCGGAGTACTGGCCAGTTAAGAACTATCACGTCCAGAAGTTGAAGATGGCGGAAATGAGAATATTGCGTTAGATGTGCGATATCATGAGGGATGACAGGGTTAAGAATGAGGCTATTCGGGACAAGGTGGGAGTGACGTCAGTGGAGGATAAAATTAGGGAAGGAGGGTTAAGATGATTTGGGCATGTGATGAGAAGGGTCACGGATGCTCTAGTTCGTAGGTGTGAGAGGTTGTCCTTGGATGGTTTCAAGCGGGGTAGGGGTAGACTGAAGAAATACTAGACAGAAGTAATTAGATGTAACATGGAGCAATTACGGCTCACTGAGGATGAGGATATGACCCTTAATGGGAAGGTTTGGGAAAAGAGTATTAGGGTAGAGGGCTAAGGGATGTGGTTAAGTCATAGGCTGGAGTTAGGAGAGTTTCATGTAGCTTGGTTGGTAGGGCTAGGGTTGGGGGGGGGGGGGTGCCTTTTGTTGGTTCATATACTTATTTGAGGTTGTTGTATCGTTGTTATTTTATCATGCTGTATGCTTGCGATATTTGAACACGGTCTCGGTCCTTCTTGAGCCAGGGGTCTATCAGAAACAACCTCTCTACTTCTTCGAATGTAGTGGTATGGACTGCGTACATTCTACCCTGTTGTTGTTGTTGTATATGTACGCGCCTTGTGCATGTACCTCACTTTAATGAGTTCAAACATTTCACTGAATAGAATATTTGTTTAAATAATAAAGATGAATATAATAATTAAATTTAATATCTTTTGAATATGTAAACAATAACAAAATAATACGATAAAAGAGATATCAAAATAATACAACTAAACCTAACCTTTACATAAAATAATTCCTCAAAGTCGATCAACACACAAAAACTTCTCAAAGCCGATCGAGATTCATCTACGAACTGTAAACTACCACAAAATAACAAACTAATAGAGATATTACGGTAATACAATTAAACTTAACCTTTACCTAAAAAAAATTCAAAGCCGACCCTCATTCATTTAACATCTATAAATTAAAATAAAACAATAAGATAATAAAGATATCAAAGCAATACAATTAAACCTCACCTTTGCACAAAAAGCTCTTCAAAGTCAATCGACATTCATCTACGACCTGTAAATTATTTTAAAAAATATAATAGTGATTACAAAGCTTCGATCTTTATCCAACTAATTCAGGTCTGAGTGAAAATTTTGATTCTAAAAAATTATTTTGAATGAAAACAAAGAAGATATATATATATATATATATATATATACACACTATTATCCAACACACACATGTTGAATTCTATTATACTAACAAAAACAGTGAAGAAGTTGATGATTAGAAAATCAAACATCCACCAATCTAGACATGCAATCGAATTAAAGAAAATTATGCCTAATAAAATTTCTTAAACTCTGTGTCCAGTCAAACTAAATCATCTAAATTGGGATGGAGGGATTACTATTTTTTATACTACCATTTCCAAACATTTAAATTTAAATTACTAAACTAATCTAATTCAATTTATCTCCCAAGATTGATCAAATTGACTCTTGTAAAGAGAAACACAACAAAAAACAAACTTAAATCCCAAAAACAAGAGTGTAAAACCCCAACATTGTAAAAACATAAAAAAACCAAAATTACAACAAAAAAAAAAATTCAACAAAAGCCCAGAAAAAACAAACCTCTAAAGCAGCATTCTTGCGCTTCTATATAGTTTATTAGACAGATTACTAAGAACAACGGCTAGTATCACAGATAATGCTTTCTAATTTAACGTACATCTCAATATTTATAGAAGTATTTCCTTAATTAATAGAGTTCTATTTTATGAGTATTTTTCTAATTGAATAGTAGAAAGAAAAATATTAATTAATTCTCCTACCATATATTTTAGGAAATCTAGTAGAAAAAAAATATATTAATTAATTCTCCTACCATATATTTTAGGAGCCCCATATATTTTAGGAAGTGTAGTTAATATAATTAAATAATAAATTAAAAAATAGTGAAAA
Source organism: Capsicum baccatum var. pendulum (assembly GCA_030864225.1). NCBI lineage: Eukaryota > Viridiplantae > Streptophyta > Magnoliopsida > Solanales > Solanaceae > Capsicum > Capsicum baccatum. Next base: position 177,637,624 of record CM061554.1, on the reverse strand, counting down.
GACAGTTTTGTCTAAAGAAGAGTCTTTTAATGAAGGACAAAAAGTTCAAATCACTTTTCTAAAGACCTTCACACTTTTAATATATTATAGATATGTATATAATTCTTAAATTAATTAATTTGGCATAAATAAAAATATATAACACTTAATTATTATTATTATTATACTTACTTGTGCGATGCGCGGATAATATTATTTTTAATTATTTCATATTGAATGTTCATTCAAGGATGTTAAATCATATCCCCCCCCCCCCTCCCCCCTTTCAAAAAAAAACCTCAACTACCAAATTATTTCTCAATGAAATGCAAAAAAAGTCAACTCCACCCACCATCTTCACCTCCATGTCCCCCTCCCTTCCCTCTCAATTTTAATAAAAAAAATAAAATTTTATCCCTCACCCACCTCATCTATAACCAAATCTTTATGAAGAAAATTGTTTCATGTTTTTCTTTATTATATTATTCACAATTTAAATATATTGAATTGCTAATATCCCCCATCTGCCCCCCCCCCCCCACCTCCTCCCCATCACCCTACCTCTAATCAAATATATATGAGAAAAATAACAATATAATTATAAATAAGTTTTTATGTTTCATATTTTTATTTATTATATTATTTATAATTTAAAGATTTCAAATTGTCAAAAACAACTTAAATTTTTATCCTACCATCACCCCTTCTCTTCTGTTTAAAACTTATGAATAGTAATATGTGTATTATCTAATTACTTCGCTATATTCTCAAATTAGTTCAAATACACCTATTGTATTTAATAAAATTATTTTTTATGTTACACGCATAAGTAATTTAGTTTTCTTCTCTCTTGTCTCAAAATATAAAAATTAAAATAGATAAGTCTTGTTATACCAAAATAAATGAAAGATAGATTAAAAGAATACTCTAAAATAATCTAATACATTAAAAGTGATTATAATTTAAAATTAAAGTTAAACACTTTTACATCTAGAGATATAGAACGTTTTCTCATATTCTATTTTAAAATTTTATTCTATTACTCAAGATTCAAAAAGATTATTAACTTGTCCAAAAAATTAAAAGAAATTCCATAATGCATGTAAGATTCTTCAATATTATTTCTGAATCTGAATTTTAATATTTGAGTTGTTGCTTGTGTTTTAGTCATCACAACTTCTTTATTTATTTTTTTTTAAAAAAAACTTCATCTATTAAAAATTTAAATGTATATCTAATGTTATCTATAACATTACCTTTCTTAGCATCAAAAGATTTTCATCTCAAATTCAAATAGAAATAGAAAAGCTATCACAACTTAAATTTTAGATAGTATTTTATAATGTTTAAATCTCATTTACATTTTTATATGGGAAAGAAATCATCAAATATAAAAAAAATACTTTTAAAAATAATTATACAATAATTATGTAATATTGAGTCAAATTGTGCACATAAGTTAAATAATTTACTAAATATTTGAAAACTATAAATAATTTACTAAAAATAATTATTTTAAAAAGTTCAATAACTGTAAATAATTTATTAAAAATAATTATTTTAAAAAGTTAAATGCTCAAATTATTTTGTGTGTTTCTATTTTACGTGATGATTTAATTATTTAATATGATGTTGCGAGATTTCTTACATATTTCAGGATTAAGAACAAAATGTATTAAATTCAAAACACCAATCAAATATGATATTATTCACAATATTAAATTTTAGTAAGGAATAAATTATGACATTTTATTTGCCATAAGTGTGAGACTAATTGAAATGATAATCTACATTGCGAAGATGATGCATTATTTACTAGCTTTTGATTAATTCATGCAAATAACAAACGATGATATCAAGTGTAGACATTTTTTTTATTAAAAGTCATAGTTGTTGATTTAATAATACATATAAAATTTAATTAGTCTTATTTAATTTGGAGAAACATATGATTCTTAAAACACCAATCGAATTTGCTGTTATTCACGATATTAAATTCAGTAAGGGATAGCTTATGATATTTTAGTCAATTAAAGGTGATTTTATTTTTTATTCACATAATTAAATTTATTTTTATCAAAAATAAAACGAACAAAAGAATATCACTTGTATTCAACTTGAATATAGTGAAAATAAATTAGTCTGTAATAGCACTATCAATCATCTTCATATAAAAATAAAAATATTAAATTTCTAGAAACAAATAAAGAATATCAAAAATGCAATAAATAAACTCACAAATAAATCCAATTATCAATAACAAAGAAAGAGAAGAAAATTTAATATGATAGAGCGTTGTAGGAGTGTGTGTATAAGAGATTAAGAAGTTAAAAATTTATTTCAACTCAAATTTTATTTAAATTCAAATTCAAATATCATTTAGTTTGTTATAAAAAGATAAGGATATTAATTGGATAAATATAAATATAAATATTTAAAAAACAAATGAGCAAAAACTTTTAGTTGCTATTAAAGAGGAGAATATGCTATAAAAAAATACTCACACCTAACCAAATAATTTTTAATTTGTTATGAAATATAAAGCAGGAATAAAAATAAATAGGAAGAGAAAGAAAAAACTTCTTTATTTCTCTTGAGGGGTAAGACATCATCTTGAGGGATTCTTGAGAGTTATTTACAATGAATAAAATATCTCTATTTATAGGGGGAAATTACTCTCAGTTTTTCTCTAAAAGATAGGTATTTCATATCATATTAGATATCAACTAGATCTTGATAGATCTTGTATATATTCTTGATAGACATTCGCTATAATGTATATACATTTATAACATTCTCCCTTAAATGTCTAATTGATAGATAATGTGCCTCGTTAAAACTTTACTAGAAAAAATCCAGTGAAAAAAAATCTAGTGAAGGAAAAAGAATACACATCTCTAATAATACGCATTTCGGATGCCTCATTAAAAATCTTACAAGGAAAATTCAGTGGGGAAAAACCTTGAAAGAAAAAAAGAGTACAACGCGTATTTGCTCCCCCCGACGAGAACATCAATGAACTTTTGCATCCCGATCTTGTGAACTATCTTCTTTAAAGTTTCAATTGAAAGAGACTTGGTGAATAAATCAACGACATTGCCACTTGAACGGATTTATTGCAAGTTAATATCACTATTCATTTTTGTAGCTCATATGTATAGAAAAGCTTTGGCAAAATGTGTTTCGTCCTATCTTCTTTTATGGATCCTCCATTAAGTTGTGTTATCCATGTTGCATTATCTTCATATAAAATCATGGGTACTTTATCACATTTCAAATCATATTTTTCTCAAATGACATGTATCATGGACTTCAACCACACATATTCTCAGCTTGTTTCATGAATAGCTTTTATCTCAGCATGGTTCGATGGAGTGGCTATGATAGACTTATTTGTATATCTCTAAGATAAAGCAGTACACCTACATACGAACACATAGCATATTTGAGATCGAGTTTTATGCGAGTCAGATAAATACCCAGCATCAGCATAACCAACAAAATTGAAACTGCAAGCTTTAGAATAAAATAAGTGCATGTCTTTTATCCCATTTTGATATCTCCTAGTAGGAGCAGAAATATACCTTACTAACAAATTGATTGAAAGGCTACATCAAGCCTTATAGTATTTGCAATATACATTAGTGCGCCACTTGCACTAAGATAAGGTACTTCATAACTAATCCAAATTGGTATATTTCTTATTTCAGAAAATAATCTATTACTTTTGAAAATTCTCCAAGAGTTTCAATAATTTTTAAGCTATAAACTTATACAATATAAGGATTATAAATAAGTTTCCCAGAAAATTTTATAAACTTCAAACATTTTGAATCCTTAAAAATGTTTTCATATAAAGTTTGTCAAGTGACAATATTCAATATTTCATGAGGGACATCTTCAAGTGTTTGGACTGCAAATCAAATAAATTTTATGTTTACCAAGTCGCATCCTTTCATGTCACTTTATAAATATTTCTATGTCAGCATGCTTAAATAAACGTAGAATTCAGATCCTCGTAATCTTTTACAATATTACGACAATATTGTATCAAAAATATTGATGATATATTATTTTGTATTGCTTCACAATGTGACATGACAATTTGAGATCTAATTACTTCATTATTTTCAAGTACATAAACCTCTCATAAGGTTTCATGTGGTGTTATGTCATAGGTTCTTTAAGAGCACATTATCTTCTTATTATGATTATTTGCTCTTTATTCTTTACAAAGATCATTTTATTTGAAACCGATTGATCTACCATGCTTCAAACATGCATAGACTTTGTCCTTTAGGGACACAAAATAGGAGCACTTGTATCTTAAATATGAGATGCTTTCGGCATTTGACTTGAATTATCTTTTAAATGAGGATCTGATAATAATTCCTAACATATTTTTGTAATACCCCATACTTTTCCTAGCTTGAAATCCCCCCCCCCCCCAAGAATGTTAAAATCTTTATTTGAAAGATGAATACACTTTTATAGATGTGGTATTTTCAAGATTTTAATTTCTTATCATATGGGAAATCCAATAAGCTTTCCATCGATACCAAATTTGCCCAAATCCGACATCCGAGCAAAGAGTTGGAGCCTTTTTAGTGAGACAGTATATCACCTAAGCCTTCAGCGCGTCGCGGAGATAGCTCAAATGGTAATTGTCAATTTACAGTATTGCTTCACGATAGTGGAACTTCGTGCCAAACTTTCAAGTCGTAGACAAGGTGGCAACGCGATAGCTCCGCGTCGCGCCACTGTGTAATTTACCATTTGTCACTTTCCAGTGACTTGGCGAGATAGTGCCGCGTCGCGCCAAGAATGAAAACTAAAAAAAATTCTCAGACATTAAAGACATTTTCTAGGGTTAAAGGGTCAATTTTCCACCCTATATAAGACTTATAACACGAGATTTGGCCATAATTCAACAGCTTATACTCAATTACTCTAAAAAACTCTCAAGAATAAGCCCTAGAATTTTCATAGAAGGTTCAATTCCAAGAGAACTCACCGTCAAATTTCAAGAATCTCTCCATCAATCTTCGTGGAATAACAAGCTAAGGTATGCACAGTGTTCATTCATGGACTCCTTTCATCCATGAATCCCAAGAATCCTTTTTCTAAGTTCAAGTTTATGGATTTCTTTATGAATTTCTTGTTGGGTTTGTTTTGTTTATGTTGTGAATGATCAATTGAATTCAAATTCATATTGGGTGATCAATGTTATGTGGAATTGATTTGTATAGATGTATATTCATGTGAACATATGATTAAACCCTAGGATGATGAAATTAGAGTTGAATTATGATGTTTAGTTGTTGTATAATGATGTTTATATGTACCATGCCTACCATGTGTTTGATTAAATGTCAATATGAAGGAACACTGCCCAACTAGTATGATATCATGAAATCCCCATGTATGTACAAGCTTATGCATATCCATATTTGATAAAGTGCTTCAATAAATGAACTATGAATTGTGTTGTTAGTCATGTGTTCAAGTAAGCCATGCTATGTCAGTTTCTTCTTATTGAGTCCTGGGGGTACTTGTACCTGAACATTTAGCTGTGTGCCTAGATCCATGTCATGTTTTAACGATACTCCTAGTCAATCTATGATCCATATAACTCAGTCAGTCATGTGACTCAGGAAATCTCAGTAATTTTAGTATCTCAGTAATCTTAGTAACCTCAGTATTCCCAGTCAATCTCAGTAACTTCAGTATTATCAGTCAGTCGTTAGAACTCAGTACATTCCGTCATTCAACGAAACTCAGTAAATTTAGTTTAGCTCTGCTAGACAATACCACTAGTATCAGTTCAGTTCAGTTAATCAGCTCAGTTCAGTTTAGCCAATCAGTTCAGTTTAGTGTCCTTCAGTTGGGAGTAGTAACTAGCATCGAGCAAGTACAGGGATGACGATTTACCCGTTAGAGAGGCAGAGTAGTTAGCAGAAATCCCTGTACTGCAAAACTATGTATCCATCGAAGGACCAGGAGTCACCCGTTATATTAAGGCTTGACTATCATACTGCCTTAAGCTTGACTTTCTGTTCAGGGTCACCCGTTAGAGAGGCTTGACTATAATAGAGGTCTTTACTTGTGGCATGGTATTGATACCCTTCCAGCTGGGGTTATAGTTTTGACCCCACCAGATTAGATTCAGGGTATGTCGGTTAAGTGAGAACTCCCATAGTTATAGTTTCAGTATCAGTCTTCAGAGTTGAACTCATAAATCAGGACTATCAGATACAGTCATCAATCTCAGTAAGGAACTCAGGTAGTTCCATAGATTCATAGACCACCTACTAGATAGGCTTGGTCTCACATAAAGTTATTCAGTATCAGTACCTACAGATGTTACCCATCAGATAGGCTTGATCTCAGTCTCACATTCAGTTGAGTTTTCTCAATATTAGTTCTAGTGATCACCCGTTAGTTAGGCCAGATCTCAAGCTTAGTCAATCTTAATCTTTATAAGAAGATTTAGAGATCACTCGCCAGATAGGACTGATCTCAGATACAGTATGGAACTCAGCTAATTCCATCAGATTCAGGACTGTCAGATGCAGTCACTCATGTTATCAGTTATATCAGTTGTCAGAACTCATATTATTAGTATTCAGCTTCAGGACTGTTAGACACAGTCAACCAGACTAGTTCTTCATAATCAGAACTGTTAGAAATAGTTATTCATGTATTAGTAACATAGTATCAGTCCCTCAGATATCAGTAATTTCATGTTATTAGTAAACTTAGTAGTCAGAACTTAGCATTCAGTCCTATCAAGATGTCAGTTACAGTTACGTATGTATGTATGTATTCTCACGTTCATGTTAGTCCGTCAGTTATATTTATTTATGCGTATGAACCCCATGCATTTAGCCTACCTCACTTGCATACTAGTACATTTAAAGTACAGACACATTCGCGCTATAGTGTCTTATACCATAGATTTAGAGGCACGAGCTCCAAATCAGTAGTTGATTCCGGTCTCAGTAGTCAGAGTTAGAAGTGAATCCTCATCTTTCGAGGATATGATGATTACATTACTATTTTAGTTTCCAATTTATTTCAGTAGATGGAGTTAGTTGGGGACATGTCCCATCAAGTCTTTATTCAGACAGTTTAGAGGCTTTCAGACTACAGCATATCGAGCAGTTATTTTAGATTTATTTTGGTATTGTTATACCATTTTCAGACATTGTGTTATCAGTTGTTTGTTTAGTATTGAACCTTATGGACTTTCAGTATATGTTTCCATATTTATACAGAATACTATGCAGTGTTTAGTTACAGATATCAGTCATGGATTATCTTGTGGTCCTTCGGGGCATGGGCACCGTGTAGTGTTCCTGGTACCAGATTCGGGGTGTTACAATTTCATAGCTACTTATAATCTCCCATTTATGTTACCTCTATCTTCTTTGTGGAATTCATTTTTTTGTATCATGGTATATTCATCAATCGTATACCGCATATCAACTATTAGATGGAATAATTGGTTCCTGACCTTGAACTAATTGAGAGAAAAGAAATAATCATAATTTATTGGTCTAATGCATACAAGTGCTATTGTATGCAACATAGCATATTTCAGACCAACACATGAATCTTTATTCTCATTAGCAATGGTTTAACTATTTATCGAAGGCATTCAATGTCAAACTATCATCATCATCAAGATGAATTTTTTTGATTACACAATCTGAAAGTTATGCTCTTAACTCAATTTTATTGAGCAAGCAACTTTATGAATGTCAAACTACAGGTTGACAATAAACGTACAATTGATCATCTTATATCATACATCTTAATAGATCACTGGACTGGTGAATGAGCCCATATTCACCGTTTATACTTTTCAGATTTTGAGGGATTCAATCCGAAAATTAGTTGGTCCAACCAACTTATCTCGAGAACAAGCGGCATAAATAATTCTTGAGGAATCTTCTAGTTCTTCAGTACATGTCTAATACTCAATATGCACATCTTCGAGATGTCACAATCGTTCATATTAACTTATGAACTTATTTATAGTAGTAAACACAATTTTATCAAGGCATGTATTTTTTTCTTTAGTATATTTTAGATTTACTATTACATGAATAAATTTTAAATTTACTACTTTAGAAGTAGATGAAATAACTCTTCTCAGTTATTCTGCCTCATTCAGAGATGATCTGTAATACCGTCACAATCAAGTGCACATTTGTATTGAAACAATCGAAATGCTCATTCCCTAGGAATGGAATATAATCATGCCTTAAAGTCTATCAAATTTTGATAGCTTATAACCTCTTTCATGATATTGGTACTTAAGGAGCAAATCGAGACACACATATAATATAGAGGATTTTTCTTAACCTATCTTTCAGAGTATAACATATATTGCAATGGAGCAAATTGTCATCTTTCAGACTCATGTATTGCTACTACATTCACTTCATGGAATGGAGCATATTCAACGGAAAAGATTATATAAATTTTCATCCAGTACATATTACTTTGCCTTAGCTATCATAATATCATTGATATGATGCATTGAGATTCAAACTCAACGTCTTCTCCATATAAATGTGTCTTAGGCTATAAATCGATGAGACTTAAACCCAACATCTTATTATCATGGTGCATTGGAACTTTTAACCCAATGTCTTACCCTTGGGATAAGACTTAAATTCATCATCATATCTCTTCATATTATTGTTCTCCGTGAACAAATTTAAAGCAGAAGTGGTTTCAAACCAATTATTTTTTTCTTAAATCCATCAATAATTATATCCTTAATAACAAAAGACAAATAACATAAGTAATTACTAACTTTGAAATTAAATTTAGATTTATAATCTCACCTTGTTTGGCAGAGTCTCGTACTAACGTGTTATGAAATATAAAGCAAGAATAAAAATAAATAAAGAGAGAAAGAGAAGCTTCTTTATTTCTCTTGAGGATGAGAGATCATCTTGAGGAATTCTTGAGAGTTATTTACAATAAATTAAACCCCCCTATTTATAGAGGGAAATTACTCCTAGTTTTTCACTAAAAGATAGATATTTCATATCCTATTAGATATCAATTATATATTGATAGATCTTATATATATTCTTGATAGACATTGATTATAATGTAAATATATTTATAACACAATTCAAATTTTAAAGTAATTTTTATAAGATGGGGTAATTGGGGGTAAGGGGGTGTACTAGTAGTAGTAGTTGTTGTTGTTGTTGTTAAGGTAACTACTACCATTATTACTATAACTACTGCATACTGCCACTACCATTATTTTTTAGGCCCGTCACTGATACTACCACTATGTTATTGTTATATGGATTCAAAACATAATCTCCTATTACTACAAACGACTACAACTATTATTATTATTATTATTATTATTATTATTATTATTATTATTATTATTATTATTATTATTATTATTATTTACTGTTACTACTAACATCACACATGTATTAGTATTGTTACAACTACTATTACTACTACTACTATTATTATTATTATTATTATTATTATTATTATTATTATTATTATTATTATTATTATTATTATTATTATTATTATTATCAAATAGTTAGAGATTATTTAGGACTCTTTAATTATAGATTTCTAGTATAAAGCTAATGGGAATCTTTTTTTCTTCAAAAATTCTAATATTTTTAAATTTAAATATTTTTTATATTTTAATTTAAATTTATCTTTTAGTTAGTTCAAATTCAACTTTATATAGTATAGAGTTTGTTTTCAATATTTAAAAGAATCTCTAACTTCTATTTGAAATTCAAAAATTTAACACCAATTCAACAAATCAATATTCAACAAATTTTATCTTTTATTAAAAGACTAATTTAATAATTTATATCTCTAAAAATTAGGGTTGTGCAAAAATTGAACCGATCGATAAACCGAACCGATAAAAATGTAATTGAATTATTGGTATTGGGTTATCGGTTTAACGGTTTTTTATTGATTTTATAAAAAAAATTATTGGGTAAACGGTTCGGTATCGGTTTTAGCTTATTGTATTATCGGTTAAACCGATGACCCAATAAGAATACACTAAGTTATTATTTTATCCCTATTTATGTTATATATTTAAATCACACTCTCTCTTTCTTTATCTCTCTCTATATATATAGAGAGAGAGAGAGAGATGTGTATGTATATAGATTATATGCACTACTAATTCATAATTCAGTGATTCACAAAGTATTAACCTATTCAGGACAATAAAGGCACAATATAATTGTAACACCCCAAATCTGGTACCCGAAATGCTACACGGTACTCATGACCTCGAAGGACCACAAGCTAACCTATGACTGATATCTGTAATTGAACAATGCATAATATACTGAATGATTGCGGAAATAAATCCTGAAAGGCCATAAGGTTCAAAACTATAACATAATTGATAAAAATATAACATCTGGATGGGGTATGAAATACCCAAAACAACTGAAATAACTGTCTGAACATGATAGTCTGAAAAGCCTCTAACTGACTGAACTGTCTGAATAAGGATTTGATGGACACGTCCCCAACTAACTCCAACTAATAAATTAATTAGTGAGATAATAAAGTAATGGTCATGTCCTCGAAGGATGAGGACTCACTGCTAACTCTGACTGCGGAGACTGTAATGCTCTGATGCTCTGGAGCTCGTGCTTCTGAACCTATAGTATAAAACACCATAGCGCAAATGTGTCAGTACATTGGAATGTACTGGTATGCATATGAGGCAGGCTGAATACAAAGGGTTCACATACATGAACTATACTAACTGACTGAATAACATGAACGTGAGAATGCATGCATGAATATATATTAACCGTAACTGAGTTCGTGATAACATGATTACTGAGTATGAGTACTGATAACATGAGATACTGATATTTGTATAACTGATACTTAGAGACTGTATCTGACAGTCTAGATTCTGATGGAACTAGATGAGTTTTGTACTGTTCTGATTTGATTGTATCTGACAGTCCTGAATACTGTAGAACTATCTGAGTTCTATTACTGAGATTGAATGACTGTATCTGAAAGTCCTGATTCTTTACTGAAACTGTGAGAAGTAGTCATCTAACCAACATGCCCCTAATACACCATTATGGCTGAGTTGTGGACCAATCTGTAACCCCAATTAGAAGGGTGTCAATACCGCACCACTGGAAAGGACAATCTGTGAGTAACCCTCATATAATAGGTAACTCTAGGAATAATGGTGGGAACCCTCGTATAACAGGTTAAGCCACCTCATCTACCCTCATATAACAGGCTGTGATGTCTCAACCTATGCTGGCTACGTAGTTCTGGAACGCAAGGATTGTTTCTAAGAATCACACCCTCATATAACAGGTGGGTTCCCATCCTTGGGTTCGCTCGGTGCTAATTTCTACTCCCATCTGGATAGACACTGAACATGATTAACTAAACTGACTGGACTGAGTTAACCGAGTTCCATTGATTGACAGAATATTACTGAGATTACTAAATTTCTGAGATTACTGAATTTACTGAGTTTTCCTGAGTCACATGACTGACTGAATTTCTATGAACATGGCTCGACTAAGAGTATCTTGAAAATATGACACTGGCTCTAGGCACACAGCTAATTATCGGGTATAAGTACCCTCAGGACTTGATAGCATGCAACTAACAAAGCATGACTTTCTTGAATACATGACCAACATCACAATCCATAATACAATAAGTTGGAGATTTCATGAAGTAGAATTTCTAAAGCACCACAAGGGTTGCACATCTATCCATAATTCATTGACTAAGATATTTCATCAAACACTAAACATGCATAAACTAGTACATGAATGGGGATTTCATATTATCATACTAGAATGACACTTTTCCTTAATATAGACATTTAACCAAATACATAGGAAGCATTCTTTAGTTATACAATCATCAACACAGGTAATAATCATAGATACATCCATCAACGTGTAAATTTAAGGGTTTGTCATGATTATTATGCAAATCATCACCTCCTAGGGTCAATCATTGGAATATGAAATTTCAAACATGAATCAAAACCCCACAACATCATGAACATGAATTTTAATTCAATTTAAATCATGAACATTCATAAATACACAAATCCTGGATTTTGAAAAGAGATTCTTGAGCTTCATGGGTAAAAGGGGCCCATGAATCAACACATGACATACCTGGGTTGTGATTTCTTGAATACTGATGGAGGAAAACTTGAATCCTTGACTTGAAATTAAACACCTAGGGTATCTTGTTCTTGGGGATTGATCTTTGATAGGAAATCCTAATTTGATGTTGCGAATGAATAATGAACTTATGAGCCTTGGTCTGATATAATTAGAATTAAAATGGGTGAAAAAAAGACTCAAATACCCTTTAAAACGACTTAAAATTTGCTGAACGGGACCTGCGACGGCTCGTGCGATGGTCCATCGCTGACTCGACGATCCTCGTTTTGACCGTCGTACGTGGACCAAAAAAAACTCACTGCTTTATAGCGACGGCTTAGGCGATAGTCAATCGCAAGTTCGATGGTCTGTCAACTTGTCCATCGCACCTTATCCAGAAGGTTGACTCATTTCCTTGGTTGCGATGGTCTAGGCGACGGTCCGTCAATCTGGCCGTCATACCTGGGCGATTCTAACAGCTCTGAGTAAAATGTCCATAACTTTTTTACTCCGATACCGGATTTGAACGAAATTAGTATCGTTGGAAAGCTAATTCAATTTTCCACATGATAAAAAGTGAAAATCTTAAAATTTCCACGTGAACACAAATGGATTTATATTTCAAGGTAAGTTTCTAACATTCTTGGGACGATTTCAAGCTAAGTAGAAGTACAGGGTATTACAACAATGTTCGGCTATTATCATAATAAAAAGCTTGAAACATTTATTGCTTTCAACAATTAGGATTCAATTTTTTTCCTAACTAACATTCAGTTCAAGTTTGAAGATTCTTGTAAACTAAAATGTATTGCGTAGGTTTTGGCGGTAATTAAGATTTCATTTTTTTATGTTAGTTGTTACTATTTATATTTTATAAGTATTTTCTTATTGGTTAAATCGAAAACCAAACCGTTAAGGACCAAAAACTGATTAACCGAAATCGATAAGAAAATATCTTATTGGTTTTACATATTTAAAAATCAAAAACTGATAAACCGAATCAATAACACGTAAAATCAAACCAAACCGACCGATGCACACCCGTACTAAAAATTATCCTTTATCCTTTTGTAGTTTCAATTTAAAACTATAAAAAATATCATAAAATAATTCAAACTAAATATATTTTTAATCTTTATCTTTTAATTTACATTAAAGTATATCAATTTTAATAAATTTATCATTAGTTACTTTTAATTATTTTACCATTTGAATTTTTATGCTTCAAATAAATGGATAAGTTGCCCTAATAAAATCACTTATAAAAATAATGTAGTCATCCTTATTTCCTTTTGTTGAATTATTTAAATACTGAACAAATTTTTCTTCAAAAATGGTTAAAAATAAGAAAATTTAAAGTCAAATTAGTTCACGTGAAAATGCTTATCTGGCCTATTGCAGACATTTTAAAATTTAGCTTCAATTATTTAATTTTCAAATAATTATAGAATCAATGAGATAATAATACTTACACTAATTTACTACATACTTTTTCTTAGTTAACAATTTTACTACGTACTACTAGTTATTATTATTATTATTATTATTATTATTATTATTATTATTATTATTATTATTATTATTATTATTATTAGATTAACTGTATTCAAATATATTTTATAGTATGTAAAAGAAATAAATTTTTGAAATGGTAAGAGTTTATTTAAGACTCTTTACTTTTCTATTTTTAACCTAAGGACTTTTTTCCTTTTTAAAATGATAATACATTTTTAAATTCAAATATTTAATATTCTTTAATTCAAAAATTTTACTACAACAATATTAATCTTTGTCCTAAAATTACAATGTGGCTTCTCAATAGCTTGTCACGTGGCTTCTTGTCTTATTTCTAGTTGTGCTTTTATATATATATATATATATATATATATATATATATATATATATATATATAAAAAAAAAAATATTATTGACAATACTGTAAGCTATTACCATACGAACAAATAAAAATACATTTAAGAGCATCTATAATCTTGGCTACCTACAGACAAGTACCAGATTAGTAGAACCCAAGCAAACACTCTTTGATTCCTTAATTTTCTTGAGTCTCTCCTAGTTACATATTGCACTTGTTGAGTTACAAAATTGCTATTCACATTTGTCATATATATAAACTAGTGAATTTGTCCACACGAATCCGAATAGCTATATATTAAAATAATTATAAGCAAAACTTATACAAAATCTAATTTTATTTTTGAAATTTACTTTCAAAATTAATCTAGACAAAACAATAACTTCTATCAAAAGGTCTTTTACAAAACTTAAATTTTCAAATACTTAACCAAAAATCACATAAATTAGTTTATTCTATATTTTGATTTTAATCAAATAATTGGGAAAATTTATGTTAAGAAAAAAAGAGTAGCCGCCTTGCTGGCTAAATAATAAAAAGACTAAATTTAAAATATATTGTGTTATTGAGAAAATGATGGTTGCTCATCATTGATGTGTTTTGTGCACGGAGAGTTCAAATATATTGCTTGTTCCTTGTTAATTTTAATTCTTAATAGATCATATATCTTATTTTTGAAATCAAACGTCATTATAGCCAATAACGAAGTAGTTTTTCAGACAATCATCAAAAATATTACGGGCAATCGACCGGCGGGAAAGAATCTCAATAATTTCTGAAAACTTACATTGTCTAAAGAAGAATAGGTATACAATAACCAATTCTCTATTGATATTCACTATCTAATATCTTAGGTTCAAACATATAACATAAAATAAATAATATAAACCACAATCTTTATAATGAAAAGCTAAATATTCATTTGATATATAGGTGTATGTGTTAGAATAATAGTGATAATTGTATAAGAAATTCAAAATAAAATTTGCTTGGCTTAGAGGCACGATAATACGCTTCTTAAAGATAGTTGGAGTCTCTCCCTCGAGCAAACGGAAGAACAAGTGACAACTCTATCTTCGGGATTCAACTAAGCCACAAAATAAGTAGCATTCAAAAATGTTGCTCTTCTATTCTTGAATTGGTGATTTCACCATTTGATCAATGTCTCTCAAGTGTTTTTCAAGAGGAAAGTAGTTTTGAGTGCTTGTCTTTTCAAACTAAAGAAAACAATATTTATAGGATGAAAGTTTCATGCATGAGAAGTATATTAATTAAGTAATAGTTAATAGGTTCATGTATGTTTTAAAACAAAAAAATGTCATTCTTTCAAGAATCTATAATGTAAAACTTAATGAATAATGAATTTGTCAAATATATTTCCTTTGTAACCCAAAACTTATGAATAATGAATTTGTCAAATTCATTTCCTTTGTAACTCAAAACATTAAGTGATGCATTTGTTTCAAAACTAATTGAAACATAACTCTTAAAAATCTTTAACCGATGTATTTATTTCAAAATTTATTGAAACATAAAATCAACAATCCCCCACTTGTTTCAAAAAACAATTATCTTTTAAAAAAAACAAAATTCATTTGAGACATCAATCTAGCAACATGCATCAATAATGGTATCTTTTGGACTTGAACCATTAGCTAGTGAAGACTTTCTAAATCATTGACTACTTAGTGAACAAATCTTGAACTAAGTGGTTCATTGAATGAAGTAGAAAAATACTCCACACATATTGCTATGTTTCGGTGAAAATCAAAATCCTTTGACACCTTACGGTCATGTATCCCGAATCCTTTTAGCTAAGTGCTTTAAGATTTTCCTGTGAAAATCTTATTGAAGCGGCCTCCACTTCGTACTTAGTGCGGTGAATTCATCAAGAGCAACTTTGCATACTCTGACTAAGTAGTCTATGAATTTCATTAAGAGAAATTAATCTCATCCTCCTTTACAACAAAGTATCAATAAATCTATCAAGAATGTTCCTACACACTTCAACCGAAATCGATGTATAAACTTAATAAGAGAATATAATCTCATTCTTTTCTTTTGTAGGAATACTGTCAAATCTATCAAAAGTTTTATTATTTACTCCAACCGATATCGATCTTATAGATTTATCAAGAAAATAAATCTCAACTTATGCACATCTACTCACTCTCTAGGGAAAAGAAAAATTTTATTGATGTGCTTCACAATTATAACTTCACTTGTTTTTCCCTTTAAACCTAAGATTACATCATTAGGTACGGTTACCATAAAGTACAATCAATCTACAATAGGCTTTATTTCCATCCCATTACAAGTTTGTACCACCAATTTCTTGCCTAACCCTTTAGACAAAGGATCTGCTAAATTGGGTTTGAACTTCACATATTGAAGCGATATTATGTCATCCTCCAATAATATTCTCACATGATTGTGTTTGAGAAGAACTTGTCTTGACTTGCCATTGTAACAATCACTTGAAGCCCGAAATATAGCAGTTTTATTATCACAATATATAGTTAAAGGTGGTATTGGCTTACCCTATAATGGAATATCTATCAGCATACTCAGCAGCCAATCATCTTCTTCTCCAGCAGAAGACATAGCGATAAATTCTGACTCCATGGTTGAGTGAGTAATACATGTCTGCTTCTTTGATCTCCAAGATATTGCTGCTCCGGCCAAAGTGAAAATCCAAGCAGTAATAGATTTAGAGTCATTCGGATTAGAATTTCAAGTAGCATCACTATAGCCTTCAAGAACTGCTGGAAAGGTAGAATAATGCAGGCCAACATTAATTGTACCCTTCATATACCTTAAAATATGAATTAAGGCATTCCAATGCTCAACTCTAGGGTTACCAGTAAATTTGCTCAAAGTTCTTACAACATAACCAATACTGGCCTAATACAATGCATGGAATACATAAGACTCCCAACAATCTGAGAATATGTCAACTGATCAAGAATATCACCAGAGTTTTGCACTAGTTTGATGCTAGGATCAAATGATGTAGGAGCAGTTTTGTCGTCAAAAATGACCAAACCTCTTTAGAACCTTCTCAATATAACTTGATTGAGTAAGAGTCAAACCACTTGCCGATCTTACAATTTTGATGCCTAAAATTACATCAGCTTCTCCAAAATCTTTCATTTCAAATTGAGAAGCAAGAGAATATTTTGTTTCTTTGACTCTTTCGATATCAGTTTCAAATATCAACATGTCATCTATATAAAGACATATTATAACACCATAATTTTCTTAAAATTTACTAAATATGCAGATATCTCCTCCATTGATTAAGTAGCTATTAGAAATCATAACTTTTCTAAATTTATCGTGCCATTATTTTGGAGCTTGTTTTAATCCATAAAGTGAGTTAAGAAGTTTACAAACTTTACGTTCTTAACCAGGATTGGCAAATCCTTCTGGTTGTTTCATGTAGACTTTTTCGTCTAGATCTCCATTCAGGAATGTAGTTTTCACATCTATTTGATGAATCACAAGACCATGAATTGCTACTAGAGCAATCAAGAGATGAATACAGGTCATCTGAGCTACAGGTGCAAAAGTATTAAAATAATCAATATCTTTCAATTGAGTAAAGCCTTTATCTACCAAACGGGCTTTGTACTTATCTAAAGTACCATCGGATTTTATTTTCTTCCTAAAAATCCATCGGTAATCAATTCGTTTACATCTAGGAGAAAGATCTGACAATATCCATGTATTATTAGATAATATAGAATGCATTTCATCATCAATGGTTTCACGTCAAAATGGAGCATCATGTGAAGACATAGCTTCAGCATAATTTTCAGGATCTTTTTCAACCAAATAAGCTTGAAAATCAGGTCCAAAGTCTTTTGATTTGGCTGATCTTGAACTAAGTTTTGGTTGACTTTCTTCCAATGGCTCAACTATTTTCCTTTTAAGAGGAGAAATAGAAGAACTTGAATCTTGTTCAAAATAATCTTTTTTCTTGGGATATATATGCTCAAAAAAGTTAGCATGTAAAGATTCAATAATTGTGTGAGGACTTGGGGTTTCAAGATTTAAAAATCTATAAGCCTTACTGATTTGTGAATAACCAATAAACACACAATCTGCTCCTCTATAGCCAATCTTGGTTAAATGTTGATTTGGTAATCGAACATGAGCCAAGCAACCCATACTTTAAAATAATTTATATTTGATTTTCGATTATTCCAAAGTTCATATGGAGATGCATCATGATTCCTGGAAGTAATTCTATTTAAAATATGACATGCTGAAAGCAAAGCTTCAGTCCACAAATTTCCAGATATACCAGATCCATAAAGCATAGAATTAACTATTTCTATGAAAGTCCTATTTTTTTCTGCTACACCATTTTATTGTGGTGTGTAGGACATGATCAATTATTTTTCAATCCCTTCTCTCTCACAAAAATCAATAAAATCTGACTTTAAGTACTCTCCACCTCTATCAGACCTAATTGACTTAATTTTCACACTCAATTTATTTTCAGCTTCTGCTTTATATGCTTTGAAAGTCTCAAATATTTCATCTTTTGTTTTCAATGGAAAAACATAAGTATATTTGTAGTAGTCATCAATAAAAGTGATAAAATACCTCTTTTCATGACGTGACAAATAATCTATCTCACAAATATCAGTGTGGATTAATTGCAAAAGTGTGGAAGTCCTTTCAACTGTCTTAAAGGGCTTCTTAGTACTCTTGCATTTACTACAAGTAAGAAACTTAGTAGTATAATTCTTTCCACAATATTTGATGAATCCATTATTCACCATAAGTTGAATGGATCTAAAATTCACATGTCCCAGACGTTCATGCCATAAGTCCAGAGACTCCACAAGATAAGCAGAAATATTTTCATTTTCAATATTGAGTTTAAACATTCCATTTGCAATATAACCTTTTCCAACAAACATGCCATTTTTAGATAAAATAAACTTATCTGCCTCAAAAACCATTTTAAAACCATGCTTCGAAAGAAGAGTACCTGACACCAAGTTCTTTCAAATATTAGGAACATGTAATACATCCATCAATGTAACTATCTTTTCGAAAGCAAACTTCAGTTCAACAGTTCCTTTTCCCACAACTTTCGTAGAGGAGGAGTTTTCCATATATACAATTTTATCGTCCCCCACTAATTCATAAGTCTTGAAAGAATTTCGATTACCTGATATGTGAAGAGTTTAGCCAGTATCTATCCACCATTCCACTTGATCTTCTGCTACAAATGCTTTTGTGACCATTGCCACAAGATCATCTTTTTTATTTTTATTTTTTTTTCTTTCTTCTTTTCGGCTTTGAGAATTCTACAATCACGCGCATAGTGATCAACTTTGTGACAATGATAGCATTCACCAGATTTAAAATTGGCACCATTACGCTTGAAATTTACAGTCTTCTTTGCCTTTGAAAAATTCTTATTTTCAGGTTCCTTCTTGTTTGATTTTTTATTCAACCATATGAGCTTTCATGACAGGTTCCTGCAAACTATTATTATCGCGTCATCGTGTCTCTTGTTCAATTTGCAAGTGTTGCAACAATTGTTCAAGAGTCAAATCTTCCTTTTTGTGTAAGAGTTTGCTTCGGTACTCTTTCCAAGATGGAGGAAGTTTTGATACAATAGCACCAACATGAAAGTTTTCATCAAGAGCAATTCCAGATATAACAATTTTATTAGCTATAAGTTGGAATTCTTGTACTTGTTCAGTGATTGACTTGTCATCAACCATTTTGAACTCCATATAATTTGAAACGAGAAATTTCTTAGAACTCTCCTCTTCGGCTAAATAAATAGCTTGAAGAGTGTCCCGTATCTCTTTAGCATATTTGCATTTAACATAATATTAATCATAATATTTGTTAGACATTCCTCCAAGAATATAATTCTTGCACAAATAATCATCATATTGCCATTTGGCAATTTGTTCTTTAATCAAAGTAGTCTCGTCAGATGCTACCTCAGAACCAGGAGCATTAGGACAAGGTTCTTCAAGAACATATGACAACTTTAATCATTTTAAAAAGAATTTCATCTTTCCACGTCATCTAGGAAAGTCTTTGCCATCAAATATTTCAAAATTAGGATTAGGCAAAGATGGAATACTATTTGATATTGATGTAGAAGCCATAGAGACAACTATCTTCAAATTGTTAGAACAATAATGATAATTGTACAAGAAATTCAAAATAAAACTTGATTGGCTTAGAAGCACGATAATACGTTTCTTGAAAATAGTTGGAGTTTCTTCCACGAGCAAACAGAAGAACAAGTGACAACTCTATCTTTGGGATTCAACTAAACCACAAAACAAGTAGCATTCAAGAATGTTGCTCTTCTATTCTTGAATTGGTGATTTCACCATTTGATCAATGTCTCTCAAGTGTTTTTCAAGGGGAAAGTAGTTTTGAGTGCTTGTCTTTTCAAACCAAAGAAAACAATATTTATAGGATGAAAGTTTCATGCATGAGAAGTATATTAATTAAGTAATAGTTAATAGGTTCATGTATGTTTTAAAATAATAAAATGTCATTCTTTCAAGAACCTATAACATAAAACTTAATGAATAATGAATTTGTCAAATACATTTACTTTGTAACTCAAAACGTATGAATAATGAATTTGTCAAATTCATTTCCTTTGTAACTCAAAACTTTAAGTGATGCATTTGTTTCAAAATTAATTGAAACATAACTCTTAAAATCTTTAACCGATGTATCTGTTTCAAAATTTATTGAAACATAAAATCAACAGTATATACCTATATATAACGGTGTTTAAGCTTCTTGATTAAGTCATGGAGTCATTTAAGTTTTCAAGACTCACATATGCACAAAGTAATAACTATAACGGATAAGTAAATGTTGACATCTATTTAAGCTTAACTATAACGGATAAGTATATGTTGACATCTATTTAAGCTTTTCTGAAGGCAACGATTAGCTAGAGTACACATACTACAGTAACCCCACTTTATTATTACGGTTAATGACTATTATTTTACAATGATTCATATAAATGCATAGGATTAATGCATTCCTCCTTAATTGAGTAACCCATCATCTGCTTAACACAATAGAATCAATATATATATATATATATATATATATATATATATATATATATATATATATATATATATATATATATATATATATATATATATATATATATATATATATAGGGGTTGCTGATGTGGCATGTCTAAGAATCAAGAATTGTTATTTATCTTTTTTGTGATTTTTTTGAGCTTTTGTTTATTTTTTCCTCATTTATAAATTGTTTAAAAGGCTAAATTATTTATTTCATTCATTCATTATAATTAAGAGCATCATTAATTTTCTTTACACCCTCATTCTTTCTCCACCTTGAAATATTGATAAAAAAGAAAAACTCTCCAGCTCCTGTTGAGATTACTAACGTATTCCTCCCCTTTTCAATACCTACGTTTCACCCTTTATTGTAAAAAAATTATAACATGAAATTAATGACAGCAATTAGGCAAAAAAAAAAACCGGAAAACTTCTAACCTTTAAATACAAAGCTAACAATATTTAATTTCAAGCACACAATTCTTTTCAAAGGATTAGCAAGAAAACAGGAAATTTAAAGGACCACATCTCTTCTCACGTCCTGCAAGATTTTTCGAAGCTTCAAATCATATGAACCATGATATCAAAAATATCCAGAATAGGTAACATGTGAAACTCGAAAAGTAACACATGAAACATAAACATTACTACCATTCCCACTTCGAAGGATCAAAACGGAAGCACAGCACATTTTTAAAGATTCTAATCACATTACAAGTGACACGGAGATCATGCAAATGATGGTTCATTAAACATCATAAAACTAATCGATGCAGCCATTGATTTTTGAACAGTCACTGATTTTAGATATATTATCTACACAAGATTCATGTGCGAAGAAATACGAGGATGAAAAAGAAATGTTGGTGATAAAAGGTCTGATGAGAAAATTAGAAATGGATTCATAGTGTAGCGAAAAAGAGCTGAGCTGTTAAACAATTTTTTGTTCTTGTATTGTATGTATACAATAAAGTATATACAAAAGTTTGTGCGAGTTTTATTTTCTTCCTCTTCTTTCTTTCTTTCTTTTTTTTTTTTTTTAAATCCTTTATATAATTAGCCTATAATAGATTTTAAGAACGAATATATGAGTATACTGAGATGGTAAAAGAATATAAAAAGGAAGAGGAAGAAGATTTTGGCGTAAAAAATGGAGTAAAATGTGGGTTTTACTAATTTTACACAAAAATTAGGATAAACAAATTAAGAAAATACTGATAAAAGATGTAGTAACAATTGTAGACGAAAATTTGCAAGTATGAGAAAGATGGTGAATCATTTTGACAAGAAAGGAGGGGATAAAATTGGCTTAAAACAAAGAAGAAAAGAGGAAAAATAAGAAAGAAAACGTATAATTGTGGCCAAGATTTGTGTTCCGTTAATTAGGAGTATTACTCCATATTACTTTTCTTATTTTGTTGCTTTTTAATTTACCTTTTATTCTTAATTGATGAAGAAAATTATATTCTGACGTGCCAAATATATTATATATATATATCAAACAAAATATGAAGAAATGCAATTTCCTTTTTAGATCTATCATATGTAAAAATAATAATATCTTAGGTATAAAAATGAAGATCTCTTATAAAAAAATTATAAAATTTAAAATAAAGAATTGTGAGTAGCGTACAAATTTAGTTCTCCCAATTAATATAATCATGTATGAATTTATATTAATTACTAGTTAAACCCCACGTGTCTCGCACGTGTAACATTTGATTATTTAAAATTAGATGATTTTGTGTAAGAAGAGCAAAAAATCTAAATCACTTCTCAAAGATCCTTCACACTTTAATAAAATAACGCAAACACGACATATATTTTATTAAAATATTTAATAAATTTTCAATTCTTAAATATTGAAGAAATAACTTTGTCTAAAGCAGACACTTTTAACGAAGGCCAAAAAGTTTAAATATTTCTGAATATCGAATCAAATAAAAACGAAGTTGAAAGAAAACAAACCAAACTAAAAATAGTTCGATTCGGTGTTAGGTGTCTACTTTTTAAAATTGTAAATTAAAGAATTGAACTGAAATTTGATAAAATCGAATCAAAGAGCAGAACGTGTACTTCTAATCAACGTCTTAACAACATAAATCATGCTAATATGAATGAGAAATAATTCTTTTTTTAAAAAAAAACACACCTTTAAATCCTCTCGTAATCGGCACGAAGTCTCAACCACACACTCACATAATTTTTCTTTACCTGCACATCATGCGAAAGCAACAATTGAAATTACAATAAATTATACGATAAAAAATGTTAATAAAAGATGTATAATATTTAATATTATTGACCTACAAATTTAAAACAAATATTAAAGAACATAAAACTAATCTTCTCTTGAACATACTCTTTAACAATTAAATTGTGAATGTTATTCTATTATTTATTAGAAAAAAAGGAATGCTCAATATATAGATGTACAATTTTTTTCCTTTTAAGAAAGAGTTGATGAAACATGGAAGAAATCTAATCTAATTTGAGAAACATTTTTCATAAAAAACTAATTATTATAGAAAATCAAGACAAACGAAACTTAAAAGAAAAGAAAATTAAGGACTCCTAATTAAATCAAAAATCATACTTAAAAGAAATAAATTAGGTTGTATGCTAACTACAATCTGACACTTTTTTTTTTTTTTGAGGTGAGACGTGCTTTTTTAGTAAAAATAGTTAAATAAGAATTTGATAAAATAATAATAAGACATTTATTATTATGTATTTAAAACTTTTTAAAATTTAATACTTATTAAAATTTTCTTATTCTAAGGCTTTTATGTTTGTTTCTAGATTTTTCAAATCTTATTAAAATCAAATTTAGTTGTTTTATAATTCTTAAACTAATGAAAAAAGTATTAATTGTCATTAATTCTGACGACTTCTAATAAAAAAGATTTAACCATAAATATATATTAATTAATATATTTTAATGAAGAACAAAAAGTTCAAATAAAATTTCTAAACCCCTTCACACTTTTAATATATTATATAGATAGATATGTATATATTATGAAATTAGAAAGATAAGAAAAAATAAGTAATTTAACCTAAAATTAAATATATATTTAATAAAATTTAATATAATGATAAAAAGTAGAGGACAACATTTTTTAATTTTCTTTTATGAAAACTTTATTGATGTGAAAAAAAATTATTGTGATATTAAGAAAGGTGGTGAATCATTTTGACAAGAAAGGAAGGGATAAAAATGATTTAAAACAAAAAAGAAGGATAGAGGAAAAATAAGAAAGGAAACGTATAATTGTGGCGAGGATTTGTGTTATATTAATTAGGAGTATTACTCCATATTATTTTTCTTATTTTATTGCTTTTTAATTTACCTTTTATTCTTTATTCTTAATTGATGAAGAAAATCATATTCTAACTTACCAAATATATTAAATATATTTTAAAAGAAATATGAAGAAATACAATTTCTTTTTCACATCTATCATGTGCAAAAATAATAATATTTTAAAATGAAAATTTCTTATAAAAATTCGTAAAATTAACAAAAAAGAGAATTGTGAGTGACATACCAAATCATTTCTCCAAATTATACAATTATGTATGAAATTATATTAATTATATGTATATATTATGAAAACAAAAAGATAAGAGAAAATACGTAATTTCACCTAAAATTAAATATATTAATAAAATTTAATATGATGATGAAAAGTAGAGGACAATATTTTTAATTTTTTTTTAATGTAAACTTTGTTGATGTGAAAAAAAAATAGTGTGATATTATTATCAGGATAGATGTAATCTTTCTACTACCTGTTCATCTGATCTCATAATTTTGAACATGAAGTATATATATAAATGTAAAAATATACTAAGGTAACAGAAAATATTAAATTTGTATCTATAATATAGCAGCAAAAGTAATATAATTTTAAGATTTATTTTATATATGAATCATTTTTATTAATAAAGAGACTGCAGGGTTGTTTAATTAAACAATCTTCTTGAAAAATACTATAAATTTTTATGTCTAAATCAAATAACAAATATACTTATAAAGTGGCATATTCATGTAGCCTTGTAGAATATGAGAACGACAACAAAAATGCACTCATAATAAATATAAATCAATTTTCCTTTTTAAGAAAAAAAATTAAAAAGGCTAATATTAGACCACGATAATTAAAATATTTTAGATTAGTTAGTGTATCTTTTGAGTGTTACAGTAGGTCCATAATTTATAAACTTATGATATGATTATGTAGAATAGCCATCATATTTGTCAAATATTTATGTCCATCTTCGACTAAGTTTCAACAAGAATTATTGAAATTTCTTTTTAATAATTTTTTTGAATATTTAATTTTAAAAGTTGATCTTTATTGTTTCCATATATACGTCTTACATTATTTATGTTGGCACCTTACTTATTTCATTCATTACATATTTGATAAAATTTATAAAGTGATTTGTCTGATTGCACGAAGTGCGGACCAATTACCTAGTAAACTAATAAACTAAATAGGAATACAAAATAATCGAGTAAAGATTCGATCGTTTCATATATTTTAGTACACGATGATTATAATGAGACAATTTAGTTTTTTTGTCATAGAATATGCTACATAACTTTTTCAAAGCCTAATTTTACAATACTACAATATATACTAATTTATAATTGTTATCGTATAATAAATGATCACTAAATTAGTGATAATTATTTTTGAACTTCTTAGATTGAAAAAGAGATGAACAATTAGAACAAACACAATATTAACCAATTTGACTATATCATTTTACTGAAGAGTTAACAAACGACAAAGAAGATACATAGAAGAGATGATAAGAGAATTATAGATGAGAAAGCAGAAACAAAATGCAACAATAGTCTAATCTCCAATGTTAGAGATAGTTACTTAGAACCCATTTTTCCAACCACTTTCACACACTACCCCTACTACAAGATCAATTAATGTTTTAGAAGGTATCTTCACACGATTACTCCTTTTATAGGCTAGATAAAATTACTGCTCTCGTCCATGTTAGCCTTATTACCCTCTGTGTCATCACTACAATCCATAACAATAACTAAGAGAAAGTAATTAAAAATTTATTGTTAGGTTATTTAATATATGATATAAATAGGAAAAGATGAGGAAAATATCAAAAGAAATGGAGAAAAAAAAATAAATATTATGCTTGACTTGGAGGCATGCATCCCCCTCCTAAGCATATCTTTCTATCAATTACTCCTAGCTTTATATCAATTATTACGTGAATCCATGCAAGTAATGTTTGAGCAACCCAATTCCTTCTAAAGTTTTCTTCAATTGCATATTTGAAGATTATATACCATTTACCAAGATTGTGTGGCACTTAACTTAGCCATCAATTGCTTGTCAAACTATTCAGTGCTTTCATAACATTTTTTTTAGTACTCAACAAAATATAATCAATCAGTTGAGACAATTTCAAAATGGATGTGCAGGCAATAAGAATTTGTGCATTTCACTATATTTATATCTATTTTCCTCCAATTATAAGCTTAAGCTATACAAATATTAGTAAACTCTTAAGTACATGTGTACAATTTCGAATTTTAAGTTTGTGAAAAGGATAAGATATAGACTTAACTAGAAGTGACAGAGATGGTTCAATCAACTTATACTCATGACGTAATAGATATTGACTTAAATAGAAGTGACAGAGAGAAATTTCAACTTCCTTGTTTTTCCTAAGTGGTGCAACAGGTTATGAGAGGCTTTCAATGTTTGATTCTGCAAAATAAATTATGAGTGAAAAAAATATATATAATTAAAGGAAGGAGTAGAGAAATCTTGAACTTCCTAAACACTTTGGTGATGTCTTATATGCATATTCTGTCAAAACTTGATGTAAAAAGATGAAAAGAAATTAATTAAGGAGACACATGAAATCAAATATCAATCAAATATTAAGAATTTGTACATTGTTTCGGATTGTATCTCTGCTTGGCTGTCATTAGAAGCGGATCTACACTTTGAATCGATGGATTCTCCTAAATTAATTTATATATATTGGCGAAAGTTGCTGGAAGAATAAGTAAAAGTGGGATGAAAATGGTCGGAAAATGAATAGTACTGTAAAAATTATTGTGACTAATTAATCACACTTTGTCATTATCTTATCTTAATTCTAATAAAAATGTGAGTTACACCCATTCATAAGAAAACGGATACAACCTTCATCATTAACCATTAATGTATTTTCAGCCACATCAACAGTCATATCAACAACCATAAAAATAAGAATAATTAAGAAAAATTTCAAAAATTGAAGAAAACAGATAAATGTCATTCTTGGAGCATGTGCGATTTATTCAGGATCCTTGTCAAGAAAGAAGTAAGTCCCTTATTCTTTCTTTTATGTTAAAAAGCCTGGACTCGAAGAGGGAGAACTGCCACTCAAGACTGTTGGATCACTCATCAATGTCATAAGCTTCAAATGATGGAGCCGATGCTAACTTGGCTGACTTTAGAAGTATGCCACATAAGCGACTCCACAATCTTCCTTTATATATATATATATATATATATATATATATATAAATTGACCAGATAACAAAATCGTGCTTCACACGATCATAAATTTTTTTATTTATTTTATTGATATAAATGAAATAAAAAAATTACAACACCAAAAATTAAAAAATATGTGCATGTAGTATAAGAAGCTCATATGAGAAAAAAAATTAAATTCTCATAAATGGCAAAGATATACTCTACAATAAAAGTCTCAAATAGAATTGCAAAATTAGTAAATAAATAATTGACTATTTTCTTATAACTTCATAATTATAAGGATCTCGAATAATACCTTTCTTAATTTTAAGGGAGGAATCAAAATCTCATACATTTTATATAGAAAATTTTATCATATACTCAAATAAATTGTTAAATTTTTTGTAGTTAAAACTTTATGTAAAATCAAGACGCAGTTTGTAGTTGTTGTTTTGTTCATTTTTTTCGTTAAGAAGAGAAAATTAGCTAATGAAGTTCACAGATATCTTGTAATTAGAAATTGAAGGCCTAAAGCAACTGCTATTCAAAAGAATATATTCTAAAAAAGATAATATGTAATTAATGACATTTCAGAGTTTTCTTATAACGTAATGATTATGCTTGTGCCTATAAGAAGACATCAAGACTCTTGCCAAAGAGGATAAATATAATCCCGCTTTACTGAACAACATATGACTTTTCAAAGTCAATATATCTATTGTTAATTTGTGACATTAAAATAATTAGCAAATAATGAATCGAAAAATGAATTAATTATAACCTGTTTTCTCCTAATAAAAAGTAATGAATACACTTCTTTTGGTACATAAAATCAATGAATATACAAGTCGAGCTCAAATACTATCAATTTTATGTAAAAGATGAATACACTATGTAATCCAAATACTACATAAACATGAAGAGCTCACAAAAGATTTATTCACTACAGAAATATGAAGAGCTCACAAAGAATCTTTTGGAACTTATATAACAACATTCGTATTTCTTTTCATCACAAAAATTATCATAATGAATACACTTTTTTGATACATAAAATCAATAAATACAAAAATCGAGCTCAAATACTATCAATTTTATATAGAAGATGAATACACTACGCAATTCAAATACTACAAAAACATGAAGAGCTTACAATTTTTTTTTTTTGAACATATATAGCAACATCTATATCTCTTTTCATCACAATAATTATGATAAACAACAAAATAAAAATCCTTACAATACGTAAAAATTATGTTGGGGAAGAAATCATGAGTCATTTGAAGAAAAAATTTGCCCTTTATACATATTTTTCATATGAGCAGGTACATTTTCTTTGTCCTTTATTTTTTACGGTTAATGTGAGCTTTAAGAATTCATTAATAGGAATATCAATGATATCATAAATTAGTATGTGCATGAGTTCTAATATTCATTAAAGATTATGAAATGTTGGAATAATAAGCATGACATTATTCTTAACAAATAGTAAGATAAATGATAAAAATTGAAGAATGAGATGTGATAAATAATTACTTTGTTATAAATATTTCTTCATTAATAAAATATTTAATTATAATAAATTAAGTAATCTACTTAATTTTATAATAAAATAATTAATTTAAATTAAAAAAAGGCCAAAAAGCAAGAAAAAAAGATAAATAGCATCTCAAAAAATACTTACAATATTAAAAGATATAGTCATTTTATAAGTAGAAAAATATGAAAATAAATAAATAAATAAATAAATTTATTAAGAGTAATTTAAAGAGGTGTGAGTTATGAATAATTACTCCTCTTAATTGATATTTGAAGAGTTTTTATTATAAATGTTCCTTCATTAATAAAATATTTAATTGTAATAAATTAAGTAATTTACTTAATTCTATAGTAAAATAATTAATTGAAATAAGAAAAAAAAAGCCAAAAAAATACGAAAAAAAGATAAATATCATATCTTTCAATAAGGCATGCCACATCATCATATTATTATTTCTCCTTTATATATATGTATATATATATATATATATATATGTGTGTGTGATGATTTATTAATTTTACAAGGATCAAGTTGGTGGGATCCTAGCAAAAAATTAGTAACTTTTGACCCAAGAAGGTCATTGGGAGTCCCGAGTAATCTACTTAATTTTATAATAAAATAATTAATTTAAATTTAAGAAGGCCAAAAAGCAAGAAAAGAAGAAAAAAAGCATCTCAAAAAATACTTACTATATTAAAAGATATTGTCATTTTATAATTACAAAAATATGAAAATAAATAAATAAATAAATAAATAAATTTATTAAGAGTGTAATTTAAAAAGGTGTGAGTTATGAATAATTACTCCTCTTAATTGATATGTGAAGAGTTTTTATTATAAATATTCCTTCATTAATAAAATATTTAATTATAATAAATTAAGTAATTTACTTAATTCTATAATAAAATAATTGATTTAAATTAAAAAAAAAGCTAAAAAATAAGAAAAAAGATAAATAGCATCTCTTTCCTATGTTGTTTCAATAAGGCATACCACATCACGCTTTATTAATTTTAGAAAGATAAAGTTGGTGGGATCCTAGCAAAAATTAGTAACTTTTGATCCAAGAAGGTCATTGGGAGTCCTGCTATTGTGAAGATTTGTTGAGATCTATTGATATGAAGTTATCATCACTAAAATAATAAAAATATATGTTTAATTTAATTTTATCAAGAAAAAAATAAACTCTCATGCCTTTTAAATGATAAATTTGGTCCTTATATTTATGTTGGTCTACAAATTACATCTTTACTTAAACAAATTTATATTTATCTTTTTTAAAATTCATTAACATAGAATCCTTATTACATATTAATAAAAATAAATTATATATTTGTTGAGATTGTTTAGATATAAAATGTATTTTATAAAGATAAAATGAAAAAAATATGTACGGCGCCTGTTTTCTATATAATGCTTGACTTTTTTTTTTTTTGGTCTAATTTGATCAACCACTTGTGTTAGTTTATTCAAACACTAGTGAATATAACCGCGCTTCGCGCGATCATTAAAATATTAATGAATAGATATTTCTGTTTTTTACAAATTTAATCTTCATAAAAGAATTAAACTATTATATATATGTATATATATATTCTGTCTTTTACATGAAATTAACAATATAATTTTTTTAATCTCCAACTATGAGTCTCTCGATTTGTAGACTCAGAGCGAAACTCTTAAACTAATTTGAGATGCAAATTTCATGATTTAAAGAAGAAAGAATATATTGTTACACAAAATTTATTTAAAGAGTTAAAAAAAATAAAAATTTAAATCATTTTTGAAATATTTCTTTCCGTTTATGATATGAAAAGATAAACTAATTATTCTTTCTTACCTATTGCACTATAAAAGTGTAAGATAACCAAGCTCAAAGTAAATTTATAATTTAGATAGAAATATTATTTTGATGTAATCTTAAGATGTCATAAACTTACTTATTACATAATTGAGAGAGATTACAAACATAAAATCATTGGATTATGATACTAATACTAATTAAGAATAGAAGTAATGAAGAATAAAAAGTGAGAGTTATAAAAATATTTTTACAACAAAATAAATGAGAAAAAAAAAAAAAAAACTTGATGTACTAAATCATGACCAAAGAGGTGCTATATTATTAATTTTCTTTTACATAGCTTTAATGAGTCATTAAAAGAAATCAATTTATCATTGAATCTAGTGTCATATGTCTCATTTGACTTATTAGATGTGATTTTGAATAATAAAAAAAGAAGATTAAAAAAGAAAATATTAGTGATGTTAATCTAAGGATTTAAGCATATTACTACTACTATTTTTTTGTCTAGAGCCTTCTAATTAGTAAGAAATGATCTACAATGTTTCATGTCATGTGGGTTTTTTCATCCATCACTACTGCTATTTTTTTGTCATGGGCCTTTCAAATACCGACTAAGCAAAACAATATTTGAAGCGAGTACATATTTTCAAGTTATCGTGAGATGTCAGATTTTCTTTTTCTTTTTTTTTAATTGTTGATACTTGAAAGAAAGAAAAAATACTGGAATGTTTAATTATGAAAGTTGAGTAATATATAGTTAGATTAGAGAGAATCGGATAAAAAGAAGATCCAAAAAAGTAAAGAAAAGAGTCAAGAAATGATGAATCATTGGTAAAAAAATTACGAGCCAATAAGTTCTATGTTATCAACAAAACAATAAGTTGAAGACATTTTTCGTTGTCCACATAGTGTTAAACTTTGTAATAAAGTCTTATTCTTGTAATAGCTAACTGAAAATACTAAATTAAGCAATAAAAATGTATCTATATATATATCTATCTATCCATCCTATCTATTCATCCTATCCCCCCTATCCATCCCATCCATCCTATCTGGCTAGCCAGCCAGCTATCTATCTACCTATCTACATACCCTACCTACAGACAAGTATCAGATTAGTAGATCCCAAGCAAACAACTAATTACTCCTTTTTGATTCCTTAATTTTCTCGAGTCTCTCCTAGTTACATATTTCACCTGTTGAGTGATAAAATTGCTATTCACATTTGTCTTCATGAAAATCTTCTAGTGGCATGTCACTTCATAAACAGTAACTAGTATTTCTTCTCTGTATCTATTTTTGTGCTTTCGTTTGATTCAGGTGAGCATCTCTTGCACCCCTCGACAACAAAATGTTATCTCAGTCATTTTTGAATGTTACTCCAAACCTCTATGCTCCAAGAACATGTAGTGAGCAAACGAGCTGCATTTTCTGGTGCTGCACTGCTACACAAACTACATTCGGGGTGTCTTTGATATGACGGGAACTAGAAAATGTTTTTCTATTTTCTTATGTTTGTTTACATAAAAAGTTTGAAATATATTTTTTCTATGAAAAGATATTCCTTCAAACAAATGAATATCACTTCATTAATTAAAGTAGAGAAAATGAATTGTAATGTTCATATTACTCTCAAAATCAGTCATCCCTACTCCCTCTCCCCCCCCAAAAAAAAAAGAATTGAAAAATTTATTTCTGAAAAAGTTTTAACTTTTTTTTCTTACGCCCAATTTTTTTTTTTTTTAAAATTATTTCTTGAAAAGATCCAATTTTTTCTTACCCCACCTAACCCATCCTCTAAAAAAAAAAAAAATTAATTTCTTTTTTTAAAAAAAAAAATTCAACTTATTTCTTACCCCACCCACCCCCTTACCAGCACCCCTTCCCTCTCTAAAACTTTTTTTGTTAATTTATTTTGTTTTAAACAAAAATTATTTTGTTACCCACCCCTACCAAATTCCCCCCTCCCCCCTCCAGGAAAAAAAAAAAAATTTTAAAAAAATTGTTATCCCACCCCACTAGCTCGACACCCACTCCTTCCCCCCATACCACCTACCCCCCCTCCTCTTACTACCCCTCAAAAAAAATTAAAGTTTTAAGATTTGTTTTTTTTTTTTAAATTTCAAAACTATTTTATTATCTCACCAATCTTATTTTATTCGTTTTCATTATTTTGTGTTAAATATATACTACAAATGATTTTAGAAAATATTTTCCTATTTACATAACGGACACAAAAAATAAGTAAGAAACAAATTTTTTTCATAGAAAATATTTTCTTGAAAAATATTTTCGTCCATAGCAAACGCACCCTCAGTGTTACCATTTCCTAACGCTATCTTTTGCACTCTATCTTTAGTCAATAATATCCCCAAAAGAGCAAGCCAACTTATAAAACTATGTTTAGGGACAGATACTGTGTTCCATATTAACTCAGCTATTAGTCATATTTCCATTCAGCTTTATATAGCCCAAAGTTACAGAGAATACATACCATTCCCACAGTTAAAACAGTAGTGCCCATTACAATACTAGTCTTGCATCCTCATCTTCAGTTTATGGTTTAATCATAATTAGATGATCATAATGTGTATAAAAGAAGTATTTTTTGCATTCATTAATTTGATAGGAATATGGATTAAGAGTAAATCTTTATAGCCAATAGTTAGTTGTCTACATTAAAAAGAAAATAAAAATTCTACACATCTCTTCAGATATTTTGTCACGTAAACGTATTTCATTCTGATTTAAATATAACATAGTCTTGACAACAACATAATAAATCATTCTTGCTGTAAAAATCTGGACTTCTACCTTTACCTTATTCATCATAATTATTTGTACCAAAATCTAATAAATCAAGTCTAGGTGGTGAAGTTGGTTATTACGCTAGTCTCCATGGTTATATCAGTTGTTTTCGATTTTGGAGTAACTGGTAAAGTTGCTGCCAATTTGTAAATTATGATAGAACACATTGATGTTAACTTCATACAAATTTGTAGCTTGTGTGTGAGAGAACACATTGCCCATGTTTATATAGTTATTTTCAATTTTGGAGTAACTGGTAAAGTTGCTACCATATGACCTTCCCCTCACAGAAATATAAGATAAGACTGCGTACAATATACTCTTGAGGTGGGACCCTTCCCCGGACCCTGCCCTTTTTATGGACTCAGAAGAGGATGCAGAGTACTAATATCAAGTTAATCTGAACTTAGTACTTTTGCCGCATATCATATCAGTGTGAAAATCGATCTGTAACAAAATAGTAGATGTGAACCCATAACATAAAAAATACGATGAATTCAATGCAGTCCTATATAGTTAAAGTTGATGATCATTGCTCATATGAGTCTCGTGAATTCTACTTAAAATTGCTACAGGAACATGATATAGTTATTGTTCATTCTATTTAGTTGCCAGAGAAACACTCTGTTCTTCCATTTAACCAGGGGGATAAGGCCTGTGTCACGGGCCCAACGAAAGGAATGTTTTAAGTATTTTAAGATCGAGTAAACGTGAGATTTGATACCAATTAGAAGCTGGATTGCAAGTATGTACCATAAGTTACGAAACATAAATACACTAAGATTGAGATTGCGAAACATAAATACACTAAGATTGAGAAGGAAAACAAAAGTTTTATTACATCTTAACTGTTTGATAGTATTTGTTAAGGAACTAAGTTTTTTTTTAACATAATATCGTGTTGAAAGTTAATTGAGATGTTGTCTCAATTGGTGTGATCTTTGCCCATACCGTTGAAACCTGCTACATAAGATAGGGAAGGTGAGATTAATTGAGATGATGTCTCGGTTGTTGTGATCTTTGACAATAAGATTGAAACCAGTTACATAAGATAAGAGAAAGAAAAGGTGAATAATTAATATTCATAAAGATATAAGATTGAATCACAGTTGCTTGAAATACATTGCATAGAGGCTAGCCAGGTAGCTACTATGCAGAATGACACTTCGAAAATCAATCTAACTTTAGTATGGCTATACATTTTCTAACCAAAGTTATTTCTTCAACTATAATCCTTTTGGATCATTTTCATTATCACGTTCTGTTAAAGGATCAGTCATCTAATCCATATTGCTGGTAATGTTTACTCTTTCCTCTAAAATAGACCCAATCATGTATGAAATTTGAATGTTCACAATGATGGTATAATTTTAGATCCAGTCTTTTTGAATCCCCTATAATTTGCTAAGTCCTTTTAAAATCCCTATGGTTTGCTATGTTGCTTCCGATTTAACAATCCTGCTATCAAAGCACTTGATTAAAAATTCTTATCACAATCAGATCATTAGGATTATAAATTATACTACAACATACCTAGTGTAATCCCACAAGTAGGTGTAGGTGGAATGACGTGTACGTAGTTTTACGCCTGTCTCTCTAGTTTTAGAGACACTACTTTCATTCGCCCCTCAGCTTAAACTTAAAAAATTCATGGAAACCATCCCCAAAAGGAAGAAATGTATAGCTACTTACAATCCAACATCATTTGCTGCACGTAAAAAGTCATTAAACCTGAAATGAAGAAGTGCACATATAATCGTCATTATTGTTCAAACAAATTATAATTTTACAGCAGTCGACAGAGAGGAGAAAAAGAGAACTAAAAACCAAAAATTTATATCCTAATAAACGAAATAGCATGACCATCGTTACGAAAGATAAAAACTGTCTTTTTGGAATGAATTCAACGACTCCTCTTATATGATGTATACGGACGTCATTCTGATAAATAAATCTCTTATGAACATATTAGTAAAAGCAGGAGTAGATTAATATGAGAAAGAACTCACATCATTCAAAGACGAAATGATGCAAAAAAAAGACAATAATTTTCAAATAATCCATATGATATAAACAGTCTTGCAACTATACCAAATTGAGAATCTATAGACTTTTGGACGGCTTTAGCAGCGAGGCTTGATGTTGTTGTTATTATTGCTCTATTCATCAATGAAGCTATTGTTTCATCCATCCAAGCACAAGATTCATTGTATCCATCGAAATCAAAGTCGAAAGCTTAACGAAAGATCCTTGAAAAAGCAGCTTATACATAGTGATGAATCTAGTCAATGAAAGCAAAATATAAAATGAATCAAATATGAGTAACACAAGTCTAACCTGTTTGTGAATGTGACCTTTTGCTCCTTTCTGTTCACGAATGACGATATTCTGTAGATTCTCCAAAAACTGGTTATGTGTAAACTGAAGTTTATCTTGTATAGTTAAAACTAAAATAAGAAAATGCATAAATCAGATTTGTTTAAAATCTGTAACTGGAATTAAAAAAAGTTTGCAGCTTATATAAAATGTTTCTGAGTTTTAACACCAAGAGACACAAAATATGTTTGTTAAGCTGTAAAGGAAAACAGAAGGGGAGGCCGAGACTATCAAAGACAATGTCCTATGTTTGCTTTAAAACCCAGTACCTACACGACAAAGCATAACTCAAAATTATCACCAAAATTGAAAAGCTTCAAATTCAAACTCATTGCCCTACCCTTTTCCACCATCTAAGAACTATAATATTGCCCCAAAATATTAGTTATCCTTGCCCATTAAAATTCACAAAGCAAAAGCAAAAAAGCTGTTCCTCCACATCTCTATATTAATCATCAACTTGTATACTCTCAAATAGGAAAAAATTGCTTATTTTTTTTTTGTCAAATCTACAGCTCTAAGGCTAAGTCAAAACAAAGAAGTTTTGGTGGGAGTATTATTGGATACCATATCAAAAACTCCCACTTTTAATACCATTTTGAAAAAGACACAGATAACCAAATTCTCCAAAAGCTACAAAGTACAAACATTAAATCTGCAGTTTTCAATTAAGAATGATCTGCACAAATCAACTAAACTAAGAGACATGCTCTTGAGGGCTGCAAATCTGGTGAAAACCATGAAAACATTCACTGAATGCTGGAAAAAATG
Organism: Capsicum baccatum var. pendulum; assembly: GCA_030864225.1. Classification (NCBI taxonomy): domain Eukaryota; kingdom Viridiplantae; phylum Streptophyta; class Magnoliopsida; order Solanales; family Solanaceae; genus Capsicum; species Capsicum baccatum. The sequence goes on along the minus strand of CM061554.1, from coordinate 177,600,636 downwards.
GGATAAAAAGTATCTTTGCTTGTAGATAAAAGGTTCTAATGACAACTTTCCACACGCTGGATGAGAGAAGAGATAGATTGAACAAGGTTAAGCTGCTCATCTGCGTTTGAATTGGTCGTGCCTTACTTTAGTAAAATGAACCAAATATGCAACAAAATATACACATCCACTAAATAATTTAGTTATCGAAATTATGAAGAGTGAATTTTTACCTTGAGAAGAAAGGGAACAAAGGTGTAGAACATAAAGCTTGCTACTATATAGCCACAAAATGCTAACATCTGGAGAAAATGAAAGCAGAAAAATGTCATATTACCTACGGAAAAGGGCCTAATATACCTTTAAGTATTGAAAATGATTCACAAATATCCACTTTCCACCTTTAGGCTCAAAAATATCCTTCCATCCACCTATTTAGCTCAAAAATACCCTTCAACTTAACAGGCAAGTGATTAGGTTTCTAACTTAACCCATGACAATTTCCTATTGGTTAGAGGTTTAATTAATTAATAATTCATTATTATTAATAATAAATAAATAATCCAATCGGATCCTATTACCCAACCCAACTAAATACCCAAATAGAAAACCCAATCCTAATATCGAAAGGGGTAGTTATAAAATTCACAATTCTTTAAACAAAAGCGTCGAAGTTGAGTTTCCAGCTACTGGGGTCACTGGGACCAAAACAAAAAGGAAAAAAAAAATACTCTCAAATGGGTATTTATAAAATTCACAATTCTTTCATAAGAAGCGTCAAATTTAAAGTTTTCAACTATCGGTTACTGATGCAAGAAGAAGAAAAAACCGCAAATTGTTCAAATAGGGGTAGCTAAAATTTTCACAATGCGAGTGAGTGAAGAAGAACAAAACAAATGCAAAATACTCTCAAATGGGTGGCTATAAAATTCAAGAAGCTGCAGTTGCATTAGAGGAACCAATTGCAAGAATTTGGTTGTTAGGCACACTAATAATCACTCTTATTTTGGCCTTAGCTAGTGCTTTGAGTATATCAGGGTCAGCATCATAAAGACTTGTGTAATCTTCTGTAATTGCAGCAAAGCAACCTAGTCTGCTGGTGCAAGCAAATTGGAAACACCTATGTTCACTCCCAGATATGGCTCACCTTTGTCTTGCTGCACTTTTATATCTGCAACACACACATTCAAGAACCATATTCATAAGAAAAAAGAAAAACATCAAACCAAGAAACCCCATACAAAAAAGGAATAATTCTTTTTCAAGATTGGTTCAAATATGTTACCTGATTATTTATTTATTTATTTATTATTAATAATAATAAATTATTAATTAATTAAAACTCTAACCAATAAGAAATTGCCACATGTTAAATTAGAAGCTTAATCACTTGTCTGTTAAGTTGAAGGGTATTTTTGAGCAAATAGGTGGATGAAAGTATATTTTTGAGCCTAACGGTGGAAGAAGGACATTTGTGGACCATTTTCAATACTTGAAGGGTATATTAGGCCGTTTTTCTTGCATACCACTACAATTTGTCCGATTCAAGCGTAGGAGAGTCGGACAAAACCAACTAGCCCACCCCATTCCTGCAACCAAACTGAGGGCAATATGTCAATCCTGGATGATGACTAAAAATGCACAGTGCTCTTTAACGTGAACGTCTCTCACAAACCATCCTAAGGGTTTTGAAATATTTATCTCTTTTCTCAAATTCTCATTTTCAATGAAAATAAGGCCCAAGACCATCAACTACAATTAACTAGTAAACACTGGTGAGCCATTTTTCATATCAATGATTTAATTTGTTGGTTCCAATGCTCATGAACTCAGATTTTTGAATCCAACAAAGACCCAAAAGCAAAAAAATTCTTATAATTCAAAAACATATCCTAAATATCTTGTAACTCAATCTACTCTAATACGAGATGCAAGAATAAAATTGGGTCTTCTTCTTTCATTAGATTCTCAAATATAAATCCCAAAATAACAACAACAACAAACCCAGTGTATTCCCACTTGGTGGGGTCGGGGGGTAAGATGTACGCAGTCCATACCTCTACCTCTAAAGAAGTAGAAAGGTTGTTTCCGATAGACCCCCGGCTCAAGACACGAGATACCACACAAATACATAGTAAAGCACATAACAATATTACAAGATTGCATAACATAAATACGACACCCATAAGTAAAAGAAAACAGAGGAAAGCACCCAGATTCGTACCAAAACAAGGAGCACGGAATCATAACAAGGATACTACCCCCACCAAGTAATTCCCTACACTAGCGACCCAAACTGGCCCTAGTTTTCTGCCCTAATTCGCGACCTCCAGACCTTCCTATCTAGGGTCATGTCCTCGGTGAGCTGTAACTGCTCATGTCCCGCCTAATCACCTCACCGCAGTACTTCTTCGGCCTACCCCTACCCCGCCTAAAACCATCCAACGCTAGCCTCTCACACCTACGAACCGGGGCATCCATGCCCTTCCTCTTCACGTGTCCGAACCATCTCAATCGGACTTCCCGCATCTTGCAATCCACTGGAGTCACACCAACCTTCTCCCTGATAGTCTCATTCCGAACTCTATCCCCTCTAGTCAGCCCACACATTCAACGCAACATCTGCATTTCTGCCACCTTCATTTTTTGGATGTGGGAATTCTTAACTGGCCAACACTCCGCTCCATACAACATGGCCGGACGGACTACCACCCTGTAGAATTTTCTTTTAAGCTTGGGCGGCACCTTCTTATCACACAACACCCCCGACGCGAACTTTCACTTCATCCATCCCGCCTCAATACGGTGCGAGAAATCCTCGTCAATCTCACCGTTACCCTGGATCACGGACCCGAGATACTTGAAACTATCCCTCTTACATACCTCGTGTGATTCCAGCTTCACTACCACCTCATCCTCCAGCCTCACGTCATTAAACTTGCATTCCAAATACTTTGTCTTGCTTCTGCTCAACCTTAACCCTTTAGACTCAAGAGTTTGTCTCTACACCTCTAATTTGTCATTCACACCCCCTCGAGTCTCATCAATCAGAACTATATCGTCTGCAAAAAGCATACACGACGACACCTCCCCTTGAATACGCCGCGTCAACACATCCATCACCAAAGCAAACAAAAAGGGACTAAGAGTAGATCCCTGATGCAATCCTGTCAAGATGGTGAAATGCTCTGAGTATCCTCCCGCCGTCCTCACCTGAGTTTTCGCTCCCTCATACATGTCTTTAATTGCTCTAGTATATGCCTGCGGGACTCCACTCACCTCTAAGAACCTCCAAAGCACCTCCCTGGGGACTTTGTCGTATGCCTTCTCTAGGTCGATAAACACCATGTGTAGGTCCTTCTTTCTTTCCCTATATTGTTCCACCAGCCTCCGTACCAGGTGAATTACCTCCGTCGTCGAGCGGCCAGGCATAAACCCAAACCGGTTTTCCGAAATAGACACTATCCGTCTCAACTTCACCTCGACCACTCTCTCCCAAATCTTCATAGAGTGACTCAATAACTTAATCCCCCTATAGTTATTGCAACTCTGGATTTTCCCCTTATTCTCATAGAGAGGGATCATGGTACTCCACCTGCAAGCCTCGGGCATCTTTGCCGTCTTGAAGATTTCGGTAAACAATCCAGTCAACCACCTTACACCAGCCTCTCCAACGAACTTCCAAAACTCCACCGGTATCTCATCCGGCCCCGTCGTCCTACCCCTTCGCATCCTGCGTACAGCCTCTCTAACCTCTTCTACCTTAAAACGTCTACAATAACCAAAATCCCAACACTCCTATGAGTGCTCCAGTTCCCCTAACACAATGGCTCTATCCCCTTCGTCATTCAAGAGCCGATGAAAGTACGACTGTCATCTATCCTTAATGTGGTCATCATCCACCAACACTCTACCGCCCTCCTCCTTAATGCACCTCACCTGGTTGAGGTCACGACCCTTCCTCTCCCTAGCCTTAGCGAGTCTAAACAACTTTTTCTCCCCTCCTTTCCCCTGTAACCCTGCATACAAGCTCTCAAAAGAGGCCTTCTTAGCTGCCGTGACAGCTGACTTAGCCTCCTTCCTAGCTAGCTTGTACTCTTTCCTGTTTACCCGCTTCTCTTCTTCGTCCTTACTCCCAACCAACTTAGCGTATGCCCCTTTCTTGGTTCCCACTTTCTTCTTCACCTCTTCATTCCACCACCAACCCCCCCCCGATGATGCTCGGCTCGACCCCTAGAAACACCCAACACCTCACTTGCATTATCCCTGATGCACCTAGCCGCCCTATCCCACATACTATCCACGTCCCCCCTACACTCCCACACCCCCATTCCTGCCAACTTCTCCCCTATCTCCCACGCCTTCACTGGCATCAAGCCGCCCCACTTAATTCTAGGTCTACCCTCCTTACTCCTCCTCTTTCTATTCTTCTTTATACCCAAATCCATAACTAAGAGCCTATACTGGGTCGAAAGATTCTCACTCAGAATGACCTTACAGTCCTTAAACAACACCCTATCCCCTTTTCGAAGCAACAAAAAGTCAATCTGGGTCCTGGCTATCGCACTTCGAAAGGTGATCAGGTGATCGTCCTTCTTTGGGAAGCCCGAGTTCACCACCACCAGCCCAAAGGACCTCGCAAACTCCAATAAATCCCCAAACAGAACAGACAAAATAAAATCGAAATTAGCAAAAGAAAATAGCCAAAAATAGAGATACATACTGATTGAACTACAACAGACAAAGAGAACAGGCAGACAAATTCTAGCTTATTCCACACAAGAAATGTTGGATGCCTGCTCCTTTTCTTTGGTTTTGGGAGAGAAACTTTAGAAGAGGCCACGTGTATATCTTTTGGAGATGCTAAGTGTGCACTGAAGAATTGATGCAAGACATGTATAACACATTTAGGGTCGTTTGGCAGAGTGTATAAGATCAATGCAAAATATAATGTATTAGTAATGCTTGCATTAGTAATATTTGTATTACTTATGTTTATATTAGTTATGTATGTATTATTTCTTATTTTGATGTATAAGAAATAATATATTTTACATAATTTCTATAAAAAAAATGTTTGTTTACAAAAATGCCATTCTTTGATTTTATATACTTTTTTGCAATAAAATTTTTTGTTATCTTAAATATAATTAGTATTGTTGAACTAGTATATACAGGTTTTGGATTAACTGCAAGACCTTCATCTTTGCGCATGAAATATTATACCAACGAATTAAAATAGTCGTAATAAAATAAAATATAAAACGTAAATTTAAGAAATAGTCTCAATTTTTTTTAAAGCTTTTTAAAGACTCTCGAAGCAAAACAAAAAAATGTTACAATTATTTAAATCAATTATTCTTTGTTGTAGATTAAAATGGTGGGAAAAAAAATTGTGAAATGTTTTGAAAAGATTCACTATTGCAAATTAAAATGGCGGGAAAAGGAATGGTGAAATATTTTAAGAGGGAAATTGAGGGATATTAAGGTCATTTAATAAGTTAATGCATGTATTAAAGACTTTGCATTACTAATACATAGAAAATGGGTGGTATTAGTAATACACACCTTAATACACAATACACTGTATAACTAGTGCTTGAATTAGTTATATATTGACTAAAAATTGTACCAAACAAGATATTCATAATACACATTAATTAATACATGCATTATTTTTGCCAATACACTCTACCAAACGACCCCTTATTGGATACATATGATGTAATGGCATGAAATTACTATATTAGCCTTGTTAAAATTAAATGACAAGGAACTGGCATGTCGAAACCAGCCTTTATATTGTTGTTTTAGTTACATAATTTGTATGTTTATACACTAAATTTCAACACAAGTTCAAGACTATTTCAAGAACATTTACGAAGTTTTTTAATATCTTCAACGCAAGTTCAAGATGAACTATCAAAGAAGTAAGTTATATTTAACAAATAAGATGAAATAGAAATAAAACCAAGTCCTCCGAATTCACGGAGTGTCCTTAAAGAATTAATTTCCCTCAAGTACCCGAGGTTGCAGAATGTTTTCTCCCAGGACAAAACGACTTCACAAATAGAATGTAGCGGTACCACAAACCTTTTGATTTTCTTCGAACTCACACAACGGATATGATCACATAGAGTTTTTAAAAGACAAGTGTTTTTCAACTCTTAAAATTATTTATCTACCTGAGGAATAAGTCAGGTATTTATAGCCATTAAGTGTTTCTTCAGAAAGGAAGCATTGTTTCTGAAAAATTTGCATTGTTACTGAACAATCATATCATCTGTGCCCAGTCTGTGTTGAAACTGCGTCTGACCTGCGGTCGCAGGTGACGTTTCACCCATTCCAGTGGCTTTTATGCCTAACTTGTTCCAGGTCTGCGCCTGACCAGTGGTTGCATGTTGCCCTTTTTTGAAACAGTGTCTTTGTTTCTAAAGGTCGCGTTCCCTTCGAGATGCGTTTGCATGGCGTCTGAAATGCGCACGCATATAGAGAAAATTATTCTATTGGATTTTTGGATTAAACTTCTCTTGTTTTACAAGTTTCAATTAAAATTTGTCTAAAATATTAATCTCAGCAATCGATCTTTTTCCAAATCTGAATTTGAAGTCGAAGTCGAACTGACCGAGCGATAACAACAACGGCGTGAGACACCTCTTTGTTCTTGCCTCACTATCTATGTGGAGATATGTTTATTAATAAGAACACATGAAAGTTTCTTTCTCTCACCAATGTGGGAGAATAGTAGACTTTTCTTATATTTTAGTACACTTTTCTTTTAAAGTGTGATCTTATTTTTCCCTCCACCAATTCCCTCCATTTACCATTCACACATTCAACTTGAACTCAACAATCCCCACATGAATAGGAAATGACTACTCTTTGTAAAAGTTTTATAGACAAGTATGTGATATCAAGCAAAGACTGATTGCATCTGGATACGTGGTTTTCTTTTGAACTTTCCATAGTGAACATGCATCAGATGCACTCAGTCAATCGATAAATTTGATATCTTTGAATCGTGGAGCTTTAATGTACACCTAGACAACACATGTCACATAACCAACCTTTTACCGCTTATGGTTCTCATGGTTTTGTTCGTTTCATCTATGAAGACGTTTCGATTCCATGACAGCTTAGAGAATAGGCCTTTACTAATATTCTCCTTAAAGTGGCTTCCATTTCACCCTCACATACGTTATTTCTAAATGGTTAATCCTATAGATTAAACTATTTAGTCACGTCTGCCAAATTTAGATAATCATTAAAAAACTTCACACCATAAATCTTATCCTTATTTACTAAACCTTGTCTACTTCATGAGAATGGGTTGGGTATATTGACAATGTTGAACCCATTAGACACAACTTTTGATACGACCCAAATTGGTTTCACTCTTTTAGGATTTATTCTTAAAGGATCAAACCTTAGGATCCACAACTTGATCATCTTGGGTAAGCTAATACGTGATTGGAGGATAACTTCGAGCACGGAAGAAGATATATTTGATGATGTCCTCCCTTGTAGTATTGATCCACGTCATATTTAGAATATAGCATGGAGGCTATGAGGTCCACAAGGCTGTGGGAGAGCATGGGCGCTACATTGAGCCTATTGGCATTATTTTGGCTCTTCGGTCACTTTTGGGCCCAATAGTATTTAGGGTCACTTTTGGGCCCATCTTGTAATAAGTAGTCTATGGATATAAATAACTAGGTTTTTCTTCATTTTAGATAGTTGATGAATTATGATGAATTGAGATACACTTGCGAGTGTTTTTATTGAAACTTGTTGGGAGTTTATTTGGTTGTTAAGAAACATGGGTGCTTAGGAATCCATTTTTGTTTGTGTCCTCGTAAGAGGTTGGTGTTATTGGTAATTCATAGGAAGGTCTAGGGTTTAGTATACCCTTGGTTGTCCTCTCGTGATCGATTTATGTCAATCTATCTATCTTTCACTTTATCGTTCTATTTTTTTGTTTTCGTGTGTTTGTGTTTTCATATTTAGTGGTTTTCCTTTGTTTTCGTGTTGTTTCCATTGTTTGTATTTTGGTTTGTATCATTTAGTATTAGAGTCAAGCTTGATTTTGTTCCTACGAAGTCAATCTTGAATTTTTTATCTTGAAAATCACAAAAAAGTGTAAAAAATGAGAATCCCCAAAAAACACTATTCCCATTTTTGACCATAGGTCAAAATTTGAGTTTTTGATTTTGTATTTTTCTTGTGTTCTCCAACACTGTAGGAGTCTAGTGTTCGAATTTGAGCATAATCATAGTCATTTTGAGTGTTCTACCATTATTGGGGGTTTGAACTTGAAGAAAGTGAAGTGGGTTCAAAAATATGAAATTTTTGGTTGAGATTCTGAACAAATTGATGCTTGAAATGTGTTTATAAGGTTGAAAATTGCATTGTTACAAAATTTCATCGCATTTCAATCATCGGTTCAAGAGTTAGAAGATTTTGACGTTTTGGTGTTCTTGAGAGTTCTTAAGGAAAAGTCAAATCTTCATCTTGAATTCTTATCAAAATGTGGTGTTTGATCTAAAAAAAGCCAAGGAAAAGTGTAACGTCCCAAAATCTAATTCCCGGGATGCCACATAGTGCTCAAGACTACAAGTAGCCTTAAGCTAACCCTGTCTACCTTCTACTAGATATAAATCTCATAATTAAGATAATATAGACATGAACGTCATTCTGAATGCAGAAACTATCTGAAATAACTAAGAATAATCTGAATATAATGTATAAAACATCAATACTGAATAAGCTGAATCACAACTAGTTGTCTGACAAGCCTTTACTACTCACATCTAGAGAGTCATTGGGACAAACCCCCAGCTAACTCGAATTGTCTGAAAAAAATACTAAATCATGTAAACTAATAAGCTGCAAAATCTGAGTGAACAATCCCCCAACTATGAGGACTCACCAACTGTAGGATGTAGATGGAGATGCTCGGACTACTTACGTTGCTGATACTGAGCACTTGAACCTACATTATGAGACAATGTAGCACATAGATATATCTGTGAATCAGTACTTTGAGGATGTACTGAGTATATGAGGGTGAAATGCATAAATAAAACATCATCTCATCATCATAATTTATAACACAATGAATGCTAAATGTAAATGACTCACATAAGCTGGAATATCTGAAATACGGAAATCATGAATAATAAATCAATCATACTTTATAAATCTAGTGAGTCATAACATTTAGTTCTGAAAGCTGTACTTGTGTTCTCTCTTTAAATCATACTGTCTAAGTGCAGAAAAGACTCACTCTAAATTCTGAAATCTGAAAGCTGAAGTCTATAGCTAATATCATTATATAAAGCATAATTTGAGTAAACTTTGTGAGCCTTTACACGTAGTTTTTTAAAAGCTTTTTTATTAATCTTTTCTAAAATATTTAGTCTATAGGAAGGTTATCTTAACTAACATAAACCATGTGAGCTAACATGGAGTCCAACGCCTCATACTCCTAAGGAAGAAACCTCACATTGGGGAGAGATGTCATACTCTGGCCAAGGAGTATAACCTGAGTTAAATGATCACATCTGTAACTGTCATCCATGTAGAAGTGGGAATAATCTGATAATCTGTACCCACGTTGGCTACGTAGTTTTGTGGAAGTAGGATGCACTAAACCCACACTTTCCGTTCAGTGCTAAACACTACTCCCTTTAGTTTGCTACGCTTATTTTGTTGGAAATTCACTTTAAAACTAGCATAAGGGTTTATCTAAAACCAATTATGCATTTATCTGATAAAATCTATAAATAAAGCTGATCTGAATTCTGTAATCTGTAATAATCTAAAAAGTGGATCCCAAAATTTATCTGATGATCGAAAGATCAAAGTTTTACTGAAAATCTGTAAATAATCTGATAATAAGATGCTTAAAGCATCATCTTTCTTGAAATAATAATATTTAATCTTAAGGTAATAACCCATCCTTCAATCTCATGTCAAACATCATAATAATCATGCTTGATAATAAAAACAATGATACTTCATCTCAAAATCTATAAATTACTGCAATAGGCATGAAAATATAAAAATAGACATGCAATTCAACTTCTAAAATACTTGGAATCTCAAAATCTTAGAAAGAGCAATAATGGGTATGAACCCTAATTCAAATCTCATGAATAATCATTTAAAATCATATGAATTTTAAATAAAAACTTGGTTTTGGACACAAGGATGGAAGAAGATCCTTGTTCATAGACCCCACATACCTTGATTGATGATTAGATGGAGATTCTTGAATTATGGATTTCTATTTGAGTTCTTGATGATGGATTCTTGGTTATCTTACCTTGGGAATCCTCAATTTAGAGCTTCCTTGGAGAATCTATGGAGGATTTTGATTTCTTGGAGAAGAAGTTTTAGAGCTCTAGGGTTTTGCTTTTGAAGAGAATGATGAATAATGAGCATAAAGTACTTTGAATATGATTAATCTTGTGTTTTGGATGGATTGGGGCCTTGGGGATTTACCAAAATACCCCCTTTAAACTTCTAAACGAAATTGGAAAACGTAATATTTTACGATTTGGATGGCCACTGCGACGCGCCGCAATCGTGGAGGCTCACTGGAAAATGACGAGTGAAAACTGGGTTTTCTCTACGACATAGAGCTATCGCGGTGCCCTATAGTTTTGCCATTTTAGCCACTGACGCGATGCGCCAACATCACATTGGTCTACTGGAATGGGACTATTGGGAATTTGGGCTTCTTCGCGATGCGGGGCTATCGCGGAGGGCCACTAAAATTTGACAATCATCATTTTACCCACCTCCGCAACACGCCAAGTGCCCAAGTGGCACACTGTCAACTTAAAAATGCTCTAACTCCTTCATAGAGTGTCGAAATTGGGAGAATTTGGTATCGATGGAAAGCTTATTCAATTTCTCACATAATGGGAGGTCTAAATCTGAAAAAATCTACATGAAATAAATATTCTTCATTTTGAAAGCTATTTCTTAACAGTCTAGGAATGAATTTAAGCTAGAAAAAGTGTGGGGTATTACAAAAAGGTGTTGTACTTGTTTATTCTTGAGAATATTCTAATCTTTCAAAAAGAGAAAATAATCATAAGGTATCAAAAAGGAAAAATCCAAAGGAAGAAGACAAATGAGAGTACAAAGGAGGGGACCACAAGAAATTCAAAGCTTCTTGATCTTGAAAAATTAATTGAAGAGTCCCAAACTCTTGAAAATTTCCTCCATAGAAGCCCCAACAACACCAATTCAAGTTTATCAACCTCTTTTCAACATAAAATTCAAGTCCTAAACATATCTCATCCTTTAAAAACTCCATTGCCCAAGGTTTGATTCTTAGTATTCTTTTCTTGATTCGTTCTTTCTTGTGTCTTTTTCTTTCTTTTATCTATTGTTTCTTAGTTGAACTCTTGAATTCAAGTCTATTATGTTAAAGTTCTTTGTTCGTTTTGTTATCTTGATTTATTCTTTTCTTATTTTGATTCTTGAATTTAAAGTCCTTACCATTATATTTAAAATAAGTCATCAATAGTTGTTTTCTCTTATTTCCTAATTATTCTAAGAAGCTATGGGTGGAGTAACTATTGATACCCTCTTAGAGGTGGTCCTAGGGATGCGACAAAATATCAAGAGCAAGAATGAGAAGTTGTTGAACATTGATTGTAGATTAAAAATGATAGATGGTAGTTTGGAAAACATTAGGGAGAATTCAAAGGCTTCTTATCCTAGTCCTCAACCCTATGTCCAAACTCTCTCGAACCTACCAAATACAACACGAGTTCCACAAATTGTTTTACAAAAACTCCAACTTTAAATTTAATAAGATAATGCCTACATTGACACTTTGTTACTCACTAACCATAATACCAATATTTTGCCTAGTATAATTTTTTCTTTTGTGCAGGATCATGAATCATCACCCTTAAAGGAAGATTCAAGGAGAATGCCTTATGAAGGCGATCGTATAGGCCTAACGGAGTTCTTATCAAAGGATTCCAAGATTGGGAAACATGATAACAAGTTGACAAAAGAGTTAGATTTGAGGACAAATCCTCTTCAAGAAAGGGAGGATGATACGAGGCATATTGACTTCACTCTTTTGGGATCTATGCTTCAAGGACCAAACCTTAGTATCTATGACTTGATCATCCTAGGTAAGCTCATACGTGATTAGACGATAGCTTGGAGCGCGGGAGAATATATATTTGATGATGTCCTCACTTGTAGTATTGAGACACATCGTATTTTGAATGTAGCATGGAGACTATGAGGTCCACAAGGCCATGGGAGAGCACGGGCTCCACATAGAGCCCATTTGTATTATTTTGGCTCTTGGTTTACTTTTGGGCCCAATAGCGTCTAGGGTCATTTTTGGGCCCATCATGTAATAAGTAGTCCATGGCTGTAAATAGCTAGGTTTTCCTTCATTTTAGATTATTTGATAAATGATGATGAGTTGAAATACACTTGTGAATGTTCTTGTTGAAACTTGTTGGGCGTTTCTTTGGTTGTTAAGAAACGTGGGTGCTCAAGAATCTGTTTTCATATGTGTCCTCGTAAGATGTTGGTGTTATCGGTAATTAATAGGAAGGTATAGGGTATAGTATACCCTTCGTTGTCCTCTCATTATCGATTTATGTCAATCTGTCTATCTTTTACTTTATCATTCTATTTCCTTGTATTCGTGTGTTTGTATTTTCATATTTTGTGGTCTTTCTTTATTTTAGTATTGTTTTAGTTGTTCGTATTTTGGTTTGTATCAACTTTGTTTGATATCCTTGAACCTAGCTCTTGGGATCTCTAGTTTGCTAGGTAGATTTACTGCTATGCTGACTTGTCCTAGGCCGTAAACTCATTTCTTTGGATCTTCTCTCAACTCATCTCTAGATAGGCCTTTTGTAAGTGGATCTGACACATTCTTCTTTGACTTCACATAGTCAACAGTGATAAGTCCACTAAAGAGAAGTTCTCTAACGGTATTATGTCTCTATCTTATGTGACGAGATTTACTGTTGTACATTATGCTCCCTGCCCTACCTATTGCCACTTGACTATCACAATGTACACATACTGATGCCAATGGTTTTGGCCAATAAAGAATATCTTCTAAGAAATTTTGGAGCCGTTGTGCTTCTTTACTGGTTTTGTCTAGTGCGATAAACTCAGATTCCATTGGAGCGAGCAATGCATGTCTGTTTGGAAGATTTTGAAGAGACTGCTACTCCACCTATAGTAAATACATATCCATTCGTGGATTTTACTTCATTCGATTTGGTGATCCAATTTGCATCACTATATCCTACCGCGGGATATTTATTATAATGCAAAGCATAGTCTTGAGTGTATTTAAGATATCCCAAAACTCTTTTCATTGCCATCTAATGAGTTTTATTGGGATTACTCGTGTACCAACTTAACTTACTAATAACACATGCTATGTCTGGTTGTGTACAATTCACTATATACATTAACATCCCAACACACTTGCCTAGTCCAACTGTGAGTCACTTTCACCTTCATTCTTTTGAAGTGCAAAGCTCACATCCGATGGAGTCTTGGCAATACCAAATTCTAAATACTTGAACTTGTCAAGTACCTTTTCAATGTAATGAGACTATGATAATGCCAACCCTTGTGGAGTTTTGTGGATTCTTATTCCTAAGATCATATCCGCAACTCCAAGGTCTTTCATATCAAACTTGCTCCCAAGCATTCATTTCATAGCATTTATGTCAGAAATGTCTCTACTGATGATCAACATATCATTCACATACAAGCAAACAAGGATCTTATAATTTGGAGTGTCTTTAATGTAAACACATTTATCACATTTGTTTATCTTAAACCCGTTTGTTAACGTGATTTGGTCAAACTTTGCATACCACTGTTTAGGGGCTTGTTTTAGTCCATAAAGTGACTTAACAAGTTTACACACCTTTTTTTTTTTACCTGGAACCACAAAACCCTTAGGATGTTCCTTGTAAATGTCTTCCTCCAATTCTCCATTTAGGAGTGTTGTTTTCACATCCATTTGATGGATTTCAAGATCATATACCGCTGCCAAGGTAATTAACATCCGAATTGATGCAATCCTCATTACAGGCAAGTATCTATCAAAGTAATCAAGGTCTTTCTTCTGTTTAAAGCCTTTAACTACAAGTCTTGCCTTGTATTTGTTAATAGTACCATCCACTTTTAATTTTCATTTGAAGATCCATTTAGACCCTAAAGGTTTATTTCCTGGAGGAAGATCAACTAAATCCCAGGTATGGTTTCTCAAGATTGATTCATCTTATTATTAACTGCCTCTTTCTAAAAAGGTTAGTCTAAAGACGACACCGCTTATTTAAATGTTTGAGGCTTATTTTCTAACAGAAATATTACAAAATCTGATGCAAATGAAGTTGATGTTATTTGACGTGTACTACATCTTGGATTCTCATCATTATGCACATCCTCACTTGGTTCATCTCAAGGTCATTTAAACCCTCCACTAGACTGTTTATGTCTAGTTCTATACGGATAAATGTGTTCAAAGAACTCAACATTATCTAATTCAATTATCGTATTTTCATTGATATCTGGATGTTCGAATTTATGAACCCAAAATTGAAATGCTTTACTAGTTTTAGCATATCCTATGAACACACAGTCCACTGTCTTAGGTCCTGATTTTACCCTTTTAGGCATAGGAACTTGGACTTTCGTTAGACACCCACACACTTTGAAATATTTCAAATTGGGTTTTCTTTCTTTTCATTTTTCATATGGAATTGATTGTGAATTACTATGGGCACTCTATTGAGTAATCAATTAGCTGTAAGGATAGCTTCCTCCCACTATTTTTTCGGTAAACCTGAACTTATTAGTAAGACATTCATTATTTCCTTTAAGGTTTGATTTTTCCTTTTCACAATTTCATTAGATTGAGGTGAATACGGAGTCGTAGTTTGATGGACAATTGCATTCTCTTCACATATTTCCGCAAAGGAAGATTCATATTTTCCACCCCTGTCACTTCTTATCGTTTTGATCTTTTTCTCTAACTGATTTTCAACTATTATGTTATATTGTCTAAATGCATCTATTGCTTTATCCTTACTGTTTAGCAAATAGACATAAAAGTACCTAGTGCAATCATCAATGAAAGTTATAAAATATTTTTTTCCACCACGAGATGGTGTTGACTTTATATCACAAATGTCACTGTGTATTAAGTCTAAGGGATTTGAATTCCTTTCAACGGACTTATACGGATACTTGGCATACTTTAATTCCACACATGTTTGACATTTTGATTTATTGCACTCAAAGTTTGACAAAACTTCTAAGTTAATCAGTTTTGTAGAGTTTTGTAATTGACATGTCCTAGTCGTTCAAGCCACAATTCATTAGACTCAAGCAAGTAAGAAGAAACAGAACTTTTATTAATTTCAACTATCATTACATGCATTTTGAATAGACCCTTAGTGTGGTAGACTTTTCCTACATACACTTCTCCTTTGCTAAGTACAATCTTGCTAGAAACAAATACAAATTTAAATCTATTTTTATCAATAAGTGATACAGAAATCAAGTTCTTCCTTAACTCCAGTACATATAGGACGTTGTTAAGAGTCAAAGCTTTGCCTGATGTTATTTTTAGGCAGATTTTTCTTGTTCCTTTAACTTTTGCAGTTGTGGAGTTTTTCATATAGATCTTCTCTTCTCCTTGAGCTGGAGTAAATGCAGTAAACAACTCCTTATTTGCACAAACGTGGTGGGCAGCACCAGAATCCATCCACCATTCTCGAAGATTTTCCACCAAGTTACATTCAGACAGCATGGCACACAGATTGTCCATTTCGTTCATGGATCCAACTATATTTTCTTGGTCGTTATTTTTGCCTTTCTTTGGGGAACGACAATCTGTTGACATGTGTCTAATATTGCCACAATTAAAGTATTTCTCCTTGAATTTCTTCTTTGGTTGATTGCTTTCTTGTCCATCTTTCTTTCATTTTTTGAGTTGTTGTGGTCATCTTCTACAATATTTTCTCCACTCATTGCAGAATTTCCTTTCGACCTTCTTTCTACGGCTTTATTGTCTTCTTTAATGCACAGTCTTACTATAAGATCTTCGACTGTTATCTTCTTTTGTTTATGTTTTAAGTAGTTCTTGAAATCCTTCCATATAGGTGACAACTTCTCTATTATTGCAGCTACTTGAAATGCCTTGCTCACAATCAAACCTACAATAAAGTTTATGTGAACATTAAGAACATTTTTAACATGTTCAAATAAGGCATTAACCAAACTCATACCTTTCGCAAGGAGATCGTGGATGATAACTTGCAGTTCCTGTACTTGGGATACAACATACTTGTTGTAAATCAATTTTATACTCAAAGAATCTTACAACAAAAAACTTTTTGGTTCCAGCATCCTCAGTCTTGTATTTTCTTTCCAGCGCACTTCACAGCTTTTTTGACGTCTTCATTTCACTATACCCGGTGTATAGGCCGTCTTGGAGGCTACTTAGAATACAATTCCTGCATAGGAAATCAGAATGTTCCCACGCCTCCATAACAACAAATCGCTCCTGGTTCGAAGTTTATTCGGGCAATTCTGAAGCTTCTTAAGATGTAAATCTTTGAAGACACAAGGTTGTAAGCTAGAAGAACATCTTCTTTTGCCACCTTTTAAAATCAACACCCGTGAATTTTTTAGGTTTCTCCGCTGGTGCCATTACCTGCGGAGCACTCGTACGACTACTTGTAGCAATACTCATTGCTACCACACTTGTCCCAGCATCATTCACGTGACTCTGTAGTCATTTTTACTATCACGAAAAAACAGTTAACTTTAGTATATAAATATACTAATTACAAGTTTGTAGCAACTTATAAAACACTACTTGTTTCTAGTTTAACGCTAAACTTTTTTTTATGTCTTTCAATCATTAACAGAATGACCTTTAACTTGTGATGAAGTTTTTATTTCTTCAAATCACTTGTTAAGTTCAAACAGAGTAGAAAGCATAAAGCTTTAATCTACAAAACCAAACAATACAGATTACGAAAGTTAATTCCTTAAGATTGTTGTTTTGGGTACACAATCTGTATGTTTGTACAGTAAATTTCAACACAAGTTCAAGACTATTTCAAGAACACTTATGAAGTTTTTCAACACCTTTAACACAAGTTCAAAATAAATTATCAAAGAAGTGTGTTATATTTAAGAAATAAGATGAAACAGAAATAAAGCCAAGTCCTCCAAATTCACAGTGTCCTTAAGGAATTAATTCCCCTCAAGTACTCGAGGTTGTGGAATTTTTTCTCCCAAGACAAAATGGCTTCACAATCTGAATGTAACGGTACCACAAACCTTCTGATTTTCTTCAAACTCAACCAATGGGAGATGATCACACAGAGTTTTTAGAAAACAAGAAGTGTTTTTCAGCTCTCAAAATTATGTATCTACCTAAGGAGTAAGTCAGGTATTTATAGCCATTATGTGTCCCTTCGGACAGGAAGCATTGGTTTTGGAAAAGTTGCATTATTACTAAACAGTCGCGTCTCCTGCGACTAGTCTGTGCTAGAACTGCGCCGGACCTGTGGCCACTGGTGATGTTTCGCCCATTCCAATGGCTTTTGCGCCTGACCTGTACTAGGCAGAGCCAGCCTGCGCGTGGTCTGCGCCTGACCTGCGGTCGCAGGCCGTCTTTTTTCAGAAACAGTATCTTTTTCTCTAAAGGGCGCGTTCCTTTTGAGATGCGTTGCACATGCGTTTGCATGGCATCTGAAATGCGCATGCATATGGAGAAAATTATTCCATTGGATTTTTGGATTAAAACTTCACTTGTTTTACAAGTTTCAAATAAAATTTGTCTGAAAAATTAATCTCATTAATCCAATGCCAAAGTCGAGCGAGCAACAATGGCACGAGACACCTCTTTATTCTTGCCTCACCATCAATGTGGAGATGTGTTTCTTAATAAGAATACATGGAAGTTTCTTTCTTCCACCACTTTTCTTTTTAAGTGTGATCTCATTTTTTCCTTCACCAATTTTCTTCATTTACCATTCACACATTCAACTTGAACCCAACAATTATAATATTGAAAAGTTAGGGGTTTCAAATAACTTCATTACTGTATCATCAAAATTTCAAGATCTTCACTTCTATCTAAGGCTGCTGAATTTGACATATCAAGCATTTCTTGGAGGATACTTCTCACAAGATATGTGTATAGTGATCTTACTTTGTGCAAAAGATTATCATATGAAAGATGACTTTGCGCTACAGCTAACAGAAATAGACATGTAGCTATTATATCGCCACAATATTAATCCACCAAAAGAGGGATCGTGATTACTAGACCAATAGAGAAAATCTACTACATTTCCAAGAGCATCATGCTTCTCATGAGATTGTACATAAGATCACACATAATTTTATACATGTGGGGGCATTCTGTAAGCCAACTTTGACGTAACTGAATTTAGAAGATGAACTCAACGTGTTATATATTGTTTTTTTTTGTCTGGAACAAATACTTTCTACCAACTATATGTACATATATGGAAATAGAAATGTCTTCCCTTGTTACCCTCAGGTATTGAAACATTCATGTATGGTACATTCCCTCTTTCTGTACAATTGCTGAAGTCATGATAGAGAAGACTTCAATCTTTCGTTTAAAGCCGTACTTCCTAATATCCTATGAGGTTGGCCAACCATTTGGAGAATTTTCACTAAAATGCCTCTTCCTTTTGGTGTTTAGTCTTTCCTGAATCTGCTTTTCACTTGCCATGGCTTCCTGGATGTTGTCATGAACACGTTGACAGAGCTCATCAAGTGCAAGCATTGGAAACGGCTCCTCGATAAGGACACCAACCTGCAAAAATGAACATCCTCTTTTGGCCAAATATAAGTTATGTAACCGATATTAGTTAGTCATCCTCTACACTCCTTATCCGGAAAGCTAATAATCAAGCCGAGAACCTCTGTATAGGACACCATCAGCACTCCAATCCCTTTTTCTTCTTGAGCTATCATATTGAATAGTAACGCAGGCCAACTTGTGACATTTTAATAGAGCCTTGCTTTCTTACAAATTGATCTCTACTTCATGAGGTAATTAAAATCACAAAGTATTTATTCTTGTAATTAGAGTATAGATGGAAAACTTGGAAAAATGAGGAGAATGAAATCTGACCTCTTCGATGCAGAATAAGGAAGCAGCACTAATGAAAGTAGCTGGAACCACAAGCCAGTGGCAATCATCCCAAAGTATTATAGGAAGAGTTAGATGCCAAAGGACCAAGAACCTTGATGTCAACCGAGTGTATGAAAGGGGAATAGGTATGCCTATGAGTTGTTCACATACACCAATACCTTCATGGAAACAAGAAATCTTTGACTCCTGCACTTTTTAAAACCATAAGTCATTGGAGACTATTCCCAAAGTTTAAAGCTGAAGAGCATCATGCTAGAGATGAAATCAATATGCTTAGGAAGATTACCAAAACATAGAACCAGAGAACATCTTTCTTCCACATTCCCTAAAGACAATAAGTCGATGAAAAAAGAGATTTCTAAAACGCCAAAAGGAAAATGTTTGAAACAGAAATAAAAGATCTAGCCACTGGAAACTTCTCTACTTCATAAAAAAAGCATATTTCTTGAAGAGTAATTACCAGTTGACTCAGTTTTGTTCCCTCCAAGTTTAATGACTGAAGGCTCTGAGAGATGAATCCAATGATGCAATGGGGACGGTGCTTAGAACTGAGAACTACTGCTAGATCATCAGCCTCGAGTAAGTTCTTGAGATCACTTGCTAGGTCCGAGCCATACACTATGTGGCACTGCATAGAAGTACTGTAATCTTAGTGTTTAATACTATGCAAGTGGCAAGGATAATTATCTCTTGGCTCATCATAGAAATGTATTTTTCTTTTGGGTACATTAATGCATATACAATACAACGAATTATTGTATCAGCTAACAATGAGATTGAAATACCAGATGTTCTAATTTTAAAATGTAAGATAGGGATTTAAAGCTTTTATGATTTTATGGTCATTTCAGTTAAACTCTTTTATGATTTTATGGTTATTTCAGTTAAACCTCAACAATACTTTGATTGCAGGCCTACTGACGCAGTTTTGAGGAAGCTCCTTTTAATTTATGATTGAACAATGGATAGAAAACGTTAAGTCATTTCTACAAGCTTAGTCAAAGTATAATATGGCCACTGAAATTATGAAAATAAATCAAAAACCACTCACTGGATTCACTTGTAATTTTGTACAGCTACATTTCGTATGTGAATTTCCAGAATCATTCTAGAAATTTGTTGCAATTTCGGCATCACCTATCTGATCATTGCATTAGCCAGCAGATAGCAGATTATTCCTACTTTCATTTGTAAATAGGGATTTACTGAAGTTGTGTTATCTCATCCCTTTTTCTATTTCGCGGCAGAACTAATTGAAGCAATGCCATATTGATAACAATTGACATAAATTTCTCTCCTATAGGGAGTGCAGGCAGGGGCAGATGCAGCTTGTTAATAACAGGTTTATATGAACCTAGAACTTTTGGTGTAGAGCATAAATTTAGTGTAAAGTTTACTAAAATTGCAAGAAATACATGAACCCGTAACATTAGAATAATGGGTTCAATATCAAAAGGTTGAACCCATAGAGCTTAAATCCTGACCCGCCTCTAGTGCAAGGACCAATTGCAACCCCATACCAAGAATGAATTTAGCATAATCTAAGGCAAGTGGCGGAGCTAGAATTTTCACTGAGATAGTTCAAAATACGAAGAAGTAAACACACAATGAAGCCAAAGGGGATTCATTATCTACTGTATATACATAAACAAATAATTTTAACCATGTATAAACAGTACGAAAGAGGTTCATTGATGAATCCCATAGCCCTACTTGGCTCCGTCCGTAATCTAAGGACAACAACAACAACAACAACAAACCCAGTGTATTCCCACCTGGTGGGGTCTGGGGGGTAAGATGTACGCAGTCCATACCTCTACCTCTAAAGAAGTAGAAAGGCTGTTTCCGATAGACCCCCGGCTCAAGACACAAAACACCAGATACCACACAAATACAAAGTAAAGCACCGAACAAGGTTACAAGATTACACAACATAACATCCATAACATAAATACAGCAGCCATAAGTAAAAGAAATAAAAACAGAAAGAAAACAGAGGGAAAACAGAGGATAGCACCCAGATTCGTACTGAAACAAGGGATAAGGAACACGAAAAATCATAATCAGAATACTACCCCCAACAAGTAATTCCCTACACTAGCGACCCCCAACTGGCCTAGTCCTCTGCCCTAATTCGCGTCCTCCAGACTTTCCTATCTAGGGTCATCTAAGGACACAAATAAAAATGTATGATATGTATATAAAGACTACAATGAGGGGGGAATGTTAGTAGCTCAGTTAATTGGCTATCTACACTTTCACCTTGTTGGTAAGGTTCGATTCCCACTTTGTAATCACCTACCCCAATTCTTTTTTTTTTTTTCAGAAAAAAAAAGACTATCTTGAAGACAAGTTGATTAACTAAACCAACATACTAACCTTCAAGGCAACTGGAAATGCCATGATATACTGCAAAAGTGCCTCTTTGAGCACACCATCTCTCTTGTCAACACAAGCAGTAATCACCTGCCTAGCAAAATCATTAGTTCCAGCAATCACATTAGTCCAAGCCTTCTTCCCTGTTTCGAACCTTGCGTACGATGCCTCGGTCCTAAACACCAAAAGTAGCGCCAGAGCTGGAGCTGTCAACTGATATGGCTGTGGACTAGCTCTTAACAGGGGAAAGAACTCAGGCAACCAATGCAATGAAACTGCTGAATTATAACTAGCAATCACAAAAGCAAATGAAGTAAACGCTATAACCGGAGGGATCAATGACAAAACGACCCGCGAGTTAAAGCTCGAAAACAAGTGCCTAAGATGTCTTAAAGAACTTCTATGCTGCACCCAAGTTTCATGCTTGTATAAAGATCTCTTCTTTCTCATACCCCCTTCTTGAATTTTATCAGCCCAGTCGGGTATTACACGTAAAATAGAGACAAGGGTAGAAGTTAGATTTGAATTCTGTGGAGCTTTTGAAGGTTGAGAGGAGCAGAGGACTTTGAAAGAACAGAAAGTAAGCTTCTTGTAGCTAAGTAATTTTGAAGGTTTCTTGAGGGTAAAATGGGAAGAAAGAGATGCATTTGTTGGAGATTGAATGTTGAAGAGGCTTCTTGGGTTTGTCATTGATGGAAATTAGGTTTAGGGTTTGGGAGGAAGGTGACAACATGGGAGATATTTGAAAGAAGTGAAGTCAAGAGTGCTGTTAGAACAGAACTTGGTGGATAATTAGGTGGTTGGTAACAGTTAATTTGTGAATCTCCTTTTTTCACTTGAACCCAAAATATCAGATAAAATAAAAATGGGAAATGCTAGTGCCACATCGTGGTGAGTCAACGTCATTGACTCCTAGGGATTACATTAAGTATAAATAATATAAATACCAATCTTTTTTTACGTAATTACTCTCTCTTACTTTTTAATTATTTTATTTTTTCTCTCTATTAATATACATAATATAACCGACAAATACATAACATTCTGTGTAAATGTTGGGTTTTGTAATATATTTAAGGAGTTGGAATTTTTTAAAATATTAGAAACAAAAATTGTGTATTTGTGTAATTTTTAGTTACATTAAAGTAATATAAATTAGAGAAAATTTCAGAAAGCACTATAATTTAGTTGCTAATTACTAAACGCAGCTATAATTTTAGCTCAAGGCAAGGCATCGTACATTAAAGCCGGGTTCTTTCCTGAACTCTATGTATTGTGTGAGCTTTAATGCACCTCATTGTTTCTTTTTAACTATAGTTTCAGTTTTTTTTTTCATTGATATAGTTTCAGTTTTTTTTTTAATTGAAGGACCACATTGTGGTCATTTTATTGAAAGAAAAAATAAATATTCGCAGAAAAAATTGGCTAAAGCCCAAAAGGTATTAGCCTTGCCATATTTTGTTTTAACGACGATCAGCTGACAACAAGGGACCAGGTCCCTAGGTCTTCATGGAAATATATAGCTATCACATGACCTGCACAGTTTTGTCGTCTAGTGTAACAAATTGCACATGTGAGATGTGTATCGGTCAAGACACTTGGCCAACCCTAATCATTATTCCACTATAAAAAGAAAATAATGCTTTTCAACGAGTAGTTTTCATAATCCTGATTATTCAAAGAGTGAAAGAGGCGAAAACTCAATTTTGCAACATTGCTCAAGTTTCATTCTTTGTATGCTCAGAGAGTGTGTTCTTGAGTTGAGTCTTGGTTTGTAATTGAATTACTCCTGTTATAACAGTAATGTTTTCCTTATTTTTCTTGAGAGTGCTTAGGTAGAGTTACCTGAGTTCAATATTGGTTAGAGTTAATCAGTATTGAGGTGTGTTCTTGGCAGGGCTGTCAAGGTAGGTTTATAGTTGAGTTATTACAAGCAGGTGGAGCTTAGAGTTAGGTTTAAATCAAAGCTGTAATCAAGAGGTTGATTATAGTGGATTGTTGAAGTACTTGTGAGGGTAAGCTGTGTTTTTTCCTCCCTTGAGCAAGGAGGTCACCACATTAAATCTTTGTGTTTTTAAGTTCTTGAAAAGTTTTAGCTTCCTTACAACTTCACTATGTTATTGTCCGTGACTGACTTTAAGGGACCTGGTCCCTCATAGTTTGGTGCAACCCCCATGTCTCATCAATTGGTATCAGAGCAAGGACACTCTAAAAAGTTCATACTTAGAGTGATTTATTGATCATAGATCCTCCACCTAATATGAAATAAGGGCAATCTACCACTAGACCACCCCTATTTAATGGGCAGTACTATAGGTGATGGAAAATCAGGATGTTTAACTTCATTATGGTTGATGACAATGAGCTGATGGATATAATACTTGATGGTCTTCATATTCCTGTTAAAGAGGTCAAAGAAAGAGACATACCAAGGATGGTTGTCAAAAACAAGAGAGAGTATAATGATGAAGATCGAAAGAAAGTTGAAAAGAATTACAAAGAAAAGAAATTGCTTGTCTGTGGCATAGGACCTAATGAGTTTAAGAATTTCTCTTGTGAAAATGATAAAGAAATATGGGATTGACTGAAGATAGCTTATGAGGGAACAATTGATGTGAAGGATTCTAAATTTGACATGCCGACTACTCAGTATGATACCTTGACCATGAAAGAAGGAGAGAGAATTAGAGAAATACATATAGTTTCACTTCTATCACAAATGATCTACACTGCTAAGGAGAAGTGATTGCTTTATATAAACAAGTGTGAAAAATTCTACGTGTTCTTCCTAAGTTTTGGGAAAGAAAAGTGGATGCTATAACTGAGGTAAGAATCCTGAAGACTTTCACTATGGTGGAGCTCATTGGTAATTTAAAGAATTGTGAGCTCAAAAAGCAGCAAGGACAAGATAATAAGGAAGCTAAGAGATAAAAATCTTTGGCACTGAAGGCGGTAAAATGTAGTTCAAGTGAAGAAGACACCAATGTTGCCTATTTGGCAAAAAGAATTATTAGAGTTATGAAAAAAGTGATCAATTTCAAAGAAAAAGAAGTAGCAGAAAAAATAGTGGTAATATTGAAGTTTGTCACAGATATGGAAGTCTTGAGCATTTTATTAAGGACTGTCCAATGCTGTAATACCCTGTACTTTTTCTAGCTTGAAAAGTTTCCCTAAGAATGTTAGGAGATTTCTTTGAAAGATGAATCTACTTTTGTACACGTGTTATTTTCAAGATTTTCACTTTTTATCATGTGAGGAATCGAATAAGCTTTCCATTGATATCAAATTCTCCCAAATTCGACACCCGAGTGAAGAGTTAAAGCCTTTTTTAGTGTTGTCAATTTCCAGTGTTGCTCGGCGATAGTGGCGCATCGCGTCAAACTTCCAGGTCATAGAAAAGGTGGCTACGCGATAGCTCCACATCGCGCCACCGTGCAATTTCCCATTTATCACTTTCCAGTGACTTGGAGCAATAGTGGCGCGTCACGTGAAAGATGAAAACCAGGAAATTTTCTCAGAAATTAAAGATGTATCCTAGGGTTAAAAGGGTCAATTTTCCACCCTATATAAGCCTTATAACACGAGATTTTTCCATAATTCAGCAGCTTATACTCAATTACTCTCAAAACCTCTCAAGAAAAAGCCCTAGGGTTTTCATAGAAGGTTCAATTCCAAGGGAATTCACTATCAACTTTCAAGAATCTCTCCATCAATCTTCGTAGAATTATAAGCTAAGGTATGCGCAGTGTTCATTTATGGACTCCTTTCGTCCATGAAGTCCAAGAATCTCTTTTCTAAATTCAAGTTATGGATTTTCTTTATGAATTTCATGATTAGATTGCTCTTGTTTATGTTGATAATAACTAATTGCATTCTAATCCATGTTTGGTGATAAATTGCATATGTAATCGATTAGTAATGATGCAGATTCATGTAAACCTAGGATTAAAACACTTGGATGATTAAATTAGATATAAATCATGATGTTTGATTGTTGTATAATGTTGTCTAAATGTGCCATATCTATCATGTGTATGATTAAATTCCTAGATGAAGGAACAATGCCCTACTAGTATGATATCATGAAATCTCCATGTATGTACAAGTTTATGCATATCTCATGTTTGATGAAGTACTTCAATACATGAATTATGAAATGTATTGTTGGTCATGTGTTCAAGTAAGCTATGCCATGTCAGTTTCTTCTCATCGAATCCTGGGGGTACTTGTACCCAAACATTTAGTTGTGTGCCTAGAGCCATGTCATGTTTTCATAATACTCTCAGTCAAGCTATGATCCATAGAAATCAGTCAGTCATGCGACTCAGGAAATATCAGAAATCTCAGTAGTTCAATAATCTCAGTGATCTCAGTAACCTCAGTATTCCTAATCAATCTTTGTAACTTCAATATTCTCAGTTAGTCCTTAGAACTCAGTATATTCCGTTAGTCAATGAAACTCAGACAACTCAGTTAATTGGTCCAATTCAGTTAATCATCTCAGTTCAGTTAATCAGTTCAGTGTCTTTCAAATGGGAGTAGGATTTAGCACCAAGTGAGCCTAGGGATGGGGACTCACCCGCTAGATAGGATTGGGATCCATAGAAGCAATTCCTAAGTTCCAGAACTACGTAGCCAGCGTAGGTATAAGATGTCACCTGATAGATAGGACTGACATACTCAGGGATCACCCATTAGAGCATTTATATGTATAGGACTAATCCTAGGGGTCACCCGCTAGATTAGGATTGACTCTACAACAGTTGTCTTTACCAGTGGCACGGTACAGACACCCTTCCAGCTGAGGTTTCAGGTTGGACCCCAGTTAGCTTAGTATAGGGCATGTCAGTTAGATGAATGCATCCCACCGTTTCAGTTAAAGAATCAGGACTGTCAGATACAGTCAATTCAGCTCAGTAGTACATATTAGGATTGTCAGATACAATCACTCCTTAGCAATATAAATAGACTCTGGGATCACCCATTAGACAGGACTGATCATAACTATGGTCAATCAGTAACAGTATTATCAGATTTAGAGATCACCCGCCAGATAGAACTGATCTCAGATTTAGTTACTCAGATACAGTACGGAACTTAACTAGTTCCATTAGATGCAAGACTGTTAGATGCAGTCACTCATGTTATTAGTTATATTAGTTATCAGAACTCATGTTATCAATATTCAGTTTTAGGACTATCAGATACAGTCAACCAGACTAGTTCTCCATAATCAAAACTGTTAGAGACACAGTTATCCATGTATCAGTAACATAGTATCAGTCCCTCAATATTCAGTAATATAGTATCAGTTTCTCACTCATCAGTGACTTAGATGTCAATGTCAATAGAATTAGTAGTGAGAACTCAGTATTCAGTCCTATCATGATCTTAATTACAGTTACGTATGCATATATGTATTCTCACATTCATGTTAGTTTGTCAGTTAGTATTGTTCATGCATATGAACCTATTGTATTCAGCCTACCTTACTTGCATACAAGTACATTCAAAGTACTGACGTATTTATGCTATGGTGTCTTATACCATAGGTTTGGAAGCACGAGCTCTAGAAAACCAGTAGCATCCTAGTTTAGCGATCAGAGTTAGCAGTGAGTCCTCGTATTTCGAGGACATGATGATTACATTACTATTTTAGTTTCCAGTTTACTTCAGTAGATAGAGTTAGTTGGGGACATATCCCATCAATTCCTTATTCAGACAGTTTAGAGGCTTTAAGACTATAGCATGTTAAATAGTTATTTCAGATTTATTTAGTATTGTTATACGATATTCAGACATTGTTTATCAAATGTTCATTCAGTTTTGAACCTTATGGCCTTTCAGTTTATGTTTTCGCATATTTACAGTATATTTTTCAATGCTCAGTTATATATATCAGTCATGGGTTAGCTTGTGGTCTTTTGGGGTCATGAGAATCGTGTAGTATTCCGGTTTAAAAAATCGGGGCGTTACAAACTTGGTATCAGAGCCTAAGGTTCAATAGAGTCCTAGAAAGTCAGAAAAACCGCATCTAGTAGACTCTTGTACATGTGTATGTTGTGCACCACACTTATGCGCAGGAGGCTATGAGATGTTTTAGGAATAGTTTCCCTTCTTTCAGTATCCATGTCGTGCTAGTGAGGATAGGCTCAAAGTTAAACTCTCAGTCATGAATCAGTCCGTGGATGCACTGTGCATCACCCTAGTATTTCAGTAAGGTGAACATTCTTAGAGGGACGTAGTACCCCACGGGGGAGATACCCCATTATTTCCTCAACGCTCTCATGTCTTAAGTTTAGTTTCCCTTCGCATGAATAATCCAATATAGAAAAGAGGGTACTCATAAGTTGACCTTCAAAGTCCCAACCTCAGCGATGGGCAAAGTATTTAAAGGCTTAGTTCAGTTCATAAAATTCAGTGTATGTATCGTGTTTCATCCTCAGTCATGTTCTCAGGTTCAGTTCATGCATACTTCTAGCATAATCATGGGGTCATAAGTGCTTTTCAGTCACATAACAGTTTTCTTAAACTTACTCAGTTCCTTATTCAAATTACCATTACAAACTTGGTACTAAGTACCCTTGCATATTAATCAATGCATTCATATATCGGTTTAGGCATATAATTATGCATTAGACATGCATTTTCACTATGAGAAATTTAGTTCATTAGAATATTCAGTCATGTATTCATGAGTCAATTATCAGTCATGCATCAAATATGCATGAATTCAACTTATCAATCATGCATTAGATAAGCATATTCAGTGTGTTATATTCAACTCTTAAATCATGTCAGTCATGAGATCATGTTTTAGTTATTCATGTTCAGTATATACGTCGGTTTATGTTCTTCCTCTTACTCTCAGTCTCATTCAAGGATGAATATTCTCAAGGGGAAGATATTGTAATACCCCGTACTTTTTCTAGCTTAAAACGTTTCCCTAAGAATGTTAGAAACTTTCTTTGAAAGATGAATCTACTTTTGTACACGTGGTATTTACAATTTCGGCATCACCTATCTGATGATTGCATTAGCCAGCAGATAGCAGATTATTCCTACTTTTATTTGTAAATAGGGATTTACTGAAGTTGTGTTATCTCATCCCTTTTTCTATTTCGCGGCAGAACTAATTGAAGCAATGCCATATTGATAACAATTGACATAAATTTCTCTCCTATAGGGAGTGCAGGCAGGGGCAGATGCAGCTTGTTAATAACAGGTTTATATGAATCTAGAACTTTTGGTGTAGAGCATAAATTTAGTGTAAAGTTTACTAAAATTGCAAGAAATACATGAACCCGTAACATTAGAATAATGGGTTCAATATCAAAAGGTTAAACCCATAAAGCTTAAATCCTGAAGCGCCTCTAGAGCAAGGACCAATTACAACCCCATACCAAGAATGAATTTAGCATAATCTAAGGGAAGTGGCGGAGCTAGAATTTTCACTGAGGTAGTTCAAAATACGAAGAAGTAAACACACAATGAAGCTAAAGGGGATTCATTATCTACTATATATACATAAAGAAATATTTTTAACCATGTATAAATAGTACGAAAGAGGTTCATTGATGAATCCCATAGCCCTACTTGGCTCCGTCCGTAATCTAAGGACACAAATAAATATGTATGATATGTTTATAAAGACTACAATGAGGGGGGAATGTTAGTAGCTCAGTTAATTGGCTATCTACACTTTCACCTTATTGGTAAGGTTTGATTCCCACCTTTTCAATTTCCAGTGTTGTTCTGCGATAGTGGTGCGTCGCACCAAACTTTCAGGTCATATAAAAGGTGGCTATGCGATAGCTCCATGTCGCGCCACCTTGCAATTTCTCATTTATCACTTTCCAGTGACTTGGCGCGATAGTGGCACGTTACGCGAAGGATGAAAATCGAAAAATTTTCTCAGAAATTAAAGACGTGTCCTAGGGTTAAAAGGGTCAATTTTCCACCCTATATAAGCCTTATAAAACGAGATTTTACCATATTCAGTAGCTTATACTCAATTACTCTCAAAAACTTTCAAGAACAAGCCCTAGGGTTTTCATAGAAGGTTTAATTCCAAGGGAATTCACCATCAAATTTTAAGAATCTCTCCATCAATCTTCATAGAATTATAAGCTAAGGTATGCGTAGTGTTCATTCATGGACTCCTTTCGTCCATGAAGTCCATGAATCTCTTTTCTAAATTCAAGTTATGGATTTTCTTTATGAATTTCATGATTAGATTGCTCTTGTTCATATTGATAATGACTTATTGCATTCTAATCCATGTTTGGTGATAAATTGCATATGTAATCGATTAGTAATGATGTAGATTCATGTAAACCTAGGGTTAAAGCCCTTGGATGATGAAATTAGATATAAATCATGATGTTTGATTGTTGTATATTGTTGTCTAAATGTTCCATGCCTATAATGTGCATGATTAAATTCCTAGATGAAGGAACAATGCCCTACTAGTATGATATCATGAAATCCCTATGTATGTACAAGTTTATGCATATCTCATGTTTGATGAAGTACTTCAATATATGAATTATGAATTGTATTGTTGGTCATGTGTTCAAGTAAGCTATGTCATGTCAGTTTCTTCTCATTGAGTCCTGGTGGTACTTGTACCTAAACATTTAGCTGTGTGCTTAGAGCCATGTCATATTTTCATGATATTCTCAGTCGGGCTATGATCCATAGAACTCAGTTAGTCATGCGACTTAAGAAATCTCAGAAATCTTAGTAGTTCAATAATCTCAGCTATCTTAGTAACCTCAGCATTCCCAATCAATCTCAGTAACTTCAATATTCTCAGTCAGTCCTTAGAACTCAGTACATTTCGTCAGTCAACGAAACTCAGTAAATTCAGTTTAGCTCTGGTAGACAACACCACTAGTATCAGTCCAGTTAAGTTAATAAGTTCAACTCAGTTTATTGGTCCATTTCAGTTAATCAGTTCAGTTAATCAGTTCAGTGTCTTTAAAATGGGAGTAGGATTCAGCACCAAGCGAGCCTAGGGATGGGGACTTACTCTTAGATAGGATTGAGATCAGTAGAAGCAATCCCTAAGTTCCAAAACTACGTAGCCAATGTAGGTATGAGAATTCACCCGATAGATAGGACTGATATACTCAGGGATCACCCATTAGAGCATTTATATGTACAGGACTAATCCTAGGGGTCACCCGCTAGATTAGGATTGACTCTAAAATAGTCATCTTTACCAGTGGAATGGTACTAACACTCTTCCGGCTGAGGTTTCCGGTTATCAGTTATATCAGTTATCAGAAATCATGTTATTAGCATTCAGTTTCAGGACTATCAGATACAGTCAATCAGACTAGTTCTTCATAATCAGAACTGTCAGACACACAGTTATCCATGTATCATTAACATAGTATAAGTCCCTCAGTACTCAGTAATACAGTATTAGTTTATCACTCATCAGTGACTCAGATGTCAATGTCAGTCGACTCAATAGTCAGAACTGAGTATTCAGTCCTATCATGATCTCAGTTACAATTATGTATACATACATATATTCTCACGTTTATGTTAGTCAGTCAGTTAGTATTGTTCTTGCATATGAACATATTTCATTCAGCCTACCTTACTTGCATACCAATACATTTAAAGTACTGACGTATTTACGCTATGGTGTCTTATACCATAGGTTTAGAAGCATGAGCTTTAGAAAACCAGTAGCATCCCAGTTCAGCGATCAGAGTTAGCAGTGAGTCCTCATCTTTCGAGGACATGATGATTACATTACTATTTTAGTTTCTAGTTTACTTCAGTAGATAAAGTTAGTTCGAGACATATCCCATCAACTCCTTATTCAGACAGTTTAGAGGCTTTCAGACTATAGCATGTTAAATAGTTATTTCAGATTTATTTGGTATTGTTATACGATATTCAGACATTGTTTATCAAATGTTCATTCAGTTTTGAACCTTATGGCCTTTCAGTTCATTTTTCCGCATATTTACAGTATATTTTTCAGTGCTTAATTACAGATATCAGTCATGGGTTAGCTTGTGGTCCTTTAGGGTCATGAGCACCGTGTAGTATTTCGGTTTAGAAAATCAGGGCATTACAAACTTGGTATCAAAGACTAAGGTTCAATAGTCTCCTAGAAAGTTTGAAAAGCCGCATCTAGTAGACTCTTGTACATACGTATGTTGTGCACCACACTTATGTGCAAGAGGCTATGAGATATTTTAGGAACAATTTCCCTTCTTTCAGTATCCATGTCGTGCCAGTGAGCATAGGCTTAAAGTTAAACTCTCAGTCATGAATCAATCCGTGGATGCATTGTGCATCACCCTAGTATCTCAGTAAGGTGAGCATTCTTAGAGGGACGTAGTGCCCCGAGGGGAAGATACCCCTTTATTTCCTCAATGCTTTCATATCTTAAGTTCAGTTTCCCTTCGCATGAATAATCTTATATAGAGTAGAGGGTACTCATAAGTTGACCCTCAAAGTCCCAACCTCAGCTATAGGCAAAGTATTCAGAGGCTTAGTTCAGTTCATAACATTCAGTGTATGTATCGTGTTTCTGCCTCAGCCATGTTCTCAGGTTATGTTCATGCATACTTCTAGCATAATCATGGGGTCATCAGTGCTTTTCAGTCACATAGCAATTTTCTTAAACTTACTCAGTTCCTTATTCAAATTACTATTACAAACTTGGTACTAAGTACCCTTGCATATTAAGTAATGCATTCATATATCAGTTCAGGCATGTAATTATGCATTAGACATGCATTCTAACTATGAGAAATTCAGTTCATTAGAATATTCAATCATGTATTCACGAGTCAATTATCAGTCATGCATCAGTCAAGCTATGATCCATAGAACTCACCCAGTCATGTGATTCAGGAAATCTCAGAGATCTCAGTAATCTCTGTAGTTCAGTAATCTCAGTGATCTCAGTAATCTTAGTATTCCCAGTCAATCTCAGTAACTTTAATATTCTCAGTTAGTTCTCAGAACTCAGTATATTTCGTCAATCAACTAAATTCAATAACTCCACTAGAAATCACCACTAGTATTAGTCCAGTTTAGTTAATCAGTTCAGCTCAGTTAATTGGTCCAGTTCTATTAATCGGCTCAGTTCAGTTAATGAGTTTAGTGTCTTTTAGATGGGAGTAGGATTCAGCACCGAGCGAGCCTAGGGATAGGGATTCACCCGCTAGATAGGTTGGACCCTAATTAACTTAGTATGGGGTATGTTGGTTAGATGAATACATCGCATAGTTTCAGTTATAAAATCAATATTGTCAGATACGACCAATTCAGCTCAGTAATACAAATTTAGGACTATCAGATGTAGTCACTCCTTATCATTATAAATAGACTCTGGGATCACCCATTAGATAGGAATGATCTCAACTATGGTCAATTTGTAACAGTATCATCAGATTTAGAGATCACCTGCCAGATAGGACTGATCTCAGATTCAGTTACTCAGATACATTATGGAACTCAACTAGTTCTATTAGATTTAGGATTGTCAGATACATTCACTAATGTTATTAGTTATATTAGTTATCAGAACTAATGTTATCAATATTTAGCTTTAGGCTTGTCAGATACAGTCAACCAGACTAGTTCTTTATAATCAAAACTAGCAGACACAGTTATCCATATATCAGTAACATAGTATAAGTCCCTTAGTACTCAGTAATACAGTATCAGTTTATCACTCATCAGTGACTCAGATCTCAATGTCAGTATTCAGTCCTATAATGATCTCAGTTACAGTTATGTATGCATACATGTATTCTCACGTTCATGTTAGTTTGCCAGTTAGTATTGTTTATGCATATGAACCTATTTCATTCAGCCTACCTCACTTGCATACCAATACATTTAAAGTACTGACATATTTATGCTATGGTGTCTTATACATAGGTTTAGAATCATGAGCTCTAGAAAACCAGTAGCATCCCAGTTCAGTGATCAGAGTTAGTAGTGAGTCCTCATCTTTCGAGGACATGATAATTACATTACTATTTCAATTTCCAATTTACTTCAGTAGATAGAGTTTGTTGGGTACATGTCCCATCAATTCCTTATTCAGATAGTTTAGAGGCTTTCAGACTATAGCATGTTAGGCAGTTATTTCAGATTTATTTGGTATTGTTATACCATTTTTAGACATTGTTTTGCAAATGTTTATTCAGTTTTGAGCCTTATGGACTTTCAGTTCATATTTTCACATATTTACAGTATATTTTTTAGTGCTCAGTTACAAATGTTAGTCATGGATTAGCTTATGGTCCTTTGGGGTCATGAGCACCGTGTAGTATTCCGATTTAGAAAATTGAGGCATTACAAACTTGGTATTAGATCCTAAGGCTAAATAGTGTGCTAGGAAGTCTGAGAAGCCGGATCTAGTAGATTCTTGTACATGAGTGTGTTGTGCACCGCACTTATGTGCAGGAGGCTATGAGATATTTTAGGAACAGTTTCCCTTCTTTCAGTATCCATGTCGTGCCAGTGAGCATATAATCAAAGTTAAACTCTCAGTAATGAATCAGTCCGTGGATGCACTGTGCATCAACCCAGTATCTCAGTAAGGTGAGCATTCTTAGAGGGACATAGTGCCCCAAAGGGAAGATACCCCATTATTTCCTTAACGCTCTCTTGTCTTAAGTTTAGTTTCCCTTCGCATGAAGAATCCAGTATAGAGTAGAGGGTACTCATAAGTTGACCCTCAAAGTTCCAACCTCACTATGGGAAAAGTATTTAGAGGCTTAGTTCAGTTCACGAAATTCAGTCTATGTATCGTGTTTCAGCCTCAATCATGTTATCAGGTTCAGTTCATTTATACTTTTAGCATAATCATGGGGTCATCAGTGCTTTTCAGTCATATAATAGTTTTTTGAAACTTACTTAGTTCCTTATTCAAATTACCATTACAAACTTGGTACTAAGTACTCTTGCATATTAGGTCATACATTCATATATCAGTTTAGACATGTAATTATATATTAGTCATGCATTCTAACTATAAGAAACTCAGTTCATTAGAATATTTAATCATGTATTCATGATTCAATTATCAGTCATGCATCAGATATGCATAAATTTAACTTATCAGTCATACATCAGATATGCATGTTCAGTATGTTATATTCAGCTCTTCAGTCATGTCAGTCATGAGATCATGTTTTTGTTATTCATGTTCAGTATGTACGTCGACTTATGTTCTTTCCCTCACTCTCAGTCTCATTCGAGGACGAATGTTCTCAAGGGGGAGATATTGTAATACCCTATACTTTTCCTAGCTTGAAAAGTTTCCCTAAGAATGTTAGAATTTTTATTTGAAAGATGAATCTACTTTTTTACATGTTATGTTTTCAATATTTTCAATTTTTATCATGTGAGGAGTCGAATAAGCTGTCCGTCGATATTAAATTCTCACAAATTTGACACCCGGGTGAAGAGTTAGAGCCTTTTTAGTGAGACAACGTATCACCTGAGCCTTCAGCATGTCGCTGAGATGACTTAAATGGCAATTGATAATTTCTAGTGGTTCTCCACGATAGTGGCACATCACACCAAACTTCTAGGTCATAGAAAAGGTGGTTACGCGATAGCTCCGCGTCGCGCCACCGTGCAATTTCCCATTTGTCACTTTCCGGTGACTTAGCACGATAGTGGCGCGTCACGCCAAGGATGAAAATTGAGATATTTTCTCAGAACTTAAAGACGTGTCCTAGGATTAAAAAGGTTATATTACCATACTATATAATCCTTATAACACGAGATTTGACTATAATTCAGCAGCTTATACTCAATTACTCTCAAAAACTCTCAAGAACAAGCCCTAGGGTTTTCATAGAAGGTTCAATTCCAAAGGAATTCACCGTCAAATTTCAAGAATATCTTCATCAATCTTCGTAGAATCATAAGATAAGGTATGCGTAGTGTTCATTCATGGACTCCTTTCGTCCATGAAGTCCAAGAATCGTTTTTCTACATTCCAGTTATGGATTTTCTGTATGAATTTCATGATTGGATTGCTCTTGTTCATGTTGATAATGACTTATTGCATTCTAATCCATGTTTGGTGATAAATTGCATATGTAATCGATTAGTAATGATGTAGATTCATGTAAACCTAGGGTTAAAACCCTTGGATGATGAAATTAGATATAAATCATGATGTATGATTGTTGTATAATGTTGTCTAATGTGCCATGCTTATCATGTGTATGATTAAATTCCTAGATGAAGGAACAATGCCCTACTAGTATGATATCATGAAATCCCCATGTATGTACAAGTTTATGCATATCTCATGTTTGATGAAGTATTTCAATATATGAATTATGAATTGTATTGTTGGTCATGTGTTCAAGTAAGCTATGCCATGTCAGTTTCTTCTCATCGAATCCTGGGGGTACTTGTACCCAAACATTTAGTTGTTTGCCTAGAGCTATGTCATATTTTCATGATACTCTCAGTCAAGCTATGATCCATAAAACTCATTCAGTCATGTGACCCAGGAAATCTCAGAAATCTCAATAATCTCAGTAGTTTAGTAATCTCAGTGATCTCAGTATTCCTTGTCAATCTCAGTAACTTTAATATTCTCAGTCAGTCCTCAGAACTCAGTACATTCCGTCAGTCAACGAAACTCAAAAAATTTAGTTTAGCTCCGCTAGACAACACCACCAGTATCAGTCTAGTTTAGTTAATCAGTTCAGTGCCTTTCAGATGGGAGTAAGATTTAGTACCGAGCGAGCCTAGGGATGTGGACTCACCCGCTATATAGGACTGAGATCCCTTGAAGCAATCCCTAAGTTCTAGAAATACGTAGCCAGCGTAGGTTTGAGATATCACTCGATAGATAAGACTAACATACTCAGGGATCACCTGTTATAGTATTTATATGTACAGGACTAATTCCAGGGGTCACCAAATATATTAGGACTGGCTACACAATAGTTGTCTTTACCAGTGGCGCGGTACTTATACCCTTCCAGCTGAGGTTACAGGTTGGACCCCAGTTAGCTTAATATGGGGCATGTTGGTTAGATGAATGCATCCCACAGTTTCAGTTACAGAATCAGGACTATCAGATACAGTCAATTCATCTCAGTAGTACAAATTTAAGACTGTCTGATGCAGTTACTCCTTATCATTATAAATAGACTCTGGGATTGCCGATTAGACAAGACTAATCTCAACTATGGTTAATCGGTAATAGTATCATCAGATTTAGAGATCAGCCGCCAGATAGGGCTGATCTCAGATTCAATTACTCATATACAGTATGGAACTTAGCTTGTTCCACTTGATTCAGGACTTTCAGATACAGTCACTCATGTTATCAGTTATATCTATTATCAAAACTCATGTTATCAGTATTCAGCTTTAGGACTGTCAGGTATAGTCAACCATACCAGTTTTTAATAATTAAAACTATCAAATATAGTTATCCATGTATCAGTAACATGGTATAATTCCCTCAGTATTCAGTAATACAGTATCATTTTCTCACTCATCAGTAACTCAGATGTCAATGTTAGTAGACTCAGCAATCCCTAAGTTCCAGAACTACGTAGCCAGGGTAGGTATGAGATGTTACTTAATAGATAGGACTGACATACTCAGGGATCACCCATTAGAGCATTTATATGTATAGGACTGATCCCAGGGGTCACCCACTAGATTAGGATTAACTTCACAACAGTTGTCTTTACCAGTGGTGCGGTACTGACACCCTTCCAGCTGAGGTTACAGGTTGGAACCCAGTTAGCTTAGTATGGGGAATATTGGTTGGATTAATACATCCCATAGTTTTAGTTACAAAATCAAGACTATCAGATACAACCAATTCAGTTCAGTAGTACAGATTTAGGACTATCAGATACAGTCACTCCTTATCATTATAAATAGACTTTGGGATCACCCATTAGATAGGACTAATCTCAACTATGGTCAATTAGTAACAATATCATCAGATTTAGAGATCACCCACCAAATAGGACTACTCTCAGATTCAGTTACTCAGATACAGTATAGAACTCAGCTAGTTCCATTAGATTCAGTACTTTCAGATACAGTCACTTATGTTATCAGTTATATCTATTATCAGAACTCATGTTATCATTATTCAGCTTTAGGACTGTCAGATACATTCAACAAAACTAGTTTTTCATAATCAAAACTATCAGATACATTTATCCATGTATCAATAACATAGTATTGGTCCCTTAGTATTCAGTAATGCAGTATCAGTTTTTTACTCATCAGTGACTCAGATGTCAATGTTAGTAGACTCAGTACTCAAAACTCAGTATTCAATCCTATCATGATCTCAGTTACAGTTACATATGCATACATGTATTCTCTCGTTCATGTTAGTCAGTCAATTAGTATTGTTCAGAAATATAAACCTATTGCATTCAGCCTATCTCACTTGCATACCAGTATTTTCAAAGTACTGACACATTTAAGCTATGGTGTCTTATACCATAGGTTTAGAAGCATGAGTTCTAGAGAACTAGTAGCATCCCAGTTCAGCGTTCAGAGTTAGCAGTGAGTCCTCATCTTTTGAGGACATGATGATTAAATTACTATTTTTGTTTCCAATTTACTTCAGTAGATGAAGTTAGTTGGGGACAAGTCCCATCAAATCCTTATTCAAAAAGTTTAGAGGCTTTCAGACTATAGCATGTTAGATAGTTACTTCAGATTCGTTTGGTATTGTCATACCATTTTCAGACATTGTTTATCAAATGTTCATTTAGTTTTGAACCTTATGGCCTTTCAGTTTATGTTTTTGCATATTTATAGTATATTTTTCAATTCTCTATTATAAATATCAGTCATGGGTTAGTTTATAGTCCTTTAGGGTTATGAGCACTGTATAGTGTTTTGGTTCAGAAAATTTGGGTGTTATAAATGCGCAAAATGGATTATCAGAAATATCTTAAGACTGGAGGTAACAAAGGAAAGAACAGGGACCAGGTCCCTATAAAATCAAGCAGAAAAGCTGCAGCTGATTATGTAGTAAGGCAGGCCCTAACAGTGTAGGTAGATTCCTCTAGTGAATCTGATGAAGCTAAAAAGGTTGAAGATGTAACCATGCTGGCTGTGGAGGAGTGTGAAGTTACCTATGATTCCCTGTTTTCTCTTATGGAAAATACTAAAAATGAATAAGAAAATAAGATAACTCTCTCAGACATTAATAAAAAATTAGATGATTACTCTGCTAGAAAGATAAAGAAGCTAGCAAATATGTTGATTGATTCTTTGTGTAAACTGACTTCTGAGAAAATGGTCTAGAAGAAAAAGTGGAGAATCAGGAGCTTGAATGAATTGCTTTAACTCTTTAGATTTCTGAAATAGAAGAATAGTTTGCTAAGTTAAAATCTGATAACCTGAGTTTATTGAGTCAACTGGAGAAAGTAAATGACTCTGATAATAAAGGAAAGAAAAGAACTTCAAAGCTTTAGATTGAGCTTGAAAATAAATTGAGGAATTCTCAAAAGCACCTTATGACTGTCCTCCATAAGAATGAAGAGTTATAAAAAGAACTGGTCATTTTAAAGGAAGATTTTAACAAATCACTAAAATGGACCACATCCTCACAAATCCTATCTAATCTTATTGGTCAAAGTGTCAATAATGGTAAAGGGCTTGGATATCAGTATAAAACCCATTCACCTGGGTCTCATGGGAAAGTTGTTCATGGTATTAGAAAAAGGGTCTACAAACCTATATGTACTCATTGTGGAAGAGATAGACACTTGAAGAAAAACTGTCAGTATTTGGTTAGATCTAAAATGGGCAGTGCTAATTACATTCAGTAGGAAAATTATTATCCTAAGGGTTTTATGTCCTTGAAAAATATGAAAAAGAGTTCTCTACCTAGATGGGTCATGAAAGATTGGATCACACCCTTGTCATTCTATTAGGAACACAAACTTAAGTGGGTTTCCAAATCTAACAAATGACTATGTTCACAGGTAGGAGGAGAGGGATGCAGTCAGAACTGGTTCATGGATACTGGATGTTCAAAGAATATGGCAAGGAGGATTGGTTATTTTTTTTCCTCAAGACACTTCAAGGCGGAGCCGTCTCTTTTGAAAATGGTTAAAAGGACTATATTCATTGTATGGGAAAAATTAGAAAATTATCTAATCAAGTAATAGAAGATGTGTACTATATGAATGGACTCAAGTACAGTATCCCAACTTCATAACAGAGGAATATTACTTCAATTGCTGATTTCTATGTGATGGAGTATCTTAGAAGTTTTGAGTTTATTTGTTTACCTGCCTTAATGATGGAACATATTCATAAAGTTGTTCATGAGAAAAATGGAAAATATGGCATGCTTTATGGATATTGGTTGAATAAAGTGTTTGATTTTGGCATTGTCTGTGAAAATGGAACTCCTGGAACTGTGGTATAACTATTTGGTATAAAAACTCTGATCAAAACTAACTGTGTGGGAAAGAAATTAGGTAACATCTCTCAAGATGAATTCAACAAAGAAATAGAAGAACTAAAGTTCTACTCAGCTGCTAAGGATGGAGAGATTAGTGAATTGCAAGTGACAATTTAGCATCTTTCCAAAAAAGATCCAAGTGTCTCTAAAGAGCTTAGAACTGAGAATGTTTAACTAAGGAAAGTTTCAACTTTGACTGATGAGGTTCTTAGCTTGAATGAAGAGATAAGGCATCTAACTAAGAAATTGTTACATTTTTATGGTATTGAGAACAATAACATGACTCTATTTCTCCAAAACCTCTTCCTAAGTCCTTTACCCGTTAATCTTTCTTGATTCCTATAGCTTTTTCTCTGGAACATTTGAATATATTTCTTGATTCCTATGACTTTTTATCTAGAACATTTAAATATATTTCTTGATTTCTATGTCTTTTTATCTGGAATATTTAAATTATGCACTACAATGATACTTACTTTTTGTATATGAATGAATCTCAGTTTGTGTGTTTTATTTGTATCTTCCTTAATTTTAAAGTTTCCCTTTATGTTAGTGTTTCCCCAGTGGCCATGAGTTAACTAACTTGTGCTTATTTTACTCTTGGGTTACTGGTATCCTTTTTAAATGATGTCAAAAGGGAAAATACTGAATTCATGCGGTTGGGATGAGGTGTGTGTGTTTCATGATGTGTAAGAGACCAGGTACCAGATACATATGTATTAAATATTGGTGAAACATGATGGCATGGCATAGTGACAGGGGGAAGAGCTTTGCTCAAGCATGATGGCATATTGATAAGGGAATCATGGTGTATAATAATAGGGGAACATTCACTAACAGTAGTGGTAGTCACTCTGACTAAATAATTTGAATAAATTTGATGCTACAAGTTATGTAGTCAAGTTTTATGATTTGTTATCATAAAAAAAACGGAAATTGCTATATCTTATTTTGATGATGATAAAATGACAATAAGGGACCAAATCTCTAGGTCTTCATGAAAATATATAGTTATCACATGGCCTATACAGTTTTGTCATCTAGTGTAACAAACTATACATGTGAGATGTGTATCAGTCAGGACACTTGGCCCAATCAGATTTCTACCCTAATCATTATTACACTAGAAAAGAAAATTAGTGCTTTTTAATTAGGTAGTTTTTACAATCTTGATTAATTAAAGAGTGAAAGACGCAAAAACTCAATTTTGCAATATTGCTCAAGTTTCATTTTTGTATGCTGAGAGAGTGTGTATTTTCTGGAGTCGAGTCTTAGTTTGTAATTGAATTACTCATGTTATAAGAGTAATGTTTTCCTAATTTTTCTTTAGAGTGCTTAGGTAGAGTTACCTGAATTCAATATTGGTTAGATTTAATCAGTATAGGCGTTTGTTCTTGGCAGAGTTGTTAACGTAGGCTTGTAGTAGAGTTACAAGCAAATGGAGCCTAGAGTTAGGTTCAAATCAAATCTGTAATCAAGAGGTTAATTCTAGTGGATTGTTGAAGTGCTTGTCAGGGTAAGCTATTGTTTTTCCTCCCTTGAGTAAGGAGATTTCCACGTTAAATCTTTATGTTTTAATATTTCTATAAAATTTTAGCTTCCTTATAGCTTTACTATGTTATTGCCTGTGACTGACTTTAAGGAACCTGATCCCTCATAGTGTGGTGCAACCCCTACATTTTATCAAGCCTAGTGCTAATGACCCAAATAAAAAAATAATCAAAACAAAACAAAAATTAGGAATCTAAATCAATATCTGGATAACACTCTTTCCTCTTCTTCTTGTGTACACTACCATGGACAATACTTAAAGAAGTCGATAAGAAACAAAAGTTGTCTCAAAGTTGTTGGGAGAAAAATTTGATCTCTTTTCAGCTACACAACGATCATTGAAACTTAAATCTTAGGAATTAGCCATTATCAGCGACCTTAAGCTCTCACGCTATGACATAACTAATCCCATCTCAAGATATCTCCTTCATTGAGTCGTGTATCCATGTGTAGCTCACCAGACAACTCATCTCCAAACCCAACTTTCGATGTTCTTATTTGTTATTGGTACGCCATCTTTTAGAACTTTCTATAACTAAATCATATTTGTAGATTGAGCCTCATACAAAGTTAATACAACACATAAAATAGAAATGAAGTAAGAGAAAGTGTCAAAAGACCACACTATTTAATCGATCTCTTTTAAATGGTAAGAAATTTGGCCTTTCACTATTTTTCAGTCTATTCTCTTTCCCTGCTTGGCCTAATTCTGACATTTGGTATGTGTTGTTTCTCTAAAAAAAATTAAGATTTTGTGCTTTCTTTGTTATTTAATGAAAATCTAGTAATTTATGGTTCAATCAAAATTGAACACCAGTTAGTAAAAACAATCTTCTAATTTATTCCCTTCCACAGAACATGTGTGATATTGTGAGCTCATTTTGCTCTCTGTATTTTGATTCTACTTATTTACATGCTTACACTCCAAGGTGTCTCCTATTCTTCTTCCAGAACCTTTTTAAGGGACAATGAGTCTGTTTCCATATTAATAGGAGTATGATTATTCCTTATGCAATATTCCAGGCCATTTCCAAAAGCTATTGCCTCTGCAATCCAGTTAGTAGTATCACTAGTACTACACAGACTAGCATAGATAACATGAGCTCATCATCTCTAACACAACATAGATTACATGACCCCATCATCTCTAATACAAAATCCAGCTGCGCTAGTGTCACGACCCAAATCTGTCGTGAGTTGCACCCACACTACCCACCCGATGAGAAAACCATCTACCTTAATTTACCATTCCTAAATTCACCACTTAAGAGATAATAGAACTAATCCATCAATAAACATCATGTATAAAGAATAAACATAAGCACAACTTAAAAATGAAAATTGTACGTATCCCAAATCATCCCTAGGAACTGAAAGTCGTCCGAACCGAAACTATTAAAGAAATTTAAAAAGAGATGCAACCCCAAAAACTTAAAAGAACACATAAGTTTAGAAAATATGCTGCTCACCCTAAAATTTAGAGTCAACCGCTGAAATCACAAGTGAGGTATCGTAGGAGTCGCTGGAATGTGCGCTGTACTCACAAAAAGTAAATATAAGTGTAGTATCAACATATAAGAAACAATAGAGTGTGGGTAGAGTCATTTGTCTAACCCAAGATGGGAATATGAATATATAACTAAGTTATAGAACAACAAGCTAATCCATTCTTAACAATATACAATTAGCATAACAAATAACAACGAATAATGAGAAATAAATCGACAAGTCAATATTTTATCATCATGTCATGTTTAGTCAAGCTAAGCCAAAAATAAGTCAGAATAGTTTATTAAGCATAAAAATATATTTTCTTAGTTCACTCATGGAATCGTCAAACTCACCTGACCCTCGTACATACACGCTAAGGGATATACAACCGTCCTCTAGACATGCCCTACAGAAAATAATCACCGTCTATGTAATAAACCCTAGACATAAGTGTCTTGCAACGTTGTTCCACCAAAAGTCCGTGAGAATTTTCTAAATATCAAATATTTCATATTTAGCAAGTAGGGTAGGTCAAAATCATATAACAACCGCAAATCCTTTGCAGAGAATGCACCAAACAATATGCAATAACAAGCCATACTACAAAGTATCTAACATGCACAAATAACATAATTGGATTAAACTACAGTATCATCAACTACCTCGGATCAAACTTGCACAACTCTTCTATATCGGAGCTC
The DNA here is from genome assembly GCA_030864225.1 of Capsicum baccatum var. pendulum. Lineage (NCBI taxonomy): Eukaryota > Viridiplantae > Streptophyta > Magnoliopsida > Solanales > Solanaceae > Capsicum > Capsicum baccatum. The sequence goes on along the minus strand of CM061554.1, from coordinate 177,556,826 downwards.
TGCCTTTTCATATAATTTTTGGTTATTTGTGGTGCAGAACATGCATATAAATATATAATTAAAGAAATGACCTAATATGTCAGGATTCATAACTCACACCCAACTCCTAAAGTCAAATTCATTATTATTCTCTTCCCGTTCTAGGGATTTTCTGTCGTAATTCATTTAAAATTATCAATTTCATGAATAAATTAGTGAGTTAATGGAATGCAAGGGTAAATTAAATGTTAATAATCAAAATCCATTAATTTATTCCTTAATATTTCCCTTTGCACCAGCAATTAACTAAAATTTACCCTAAAACCCTCCCCAAACTTCATGAATATACAATTTTAAGGCTTAACAATTAAAATATGAGTTAACAAAGATGAATTCCTTGCCTTAAATAGTCAGATGATGGAATTCTGGTGTGTTTCACACTAAGTCTCCGCCCAACGAGTTTTTGAAAAATAATAATTTTGGAAAATATTTTAATAAATTTGCGGTTTTCACTGCTATAATGGTACCGACCGCTATAACAGTTGTTGACCGCCTTTGACCCCCGCTATAGCAAAAATTATTCCGTTATAGAACTTACCTCTATAGTGGTCTGTCGGCCTCTATAGCAGTGTCGATGAAAAAAATATACATCTTTATCCAAAAATCTAACGTTTTGCTATACACCTTAAACTTGGAATGTTTCGAACAATGCTAGTTATGCTAAGATCAATTTTTGGAGTTCTACTTATTCAAATTTGATTTCATAAATTTCTACAGATTTCTTATTGTCTTAGATAATTAGGAATCTAGATAAATACCACTATCCCAGTCCAAATCATTCTCAAATTTTGCTAGGCCACACCTTGCTCCAAAATCAATCGAAACTAGCCTAGCCTGAAATTGGTAACTTTTAAACTGGAAAAAATTTAGACATGAGATTTTAAATATAGGGCTTATACATAACGATGGAGAGGGTTGTTACAATATTATCATGACCTGAGACTACCCCCTAGTCGTAACACGGTGCTTAGAACCACAAGTGATCCCAAGCTAACCCATGATACTAGCACAATGCTTGAACAACTGATTAAAACATATATAAAAGTTAAATTGACTGAGAATTGATTGAGAAGAAACATAATCATGAGAAGATTTGTTTCTATGCGTTTAATATTGGAAAGTTTATTTACAACCTCTGTATTCTGAAAAGAAAGAAAAACTAATTTTAACAACTCTAGTTGACTATCAATGAAGCCTCTACTAATACTGACTATAGGTAAACGAGACTTGGTCCCAACTATCCCAAATCAATACATATGAATAAGAAAATAAAGTACAAGAACTGCAACTGACTTGAGTCCTCGAAATAAGAAAACTCATCACCAGCTGGCTGAATGTTCTACCTGATTATAATCTTGAGAGTAAGCACTAGAATTTACATCACATGAAAAATATAGGCAGAAGAGGTATGTGATTAATACTTTGGATAGTACTGAGTATGTGAGATATGAACTAGTCATGAAAATACTTAAAACATGCTTTAAGACTGAGGATATAAGCCATTTACTAAAATATGCATTTAAAACATATCTATACGTAAAAGTTGTAAGGCGTAGTAAAATTTCTAAATCATGAGCTAAAACATTTCTATAAACTGAAAAGTGGTAGAAACATGACTACTATATTTAATCTCAAGTTAAAGTTGAATATACTATAAAACTATACTGAGGGTCATGTATGAATACTGGGTTTGAAACTATGGGATGTGAACTGATGCAATGACCAAGTGTAAATATGTATTGAATAAAACTGAATATCTGCATACAAGGTCATGAATAATCTGAAGCTAAAATGTAAATTGAGGATTGTGGGAGATAACAATAACCGACATACCCCAATCTGACCAAATAAGGGTCCAACCTATAATTCCAATTGGAAAGGTGCTAGTACCTTGCCAAGGAAACCAACACTGGTTGTTAGTCCTCAACTAACGGGTGACCCTTCATTACCTATAGTGGTGTCATAGTTTCGAAACTTAGGGACTTCTACTAAAGTTCTTAGTCCTCAACTAATAGGTGAACCGTCATCCTCGCATTCACTATGTTCTAAGTACTACTCCAACTGAATGACACTAAAATTTATATTGTCCATTATTATTATATTCTTGAAATATCAACAATGAATAATATGAAATGCTCAATAATATGTAAACTGATATATACATGTATCCCTAGGTATCGGGTGTTCATAACCCACCATCTCTGACTAATGCATCTGAACTTGATACTGTTAAAAGCTGATTGTAATAGGGAAAAATGGAAATTTCATAGCACAAGTCCAAAATCATGAATTTACCAACATACCGAGGGTTCAAAATTTTAAGTTTGTGAAATACTAATTTTCATGGGAAAACATGGTATGTCAACTAATATTGGCTGAAATCCACAAAATCATAATAAATGGTGCTTAATAGTCGTGAAACTGATAAATTTCATATAGCTTGATCATATGCTTGAAATCTTAACTAATATCATGTAAATTCTGCATGGATTTGAGAATAGCATGAATGATATAATATGGGCCTAACAAACCATGAATAATTATTAAAACATGCTTATGAATGACAAATATATCATGAAAAAATGAATTTAAGCTTAGAATAATAATTGGGTAAAAACACTTGTTTACGAAGATCATAAAATTCATGAACAAAATCATAATTTGGGCATGAGGATGAAAAGAGATCCTCATTGAATATCCATATACCTGATTACTTTTGATTCTTGAATTCAAGTTTTGAGAATTTGAACTTGGAGATGAAGAATCCTAATTTCTTGCTTTAGAGGAGTGGAAAATCACATGTTTCTTGAGTAATTCATGAGTTGTGTTGAGAATAAGGGATTTGGAGTTATTTAGAATTTATATTCAGCCTTAGAATAGCTTAAAATACATAGTTTTAGGGTTAAAATAGTGGAAAAAGACCAACAAAACCCCTTAAAAACCATTTGAAAAACTCCTGGAAGTAGTCCCGATGACTCTGAAAATGACTCTTTATGTCTAGCCATGAGTCGTTTCTTGAGTCATGGTCAGAGGACCAGAGTTTGGCCCCTAATACAGTGGCAATGACTCCATTTGACGACCCGTTATGTCTAACAATGAGTCGTTATCACTGGCAACTTGGACAGTGCTTTAGTAAGTTAGCCATAACTTTTTAATTTGATATTACATTAAGGTGAAATTGGTGGTGTTGGAAATATAATTCAATTATCTATATGATGATGGGTGTTAAGCTAAAAAGTGTTTTGTAATACAAAAGTTATGCTCATTTGAAGCTGATTGTAGTTATATTCTTCACAAGTATTTAATCGCTAAGGGATGTTTTGACTTGTCTTTAGGCTAGAAGCTATTTGTAACCTTAATATGTATATAAATCACTAATAAAACTACCAAAACATGATTTTTTTATTTTTCATATACTTAAAGCATGATTCTAATATTTTCTTGAATTTTTGGAGTCTCACAAATATAAACCAATTTACCCATCATTTGTCCCCGAATGATCATACGAGAATATAAGCTAAATAAGGAAAAAGAAGAGTATATTTATCCTCAAACAATTAAGGGTATTTCTCTCACATGTACTTGTCAATATCCCAATTGGCTTCATCAACCAGACGATGCTTCCATTGTACCTTCATTGAACTAATTTCTTTCATCCTCAATTTACAAATGTCCTAATCTAAAATTACTATTAGTTTCACATTGTAAGCCAAATCCTAATCTAGAAGCACCGAATCCCACTTAATGATGTATTTTCCATCCTCATGGTACCTTTTCATCATTATATTATGAAAAATTGGATGGACTCTTGACAACCCCGATGGTAGAGCTACCGCTATGCAACTGGAACTACTTTTTCAAGGACTTATATATCAATGACTGAGCTTTCTCCTCTTATCAAATATCATGACTAACTTCATGAGAGACACCATGAGCAATACTTTCTCACAAAACTTAAAGTACATGTTCCTCACCTTACGATCCGCGTACTCCCTTTGCCTACGTTGAGCAGCTAACAACTTGGCTTGAATGAATCTTACTTTCTCGTGAGCCTTCTTCACTAAGTGCATTCCCAAAGGCTTAGCATCTCCCGACTTAAACCACCCAATAGGTTACCTACACTTTTTCATAAAGTTCCTTGATTGGTGCCATATCAATAATGGAGAAATAACTATTTTTGTATGAAAACTCATACAACGAAAGGAACTGGTTTTAATGACCGTTAGAATCAATCACACAGGCCCTTAATATGTCCTTTAGCACTTGAATTATCCTCTCTGATTGCCCATCAGTTTGAGGGTTAAAGTTGTGTTAAACATTAGTTTGATGCCCGACTCCTCAAGTAACCTATCCCAAAACTTGTAAGTGTACTTTGCATCTCTGTCAGAAATGATAGTAAGTGGCACTCCAAGAAGTATCACAGTCTGCTTCGCATAAATTTTAGCTAACTGTTGAGAGTTGTAGTCTACCCAAACCGACAAAAAGTGATATGATTTCATCTGCCGATCTACTATCACCCAAATAGTTTCATACTTTTCTAAAGTCTTAGGAAGACCCACCATAAAATCCATAGCAATATGCACCAACTTTCACATAGGTATAGGCATCCTCTGAAGTAACCCTGCAGGACTTTGGTGTGCATACTTTACCTGCTAACAATTTTGACACTCGGACAGATAATCCACTAAGTCCCTCTTTATCTCAGGCCACCATTAAATCTGCCTCAAGTCACGCTACATCTTGGTTATACCTAGATGGATAGAATAACACGATCTATGGGCCTTTGAAAATACATTAAAAATGGAATCACCAATCAGAGAAACACATAATCGTCCCATTAAACCACAACACCCCTCCCACGTCAAGAGTGGCGTTCGACAACTCTCTTCACACCACTTTATTCTAGAGTGCATTCAGTTTCTTATCCTTTAGTTGCTTGGTCTTAATCTGCTTCAGAAATGTTGACTTTGCCTCTACACTAGGAAACACACCACCCATATACGAGACCTCAAACTACATGTCCAGAGGTGCTAGAGTTTGAAACTCTTTAGCTAATGGTTGACCGAATATCTTAACAAATGATAAATTACTCATGCTTACAGCTGTTCAGCTCAATGCGTCTGCCACCACAATGGACTTATTTGGGTGATACTGAATACCCACATTATAATCCTTCAATAATTCTATCCACCTTCGCCGCCTTAGGTTTAAATCCCTTTGACTAAACATGTGTCGCAACCTATGATGGTCTGTGAAGACCTCGCACTTGACACCATAAAGATAGCATCTCCAAATCTTTAATGCAAACACCACTACTGACAAGTCTAAGTCATACGTTGGGTAGTTCCTTTGATGAGGGTTCAGTTACCTTAAAGCATAAGCAATGACATTCCTATCCTGCATCAACACAACACTCAAACCTAGAAGTGAGGCATCACAAAACACTATAAAGTCTTTACCTTCAAGTGACAATAAAATAATATATTTTATAGTCAAGAGTGTCTTGAGGTTTTGGAAGCTCTCTTCACATTGGTCTAACCAAATAAATGACATTTCCTTCTGAGTTATCCTTGTCAAGTGCATTGCAATGGATGCATAGTTCTTGAAATTTTTTTTGTAATAACTAGCAAAATCCACAAGATTTCTTACCTTAGTCACTAAACTACGCCGATTCCAATTCTTTACTGCCTTACTCTTTGGTGATCCACCATTACCCCATTTTGATAAACCACAAACACAAGAAGGAAACAAGCAAGATTTTTTAAGTAATAGTCAACAAATTAGAAAAACCAAAGTTTACACTTTGAAAACTTAGAAAATGATCGCTTCTCTTTTAGAATCTCTGAAACTATGTGAAGATGGCCTGCATGTTTTTTCTTGCTCTTAAAGTACACAAAAATATCATTAATAAATACAATAACAAAGGAATCTAAGAATGACTTAAAGATTCCATTCATTAAACTCATAAAGGTTGTAGGTGCATTAGTCAACCCGAAAGACATCACCAGAAACTCATAATGGTCATATCGAGTTCTAAAAGTTGTCTTCGGGATGTCCTTCGATCTAATTTTTAATTGATGATAACCCGACCTCAAATCAATTTTTGAAAACACCGATGCACCTTGCTACTGATCAAACAAATTATCTATGTGAGGCAATGGATATTTGTTTCGGTGGAAGCCTTATTCAACTACTTGTGATTAATATACAACTTAAGCTACCATCCTTCTTCTTGACAAATAAGATCGGAGCACTCCAACGTGAAGCACTTGGACGAATAAAACCTTTTTCAAGTAGCTCCTCCAGTTGAGTTTAATCTCCCTCAACTCTGTCGGAGCCATTCGATAAGTTGGAATAGAAATAGGGTGGGTGTCTGACTCTAAATTAATGCAAAAGTCAATATCCCTATCTAGAGGCATACCCAGTAGGTTTGAAGAAAACACATCCTGAAATTCAGAGAATACCAATGTTGTGCCCCTTTTTTCTTGTGAAATACAGGATTCGATATGACAACTCTTTTTAGGATAGTTTAAAAGAGAAGAGTCGCCACCTAACGAGTTAAGCTGTGTTAGAAAACCATTCTAAGTTAATTATGAATATTTAATTATTAATTTACGTCACTAGAAATTTGGATAAGGATTTAAGTTACCTCGAAAGAAAGGCGTTAGGCACCTTTTGAGGTTCACAAATATGGGTCACAACTGAATTCATACGTTCTGTGGGGGATTCTACGCGATAAATAAAAGTCAATTGATTTTTCAACTAATTAATAATAACTAAATGATTAAACATAAAATATAATAAATAAACTAGACAAGCAATTCAATTATTATCTAATTAGTAATTATTGAAGTGATGATAAGATACATAAATAAGAAAGTAATATGTGAATCAGATAAGCGAGAAGATAGAAGGGACAAAATTTATATAGCAAAAAGATTTACTTAATAACAAATCTAAACTACCCTAAATAATTAAAACACTCAAAATAAAGAACAGAAAAGCCGATGTAGAAGACTTGGACAAATGATCAATTTAATTCTATTTGGATCAGCGCCCGAATTATTAATGGATAACAATGTCGTATGTCGTATGTCGCATTGTCAGATTCTGCTCAGACCAACTTCCATCATTTTCGACTATCTACCCACCTAGTTTGGTTATTAAGCTTAAAGGTGTTATAAAGAAATGATAAAACTAGTGTTTCCTAAAATGCCTTCCCGTCCCAACTTAATGTCCAAGAGGCATTGGACGATCTCAAATAAGGATCTAGACGTAAAGAAAACTTAGGTTATCTGATTAGACTCTAGACGATCTCAAATAAGGATCTAGACGTAAAGAAAACTTAGGTTATCTGATTAGACTCTAGATTAGCGTCAACAAAAATTAAAAAAAGACTAAGCAATTAGCATGTAATGGTCTCATACAAACCTCTTGATTAATTAAGAGTTGATTAAGTGATTAGCACGCTTAAAAGGCAATTATTTATTTTTGTATAACTTAAGCCTATATGCATCATATCTAGATGACAAATAATTGATTATTGCTAAAAATAATTAAATTGACTGACAGTTTTTTTTCAGAGATGCTGAAGAGAAATGATTAACGTGTGCATGAAATTGATTAAAGTGTAGAAGATTATTTAAAAGTTTAAAATTTTTATCAAAATATGCAAAAAATTGTTTCAAGTGCAGAAATTATTAAAAGAGCAGAAATTATTAAAAGTGCAGAAAATTTTAAGTGTAGAAAACTTATCGAAATATGCAGAAAATCGTTTTACAACTGAAGAAGATTATTAAAAGTAAAGAAAACTATATAAAAAAGTGCAGAAAAGTTTAAAAAAAGTGTGCAGAAATTAAAAGTGTAGGAAATTATTAAAACATTGTGTACAGAAATTATTAAAAATGCAGATAATTATATTAAGAAGTGCAGAAAATTGTTTTTAAAAGCGTTGAAAGTTTGTTAAACATTATTAAAAATACAGAAAACTAATTAAAATGCAGAAAATTAATTAAAGGTTCATAAAAATGATTAAAAGCGTGCAGAAAATTATTTAAATGCTGGAAATTAATTTAGAAATGGTTAAACATACATTTAAATGCTGAAAATTAATTTAGATGTGCTAGAAACTAAGTTAAAACGCGAAAAAGATAATAAAGCATACAATAAATTAAATAAACATGTTGAAAAAGAAAAATAGGCGCTGAAAATTAGTGATAACATGTCGACAAATTTGTTAAATATGCTAAAAATGATTAAACACAATATAAATTAAATCAACATGTTCAAAAGTAGTTTAATATGTTGAAAGTTAATTAAAAATCCTAAAATATGGTTTCTAGATGATAGAATTAATTAATACTCCTAAAATATATTGCCTATAGTAATAAAGAATTGAATTACCAAGTAAAATTCGTTAAATTATCCTATTGGCATGATATCTAAGTGATAAGAGATTCAAGTCATAGATACTCTCAACAATAAGCAATTCCCGTAATTTCATTATATAGCAAAAGTTGATACATAATATTAATACAGATCAAATGGATGAAATAAAAATAATAAAAGAAAACGAGAAGGACTAGCTTTGGACAACCCTTAACCATTTCCCTAAATCCTTGAAAACTCTTCATCATATCCGGATATGAGAACTTTAAGCAGAACCTGTCAAATGCGAACACATGTACAAAAACGTACCACAATCCAAATGTACTCTCAAGTTCTAAAACTTTTACTTATAAGCATCAAAGAGGAAATCATGGCATTTAAAAGCAAACAGAGAAGTAACATAATTCAGAGTGATAGCACTCAACACTTGAGGGGTTAATAAAACATACCAGTTGACAGTAATAGATAATAATAATAAAAGAACTTTAAGCACCACATATTAGGGGAATGGAATAAACAGAGAAAACCAAAGTCGACCCTTTCAAATCCAGAGCAAAATATGACTTGTAAAGTAATTTTTTTTGAGAGAATAGATGCTTCAAGCTTGTCCTAGTGAATGAAAGAATGTTGATTATATAGTAGAAGGTAGAAGTTATGCCAATTATTTTAAAGGAAATGAGAATATTCAGAAAAATCAATCTAAGAAAATATTTTCCTTAAACCTATAAACTGAATCAGTTAAGTGATACCATAATTAACCAAGTGAGAATCTGTCCAAACTTGAATATTGGAATGGAATAATGGGTTTTCCATAAATAAGCAATTGTTATAAAATATATTATTTATGTGGATGTCCACTTAATGTAATTCCTTCATATCCCCATCACTATTCACCATTATGTTCCACCTCCTCCATAATTTCAAATCCTAAATGTTATGTCTTCCACCTTCTCCATGATCTTAATCTTTAATGTCATGTTTATAACAATCTTTTATATGCCTCCATGTAACACTATAAATAGACGCATAAATTCATCTTGTATAGATTTAAAAGACTTGTACACTTATACTTGAAAGAATGAAAACCTCTCATATCTTGTCTTGTCTTGTTTTTATTGTCTACTTTTTCTCTCATGTTGCTGCTCTTGTAGATTAAATTTAATACATTATCAGCACCAAGCTCAACTATTAAAGGTAAACTATGTTAGGTAAATTAAGAAGTTGCATTATTAGTACTAATTCTCATAGTATTATATTATTGTTAATATTGTTTCTACTGCAGTAAGTTTGGACAAAATTTGATATACATCTCTACAAATTATACTTTAATTCTATATTAGTTGATGTTGGATATCCGATCCCTATATTTATTTGTTTTATCTCATTTTTTGGAAGGTAAAATAATTCTATTTTTCAGACATGGACACATGTAGATTGTAAAAGTCATAATTACTCTTTCCTTGTATTTTCATGACATTGGCATGGCAAAATATATTATAATTAAATAGTTTTGAGATGTTACCGAGTTATTGTAATTGTGTTACATGACTATTTTGGGTTGTTTTGATATTTTTTTCATATTATTTATTGAAATGTAATTACTTTTTAGCTTTAACAAAATATTAACTTAGCATGATCAAAATCTTAATTATCATCAATATGCACATTTAGCTACTCTATTTGAAAGAAGCATTATGTTCTCACCCAATTTAATTTGTGATTTGTTTTTCTTGTTGCTACTAAATTTTAAATGCTCAAAGATCCTATTATACTTTGATCTATTTTGACATTGATTGAGGGTAGGACATCAGTTTGAACTCCGATGCATGATGATGATAAGACATTGAATTCAAGTTTCTATGATTTGTAAGAAGTTGGGTTCAAGTACCAACATGATACATTAATAACTAAAGCAAAATGATGTGTTTTTAAGAAAAATTCATGAAATCTGCCACATTGATTTGCTCCATTTCTTGATGTAAATGTGGTAGCAGTGCATATAAGTCTGAAAAAATACAAGTGACTAAAAATGTATGTGGACATGGAGGAATAAATTTATAATAGTCATCACTTTGATAATAATATAAAGAAGACTTTTGCCATCAATCTGGTATAAAAGGACAATGGTACGCGGTTATCGTGCGATCTTATTTGATAAATATTATAAATCATCCATCAAAAGAATATAAAGTGATGGTACATTTAATATTTCAAAATGATGTTGAGGTATATATCATATGAATGTGATAAATGTTAAGACATTGGGCACATTCAATATATTAGTCCATTTCTTGAAGAGAATGTGATTTATGATAAACATCGTGGATGTCGATCGTTTATGAAAGTGAATGTGTCAAGATGTGATAGAATTTACGGACAAAGACATGCTTATATATGATTGAATAAACAACAAAATATACTTCTACGGGAGGTTTGAGAGAAATAAAGAATTAATTTGGTATAAAAAGGTCATTTATGCAATAGTGTGTTTTATCATGATCTACCAAAAGGTAAAATCAAGAAGTGATGAGCCTATAAAAATTTTGACCATGACCAAAATAGATATTATAGTTTGGTCGAATAAATTTATCATTGATAGCGTAAATATAGTATGCTAAAAAGGACTTTGTCAAATGTTATAAAAATAAGGCAAAAGTAAAGCAAGAAAGAGATCTTCATAAAATAATTTTTACTATAATGACAATAATTTTCTTCGTAAAAGGAGATGGTCACCATACAAATGGTGTTGCTACTATATAGAAGAGCTGGTTTAGGATGAGCAAGGAAAATTGCGTAAATATGTCTATTAATAAGGGTAAAATAGTAATCACATAAAACTGATATTTTTAACAAACTACTTACTCCTTTTCTCTTTTTTCCTCTTTCAAAGAATGAGATGACAAATGATATGCTCTAGAAAACACATTTTATTCCAAGAGATAAGAGAAGTACTCTTCTAATTTTAAGAATTTCTTACAATTTAAGGTATGATTTGCTCAATTTTTTTTTATTTTGACCCTATTTTTTCATAATTTTTTTTAACTGTTAATGTAGATTAAAGTTTTGAATTAAAGGGAGTAGAAAGACTTACAATTGAAATTTGGTTGAAAAAACACTTTTCTTGATGAGTACTCTTTTAATTTCAAGAACTGCTTACAATTTAAGGTATGATTTTGCTCATTTTTTCCTTTTCACCCTATTTTTCATAAATTTTCTTAGTTATTGATGTAGGTTCAAATTTTGGGTTAAAGGAAGTCAAAAGACTTACAATTAAAATTTTGTTGAAAAAAACTCTTTTCTTGATTTGATACGATTTTACTTTTGATAATTAGCTTTCTTCTTCCTTCATGCTTTTTTTTGAATTTAATCATACATGTGCTTATTTATTATGATATCTTTTTAAAATTTTTGTGTTTTAATACCGTTGTGCTACTGTACTCGAGCAAAGATAATAATTAAAAGGAAACAACCTTGAATCTTAATGAAATTAATGTGTTTGATGAAGTAGTGAAAGAAAGATGGCACATCAAATTTGTTAACCTATTATCTGCAATCACATAATTTTTTAACATAGTATTATAAATTGAGAGTAGAATTCTATTTAGATCAGAGAAGAGTTGTAAAATGAGTTCCATCTTATGCAAGGAATATGAGAATACATTGGTCGATTTTAGTATAACATTGTCTCTATTGTGCGAATTTATTTAGTGTGAATAGTTTAAGCTTTTGTTAACATGTTAAACTTTGAATAAAGAATACTCTCGCTAATTTGATTTTTTCCTGGACAGTCTTTTACATGAAACGTTACTTTGTGAGTTTTTAAATCCTAATTTCTTTTGAGGAATTTTTTACAAGCTTGCTTATATAAGAAGTTTAAAATTGCTTACTTCAAAAGAGAACATTAGTTAGTGTTTCTTTGTGTGACAATTATGAAAAATGTTTATGTTTCATAACAGATATTCTTATATGCCAATGAAGCTCATGTAAATATTCTCATTTACTTTATAACTTTTTTTAATTTTTCAATGAAGTCAATGCATCAATTTTTTTTTCTTTTATGCACTTAGCTTTGTAGTTATATTTTTTTTTTCTATCCGTGTATTTCTTTCAATTTCACTGCCTTCTAGATAGGAGTTCAAGTCTTCTTTTGTACTGCAGCTATCATAAATATGTAGTATAGTTTGATTGAGGCAGAAAAGTGTCTACAGTCTTTTGACGTTGCATCGGAATGCAACTGAATAGAAGTTAGTGCTCTTTCAATATGAGGCTTATATCAAGTTTTTTTTTCCGAAGCTTGATATGGTATATTCTTTCATTGAAATGTTTCAACTCTTACATAGATGGTAGATCTTGATGTTTTTTTTCTTTTTTTAAACCATATAGATTAAATTTATAGATGACTTTAAATATGTTTTCTGTTAGTGCTTGCAAAACTTTTAGTAGGCAAGTATTAATATCACACCTTTCACTTACCTAGATGTTGCACCTCTTGTTTTGTGAATTTTAATGATATTTTTTTCTTTAATAAAACTACTTCGCGTGATATTCAAGTCATATGAGATCTCAAAGCAGAGAGTATTTCCGTACATTAAAGATTATCTTTTGTATGAGAGAGTTTCTTTTTGTTCTTTTCAGTGTCCATTCGATGAAACTGAAAGGTATGAAAGATCTTTTTTCTATGAAGGTGATGGACAAATTCATAATTCTCACCGTAATAAGGTTTGGATGTCTGAGATTTTTTTGTTTCATCCAATTCAGTATATAAGATTGTTTTCGGCTAGGTCAATCAATTGAATATCTTTTTTCTTTCTATTTTATTGGAAATTTTTTCATTAGCTAATTGTCGACTTATATAACTTGGCCTTTTTATCTTAATGAGTTTTAGGTCATATTTGCTTTCAAAGTTCATATTCGTTTAAAGAAGATACTTTGTAATATTCTATTTTTACATTCATTTATCTATCGAGCCAAAAAACTTATAGAACCTGCTGAGAAGTCTTTCCTGTATTGCCTTTGAGTTTCTGACAAATATATTATTCAGTGTTGTTTAAAAAGTGTTATACTGATTTAAATACTTTAAGAAATAAAGTATCCAGACGAGCTAAAATGCCCATTTTTTTAATCAGACAGAAACACATGTTTGCCTAATAACAGACTTCTGTCCTGAAGAAAAGTTATTTGCTTTGCTTCACAGACGGTCTATGAAAATATTTAAAGAGGAATCTATGCAAAATAAACTTTTATTTTTTCTATTGTTTTCAATAATTAGTGTTTAAGGATAAAAGATTCTCAATAATTGATACTGTGCTATTTAGATATGATTATGACAATTGTTATTTAGTTACTACTATATAGAAAGGTGAACATTAGGACGATCAAGGGCAAAACTGACTTTTAACTCACACATTTAGGGGGAAAATAGTAATCAACTCACTGATATTATTAGCAGTCCTTACTTCCCTGCAGGCCCAACACAGTTACAATCATCCTTCAAATTCATTTTAAATTTCCGTGAACCATTCAAACTGTTGCTGAAATAGTTTGAGAATCAATACTTCTGTGTAAGTTCATCTTCAAGAATGAGAAATTCTCTATTTGATTCATATTAAACTATCATTTTTTGTTAAGTAAATATTAAAAACTTAAAATTAAAATTTAGTTGAAAAAAATGCTTTTCTTGTTGAGTACTCTTATAATTTTAAGAATTGCTTACAATTTAAGGTATGATTTTGCTTATTTTTTTCCTTTTCACCCTATTTTTTCACAATTTTTCTTAGTTGTTGACGGAGTTTCAAATTTTGGGTTAAAGGAAATAGAAAGACTTACAATTGAAAGTTTTTTGAAAAAAAATTCTTTTCTTGATTTGATACGATTTTACTTTTGATGCTCTTCTGCCTCCTTCATGTCTTTTTTGAAATTTAATCGTACATGTGCTTGTTTATTATGATATCTCTTTGAAATTTTTGTGTTTTAATACCCTTACTACTACTGTACTCGGGTAAAGGTAATAATTACAAGGAAAGAACCTTGAATCTTAATGTAATCAATATGTTTGATGAAATTTTCAGTGAAAGAAAGATGACACATCAAATTTGTTAACTTATTATTTGCAATCACATAATTTTTTAAAATAATATTATAAATTGAGAGTAGAGTTCAATTTAGATCAGAGTAGAGTTCTATAATGAGTTCCATCTTATGCAAGGAATATGAAAATATATTGATCAATTTTAGTATAACATTATCTCTATTGTGCGAATTGATTCATCATGAATAGTTTAAGCTTTTGTTAACATGTTAAACTTTAAATGAACAATACTCTCGACAATTTAATCTTTTCCTGGATAGTTTTTTACACGAAATATTACTTTGTGAGATTTTAAATCTCGATTTTTTTTGAGAATTTTTTTACAAGCTTGCTTATAGAAGAAGTTGAAAGTTGCTTACTTCAAACCGACTTTAAATAATTTTACTGTTAGTGCTTGCAGAACTTTTACTAGGCAAATATTAATATCACATCTTCCACTTATCTTGATGGAGCACCTCTTGTTTTGTGAATTGTAATGATGTTTTCTACTTTAATAAAACTTTTTCATGTAAGATCCAAGTCATAAGAGATCTCAAAGCAGTAAGTATTTTATACATTAAAGATTATCTTTTGTCTGAGAGAGTTTCTTTTTATTTTTTTGCACTGTCCATCTGGTAGAACTGAAAGGTACGGGAGATATTTTTGCTATGAAGGCAATGGAAAAATTCATAATGCTCAACCGTAATAAAGTCTGGATGTCTAACATTTTTTTGCTTCATCAATATTCAATATATTGTGCATATAGTATTTCCTGGGAGGAATTAATTTAGAGACCATGATATTTTATTCTAATCCTTGATGAGCTTTGTATTACATTCCCAACCCATGTCTTCACATTTCTTTTCTGTATTAGGAAATTCTATATCTTCTCTTAATCCTTATATGAAGACAAATTAATGGTACATAATGTACAAGTACATCGAACACGTGTTGAAAGAGAAATTATAGCACTCCTTCAACATCCTTCCCTTCTAATACTATATACATCATTCAGGTAACTGCTAACTCAGACCATCATTCTAATGCAGGTTTAATTTAAGATCATCCGAGAATATACATGTCGATTGTTGCAAGGCCACAATAAAAACACTAAAATATACTTGCATGTTAATTAATACAACCCTACTAAATCATTTTTCACAATATATTTGGCATATATAAGATTTAGTATATTCTTATATTTCAGGCTAGGTCAATCAATTGAATATCCTTTTTCTTTTTTTTTTTATTGAGAATTTTTTCATCAGCGATTTTTTGACTTATAGTAACTTCTCACATTCATCTTTATCAGTAGTAAAAGGTGAGTAGAAGTATGACTAGGGGTATAATAGTCATTTTACTTAATATTTTATTTTATTTTTAAATACAAATATTATTGTATTTGTCTACTACTCTACCTACAGGTGTCTAAATATCTATCACAAAGTTTAACACCCGCATTTTCTAGAAAGTATCCCAAATATACGTTTAAATTAGATAAGCCCATGAACTTCTTCTTCTATATTTTGATGTATCTTCAGATGAATAATTCAATATTCTTTTATTATACTCATCTTGGATGACTTAAAAGTTATTAGAGGTTTTATGTTGCAGAGCATCTATCTATATTCTCTTGATATCTGCACATCTCTTAAGGATAATGTGAGACCTAGCAAAATTTTTTAGTGCTTGTTAGCACCTTGGTTATTTGTCTAATATGCAAGTCTCAGTTATATCTGGTGACCATCACAACATGATCCTTTTTATCACTTAGTATGGAAAGTTGTTGTTGATGTGATTTTGAGTCCTTTCTCGACGTATGTATTTACCAAGGTTTGAATATATCTTAGATGGAGGGATATAGACAGCAAAGATTCATATAGCTAGCCTCAACTTAGTTGAGATTAAGGAGTGGTGGTAATTATTGGTCCTATAGTTTACTACAATTTTGATTTTGAATTTTAATTAGATATTTTCTTATTTTACAGCAAATTGATCTTGAAGTCGCTTTTGTTCTTGAAACATTTATATTAATCAATCACCCAAGCATACAAATCTAACTACCTATGCTATGCACTATTAAAGCATAAAAAATAATTATATTTAGTTTCAAGCATACATCCGAAAATAGATAGTTTACATAACATATATTATTCCTTCAAATTTCAATCACCATCATAGCACGCGACAATAGTTCAACAATTTAACTAGATGTTCAAGTACCAAACAAGAGAATAAAAAGTGATATTCGATATCTACGTTTTTCTTCTTATTTTTCATGTCGCGAGATGATGTACTCTTCTAAAGTATGTAATAGAGGGGCCTAGACAAAAGCAAAGTTATGGTCTGAAGGTGCAGTACCACAGTATAATATCATCTTAAATAAAAATACAATGAAGAACTTGCTTTGTGATACAAAAATGACATTCCTCTCTCGTTCCCCCAGGCCTTTATCTTGACAATCATGTTTTAATGAGAGCTACATTATAGGTTCAGACTTCAGTCAATATATGATAATTGCTAACATATAATATTCAAACACACTTTAGATTAGAATAAGTGATACTACATTGATGTAGAACCTAACACAACTTGTGTGGTTATGGAGGAAGGCTAGGAAGTCCTCCAAAAATATAATTTAATGAAAGATTACCACATCAGATATGGGCCACGAGCACCTTTTTAGACTGGACTATGAATGTTATGTAATATACCAAGTAACAAGGAACAATAAGAAAAAAAACCAAATGAGTAGACCTTAAGCAGTCTCCAAAATCAAGTATCAGTTTTCACTTTCTATAGTGGATGCTCTGTATTACATGCCATCTCTTTTTTTCTTTCTTTTTTTTTAAATGTATATATGTATAAACTTTTGAAATATTTGAAACACACCCATTCAACATTTCTATAATATCTCAATATCTTCACATCTCTATAGTATAATGTGAGACCTAGCAAAATTTCTTAGTGCTTTTTAGTGCCTTGGTTATGTAATGTGCAAGGTCTCTGTTATATCTACTGACCATCATAATATGCTTCTTTTTCATCACATAGTATAGAAATTTCTTGTTCATGTGATTTTGAAGTCCTTTCTCAACTTATGTATTTATCAAAGCTTGAATATAGCTTAGATAGAGGGACATAGATCGTGAAGATTCATATAACATTTATCAAGGCTTAGATATATCTTAGATGGAGGGACATAGACCGTGAAGATTCATATAGCTATCTTCAACTTGGTTGAGATGAATGAGTGGAGGTAGTTTTGTAATATTATTACTCTTTAAGGTCATTTGATATATTGGTTTCCAATCCTATCTTCTACACTCTTCTTTGTTTGTCGCAAAAGTTGATGCAATCTCTTCATTGCTATCTTCTCTGATAACAAAAGCTCATTCTTTACATTATTGGGATCTTGGTCTAGCTTCCAACGATAGAGAGACCCTCCATAGTTTTACTTTCAGACCTATTTTCTTGGCAGCTTGAAGTATAATCTTTGAGTTTTCTTCTTTTCTCAATTGAATCTTTCAATTGAAGGTAAACTTTTATTTTCTTTCAAATCTTTTCAAATTTCTCAACATAAAGTAAGGGCTTGATTTTTGAAAGATTTGTTATGCGCGATTGTGATAAAAACTTGTGTGGCCTATAGGCAGAGAGCAATTTTATTTGTGTGGTTCGTAGCAAAAACTCCAAAGAACTAACCAGTATTGGTAATTGGGGACAACTTTGTCCAACAAAAAAGGTTGACTAAGCCTCTCTACCTCCCCTCCCGGAGCTCATTTATGAAATTATATTGATTATATTGTTGTTGTTTTGTTATTATAATTTATTATAATACTGTTAAATCATTTTATTAGAATATTAACATTTTATCATTAAATCTAATTTAACAGATATTTGTTCATGATTATTCTGGAGATTGAACACAGCTGAAAAATGCATCTGCTATTGTAGAATTTATAAATAGTATATATGTAACAGTGTAAATAGGCAACAATTATGATATGTGAATATCGTGAGCATCCAGTAATATGATATTTCTATTGTTGTATAAAGCATGTATTTGGGATTTATGCTAGGTGCACAATAGTGACATTGTTGTATATTGAAATGTATTTAGTTTAGATAATATGTAAAGTTTAGTTTATATTGATGTTTATATGTTACTTGATTATTATATTAGGTTCATTGCAAAATTACGCGTTGGAGCCGTGCAAAGTATTAGCGTACCTATCTAGTTGTAAAATATAAGTTAGTCCACAAGTATTTGATACCTTCAAAAAGCTAATGCGTTACTACATGGAGGAATGAAATTATTTATGATATTGGGATAGTAGTAAGTCTCCGAAAGAAACTTTTAAAGTTTCAAGAAAATTGACCCAAAAAAAAGAAAAAAAGAAATTATTATTATTTTGAAACTATAAACTATGAAAATTTTTATATCTTCATATTACTATAATTGAAATGAGTTTTAAATATTTATGAGAAAGGCTACTGATTTTTTTAATGTTTGTTGTTACAAATATGAGCATGGTGATGAAATCACACGCTACAATAAACTAAAAGTTTACAGAAAATATATTAGTTAGCATGATCAGTTGACCATCCTAATTCAAATGTGATGCAAAAACAATTGAGAATCATATGATTTTTTATATTGAAGAAATAAAATATTCTTTAAGAAATCTCGTATGTTGCTTGTTATCACGATAAAATATTATACCGACTAAAGCTATGATTGTATTTTCTAAATTTTTAGAACGTATAACAAGGTGAATAAGGGCCCGTTCACCTTTCATGTGGACCGTTTACTATGAAATGAGATGCATCTATGTTTGATCACATGTGCTGCTATCAATGTACAATTTGATTTTGTAAGTTTTTTTTGCTTAAATTGTTAAATTGAGAGCATGGTTCCAAATTATAAAAGTTGATAATGCTGATTGATTTAGCGGAAAATTGTGTGCCTCCAATTATAGCTGAACTATTGGTTATGTGAATAAATCTCACAAAAATTTTGATATGAGACGAGTTTATTTAAATGTAGCAATATTTGCATGCATCAAGCCAACAAGGTTCCCCTATATTGTTGGTTCAGGGTCAGGAACCAAATAAATTCATCTAAAAATTTAAATGTGCAATATCCCACGCACAAAGATGAATCTCCTAATAAGATTGGGGTTAATGATAGATTTCCTAACGTTAGGGAGAGATATGATTAATAGCTGAAATGCATATGAAATGAATTATCTAGACCCTTGTAAAAAAAATGAACTTAAAGTTCAACAGATAATTCATAATTTGCAAAATGTTGCAAGTTCATTGCCAGACTGACCCTATGTTATAACCTATCTATAAATGCTTCAATGAAAAATCCTTGAAGGGAGGAGTCTATAGTACTCCAAAAACATTATAGACCAATTGGTTCCAAATGTAAAATTCTTAAAGAAGGAGATGAGCAAATGATCAAGATGGTCTTAATAATGAGGCAAGTTCTTTAAAAGAATACCCTGAAATAACACTTCATAAAACCTTGTCAAAGGTTCAAGTACCTAAAAATGATGAAATGAAGAGATCTGGATAAGTAATGTCTTCTTGGAACCAATATCAAATAACTGTCGACGATATCTTTGGTATAATGCAGCGCTCATCATTATAAATGGTGTCGAGGATCTTGAATTTAAATCTATCAAATAGTATGGACAGATAAATTAAATAATTTAAGTATATTATATTTCACTTGAAAAGTGATGTTTTAAAATTAGTCTATAGAATAAGATATAATGCTAATGGGGTACAAATAGGTTGATTGTGCGAAAAGTAAAATCATAAGGTATAAAGTACGACTTGTGCCTTGAAGCATAAAGGTTATTTGCAAAAGTCCCGACATTATTTTTTGGAGATGTCTTCTCCTATGGTGGATGCAATAAGATTTTTTTAAAATCTGACAATGTAGGATGAACGTGAATGCGTATAACGAATGACTATCATGTCTAGTTAGGCGACAAATACAATAAGAAAATTCTTGAAGGATTTAAAAGAGATTCGCTCCATTGGATATTTCAATAGTTGCAAGATCGCTTACTATATAAAGAAAGATTAATTTTTATCTCATAAAAACGATTAGAAAATACCATGCATTACTGCAATTATTGCACTTATGTGCCATGCTATTTCTATACATGAGATAATAATTTTTATTGATGTGCAAAAAATATATAATTTTACTTTTATGTAAATGCGAGTGAAATCAAATATTATTGATATGAATTTATTATTTCTAAAAAATATCGTCAAAGAATTTTTGATTATATAAATGCAGGAAGAATATTTGATCTACAGTCAATTTTAATATCATGAAAATGAAAGTTTCCACAACTAATTGGTTGTTACAAATAAGTTTAATGCACAATTGGCTTACGACAATGAGGTCACAACTAAAGTGATTGTCAAAAATTTATTTGGCTGAGTTCAAAGGCTTGTCATATCCAAGAAATAAGAAAACGACATATCATGATGATTTAAAAAATTCAACATCTTCATGAATGTGATTTAACCACAAAAGGCACAATCAATATCAACATTTAAAAGCTAACATATAAGATTGAAATGTGTTTTATTTGAGAAGAAATGATATTTGCATCAGGGGGAGTAAAATATATGCGCTCACTTTTTTTTCTTGGCCTAGATTTTGTCCCAATGAATTTTCCTAGCAAGGATTTTAACGAGGTAGCAAACAAACAAATATTTTTAAGATATGCATACCCTAGGGATTTTTCTTCCACACAAAGTTTTAGGACATTCAAGGGAGAGTGTTATAAAATATATTGTTTATGTGGATATCCACTTAATGTAATCCCTCCATCTCTCCACCACTATTCACCATTATGTTCCACCTCCTCTATGATCTCAAATCCTAAATGTTATGTCTTTTACCTCCTCCATGATCTTACTCTTTAATGTCCTGTTTATAAGAACCTTTTATATGCCCTCTATGTAACACTATAAATAGAGGTATAAGGTCCATATTGTATAGACATAAGGTTCATATTGTATAGATTTGAAAGACTTGACACTTATACTTGAATGAATAAAAAAATCTCATCTCTTGTCGTCTTCTTATTTTCTGGCCTATTTTTCCTCTCATATTGCTACTCTTATAGATTAAATTTAATAGCAAGTAAGATTATTCTGAATTGACAAAAAGGCACCTAAATAATATAAAAACAATGGATAGTCAAACATTACCTATAGAATCAGACATTAAAGGTTGTAATTTATTCATAAAAGAAAAAAATTGACTAGAGTTAATTACCAAGACTTAGACTTGACACTTACCAATACTAACGAAATACCAAATCATTAGGACTTAAATAAGGAGATTGAATCAATTAGAAGGGGTGTAAAAATTGGATGAGATCAAAATTTACCCAATTAAACGCTTAATAGTTGGTCACACACCAATTAGTCACAATATAATATTTTGAATTACTAAATAAATAATAAATGTTTCCAATGATCACATTTTTGCAACAAGGGATGATGCTCGAAATTTGCAAACTTTAATAAAAACAACCAATCAACAAAGGTTTGGAAAATCAAATGAAATGAATATTGAATTTGTAAACTAGGGTTAGCCAAAGTTGGTAAAAATTGGGGCTTTTCACAGATGTCCACTAAAGGATGTAAATAAGCATAGATTCAGAAGAATTGAGCCAAAATTAACAAAAAAATACAATAAAAAATGCACATATTTTGAATCTGTAAATCGGTCTATAGAAAAGATGAAGCGAGACAGCAAAGATTCTAATCAAATGCAAAAAATAAAAAATAGAATCGCATCTGAGATGGATTCATAAGAATCCATCATCAATTTAGAACATCAGAATCTGACAAAGCCAAAGATAGTACGGGTGCATTCAAATCAGTCTGAATTTGGACTTCGACTCTAACGCTATTGATGCTTTCAACCTTGTTTCTTGCTTCATTAGATCCTCTTGAAGTTGTTAGAGAAGCGAATTCCTGGGGATTTTTGGGTTGAAAAGAAAAGTGAAGAAGAGAGGAGAGGGAGGGGGACGGATGGTTTGGCTCATCGATGAAGGCTTTTGTCGACCGGAGGCAACGACGGTGGTGGTGAGGCGCATAATGGGATTCCTGCTGGTCAGCGATGGGTTTTCGATAGAGAGGAGAGGGATGGTGGCTGGAGGAGGAAGATAAGAGGCTCACCAACGTAGGCTCGCCAGTGGCGTTGGCATGGAAGAGCAATTATAGCGGAGATTTTAGTGTAGAGAGAGAGATGCCGGGGAGAGAGCGTGGGTGGCTGGTTGAGAGAGAGAACGATTTAGGGTGTTTTAGGTTTGGGGGTTGGTTTTAATTAAAAGGAAAGAAAATGTGGGGACTAATCATGGACAGTTGGATCATATGATGAACGTATGAGATTTAAATTACAGAAATGGGTAGGATCTGGGTCATCCTAATTTGGATCATAGATTGGGTTTAATTAAAATTGAACGAAAATTTCTATTTGGGGTCTCATTATAATCAATTTAGGCTGAAATTGGTACAAAAATGGCTAGAATATAATAAACTAGGAAAATTCAATTGAATTAGACTTCCATTTAATAAATACTACATAGGAGACAACAACAATCGATAACAAGATCGTGTAAATATTTTTGAAATAAACTATACATATAATAATAATAATAATAATAATAATAATAATAATAATAATAATAATAATAATGATAATGATAATAATAAAAGACAATGTGTTTGTAATTTATACTAAGTATTTTTATTTTGTGAAAATAAATTAATAAATATTAATAAAATTATGTAAAATATTATATTTGAGAAAATATAAATTTCAATGATAAACTAAATTGCATACTTCAAAAACATGAATGTGACACGTCAAGGTTTATCTGATACTAAAATAATAAGTAAAGAAATATTGATACCCAAAACTAATAATTTTTTATAAAGATAGCAGCATGGGAGGAATATCACGAGGTTAAACTTGGTGTCAACAGCCGCCCTTCCGTTTCTCAGGAATGATAAAAGATTTATTGAGCAATGAACGTTGACATAGTAGTCAATTTTGTCTAATCGAGTGAACGGGTTATTGGAATCAAAGTAACAAGAAGGTGGTTGTTAAAATAGTATGGTCGAAACTTTGGTTTTTAGTCGAATTATCTCAGGTTTATGAGAATCAAATCGTGTGTAGTTCTAGATTTAGGAACTAACGATATTCCTAAAGGATGTTGATGATAAGGGATATGAGCAACAATAATGGTATCATGGGTCGATAAGATTGGAGAAGATAAGGTTTGAAGCAATAACATGACGAGAAGTGTAAAATGACAGGTAAAGTATTTCAAATTGTATTGGAGCGACAGAGGGATAAGAATTCTATTTTGAAAATGAAAGTGAAAATTGTTCCCCTTCTTAAGTGATTCTTCCATTATTACCTGCATGTTTTCTAGTATAAGTAGATAAAAATTATTAGAGCATGCCTGTTATAACTCAAGACTAACCCTAGTTGTAACACGATGCTTAGAGTCACAAGTGACCCCAAGCTAACCTATGGCTTGACAAAAACACTAAGAATATAAAAAATAACTGATAAACACTTATTCAAAAGCTAAATTGAATAATGAAATGAATATTAAAAAAAAACAAATCAACAATAACAGAATTTGAGATCACAAGATGAACATTTAACTATAAGCCTGAAAAGCCTCTACTAAGATGAGTTGCTGGGACAAGGCCTCAACTAACTCAAACTGTCTAAAATTTAGGAACGACAAAGACAAAATAAGATGCCGACACTGGCCCTCACATGCCAAGGACTCACCAAGATGATGTTTCTGATACGGTAAGAGATCGTACTATGTGTAATCCAAATGCTGAGCATTAAAACCTATATTATAAGACAATATAGCACAAATAAAGTATATGATAAGTACTTTAAATGTACTAAGTATATGAGATAGAAAATAACTGATATAGGCTAAACACGATGCATGCAACATGATAAACTGATGCAAGACCAAGTAACGAGCATGTTCTGTATGATAAACTGAATAACAGAATATAAGGTCATGCAAACATCTGGATCTGAACTGTAAATAGTGGAATGAAAAGTGGGAGATATTAATAAATGACATACCCCATTCCGAGCTAACCGAGGACTAACCTATAACCTTAGATGGAAGGGTGTAATATCTTGCCAAAGATATGAACACTAACTGACGTGGATATACAAAACTAATGTCCAAAAGTACTAAGGTGTCAAGCCTGGTCTGATGGGTGACCCTTAGAACCTATGTTGGCACCTTAGTTCTGGGACTTATGGACTTCTATTAAAGGTCTCAACCTAATTGGTAGGTGAGCCTTTATCCCCGCGTTCTCTCGGCGCTAAGTACTACTCCCAACTGAATAACACTATAACTATAATGCTC
The DNA here is from genome assembly GCA_030864225.1 of Capsicum baccatum var. pendulum. Classification (NCBI taxonomy): domain Eukaryota; kingdom Viridiplantae; phylum Streptophyta; class Magnoliopsida; order Solanales; family Solanaceae; genus Capsicum; species Capsicum baccatum. Next base: position 177,531,866 of record CM061554.1, on the reverse strand, counting down.
AATGCTATTAATACCTTACGACTGAAAATAAATACACTATATTAAAACATTCAAAGCATGTAAACTGGAGGATATAGTACCAAAAGGTATATGCATGAAATTCTAGGATATCGGGTGTTTATAACCCGCTATCTTTGAAGAATGTAACTATTATACCAATTCTGTAAACTGAATGAACTTAAAGAATTCAATGACCCAGGTCCAACAATCATGGATTTTACAATATAGATAGGGTTTACGATCATGGTTATTTAATAATATTGGAATTCATGATAAAATGAGGATTATAACTCAATGACAAAACATACTAAGTTATCAATAAATTTGCCAATATCCATAAACCCTAAAATTTGAAGAAGGAACTGAACTAAAGAATTGGGTTAACTTTAAGACTCAACGGATGAAAGGGGATACATTGATGAAATCTACATACTTGGAGATGAGAATCCTAAAGAATTCTTTGGAATTAGTAGCCTGAAGAAGATGAATCATAGCTCTGCCTTAGGAAAAGAAATCACCCCTTTTGTTTGTTAAAAGTTAAGGTTCAGACATTTTTTTTGAGTAATGAGGGCTTAGGTTAATATTAACCCAAATAAAAATCCTTGAAATATCCAAAGTGACGTGGTTTTGATATCAAAAGAGTGGGAAAAGACTGATATTCCCCTTTATAATTTGTAACTGGAAATTGCTAAGATGGCGTATAGGACCTTCCCACAATCGTTGGACCAACCTACAAACGTGGGTTGGAGTCGTGGTTGAGAGCTAGATGAGAACTCTTTGAACATGATCAGATAAGCCTTGGTAGAATTATGGGATCCACCAATGGTCGTACCTTAGTTTGTAGGTTAAATCAGGAGAATTCGTGGGACTCACAATTGTGCCTAGGATCGTGGGTTCAAAGAACGATCATGGTTCATTCTCTTGGTAGGAAGGTACACTTGTCAACTTTTTGATGTTGGGTGTTGTCTCGATCAGATAAGACCATTGTATGGTCCTACAATATAACCACATTCATGGTTTGACTCTTAATATCTCGTTGCATAGTAATGCCTTACTAAAAAGGCCATAACTTTCCCCCCAGATGTCGGATTTAGGGAAAACTAGATGCTTTGGAAAGATAATTCAAATATCTATTATTTGGTGGGTCTTAAGATCCAAAATGCATCAAAATCTAGAAGTTAAGATCGTTTGAAGCTAATTCTTTCTTGATGAATCGATTGGTAAGGGAGGTTTTGGATTTGTTAAGGACCAGAAGGTTCTTGTGTCCTTGGTACATGGACAAATTCCATCTCATACTATTAAAAATTGATGTTTAATCCTATAAGTACTTGAAGCATGGTTCTAGCCTTAGCTTGGATTTTTTGAAGTGTTATAATATCTCCCCCTTATAGTTATTCATCCCCAAATAGATATTGATTGAGCTAGAAGGTTAGGGAAAAAATATGCAATTCCCACATATTCTTCACCACTTTGCCTAATATTATTGGAACCCTATAACACTATCTATACCTGAAATTCCTACACTGAATTTCTAAGGGATAACCACTAACATGGTATTGAGTTGGTAACTAAAATATGGAATGAACTGGACTCATGGACGTATGATATGACATGGGAGTAACTAGATAACATAAAATAGAAAGAATTAATTAATTAAAGGAAACTATTATCTCAATCTAGGATTGATTTCAAAAAGAAGAGGTTATGGTGCTTGGTCATCATATCTACCTCTGATTCCTACATAGCTCTCTCAATCGACTGATTTCTGCAAAGAACCTTTACCAACATGATCTTCTTATTCCTTAACCTACGCACCTGGCGATCAAGGATTTCAACAAGAACCTCTTTATAGGATAGATTATCTTTCACGCGCATACTTTCTAAGGGCACAATTGATGCAGGATCACCTATGCACGTTTTTAGAAAGGAAACATAAATGATTGACTGCGCTGTTGCTAAGTCTGCCGACAAATCAAACTCATAGGCTACTTTTCCAAAATAACCTTCAATATAATAAAGACCAATAAAGCAGGGATTGAGTTTTACTTGCTTTCCAAATCTCTTCACCCCCTTCATAGGTGAAACTTTCAAGTACACAAAATCATCAACAACAAACTCGAGTTCCCTTTTTCTCACATCTACATAGGACTTCTGATGGCTCTAAGCCATTCTTAGCCTTTATCTAATCAACTAAACTTTTTTCATTGTCTTATGAAATGAGTTTGGACCTATTAATGTAGATTCATCAAATTCAAATCAACCAATAGGAGATATACACTACCTACTAACAAGTAACTCAAATAGGACCATCTGAATACTAGAGTGATACTTGGTATTATATGCAAACTCGATCAAAAGTAGATGATCATCCAAACTACCCTTAAAATTGATCACACATGCTCTCAACATGTCCTCTAATGTCCGAATGGTCCTTTCTTCCCAATCACTTATTTGTGGGTAAAAAGTTGTATTGAGATGAACTTAAATGCCAAAACCTTTTAGAAATACCTTCTAAAACTGAGAGGTATCTGAGTATATTTGAAATGATAGTTAAAGGGAATTCAATCAGTTTCACCAACTTCTTAAGGTAAAGTTTAGAAGCCCTCGACTAAATCTAAAGTGTTAACTAAAAAAAATAGGCTGACTTATTCATTTGGTCCACATTAACCTAAACGGAATCATGCTGTCGATGAGTATGAGGAAACCCTTTAATAAAGTCCATAGTCACTACCTTCCACTTCCAAGTAGGAATAGTGATGTCTTAAAGCGTGCCACCAGGTCTTAAGTTCGCAAACTTAACTTGCTAACAATTCAGACACTTAGCCATAAATTATCCGATATCCTTCTTTATACCATTCCACCAAAAAACTTCTAATAAATCATGGTATATCTTAGTGGATCCTAGGTTAATAAAATATTGAGAATCATTAGGCTCCACTAATATTTGCTGTCTTAAGTCCTCTATATCCAAAACACATAGTCTACCTTGATAGCAAAGAACACCGTCTCCCCTTTGAAAGATGTCACTACTCGAACCAGGGCCTGACCGTGTAGGTATCTCAAGTTCCACATGGACCAGAGATCACCCCTTGCACCTAATGTAAAACCCCACATAATCCTAAGCTTAACTCAGTCTTTTAAGCTTACTAAGGGGTCCTAGACGTAGAAAATTTTAGCTAAGTATTCAAACTTAGTGTTATTTTGGCCTTTGTAAGTTGGCAACTCTATTTCACGACCTCTATGACCTTAAAATGTCAATCTTTAGGTTAATTCATGATCAGGAATGTCAGTAGGTATTTTCAGATGAGTTTTATATTTTATAAACCTCATTTAAACCACGTTTAGAAATCCAAAATAGTGTATCGATGCGATCTCAATGCAGCGCATCACCATCGCGTCAATCAATATTTTCCTTGGCTCCTAGTGGCAATTTCTAATTAACCCACATGGACTTGACGTGGCGCATTGGCCATCACATCGATGCCAATGATGCAGTGCGTCAGTCAGCGCGTTGATGGTTTAATTTCCAGTCATTAAAAAGCCATGTCTTTAGGGCTAATTAGGTCTTTTTCCTACATCCTTTAGCCACCATAACATGAGATTTAGCCCTCAATTAGCAAATTATATTCATTCTTTCTCAAAACACTCAAGAATAGAAACCCTAGGAGATTAAATTTCAAATACAAGGCTTAAGATTCCACCATTAATCTTTAGGAATTTAGCAACCAAGGTATGTCAAGTGTTCATCCAAGGGTTCCTTCCACCCTTGGAGTCCAAGAAACTCTTTTAATCTTTAAGTATAATTTCATGCTTTCTGTGATTTGGATTCAAATGTATTCATAATTATAATGTTGATTGGATTTCTATTCCATGATTAAGTGCAAGATTTATGTAAAAACAACTATTATGTATGTATAATTATGTGAAATTATTTTAAAGCCTTGAAATTATGGTGCTCATGTGTTGATTAGTACTATGTGAATATACAATGCCTTTCAAGTGGTTGATGAGTTGTTCATGAGAAGTAAATAATGATATTATATCATGTCAGCATGTATTCAAGTTCATGTTATGCAAGTGTTTGCTAGAATGTCCCAAAGAAGGAATGATGATCAAGTAGTTATTTATTATGTTTCAAGATTGTGCCATGTCTTATAATTTATGCTATCGAGTCCTGGGGGTATTTAATACCCTATAATTTAGCTGATTATCGAGAGCCATGGTCAGTCTCAGGATAGTGTCAGTCATGTTATGATCAGTATTACTCTTAGTCAGTTACAGAATTCAAGAAAAACTCAATATCAATCCAGTCCAGTTCAGTATTCAGTTCAAACCTCAGTAAATTTAGTTAGTTTATAGAATTCAGTAGTATTCTATCAGTCAACGGAACTCAGTGAACTCAGTTCAGTTTAGTTAAATAGTATGATCAGTAGCAGTTCAGTCTAGCTTAGAACAGTATAGAAATTAGTCTTGTCTCTATTCAGTTGGAAGAAGGATTCAACATCGAGTGAACCCAAGGATGGTGACTCACCTTCCAGTAGAGGGTGTGAGCCTTAGAAGTAGTCCTTGTGTTCCAGAACTACGTAGCCTGTGTAGGTTGAGATATCAACATGCCAGTTGAGGGTTGATGAGGTGATCTACCTCCCAGTTGAGGGAATCACCATTCTCGTTCAGAGTACCTGCCAGATAAGGGTGCCTCAGCTTGTCTTTACCCATGGCACGGTACTGACACCCTTCCAACGAGGGTTATATATTGGACCTCAATCTAATCAGAAAAGGGTATGTCGGTTATATGATTGCCTCCCACAGTCTCAGTTTCAATTCCAGTCTCAGAATAGAACTTAGTTCAGTTCTACAGACTTAAGACCATCAGACCAGTCTCTCAGTTCAGTATAGAACTCATCATAGTTTCACAGAATCGATACTGTCAGGTACAGTCATTCAGTTATCAATAATTCAGTATCAGTATACTTAGATATTAGTTAATCAGTATTCAGACTTAGTATTCAGTGTTATCACGATCTCAGTTATAATTTACGTATTCATGCATGTACTCTCATTTAGTTATATTCATGTCATTCAGTTAGTATTATTCATGCATATGAACCCATGCATTTTAGCTTACCTCACTTAGCATACCGGTACATTCAAAGTACTGTCGTAAACTTTTCTCTTGCACTATGATGTTTTATATCATAGGTTCTGATGCAAAGGATCTCGATCATCTCTAGCAGTAATAGATTTCTAGCAGTCAGAGTTAGTCGTAAGTCCTTATAATTTGAAGGCATGATTACCATTTCCATATTTCAGGAGTCGAAGTTAGTTGAAGACTTGTCCCATCAACTCCATATTTAAAACAGTTTAGAGGCTTTTCAGACTAAAGTATTTTGAGACAGATTTTTCAGTTTTTGTATTGTTATATCGTATTCAATTTTATTACACTATTAAAACTTATGGCATATTTTCTGCCTAATTTCTGTATACTATATTATTATTATTCAATTAATGCAGCAGGTACCGATCATGGGTTAGCTTGTGCTCCTTCGAGATTATGAGCACCGTGTAGCGTCGGGGTATAGACTCGAGGCATTACAAACTCGATATTAGAGCCTAAGGTTCAATAGAATCCTAGGAAGTTTGAAAGCCGCATCTAGTAGAGTCATGTGTGTGGGTGTATAGTGCACCACACTTATGCATAGGAGCCTGCGAGGTATTTTAGGAAAAGTTTCCCTTCTTTCAGTATTCATGTCATGTGAGTGAGCACGAGCTCTAGTTAAACTCCTCATCTAATCCAAATTTCTCCTCCGTTTACAGAATATGCCTCAAAAGAGGACTAAGGGAAAAAGAATGGGAGACCATCCAGAACCCTAGCCCATTCAGCCAGATCCTCTGGATGAACCTGTCTCCCACAATGAGTTCAGAGAAGATTTTACTATCCTAGCTCAGTCTATGACAGTCTTGAATGAATGTCTTGCTTCTATTTTAGCCTGCCCAGTGGCCAATACTGCTGCTGCCAGGATTCGAAATTTCACCCGAATGAACCCTCTATCTTTTACAGGGTCTAAGTCAGATGAGGACTCTCAGGAGGTTCTTGATTTGGTGTAAAAAGTTACAAATATTATGGGGGTGACTGCTGTTGAGAGCGGTGAGTTGGCCGCATATCATTTGTAGGATGTGGCCCACTTATGGTTTAAATAGTGGAAAGGAAAAAGGGCCAAAGATGCAGGGCCCATAAAATGAGAGAAGTTTGCCACTGCTTTTCAGGATAGGTTCTTCCCGCTAGATTTAAGAGAAGCGAAGGTTTTGGAGTTTATAAATCTAAAGCAGGGTAACATGACGGTACAAGAGTATTCTCTTAAGTTTACTCACTTAGCCAGATACGCTCCTCATGTGGTAGCATATAGCAGATCTAAGATGCGAAAGTTTGTGTCTGGCATATCTAATGGTGTGGTCTAGGAGTGTAGGAATGTAATGTTGATTAAGGAGATGGATATATCTAGGTTCATGGTCCATGCTTTACAAATAGAGGATACTAAGAATAGGGAGAAGGAGAGGGAGAACAAGAGAGCGAGAATGGGTAGTTTCAACTTCGCTCATCCTATGTCAGAGGGTAGGAATCATTCTTAGTTTTGTTTGAAATCCTCAGTTCTATCTCCGTCCTCAGCCAGTGCTCTAGTGCCGTAATTCAGAGACGACAACAAAGATAGGGTGTCAGGCCCTAAATCCTAGGGTAGTGTTAGAAGTGCTCGAACCAATCCGCTTTGTTAGAAATATTATAGAAACCACTAAGGTTTATGTAGAGCAGTAAACGATGTGTCTTTTGGGTATGGCAAACCAGGATAATGATTCAGAGATTATCCTCAGTCAGGTTTTCAAGGTTAGCATAACCGCCCCTAGCTCAGTCTGGTAGCCCGAATCAATAGGGTGCCGCTTCCAGTGCCAGCAGTGGGCAGCGCCTAAAAACACTCTATGCTCTTCAGTCCCGGTAGGATTAGGGAAGTTACCCTGATTTATTCATTAGTACATTACAAGTTTTTCATTTACATGTTCATGCGTTGCTAGATCCAGAAGCTACGTTATCCTTTCTTACTACATATATAGCTGTTGATTTTAGAGTCAGTCCTAAAATTTTAGCAGAGCCTTTCTTAGTCTCTACCCCAGTGGGTAAATCTTTTATAGCCCAATGGGTATATAGAAACTATCCAGTTATGATATCTAAAAAAGTCTCTTCAGCAGACTTCATCGAATTCGAGATGATTAATTTTAATGTCATTCTTGGCATGGATTGGCTTCATTCCTACAACTCTTCTGTCGGCTGTAGAAATAGAATAGTCCAGTTTAAGTTCCCAAATAAACCTGTCCTTAAGTGGAGGGGAAGTACTTCAGCACTTAGGGGTCAACTTGTTTCTTACCTAAGGGAAAAGAAAATGATATCTAAGGGATGTGTCTACCATCTCATTCGAGTCCTGGACTCTAGTTTAGACACCTCTACTCTTGAATCAGTGTTAGTAGCATGTAAATTCCCAGATGTATATTTCGAAGATCTTCCCAGAGTTCTTTCCAAAAGGAAAATTGACTTTGGAAAAGACCTTCTTCCAGATACTCAAACCATATCTATTCCGCCAATACAAAATAACACCTGCAGAAATCAAAGAATTAAAAGAATAGTTAAAGGATTTCCTAGATAAGGGATTCATTAGATCCAGTATGTCCCCGTGGGGTGCACCAATTTTATTAGTGCATAAGAAAGACGGTTCTCTCAGAATATGTATTGATTGCCGTCAGCTAAATAAAGGCACGGTCAAGAACAAGTATCCACTTCCCAAAATCAATGACTTGTTTGAACAACTTCAGGGTGCCAGTTACTTTTCTAAGATAGACCTCGGATTAGGATATCATCATCTCAGAGTCAGAGATGTGACATCCCGAAGACATCCTTCAAAGCTTAGTAAGGTCACTTTGAATTCTTAGTCATGTCCTTTGGCCTTATAAAGCCCACTGTAGCCTTTATGAACTTGATGAACCATATGTTCAAGTAGTACTTGGACATGTTCGTCATAGTCTTCGTAGATGACATTCTTGTCTACTCCCACAGTGAGCATGATCATGCAGACCATCTCAGAATACTATTGGAGACTCTAAAAAATAATCAGCTATTCGCAAAATTTAGCAAGTTCAAATGGCTAAGGTCAGTAGCTTTCCTTGGCCATATTATTTCCAGTGATGGCACTAGAGTTGATCCCCAATATACCGAAGCACTGTAAAACTGGCCTAGACCCATCCCCTATATCCAGATTGACTCAGAAGAAAGTCAAATTCCAGTGGTCAGATTCTTATGAAAAGAGTATTCAGGAGTTGAAGAATTGACTCACTACAACTCCAGTTTTGATCCTACTAGATGGTTTAGATGGGTTTGTGGTATATTGTGATGCCTCTAAAGTCGATTTGGGGTGTGTAATGATACAAAGAGGTAAGGTCATAGCCTATGCCTCTAGACAGATTAAGCCCCATGAAAAAAATATTCTACTCATGATCTTGAGTTAGTAGCAGTAGTTTTTTCCTTAAAGATTTAGAGACACTATTTGTATGGTATACATGCTGATATGTTCACAGACCATAAGAGCTTGCAGTATGTGTTCTCTTAAAAAGACCTAAACCTCCATCAGAGAAGGTGGTTGGAGTTGATGAAAGACTATGACATGAGTGTCTTGTATCAACTGGGTAAAGCAAATGTTGTGGCTTATGCTTTCAGTAGGATGTCTATAGGTAGTGTTGCTTATGTAGAGTATGTTAAGAAGAAGTTAGTTCAGGAAGTTCATCATCTTGCCCGACTAAGTTTTTACTTAGTCGATTCAGCAGAAGGTAGTGTATGGGTAGAGAGTAGTTTGAGTTGAAGGAAAAACAGGATAGGGATTCTAGTTTAGTCAAGTTGAAGAAATCAGTCAGAGATTAGAAAGTTGAGGTTTTATCCCAAGGAAGTGTTGGTATATTGTGCTGCCAGGGTTGGCTATGTGTTGCAGGTGTAGATGATTTAAGACCATGAATTCTAGCAGAGGCGCATGGTGCGCGCTACTCTATGTACTGTGATTTGTAGGAGATATATTGGTAGAGTGGGATAAAGAGATATATTGCAGATTTTGTGGCTAAGTACTTAACATGTCAGCAGGTTAAGATCGAGCATCAGAAGCCAAGTGGGTCTATGAAGAAGTTCAGTATTCCCACCTGGAAATGGGAAGAAGTGAACAGGGACTTTGTGATGGGTTTTCCTTATACTCATCGTTGGCATGATTTAGTTTGGTTCATTGTGTACAAGATGACTAAATAAACTTATTTTCTATAAGTCCATACCTCTTATTTAGTCAAGGACACTGCCAAACTCTATATCATGGAGTAGGTTAGGTTGCACGATGTTCCATTGTCCATTATCTCCGATTGAGGTACCCGATTCACCTCTCATTTCTGGAAGGCATTCCAAAAGGGTCTTGGTACTTGAGTTCACTTTATTACAACCTTTTATCCTCAGAAAGATGGTCAAGAAGCAAGGACCATTTAGACTTTAGAAGATATGCTGTGAACTTTTCCGATAGACTTTAAAGGTAGTTAGGATAGCCACTTGCCTTTGATTGAATTCGGATTTACCAAAAACTATCATTCTAGAATTCAGATGGCTCCGCTTGTGGTGATTTATGAGAGAAGGTATAGATATTTCATTGGTTAGTTTGAAGTGGATAAGGACATGGTAGTAGCGCCTGACTTGGTATTTGATACCTTAGAAAAAGTTAAGTTGATTTGGGAAAGGCTTAAGATAGCTCAGAGCCGACAAAAATCATACACAGATGTATGCAGAAAGGATCTTGATTTCAAGATTGATGACTTTTTATATTTAAAAATATCTCCTATGAAAGAAGTGAAGAGGTTTGGCAAGAAGGGGAAACTCAGTCCCCGATATATCGGTCCTTATCATATTCTCAGTTGTTTCAGAAAGGTAGCTTTCGAGCTTGAGTTTCCTTCAGACTTACCTTCAGTTCATCCAGTGTTCCATGTCTCCTTGCTTAAGAAATGCCTAGGTGACTGATGATAGGTGTATTTACACGCCTAAAGTGCTATAATATACCCATAGTTTAGCTAGGTTTTAAGGATAAAATATATAATTCCTGTACTTTTAGTCCTTTTTCCTGTATGTGAGATATCAAACATGATTAGCAAGTTTTCAGGTATAAATGATGAAGATTTCAGCATTTTATGGATAACTTGACGCCAAAGGAAGCTTCGCGAAAGAAGGAAAGCAGCGTTTGGATGCCTATGGACTAAAAGTGATGCATGAATAACTTGTCCCGGGCAAAAACAACATTTAAAAAGACGTGGGGATCAGCAGTAACATAGTAGGATTAGGATAAGGAATGCAGTAACCTAATAGGATTAGTATAAGTAATGCAGTAGCTTAGTATGAATAGGATATGGGTGTTATAAATACCCTACTTTGCTGAAACTTTTCAGCATTCTCTTTTTATTCCCCCTTCTATTCCTTCCCATTCTAATTAATTCTTATTCACTCATTAATTAATTCAAGTCTTTTTCATTCAACTTTTGCTCCTAACTCACGTTACAGTTTCTGACAGAGAAAGCACAACCCTTGTGACCAACGTGAGATCATGATGATATTTATTGTGATCTCCGTTGCAATCATGAGTAGCTAAACTTTTCTGTTAGGGTTATGGAAGCTTTATGAGATACTATCTATTGCTATGAGTTAGTGAATTCTTGACACGTATGCTACTTATATCATTACTCTCTTCATCTTAATTTAAATTCTTATGGTTGCAAACATATAGAATACGCCAGTATAGCATTAACTTGTTCGAAAGATAACTTACATGTCTGGAAAAGAGATAATGTCAAGGTAATAGGGCACCAACCCCTGTTAAAAAGTTAGTGCCGTAACTGGATTAACCTCTTGGAGAATTTGTACCATTAGATACGCTTTAAGCTCGAAAGAATTAAAGTGAAATAGTCCTTGATAGGTCGAAAGACGCCTGGATTTACTACAGAATACGATTCTCTATAAGCACATGCATGTCTGAATTCCGCATAACTCATAGTCAATAGAAACATACAACTTATAAGGTGGACATAACCCTAACTCTCAATTCTCATTGATTAAAATCTTACTAAACATTCTTTTTTTTTTATTTTGCTATTTTCTGTTCTTACGTTACTATTTGTAATACTCTTAAATTCACGCTACAATCCCCCCTTTTACGAAACTTTTACCAAAAGTCTAATAATCTTTGCTTACTTAGTGACCAAGTATTCTCTGTGGAATTCGACACCCAACCTAGTTGGGTTCTATATTTGACAACGACCGCTTACACTCTTACGAGAGCTATAGTTTGAGCGTTATTAGTGACCCAACAGTTGTAGTCCCTATAGAGGGCATAGATATTTAGAACAACCTCTTTTATGAAGAGATTCTAGTCAAAATCCTTGACTATCAGATTCAGAGACTGAGGAATAAAGAAGTCCCTCTAGTCAAAGTTCTTTGATGGAATCTGTCTGTTGAGGGAGTTACTTGGGAAGTGGAAGCAAATATACGAACCAAGTGTCCCCACCTCTTCTCCGTAAACTCAGACTTAGCCCAAGGTAACAGTTTTTCCTTAAACTTACTCAGTCTCATGTTCTGATATAGCTACCAATGTAGTATCAATTTACATAGTATACTCAGTCATCCATTCATGAATTATGTTCATCTATGTAATCATGCCTCATATATTCATGTTCAGTACGATAATTCAGTATATCAGTAATTTCAGTCATGAAATTATGCTTTAGTTGTGCATGTCCAGTGTCTAAATCCAGTTTATCAGTATTCTTAGTTTAATCAGTCTCATTCGAGGATGAATGTTTTAGCTAAGTATCAAACTTAGTATCATTTTGGACTTTGTAAGTTGGAAACTCTATTTCACGACCTCTATGACCTTAAAATATCAATCTTTAGGTTAATTCATGATTAGGAATGTCATTAGGTGTTCCCGGATGAGTTTTGTATTTTTTGGACCTCGTTTGAACCATATTAGAAAATCTAAAATAGTATATCAATGTTATCTAGGTGTGGTGCATCGGCCATCGCGTTGATCAATATTTTTCTTGTCCCCCAGTTGCAATTTACTATGAACTGATGTAGACTGGACGCGGTATGTCGGTCTGCGCGTTGATGGTTTAATTTTCAGTCATTAAAAATCCACATCTTTAGGGGGTAGTTGGGTCTTTTACCCATGTCCTTCAGCCCCTATAACATGTGATTTATCTCTCAATTAGCAAATTATATTCATTCTCTCTCAAAACACTTAAGAACAAAAACCCTAGGAGATTAAATTTCAACTAAGTATCTTACTAGAACAAACAAAAGCCACGTACCCTATTAGAAAAGTTGAAAATTTAAAAGACTTTATACACATACTATATGATCCAACATGGCCTGCCAAACCAAAAAAACATAGCTCTTTTTCAATTTCAATGGCCATTATGTGAATCATATCAGAAGAGTATGAAACAAGACATTAACAAATTCAGAAGTGTCGATAATCCTTGTTTATCTATAAAAACATGATGAGCAAAGATGGCTAGACATACAATACCTCCTACTTTCTTGTAGCTGCTGATTTTTTTTAGATCATCAGCTAATGTTCTTATCTATTCCTTGGCTATCATGGATAAAAGAACTGATAAACTTCACATATACTTTCTGCCTATGATGGCTCCTGGTGACATGATACCATTAGTAGACATATCCAGACAATTTTCTAGACACAGGGTGAAGGAAACCATTATCATGACTTATTTCAATGCATATAAATTCTCCAAAACAATCCAAAGAGATAGAGAGATAGGCAGTGATATTAGCATTCGCACGACTGAGTTCCTTGCAAAAGCTGGATTGCCAGAGAGCTGTGAAAATATAGCTTCTACTACTAGTACCTTGATGTATGTGAATTTCATCAAGGGCCTATCCTTGTTTCAAAAACCAATTGAACAGTTCTTCACACCACGGTATAAATATTAACTATATAAGATATCAAGGCATACAATACTTGATTAAACTAGTATACAACTCTTGTATGGCGATCTGCAAAGAATAGAAACATTGGTATTGAAAGACCTATAGTATCAGCATCGAGTAAACCCAAGGATGAGGACTCACCTGCCAGTATATAGTGTGAGCCTTAGAAGCAGTTCTTGTGTTTCAAAAATACATAGCCAGCGTAGGTTGGGATGTTAACCTGCTAGTTGAGGGTTGATGAGATGATATACCTACCAGTTGAGGGTACCACCATTCTCGTTTAGAGCTCCTGCTAGATAAGGGTGACTCAGCTTGTCTTTACTCATGGCATGATACTGACACCCTAACTGGGGTTACAAGTTTGACCCCAATCTATTTAGAAAGGGGTAAGTCGGTTAGATGATTACCTCTCATAGTCTCAGTTTCAGTTCTAGTCTCGAAATAGAACTTAGTTCAGTTCTATAGACTCAGGAATATCATACACAGTCACTCAGTTCAGTACGAAACTCAGTATAGTTCCCTAGTATCAAGACTGTCAGATACAGTTATTTAGTTATTTGTAATTCTGTATTTGTATAATCAAATATCAGTTAATCAGTATTCATACTTAGTATTTAGTATTATCACGATCTCAACTATAATTTATGTATTTATGCATGTACTCTCATTCAGTTATATTCATGTCATTTAGTCAGTATTATTCATGCATATGAACCTATGAATTTTAGCCTAACTCACTTAGCAATCTAGTACATTCAAAGTACTAACACATACTTTTCTCTTACACTATGATGTCTTATATCATAGGTTTAGACGCACGGGCTCCTGATCATCCCTAGCAGTTATAGATTTTCAATAGTCAGAGTTAGTGGTAAGTCCTCATAGTTCGAGTACATTATTATCATTTACAAATTTCAATTTTATTTTAGTAGCCGGAGTTAGTTGGGGACTTGTCCTATCAACTACATATTTCAGAAAATTTAGAGGCTTTTCAGACTAGAGTATTTTTAGATAGATGTTTCAATTTGGTATTGTTATACTGTTTTTAGTTTTATTATAGTTTTAAACATAATGGCATATTTTCCACCTAATTTCTGCATATTACAGTATTATCATTCAATTAATGGAACAGGTATTAGTCATGGGTTAGCTTGTGGTCCTTTGGGATTATGAGCACTGTGTAGCATCTGGGTACAGACTCGGGGTCTTACAAAATTTATATTAGAGCCTAATGTTCAACAGAGTCCTAGAAAGTCTGTAAGCCGTATCTAGTAGAGTCTTGTTCATGGGTGTGTAGCGCGCCACACTTATGGATAGGAGGCTGCGAGGTGTTTTAGGAAAAATTTCCCTTCTTTCAGTATTCATGTCATGTGAGTGAGTAGGATCTCCAGTTAAACTCCCTTTCTAATACAAATTTATATTCCATTTACAGAATATCCCTCCAAAGAAGAGAAATGGGAGACCAGCAAGAACCCCAACCCATTCAGCTAGATTCTCTAGACGAACCTGTCTCCCACATTGAGTTCATAGCCGCTTTCACTACCCTAGATTATTATGTGGTAGCCAATAATGAACGTCCAACTTCTATTTTGTCCAACCTAGTGGCCAATATTACTGCTGCTAGGATTCAGGATTTCACCTGAATGAACCCTCCATATTTTACTGGGTCTAAGTTAGATGACGACCCTTAGGAATTTCTCGGTCAGGTGTAGAAAGTTATAGATATCATAGGGGTGACTGCTGTTGAGAGTGCTGAGTTGGACGCATATCAGTTGCAAGGTTTGGCCCACTCATGGTTAAAATAGTGGAAAGCAGAAAGTGCCGCAGATGTAGGGCCCATAGAATGGGAGGAGTTTGCCACTACTTTTCTTGATAGATTCTTCTTGCTAGATCTTAGGGAAGAAATGGTTTTGGAGTTTAAAAATCTGAAGTAGGCCAACATGATGGTACAAGAGTAATCTTCTAAGTTTACTAACTTAGCCAAATATGCTCCTTATGTGGTAGCAAATAGCAGATCTAAGATGAGTAAGTTTATGTCTGGCGTGTCTAATACTGTGGTCAAGGAGTGTAGGACTACAGTATTGATTAAATATATGGACATATCGAGGCTCATGGTCTATGCTCAACAGATAGAGGAGGTTAAGAATAGGGAGAAAATAAGGGAGAACAAGAGAGCGAGAATAGGTAGGTTAACTGAGTATGGGAATCATTCTTAGTTTTTCCCAAAATCCTTAGTTCTATCTCTATCATCAGCCAGTACTCCTGTGCTAAATTTTAGAGATGTCATTAGAGATAAGGCATCAGGCCCTAAATCCCAGGATAATGTCAACAGTACCCGAACCAATCCCCTTTGTGAGAAATATAACAGAAACCACCACGGTGTCTGTAGAGTGGGAAGTGATATGTGTTTTGGGTGTGAAAATCTAGGACACAGAGTAAGAGATTTTCCCCAGTCAGATTCACAAGGTCAGTATAACCATCCCCCATCTCAGTCCAATCTCCTGAATCAGCACGGTGTCGCTTCCAGTGCCACCAGTGGGTAGTGCCCAAATCGACTCTATGCTCTTCAGTTCCATCAGGATCAGGAAAGTTCTACTGACGTATTCACTGGTATGTTACAAGTTTTCCATTTACATATTTACACTTTGCTAGATCCAGGAGCTTCGTTGTCCTTTGTTACTCTATATATAGCCATTGATTTTGGAGTCAGTCCTAAAATTTTAGCAGAGCCTTTCTCAGTCTGTACCCCAGTGGGTAAATCTATCATAACCCAGTGGGTATACATGAACAGTACGGTTATGATATCTTAGAAAGTCACTTCAATAGACTTAGTCAAATTAGAGATGACTGATTTTGATGTCATTCTCGACATGGATTATCTTCATTCCTGCTATGCCTTAGTCCACTATAGAAATAGAATTATCTAGTTGCAGTTTCCGAATGAACCCATCCTTGAATGGGGGGTTAGTTCTTTAGCACTTAGGGGTAAATTTGTTTCTTACCTAAGGGCAAAGAAAATGATATCTAAGGGATGTGTCTACCATCTCGTTCGAGTCTAGGACTCTAGTTCAGAAAACCTTACACTTGAATCAGTGTCAATAGCATATTAATTCCCAGATATGTTTCCCGAAGATCTTCCTGGAGTTTCCCTCGAAAAGGAAATTGACTTCAGAATAGACCTTCTTCCAGATACTCAACCCATATCTATTCCACTATACAGAATGGCACTTGTAAAACTTAGAGAATTAAATAAAAAGTTAAAAGATCTCATAAATAAGGGATTCATCATACCCGGTATATCCCCGTGAGGTGCACCAATTTTATTAGTGCATAAGAAAGATGGTTCTCTCAGAATGTGTATTAATTACCGTCAGCTAAATAAATTCATGGTCAATAACAAGTATCCACTTCCTAGAATCGATGACTTGTTTAACTAACTTCAGGGTGCTAGTTACTTTTCTAATATAGACCTTAGATCAGGCTATCATCAGCTCAGAGTCAGAAAAAGTGACATCCCGAAGATAGCCTTTAGAACTTGGTATTGTCACTTCAAATTCTTAGTTATGTCCTTTGGTTTTGCACATTACCCTGCATCCTTCAGAGACTTGATGAACTATTTGTTCAAGGTGTACTTGGACATGTTTGTCATATTCTTCAGAGATGACATTCTTATCTACTCCTGCAGTTAGCATGATCATGCATACCATCTCAAAATAGTATTGTAGATTCTCAGAAACAATTAGCTAATCACCAAATTCAATAAGCGCGAATTTTGGCTAAGTTCAGTAGCCTTTCTTGGCCATATCATTTTCAGTGATGGCATTAGAGTTGATCCCCAAAAGACTAAAGCAGTGAAAAATTGGACTAAATCTACCTCTCCATCATATATAAGGAGTTTCTTGGGATTGGCTGGCTATTAACGATTGTTTATTCAGGGACTTTTATCTATTGCATCCCCTATATCCAGATTAACTCAGAAGAAAGTCAAATTCCAGTGGTCAGATTCTTATGAAAAGAGTTTTCAAGAGTTAAAAACTTGACTCACTACAAGTCCAATTTTAATCCTACCAGATGGTTCAGATGGGTTTGTGGTATATTGTGATGCCTCCATATCCAGTTTAGGGTGTCTTTTGATACAGAGAGGTAAGTTCATAACTACTTAAGTCCCATGAAAATAACTATCCTACTCTTGATATTGAGTTAGTAGTAGTAGTTTTTGCCTTAAAGATTTGAAGGAACTATTTATTGAGTATGCACATTTATGTGCTCACAGACCATAAGAGCCTGCAGTATATGTTCTCTCAGAAAGACCTAAACCTCTGCCAGAGAAGGTGGTTGGAGTTTTTGAAAGACTATGACATGAGTATCCTGTATTATCCAGGTAAAGCCAATGTAGTGGCTAATGCTCTCAGTAGGATATCTATGGGTAGTGTTGCTCATAAGGAGGATGGTAAGAAGAAGTTATCTCAGGAAGTTCATCAACTTGCCTGACTAGGTGTTCGCTTAGTCGATTCAGCAAAAGGTAGTGTATGGGTGCAGAGTAGTTTAGAATCATACCTAGTTTCTGAGGTAAAGGAAAAACAAGATAGGGATCCCAGTCTAGTCAAGTTGAAGGAATTAGTCATAGATCAGAAAGTATAGGTTTTCTCCTGAGAGGGATGGTGTTTTGCGTTGCCAGGGTCGGCTATGTGTGCCAGGTGTAGATAATTTGAGATAGTGAGTTCTTGTAGAGGCGCATGGAGCACACTACTCTATTTATCCAGGGGCCACTAAGATGTATCGTGATTTCGAGAAGATCTATTGGTGGAGTGGAATGAATAGATATATTTCAGAGTTTGTGGCTAAATACTCAACATGTCAGCAGGTTAAGATCAAGCATCAGAAGCCAAGTGGGTCCATGCAGGAGTTCAGTATTCCTACCTGGAAATGGGAAGAAGTGAATATGGACTTTATGACGGGTTTGCCTCATACTCATTGTCAACATAATTCAGTTTGGGTCATTATAAATAGGATGACCAAATCAGACCATTTCCTACCAGTACATACCTCTTATTCAGTTGAGGACAATGTTAAACTCTATAACAGTAAGTTGGTCAGGTTGCATGGTGTTCCATTATCCATTATCTTAGATTGAGGTACCCAGTTCACCTCTCATTTTTGGAAGGAGTTCCAAAAGGGTTTTTTTTTACCCGATTTCACCTCAGTGTAGCCTTTCATCCTTAGATAGATGGTCAAGCAGAAAGGACCATTCAAACTTTAGAATATATACTGCGAGCGTGTGTGATAGACTTTAAAGATAGTTTGGATGACCACTTGCCTTTGATTGTTTTGCATATAACAACTACTATCATTCCAAAATTCAGATCGCTCCATTTGAGGAACTTTATGAGAGAATGTATAGATCTCCCATTGGTTGGTTTGAACTGAGAGAGGCCATAGCGGTAGGGCCTGACTTGGTATTTGATACCTAAGAGAAAGTTCAGCTGATCAAGGAAAGTCTTAAGACAGTTCAGAGTCGACCAAAATTGTGTGCAGATATATACAAAAAGGATCTCGAGTTTGAGATTGGTGATTTTATGTATTTGAAAATATCTCCTATGTAAGGAGTAAAGAGGTTTGGAAAGGTAGCTTACGAGCTTGAGTTACCTTCAGACTTGGCTTCAGTTCATCCAGTTTTCCATGTCTCCTTGCTTAAGAAATGCATAGGAGACCCAGCAGTTGTAGTCCCTATAGAGGGCATAGATATTCAGAACAACCTCTCTTATGAAGTGATTCTAGTCAAATCCTTGACTATCAAATTCGCAGACTGAGGAACAAAGAAGTCCCTCTTTTGAAAGTTCTTTAGCGGAATCAGTTAGTTGAGGGAGCTACTTGGGAAGCTGAAGCAAATATGCAAACCAAGTATCCTCACATCTTCTCCGCAAACTCAACCTAAGGTAATATTTTTTCCTTAAACTTACTCAGTCTCATGTTCAGATATAGCTACCAACGTAGTATAAATTAACATTGGATACTCAGTCATGCATTCATGAATCATGTTCAACTATGTACTCATGCACCAGATATGCATGTTCAATATGATAATTCAGTATATCAATAATTTCAGTCATGGAATCATGCTTCAGTTGTGCGTGTCTAGTGTTTAAATCATGTCTCTCAGTATTCTCAGTTTAATCGGTCTCATTTAAAGACGAATGTTCCCAAGGGGGAGATATTGTAAGACCCCGCAAAATTCATAGCTTAACTCAATCTTTTAAACTTGCCAAGGGTCGCAGACTTAGAAAATTTTATTTAAGTATTCAAATTTAGTGTCATTTTGTCCTTCATAAGTTGAATACTCTATTTCACGACCTGTATTACCTTAAAATGTTAATTTTTCAATTGATTCATGATCAGGAATGTAAGTAAGTATTCTCGGATAAGCTTGGTAATTTTTGGGCCTAATTTAAACCATGTTTAGGAATCAAAAATAGTGTATCAATGCGATCTCAGCACGGTGCATCAGCCATCATGTCGATAAATATTTTCCTTGTCTCCCAGTGGCAATTTCTAGTGAACCAACGCGGACTCGATGCAGCGCGTCGGTTTGCACATCGATAGTTCAATTTTTTGTCATTAAAAACCCGCATCCTTGGGAGTAATTGGGTATTTTTCCTACGTCCTTCAGCCCCCATAACACGAGATTTCGCGATCAATTAGCAAATTATATTCATTCTTTCTCAAAACACTCAAGAACCCTAGGAGATGAAATTTCAAATTCAAGGCTCAAGATTCCACTATTAAACTTCAGGAATTTAGAAACCAAGGTATGTCAAGTGTCCATGCAAGGGTTCCTTCTACCCTTGGAGTCGAAGAAACTCTTTTCAACTTTAAGTATCTTGATTTCATTCTTTCCATGATTTGTATTTAAATATATTCATGATTATAATGTTGATTGGATTTCTATTCCATGATTAAGTGCAAGATTTATGTAAAAAAAACTATTATGTATGTATGTATGTATTATCATGTGAAATCATGTTAAATCCTTAAAATTATAGTGCTCATGTGTTGATTAGTACTATGTGCATATACAATGCCTTCCAAGTGTTTGATGAGTTGTTCATGAGAAGTAAATAATGAAATTATATCATGTTAGCGTGTATTCAAGTTCATGTCATGCAAGTGTTTTCTAGAATGTCCTAATGAATGAATGATGGTCAAGTAGTTATTTATCATGTTTCAAGATTGTGCTATTCCTTATAATTTATTCTATCGAGTCCTGGGGTATTTAATACTCGATAATTTAGCTGATTACCTAGATCCATGGTCATTCTCAGGATAGTATTATTCATGTCACGATCAGTAGTACTCTCAGTCAGTTATAGAACTCAAGAATAACTCAGTATCAGTCTAGTCCAGTTTAGTATTTAGTTCTGACCTTAGTAAATTCAGTCAGTTAATAGAATTCAGTAGTATTCATTAGTCAACGGAACTCAGTGAACTCAGTTTAGTTCAGTTAAATAGTATAATCAATAGCAGTTCAGTTCATCTTAGACCAGTTAAGAAATCAGTCCAGTGTCTATTCAGTTGGGAGTAGGATTCAACTCCGAGTGAACCCAAGGATGGGGACTCACCTTCCACTAGAGGATGTGAGCTTGAGAAGTAGTCCTTATGTTCCAGAACTACGTAGCCAACATAGGTTGAGAAATCAACCTACTAGTTGAGGGTTGATGAGGTGATCTACCTGCTAGATAAGGGTGACTAAGCTTGTCTTTACTCATTGCATGATACTGACACCCTTTGAACTGGGGTTATCTATTGGACCATAATCTATTTGGAGAGGGGTATGCCGGCTAGATGATTACTTCCTACAGTCTCAATTTCAGTTCCAATCTCAGAAGAGAACTCAGTTCAGTTCTACAAATTCAGGACTGTCAGACACAATCACTCAGTTTAGTACGAAACTCAGTATAGTTCCACAAAATAAAGACTGTCAGATACAGTCATTAAGTTATCAAAATATTCAGTATCAGTATACTAAAATATCTATTAATCAGTATTCAGACTCAGTATTTAGTGTTACTACAATCTCAGTTATAGTTTACGTATTCATGCATGCACTCTCATTTAGTAATATTCATGTCATTCAGCTAGCATACCAGCATATTCAAAGTACTGACGCATACTTTTCTCTTACACTCTGATGTCTTATATCGTAGGTTTAGACACACGGGCTCCCAACCATCCCTAGTATTACAGATTTTTAGCAGCCTGATAACACTCAAACTACAGCTCTCGTAAGAGTGTAAGCGGTCGTTGTCAAATATATAACCCAACTGGGTTGGGTATCGATCCCACAGGGAATAGTCGGTCAATAAGTAAGCAAAGATTATTAGACTTTTGGTGCAATTCTCATAAAAAGGGGGGATTTTAATGTGCAAATAATGTAAACAAAATAGTAAAGTAAAAATGGAAAATAGCAAAGTAAAAAGAAAGAATGTTTAGTAAGATGTTTAACCAATGAGAATTGAGAGTTGGGGTTATGTCCACCTTATGAGTTATACGTCTCTATTGGCTATGAGTTATGCGGAATTCAGACATGCATGCGCTTATAGAGAATTGTATTCTATGGTAAATCCAGGCGTCTTTCGACCTATCAAGGACTATTTCACTTTAACTCTTTCGAGCTTAAATCGTATCTAACGGTACAAATTCTCCAAGAGGTTAATCCAGTTACAGCACTAACTTTTTAATAGGGGTTGGTGCCCTATTACCTTGACATTATCTCTTTTCCAGACATATAACTTTTCTTTCGAACAAGTTAATGCTATACTGGCGTATTCTATGCGTTTGCAACCACAAGAATTTGCATTAAGATAAAGAGAATAATGATATAAGCAGCATACGTATCACAAATTCACAAACTCATAGCAATAGATAGTATCTCATAAGGCTTCCATACCAACAAAGGAGTTTAGCGACTCACGAGTGCAATGGAAATCACAATAGACATTATTATTATACAACAATAAAGATCTCACGTGTAGTATGGTGTGGTATGGCTTTAGGCGTGAATTCCTTTTAGAATAGCGTTTCTCTTGTTGTGGAAATTAAGAATCAAATAGATGAAAAGAAGTGAATAAGAATTAGTTGAAAGAGAATTGTTTTGAATGTGGAATGGAAGAATTAATTGAAAGGTAAGATTTAATGATGAATAAAAATCTCTAGCAAAATAGGGTATTTATAACACCCTTATCCTATTCCTACTAAACTACTGCATTACTTAACCCAATCCTACTAGGTTACTGCATCATTATCCTAATCCTAATAAGTTACTGCTAGTCCCCAAAGTCTTTAGAATTGCTGTTTTTGCCCGGGATAGATTTTCCATGCGTCACTTTTGGTCCTAGGCGTCCAAGCTCTCCTTCTCTTCTTTTGTGAAGCTTCCTTTGGCGTCAAGTTATCCTTAAAATCCTGAATTCTGCGTCATTTATACCTAAAAACTTGCTAATCACGTTTGTTAGCTAATTAGAGGAAAAAGGACTAAAAGTGCATGAATTATATATTTTGTCCTCAAAATTTAGCTAAAATATGGGTAAAATATAGTACTTTAGGCGTGTAAATTCGCCTATCATCAACACCCCACACTTAAGGCTTTGTTCGTCCTCAAACAAACTATCATGTCCATCTAAACATCTACTTAGGGTTTTACAGTAACAACACAAAATATTCACCACGACAGGCATAACAATCATTAACAAAGAGTAGTTTTCTGATCACTACTAGAAACAATTTTAACCTCTAACCTAGACTCGTGATGATGGTTAATTTGTATTCGAAAAGTTAAGGCACAAAGAATCATACACAACTACCCAAAACTCGTCAACCATGTGTGACTCACAAAATATAACCCATAATCACTCACAAGCATTGTATAGATTTCGAACCATGGGTATAAAATTATCCTTGCTCTCGCTCTCACAAAGAATTCATATGTTGCAAATGATGACCATAAGCTTGCCCTTAGTGTAATGCTCCACTAAATATCAGAATGCTAAGCTTAGGATCAAATAGGTCTTTTACAGGTTGTAATGTAGGCCAAGGGACGGGTCGGACTATTTTGGCCAGAAATAGTGACTATGTTCCTAAGCGCTTTAATACATCATATTATGCCATTAATACTTTTCTTTCAAACAACCTTACTACTTTCTTTTATTCTACCACCCCTTTTCTCCACCTTTGTTTTTCAATTTTAAACATAACTAACTTTTCAGTTTTCCTTTCCTTTTTTTTTTCATAACACCTCTTATGATAGAAATTCTTTTTCCTAACAAATTCAAGCACCATTACATTCTAAAGCATCATACTCACCCAATTTCCTCTTATTTTGTCATATGACTTTACACTTTAAAGCACTTAGGAATTTGGATCAAATTATGGTCTTGCAAAAAAATGGATTAGGCTTACATATGAGGTTGTCAAAGAAAATAGGCTAAAGGCTCAAAGGGGTTTATCTAGGATGATGTCCACGAGTAGGTAAAATGAAGGTAAACAATCATAGGTTGCCAAAGAAATGCCTAAATCATCTCCTAGACTCGCACTCTTTATTTCGCTTTACATACATACCAGGCAAGTTCTAGCATCAGCCACAAACATAGAATATACTATTATCTCACACACACAAGGCACATGGTAGACTTTATTCGGAGTAGCATAGACTCTTGACCTAATAGATGAATGAATTAAACCATACGATTATCACATAATGAGTCACACTTGGAGCCTAAACGTCTCAATAGTAATGATTTTATCACAAACTCTTATCATAATCTCATGCTGCTTATAAGAACAATTTAATGCAAGGTTTAAAAAAAATTTTAACTAACAAAAAACAAAGCAAACAAAAACAAACAAACATAAATAAATGCTAATGTAGATAAAGAAGTATAGCATGCAAATACCAGCACCCCACACTTAGACAGGACACACTGTCCTCAGTGGAAAATAAATACGAAGAACCTGGTTAGTCGGACTCCTCCTCTATGTCTGGGGTCATACCCCCTTCATCGAAATCATCATTGGAGTCGTCGTCATCAGAATTCTCCTCCACGTCGGAGTCTGGCATTCTGCGATCCTCATCGGTTGGTACATCGTCATCAAGAGGTTCCTCAAAGTATAAACCTACTCCACACATCGCCCTCGCATGCTCATTCATTGGGTAGTCATAATACAGCTGTTGGAGCTCTGCAGCAGTTGGAACACAACCACCGCTCAACATTGTAAACCTCGTCATGCCATATAAGTGGCGGAAGAAGCTTTCATCGCGAACATGCCTTTCTAAAGTGGTAAGGTTGACGCCATGCGTGGATTCAACATCTTTAACCTTTGTGAGGTCAACCTTTTTTGGGTTGTGTGGGAGTTTATGATCAGCAGGTTCCTCTTTGATGTCCTCCTTCCTCAATATTGTAGTCAACAGATTGCCAAAGCTGAAGTGGGACCTCTTGTGCAGCCTAGCTTTCCGCATAGTAGATCGAATAATTGCCCCAATGTTGATAGAGACATTCATCATCAATGCGTACACCAGGCACACTCTATCTCGTGTTATCTTTATGTACTGAGTCCCTAGAATTAGGCAAGAGTTGACTCTGCACAACCATATCCTAGCTTCCCTATTCAAAGGAGCATATGGGAAGGTGTTGTGCCGACCAGTGTCCTTGTGTCTACTCCACCGTGCCATAGATCTTGTTCCACAAAGTGTATCGAATGGCTCTATATGGAGGTCTATTGTACAGATCCTTGAATGATGATTGATCGACGGATGGCAAGGCTAGAAAGGAGTTGAAGAACTCCGTATTTAGTTGCAGAACTTGGCCCCGAATCTTTACTTCATTCCCTGTAGTTTTCGGTGACCAATTGGCATAGAATTCTCGTGTTAAATCGATATTGCACTCTCTCATATCTCGAAATATGAAATCCAGATGTAACGCCATTATCTTCGCCAACATACGGGGTTCCTTCTTTGCTAGGCTCTCCTTGTTTATCAGCTCCACATGAACATATTTTTTCTCTTTATTGTCCTTATACCATTCCTTTCCTTCCTCTTGTAGGACCCATTTAATTCCGAATATGCGGCGTGGTACTTGCATCGAGGAGGATTCTCCTTGCTCTTTTCGTCCTCTTTTCTTGCCTTTTTGTGAAGTGGTTGCTTTGTCTGTGCCTTGTCTTGCTTTGGGTGCCATTGTACCTGAGATTAAAACAATAGTCATGTTAGCGTCATCTCGATGGATACAATCAACAAACAAGCAGTAGTGGCACCACCCCACACTTAGTTTGTTGGTACAGACTAGTGAGGTGAAAGTTGTCGATTACTCAGACTTCATCGATATACGTTTTAGGCGCTATATTCCAACAATATAATCAGTGCAGTCATACTTCTTGTAATCTTGGCAATACTTTCATGTTTGATATATCAAGACAACTACATAGAGATTGAATAAAGGTATAGCATCTTGAAATAATCGCAACCTCATATGTTGGTAGTCAACCATAATTCTCATCTCGATGAACAAGTCATTCCAACATGTAAGCTTTCTATTGACAAGAGTATGCAATTTTCGTGACCATGTCAATCCCGCAAAAGTATGACAGTGCATCATAATCAAATACAAGTTGGAAACAAGTTAATATCATCCTTACGTATTCATTTACTCACTTAGTTGTATCACAACAATTCAATCACATTCAAATCACCAATACTACTTCAAGATTTAACAATTCATAATAGGCGTAGTAGTGTAGTACTTACGGAATATAAATGAAGAACAAAGAAGTACTTACTTGGTTGATGCCTTTGGATGATGTTCTTGCAAAGTAAAAGAGCAAAAGGAAAATGTTTGAGAGGATTTGGAGAGGTAGGCGGCGCTTATGCTAGGTTTGCAATGTATTTTTGGTCTAAGACTAAGTCTCTTATTTATAGGAGAGGCTTGGGTCGGGTTTTGACCCATTTAGAATTGGATTTAGAGACCAAAAGTGACCATAGGCGGCGCCTTTTGCTTTGCCTATGCTTGGCATAGGCGGCGCCTTTTGCATAGCATTGTTGAGCATAGGCGGTGCCTATGGCATGGTATTCTTGGGCATGGGCGGCGCCTATGATATGACACACTAGATTCTGAGAGCTTAGGCCATATCATAGGCCTTGCCTTGTTCGTGGCCTAGTTTTACATAGGCCTAGCCTTGTTCGTGGCCTATATCTTCATAAGCAATGCCCAAACCATATCCTTTTGCTTATTTCTTCCAAACTTATCACCTTTAACATGCATTACGTCCAAATCAAAATTTGAAATCAATCTCCTCGTTTATGCCTCTTGTACCTACACTTGTTCAAAAATAACAAACATGATTAGAACGATGGGTTGCCTCCCATCAAGCTCCTTAGTTTCGGTCGTGGCACGACGCTTCTTTTTGGATTTTTATTTATCAAAAGTAAACACTTAGTAGAACGAAAGAAAGGAAAAAAAATGAAAAACGATGGGTTGCCTCCCACCAAGTGCTTGATTTATTGTCGCGACATGACATAACTATCTCGATTACTTAGACTTCATCGAGATAGATGGTGGATCATTTTCTGAATGGATTCAGATGACAATGAGGCTTACTTGTAGGCATGCAATCTTCTTTGAGATGACCATTATGCATGCCTATCCCAGGAGGGATACTAATTATATCATCAATAGTCCAACCCATAGCTCTCTTGTATCTCTTCAGAGCAGGGATGAGAGCCTCTACGTGTTGTTCACTTAAATCATCCACCACACTTACTGGAAGTATATTTCCACTTTCCAAGAACGCATACCTGGGGAGCGCTTTCGATTCTAGCACTGGGGGCTCTTCAATAGAAGTCTTCGCTGTTGGTGACGGATGATTCTTAAGATCAAGGTCTATCTGCTTAGGAGTATGAGAATAGGACCCTATTTCTGTTAGAGCACACATAGTTTCTTCATAATCTTCATCATCCTCATGCTCAACATTCAGTAGCGCAGCAGACAATGGCTCAACAGTAAGCTGTTTCGCTACAGATAATGATTTCTTATCCTCATAATGAACATCAGCTACAGAGAACACATTCATATCACTGGGCTGATTCATTGCTTTGCATATATCAAAGCGGACCACTTCATCATTCAACCAAAATAAAAGCTCATTAGCTCTTATGTCAATAAACACACTTCCTGTTGCAAGGAAAGGACGTCCCAAGATTATGGAAACTTCAGAATCCACCTCACAATCCAGAATAATGAAGTCTGCAGGAAAAATGAATGAAGAAACTTTCACCAACACATCATTTAAGATACCAACAGGTCATTTTACCAACCTATCTGCCATCACGAGCCACATATTGGTTGGTGTAGGGTTTCCCAACCCCAATTTTCTGTAGAAGGATAGTGGCATCAAATTGACGCTTGCTTCCAAATCGCACAATGCCTTATAAAAGTTCATAGATCCAACCGTGCAAGGAATAGTGAAAGTACCAGGGTCTGCCTTCTTCTGTACTATGGACCTTGTGTAAATTGTGCTGCAATGATGAATATTATCTGACGGCTCATAGCTTACTGCCCGCTTCTTTGTTAAAAGGTCCTTCATAGATTTTGCGTACCCAGGCATTTGTTCTAGTGTCTCAACCAATGGAACATTAATGGTCAGCTGTTTTAACATAGCCATGAATTTGCTGAACCTTGTATCATCCGCCTTTTTCTGCAATCTTTGAGGAAAAGGTGGTGGTTGAAGTGGGATTGTTCTCTCCACGACTTTCTTCTCCTCTTGCTTCTGTATTTCAGTTTTTTCAGGCTGCAACCTACTAGGGGTGACGTCATGGACGTCTTGGTCAGCTTCTATGGCATCCTCCTCTTCTTTATTTTTGGCCACTTGCATGCTTTGGGATGAATTTTCCAGCACCTTACCACTCCTGGTAGTAATAGCCATGCATGATCCGTCGTTCCTTGGATTTTGCACAGTGTCGCTAGGTAAAGTGCCAGCCTTTCCTTGATTGAGTGCTGCTAAAAGTTATGCTCTATTTGCTTTATTGAAGTGGAATGTGAGTCAACCAATTACTTCATCGAGGACAAGTCATGTATTACCTCCGTTACTCCCGCGCTGGTTGCTTCCACTCCTTTCAATAGTTTAGTCATCATGTCTTCCATACTTCTGGAACCAGATGCAGTGGCGTCACGTCTTCCTGGAGGAACGTACAAACCACTCTTGTCATTCTTGCTGTTACAACTACCTTGGTCCTTGTTTCCAGATTTATCATAATAGTTCCGACCTTGGTTTCCTTGGGCAATTCCTCGAAAACCCGCCTAATTGTTCAAGTAGTTGGCTTCTTTTTCCGAATTAGATTCGTCTCTTCCTTTTAACACAACAGCTTTGACTTTTTCGGTCTTCCCTGATAATAGATGCTTTGTAAGAAGATCCACTTGTGTTTTCATGTGCGCCATATCTTGATCACGTTCTTCTTCTCTTCTTCTTTGGTCTGCAGTCATGCCAATAGATAAAGTGGGGCTTAATACCTCAGAATCCCTGGTATGCCAAGCTCTACTTTGCTTCATCATCCGGTCTAGCATATTGCTTGCCTGACCAAAGGTGAGGTCCATAAATGATCCTCTAGCCGCATTACCCACCACTGGTTTAGTTATTGAATTCAAGGATCTGTATAGTATCTCCATTAGGTGGACATTTGTCATATGATGGTTTGGGTACCGCATTAGTTTCGTCTTGAATCTCTCTCCATGTTTTATGAAGGGCTTCAGTTGGAAGCTAACGGAAGTTGCTGATTTCATCTCTCAATTGTGCTCTTTTGGATGGCAGAAAGAATCTTTCTAGGAAAGCGTCTTTCAATTGCCTCCAATTTATAATAGAATCAGGAGTCAGCCCATTCAACCATAGAGTTGCCTCCCCAGATAGAGACAATGGAAATAGACGTAATTGAATTACATTCTGACCAATGCCAGGATTTTCAAATGACTTGCATGTAGAAATAAAGTTGATGAGATGCATATTCGGATCATCGCCTGTTAGTCCACCAAATAATTCCTTGAGTTGCAATAACTGAATCATGGTGCTCGTGATGTTGAACTTGGCTCCGAGTGCCAATGGTGGAGGAATAATGGCTCCTGTAGCTCCGGCTCCATCAAGATCATCATCATCATCGTAGAAAGCTGGTTGCATAGCTCGGCGTTTAGGCCTAAACCTAGCTTGATGATCTCTTCTGTTAGCAGGTGTTACTATCTCACCATCACGCCTAGGGTTTAGTAACTCGTCATCACCTAGATCCTCATCGTCAGGATTTGTTGCTCGCCCGATGCACTTAAGCGGCTGCTAGAGCAGCTAGTCTCGCCTGTTCCTGTTGAGTAGACATCCTTTTAATTTCATGTTGTGCCTCCATTCTGCCAATACGTTGTGGTTCAGGATTGATAGGTAATAACGGTTGACCAGAACTTCGAGTATGGGGCATGCACTGAATAAAAACCTGCAGAAAACAAAAACTAAAACTAAAAGTAATAGTACTAGAGTCTTTGACCAAAGGGTCTAGTAATTATCACAAACTTAGTTAACAACCGTATTCCCGGCAACGGCGCCAATTTTTGATAACGTTCAAACTACAGCTCTCGTAATAATGTAAGCGATCGTTGTCAAATATATAACCCAACTGGATTAGGTATCGATCCCACAGGGAATAGCCGGTCAATAAGTAAGCAAAGATTATTAGACTTTTGGTGCAAGTCTCGTAAAAAGGGGGGATTTTAATGTGCAAATAATGTAAACAAAATAGTAAAGTAAAAACGAAAAATAGAAAAGTAAAAAGAAAGAATGTTTAGTAAGATGTTTAACCAATGAGAATTGAAAGTTGGGGTTTTGTCCACCTTATGAGTTATACGTCTCTATTGGCTATGAGTTATGTGGAATTCAGACATGCATGCTCTTATAGAGAATTGTATTCTATGGTAAATCCAGGCGTCTTTCGACCTATCAAGGACTATTTCACTTTAACTCTTTCGAGCTTAAAGCGTATCCAACGGTACAAATTCTCCAAGAGGTTAATCCAGTTACGACACTAACTTTTTAATAGGGGTTGGTGCCCTATTACCTTGACATTATCTCTTTTCCAGACATATAACTTTTCTTTTGAACAAGTTAATGCTATACTGGCGTATTCTATGCGTTTGCAACCACAAGAATTTGCATTAAGATGAAGAGAATAATGATATAAGCAACATACGTATCACGAATTCACAAACTCATAGCAATAGATAGTATCTCATAAGGCTTCCATAACCCTAACAGAGGAGTTTAGCTACTCATGAGTGCAATGGAAATCACAATATACATTATTATTATACAACAAAAAAGATCTTACGTGTAGTATGGTGTGGTATGGCTTTAGGCATGAATTCCTTTTACAATAGTGTTTCTCTTGTTGTGGAAATTAAGAATCAAATAGATGAAGAGAAGTGAATAAGAATTAATTGAAAGAGAATTGTTTTGAATGTTGAATGGAAGAATTAATTGAAAGGTAAGATTGAATGATGAATAAAAATCTCTAGCAAAATAGGGTATTTATAACACCCATATCCTAGTCCTACTAAACTACTACATTACTTAACCCAATCCTACTGGGTTACTGCATCATTATCCTAATCCTAATAAGTTACTGCTAGCCTCCAAAGTCTTTAGAATTGCTGTTTTTGCCTGGGACAAATTTTCCATGCGTCACTTTTGGTCCTAGGCGTCCAAGCTCTCCTTCTCTTCTTTCGTGAAGTTTCCTTTGGCGTCAATTTATCCATAAAATGCTGAATTCTACATCATTTATACCTGAAAACTTGCTAATCACGTTTGTTAGCTCGATTAGAGGAAAAAGGACTAAAAGTGCATGAATTATATATTTTGTCCTCAAAACTTAGCTAAAATATGGGTAAAATATAGTACTTTAGGCGTGTAAATTCGCCTATCATCACAGCCTGAGTTAGTGGTGAGTCCTTATAGTTTGAGGACCTGATTATCTTTTCCATATTTCAATATAATTTAGTAGCCAAAGTTAGTTGGGGACTTGTCCCATCAACTCCACATTTCAAACAGTTTAGAGTCTTTTCAGACTAGAGTATTTTCAAACAGATATTTAGTTTTGGTATTTTTATACTTTGTTTAGTTTTATTATAGTATTGAACCCTATGACATGTTTTACATCTAATTTTTTCATATTACAATATTATAATTTAGTTAATGCAGCAGGTACCAGTCATGAGTTAGCCTATGGTCCTTCGGGATTATGAGCACCATATAGCATCTGGGGTATAGACTCGGAGCATTACAAACTTGGAATCAGAACCTAAAGTTTAACAGAGTCCTAGGAAGTATGAAAGCTGTATCTAGTAGAGTATTGTGCATGGGCATGTAGCATGCCACACTTATTGAGAGAAGGCTGCGAGATATTTTAGGAAAAATTTTCCTTATTTCAGTATTCATGTCCTGCGAGTGAGCATGAGCTCCAGTTAAACTCCCTGTCTAATCCAAATTCCTCTTTCTTTTACAGAATATGCCTCCAAAATAGACTAAGGAAAGAGGAACGGGAGACCAGCCAAAACCCCAACCTATTCATCTAGATCCTCTGGACGAACCTACCTCCCACTTTGAGTTCAAAGTAACTTTAACCACCCTAGCTTATTCTATGGTAGCCTAGAATAAATGTACAACTGCTATTTCGGCCAACCCAATTACCAATACTGCTGCTTCTAGGAATCAGGATTTCACCTTAATAAACCCTCTATCTTTTACTGGGTCTAAGATAGATGAGGATCCTTAGGAGTTTCTTGATTAGGTTCAAAAAGTTACAGATATTATGGGGGTAACTTCCATTGAGAGTGCTGAGTTAGTCGTATATCAGTTGTAGGATGTGGCCCACTCATGGTTCAATAAGTGGAAAGTAGAAAGGGCCACAGATATAGGGCCCATAGAATGGGAGGAATTTGCCACTGCTTTTCTGGATAGGTTCTTCTCTCTAGAGTTGAGGGAAGCAAAGGTTTTGGAGTTTATAAATCTAAAGCAGGTCAACATGATGGTACAAGAGTATTCTCTTAAGTTTACTCACTTATTTAGATACACTCCTCATATGGTAGAAGATAGTAGATCTAAGATGAGTAAGTTTGTATCTGGCATGTCTAATAGTATGGTCAAGGAGTGTACGACCGTAATTAAGGATATGGACATATCCAGGCTTATGGTCCATGCTAAGCAGATAAAAGAGGCTAAGAATAGGGAGAAGGAAAGGGTGAACAAAAAAGCGAGAACGAGTAGTTTCAACTTTGCTCAGCCAAAGTCAGAGGGTAGGAATCATTTTTTGTTCTGCGTGAAATCCTCAGTTTCAGCTCCGTTCTCAGCCAGTGCTCCAGTATTGAAATTTACAAACGGTAACAGAGATAGGGTATCAGGCCCTAAACCCTAGGGTAGTGTCAGTAACACTTGAACCAATCCTCTTAGTTATAAATATGGAAGAAACCACCAGGGTATCTGTAGAGAGAGCAACAATGTGTGTTTTTGGTGTGGCAAACTAGGATACAGAGTCAGAGATTGTCCTAAGTCAGGTTCTCAGGGTCATCATAACCACCCCCAGCTTAGTTCTGTTGCCTGAATCAGTAGGGTGCGAGTTCTATTTTCATCAGTGGGTAGCGCCTATATAGAATTTATGCTCTTCAGTCTAGATAGGATGATAAAAGTTCTCCTGATGTAGTCACTCGTATGTTATAAGTTTTCTATTTTCATATTTATGTTTTTCTAGATCCAGGAGATTCATTATCCTTTGTTACTCTATATATAGCCGTTGATTTCGGAGTTAGTCCCAAAATTTTGGTAGAGCCTTTCTCAGTCTCTACCCAATGGGTAAATCTATCATATCCCAATAGGTACATAGGAACTGTCTGATTATGATATCTTAGAAAGTCACTTCAGCAGACTTAGTCGAATTAGAGATGACTTATTTTGATGTCATTCTCAGCATGGATTGGCTTCATTCCTGCTATGTGTCAGTCGACTACAGAAATAGAATTGTCCAGTTTTAGTTTTCAAATGAACCCGTCCTTGAGTGGAGGGGTAGTACTTCAGCACTTAGGGGTCAACTTATTTCTTACCTAAGGGTAAGTAAAATGATATCTAAGGGATTTGTCTACCATCTCATTTCAA
The DNA here is from genome assembly GCA_030864225.1 of Capsicum baccatum var. pendulum. Taxonomy (NCBI): domain Eukaryota; kingdom Viridiplantae; phylum Streptophyta; class Magnoliopsida; order Solanales; family Solanaceae; genus Capsicum; species Capsicum baccatum. The sequence continues at coordinate 177,498,601 of CM061554.1, read as the reverse complement.
TCTAGGACTTTAGTTCAGAAACCTCTACTCCTGAATCAGTATCGTTAGTATGTGAATTCCTAGATGTATTTCTTGAGGATCCTCCCAAAGTTCCTCCTGAAAGGGAAATCAACTTCGCAATAACCTTCTTTCAGATACTCAAACCATATCTATTTCACCATACAGAATGGAACCTACAGAAATTAGAGAATTAAAAGAACAGTTAAAGGATTTCTTAGATAAGGGATTCATCAGACTTTTGTATCCCCGTGGGGTGCACCAATTTTAATAGTGCGTAAGAAAGATGGTTTTCTTATAATAAGAATTGATTACCATCAGCTAAATAAAGTTAAGGTCTAGAACAAGTATCTACTTCCCAGAATCGATGACTTGTTTGACCAACTTCAGGGTGCCAGTTACTTTTCAAAGATAGACCTCAGATAAGGATATCATCAGCTCAGAGTTAGAGAATGTGACATCCCGATGACATCCTTCAGAACTCGGTATGGTCACTTTGAATTCTTAGTCATGTCATTTGGCTTTATGAATGCCCCTAAAGCCTTCATGAACTTAATAAACCGTGTGTTCAATTAGTACTTGGAAATGTTCATCATAGTCTTCATAGATGACATTGTTGTCTACTCTCTCATTTAGAATGATCATGCAGACCATCTCAGAATAGTAATGCAGACTCTCATAAATAATCAGCTATTCACTAAATTTAGCAAGTGAAAATTTTGGCTAAAATTAGTAGCCTTCCTTGGCCATATTGTTTCCGGTGATGGCATTAGAGTTGATCCCTAAAAGATCAAAGCACTGAGAAACTAGCCTAGACCCATCTCTCCATCAGATATCAGGAGTTTCTTAAGATTGGCTGGCTATTACTGATGGTTTGTTGAGGGATTTTCATCTATTGCATCTCCTATGTCTAGATTGACTCAAAAAAAGTTAAAATTCAGTGTTCAGATTCTTGTGAAAAAAGTATTTAGGAGTTGAAGAATTGGCTCACTATAACTCCAGTTTTGACCCTACCAGATGGTTTAGATGGGTTTGTGGTATATTGTGATGCCTCCAAAGTTGGTTTAAGGTGTGTTTTGATGCAGAGTGGTAAGGTCATAGCCTACGCCTATAGACAGCTTAAGCCCCATGAAAAAAACTATCCTACTTATGATCTTGAGTTGGCAACAGTAGTTTTTGCCTTAAAGATTTCGAGGCACTATTTATATGGTGTGTACGTTGATGTGTTCACAGACCATAAGAGCCTTTAGTGTGTATTCTCTCAGAAAGACCTAAACCTCCGTTAGAAAAGGTGGTTGGAGTTGTTGAAAGACTACAACTTTAGTGTCCTGTATTATCCGGGTAAAGCCAATGTAGTGGATGATGCTCTCAGGAAGTGTTGCTCATGTGAAGGATGGTAAGAAGAAGTTAGCTCAGGAAGTTCATCATCTTGCCCAGATAGGTTTTCCCTTTGTCGATTCAACAGAAGGTAGTGTATGGGTGTAGAGTAGTTCAAAATCATCCCTAATTTCCAAGGTAAAGGAAAAGCAGGATAGGGATCCCAGTCTTGTCAAGTTGAAGAAATTAGTCACAGATCAGAAAGTAGAGATTTTCTTCTAAGGGTGAGATGGTGTGTTGCGCTGCCAGGGTCAGCTATGTGTGCCAGGTGTAGATGATTTGAAATCGTGAATTCTCGCAGATGCGCATGGTGTGAGCTACTCTGTTCATCTAGGGGCCACTAAGATATATGGTGATTTGCAGGAGATCAATTGGTGGAGTGGGATGAAGAGAGTTATTGCAGAGTTTGTGTCTAACTGCTCAACATGTCAGCAAGTTAAGATCGAGAATAAAAAGCCAAGTGTGTCCATGCAAGAGTTCAATATTCCCACCTAAAAATGGGAAATAGTGAACAAGGACTTTGTGATGGGTTTGCCTCGTACTCAGCATCAACATGATTAAGTTTGGGTCATTATAGACAGGATGACCAAATCAGCTCATTTTCCTACTAGTCCATACCTTTTATTCAACCAAGGACTATGCTAAACTCTATATCAGGGAGTTGGTCAGGTTACACGGTGTTTGTTGTCCATTATGTTAGACTGAGTTACCTAGTTCACCTCTCATTTCTAGATGGTATTCCAAAAGGGTATTGGTAGCCAAGTTCACCTTAGTACAACCTTTCATCCTTAGACAGATGGTTAAGCAGAAAGGACCATTCAAACTTTAGAAGATATGCTGCGAGCGTGTTCGATAGACTTTATTGATAGTTGGGATAACCTCTTCCCTTTGATTGAATTTGCATATAACAACAACTATCATTCCAGAATTCTGATGGCTCCAATTGAGGAACTTTATGGGAGGAGGTGTAGATCTCCTATTAGTTGGTTTGAAGTGGGTGAGGCTGTAGTGGTAGGGACTGACTTGATATTTGATACCTTATAAAAAGTTAAGTTGATTAGGGAAAGGATTAAGACAACTCAGAGATGATAAAAATCATACGCAAATATACTCATAAAGGATCTCAAGTTCGAGATTGGTGATTTTGTGCATTTGAAAATCTCTTCTATGAAAGAAGTGAAGAGGTTTGAAAAGAAGAGGAAACCCAATCTCTGATATATCGATCCATACAGAATTCTCAGCCATTTTGGAAAGGTAGCTTACGAGCTTGAGTTGCCTTCAGAATTAGCTTCAGTGCATCTAGTGTTCCATGTATCCTTACTTAAGAAATGCATAGGTGACCCAGCAGCTGTAGTCCCTATAAAGGGCATAGATGTTCAGAAGAACCTCTCTTATGAAGAGATTCCAGTCAAAATCCTTGACTATCAGATTCGCAGACTAAGGAACAAAGAAGTCCCTCTAGTCAAAGTTCTTTGGTGGAATCAGTCCATTGAAGCAGATACTTGGGAAGCGAAAGCAAATATGCGAACCAATTATTCTTACCTCTTCTCCGCAAAATCAAAATTAGCCTAAGGTAACAGTTTTTCCTTAAACTTACTTATTCTCATGTTCATATATAACTACCAACGTAGTATCAATTAATGTTTCATACTCAGTTATGCATTTATGAATCATGTTCAGCTATGTACTCATGCATCAGATATTTATGTTTAGTATGATAATTCAGTATATTAGTAATTTTAGTCATGGAATCATGCTTTAGTTATGTATGTCTAGTGTCTAAATTCATTCTATCAGCATTCTTAGTTTAATCAGTCTCATTCAAAGACGAATGTTCCCAAGGAGGAGATATTGTAAGACCCCATAAAATCCTAAGCTTAACTCAGTCTTTTAAGCTTGCTAAGGGGTGCCAGACTTAGAAAATTTTAGCTAAGTTTTCAAACTTAGTGTCATTTTAGCCTTTATAAGTTGGAAGCTCTATTTCAAAACCTCTGTGACCTTAAGATGTCAATCTTTAGGTTAATTCATGATCAGGAATGTCAGTCGGTATTTTCGGATAAGTTTTGTATTTTTTGAACCTCATTTGAACCATGTTTGGGAATCCAAAATATTGTATCGACGCGATCTCGGTGTGGTGCGTCGGCCATCATGTTGATTAATATTTTACTTGGCTCCTAGTGGCAATTTCTAGTGAACTGGTGTGGACTCAACTCAACGCATCGGTCTACGCGTCGATGGTTCAATTTACATTCATTAAAAATCTACATCTTTTGGGGTAATTGGGTCTTCTTTCCATGTAATTCAGCCCCCATAACACGATATTTAACCCTCAATTAGCAGATTATAATCATTCTTTCTCAAGACACTCAAGAACAAAAACCCTAGGAGATTAAATTTAAAATTCAAGGCTCAAGATTCCACTATTAATCTTCAGGAATTTAGCAACCAAGGTATGTCAAGTGTTCATCCAAGGGTTACTTCCACCCTTGGAGTCCAAGGAGCTCTTTTAAACTTCAAGTAGCTTGATTTCATGCTTTCCATGATTTGGATTCAAATGTATTCATGAGTCTCACCTTCCAGTAAAGGGTGTGAGTCTTAGAAGCAGTCTTTGTGTTCCAGAGCTACCTAGCTAGTGTAGGTTGAGACATCAACCTACTAGTTGATGGTTGATGAGGTTATCTACCTTCTAGATAAGGGTGACTCTGCTTTTCTTTACTCGTGGCATGATACTCACACCCTTCTAACTAGGTTATAGGTTCGACCCCAATCTTTATAGAAAGGGGCATTTTAGTTAGATGATTACCTCCCATAGTCTCAATTTCGATTCTAGTCTCAGAATAGAACTCAGTTCAGTTCTATAGATTCCGAACTATCAGACACAGTCCCTTCATTTAGTATGGTACTCAGTCTAGTTCCACAGAATCAAGACTGTCGTATACAATCATTTAGTTATTTAATATTCAGTATCAATATACTCATATGCCAGTTACTCAATATTCAGACTCAATATTTAGTATTATCATGATCTCAGCTACAGCTTACGTATTCATGCATGTACGCTCTTTCAGTTATATTCATGTCATACAATTATTATTGGTCATGCACACGAACCTATGCATTTCATCCTACCTCACTTAGAATACCAGTACATTAAAAGTACTAACACATACTTTTCTCTTATGCTATAATGTCTTATATCATAGGTTCAGATCCATGGGCTTTCGATCATCCCTAGCAGTTATAGATTTTTAGAAGTCAGAGTTTGTGGCGAGTCCTCATAGTTTGAGGACATGATTATCATTTCCAAATTTCAATTTTATTTCAGTATCTATAGTTAGTTGGGGACTTGTCCCATCAACTTCATATTTCAGACAGTTTAGAGGCTTTTCAGACTAGAGTATTTTCAGACAGGTGTTTCAATTTTGGTATTGTTATACCATTTTTATCTATGTCATAATATTGAACCTAATGGCATATTTTCTACCTAATTTATGCATATTACAGTATTATCATTTAGTTAAAATGCAGGTACCAGTCATGGGTTATCTTGTGGTCCTTTGGGATTATGAGCATTATGTAGCATCTGGGTTACAAACTCGGGGCGTTACAAACTTTGTATTAGAGCCTAAGTTTTGATAGAGTCCTAGAAAGTCTGAAAGCCATATCTAGTAGAGTTTTGTGCATGGGTGTATAGCTCGCCATAATTATGGATAGGAGGCTAGGAGGTGTTTTAGGAAAAGTTTCCCTTCTTTCAGTATTTATGTCGTGTGATTAAGCATGAGCTTTAGTTAAACTCCCTGACTGATCTAAATTTTTCTTTTGTTTATAGAATATGCCTCTAAAGAGGAATAAAGGAGGAGGAATGTGAGTCCAACCAGAACCCCGGCTCTTTTAGCCAGATTCGTTGGACGAACCTGTCTCCTATGCTTAGTTTAGAGTAGTTTTCACCACCCTAGCTTATTCCGTGGAAGTCTAGAATGAGCGTACAACTGCTGTATTGGCCAACCCAGTGGCCAATACTGCTGCTGCTAGGATTTAGGATTTCACCCGAATAAACCCTCTATCTTTCACTAGGTCTAAGTCAGATGAGGACCCTTAGGAGTTTCTTGATCAGGTGCAGAAAGTTATAGATATTATGGGAGTGACTGCTATTGAAAGCGCTGAGTTGGCTGCATATCAGTTGCAAGATTTGGCCTACTCATGGTTCAAATAGTGGAAAGAAGAAAGGGCCGCAGATGTAGGGCCCATAGAATGAGAGGCGTTTGCCATTGATTTTCTGGATAGGTTCTTGCCACTAGAGTTAAGAGAAGCAAAGGTTTTGGAGTTTATAAATCTAAATTAAGGCAATATGATGGTACTAGAATATTCTCTTAAATTTACTCACTAGCCAGATATGCTCCTCATATGGTAGAAGATAACATGGTCCATGCTTAGCAGATAGAGGAGGCTATAAATAGGGAGAAGGAGAGGGAGAACAAGAGAGCGAGAATGAGTTATTTCAACTTCACTCAGCCTAAGTCAGAGGGTTGTAATCATTCTCAGTTCTTCCTAAAATCCCTAAGTCCAGCTCTGTCCTCAGCCAGTGCTTCAGTGCTGAAATTCAAAGACGACAACAAAGATAGTGTGTTAGGCCCTAAACCCCAAGGTAGTGTCAGCAGTGCCTGAACTAATCCCCTTTGTCAGAAATATGGAAAAAACCACCAGGGTGTCTGCAGAGCGGGCAGCGATGTTGTTTCTTATATGGTAAGCCAGGTCACAGAGTTAGAGATCATCCCCATTCAAGTTCTTAGGGTCAGCATAACTGCCCCCCCATCTCAGTTCGATCGCCCAAATCAGCAGGATGCCGCTTCCAGTGCCACCAGTTGGCAGCGCTCAATTAGTCTTTATGCTCTTCAGTCCCGATAAGATCAAAAAAGTTCTCCTGATATAGTAACTGGTATGTTAAAAGTTTTCCATTTATATGTTTATGATTTGCTAGATCTAGGAGTTTCATTGTCCTTTGTTACTCCATATATAGCCATTGATTTTGGAGTCAGTCCCAAAATTTTAGTAGAGCCTTTCTCAGTTTTTACTCCAGTGGGTAAATTTATCATAGCAGAGCGGGTATACAGGAATTGTCCAGTTATAATATCTGAGAAAGTCACTTCAGCAAATATAGTTAATTAGAAATGATTAATTTTGATATCATTCTCGGCATGGATTGTCTTTATTCCTTCTATGCCTCAGTCGACTGCAGAAATAGAATTGTCCAGTTTTAGTTTTCAAATTAACCAGTCCTTGTGTGGAGGGGTAGTACTTTAGCATTTAGGGGTCAACTTATTTCTTACCTAAGGGCAAGGAAAATGATATCTAAGGGATGTGTCTACTATATCGATTGTGTCCAGGACTCTAGTTCAGAAACCCCTACTTTCGAATCAGTGTTAGTAGCATGTGAATTCCTAGATATTTTTCTAGAAGATCTTCCCGGAGTTCCTCCCGAAAGGGCAATTTACTTTGGAATAGACCTTCTTTCAGATACTCAAACCATATCTATTACACCATACAGAATGGTACCTGCAAAACTCAAAGAATTAAAAGAATAGTTAAAGGATCTCCTTGATAAGGGATTTATCCAACCCAGTGCGTCCCCATGGGGTGCACCAATTTTATTAGTGCATAAGAAAGATGGTTCTCTCAGAATGTATATTGATTATCACCAGATAAATAAAGTCATGGTCAAGAACAAGTATCCACTTTCCAGAATCGATGACTTATTTGACCAAATTTAGCTGTTACTTTTTAAAGATAGTCCTCATATTAGGCTATCATCATCTCAGAGTCAGAGAATATGACATCCCAAAGATAACTTTTAGAACTTGATATGGCCACTCCGAATTCTTAGTCATGTCCTTTGGTCTTACAAATGCCCCTGCAGCCTTCATGGACTTGATGAACCGTGTGTTTAAGCTGTACTTGGATATATTCATCATAGTCTTTATAGACGACCTTCTTGTCTACTCCCGCAATGAGCATGATCATGCATACTATCTCAGAATAGTATTACAGACTCTCATTAACCATTAGCTCTTCCCCAAATTCAGCAAGTGTGAATTTTGGCTAAGGTCATTAGCCTTCCTTGGCCATATCATTTCCGGTGATGGCATCAGAGTTGATGCCCAAATGACTGAAGCATTGAGAAACTGGCCTAGACCTATCTCTTCAACAGATATTAGGAGTTTCCTAGGCTTGGATAGATATTACCGATGGTTTGTAGAGGGATTTTTATCTATTGCATCCCCTATGTCTAGATTGAATCAGAAAAAAGTCATATTCCAGTGGTTAGATTCTTGTAAAATGAGTTTTCAGGAGTTGAAGACTCGACTCACTACAACTTTAGTTTTGACCCTACCAAATAGTTCAGATAGGTTTATGGTATATTGTGATGCCTCTAGAGTCAGTTTGGGGTGTATTTTGATGCAGAGAGGTAAGGTCATAGCAGCTTAAGCCGCATGGAAAGAACTATCCTGCTCATGATCTTAACTTAGTAGCAGTATTTTTTGCCTTAAATATTTGGAGTCACTATTTGTATAGTGTGCATGTTGATGTATTCACAGACCATAAGAGCCTGCAGTATGTATTCTCTCAGAAAGACTTAAACCTGTGTCAGAGAAGGTGGTTGGAGTTATTGAAAGACTACAACATAATTATCCTATATCATCTGAGTAAAGCCAATATAGAGGCTGATGCTGTCAGTAAGATGTCTATGGGTAGTGTTGCTCATGTGTAGGATGGTAAGAAAAAATTATCTCAGGAAGTTCATCGGCTTGCTTTACTAGGTGTTCGCTTAGTCGATTCAGTAGAAGGTAGTTTATACGTGCAAAGTAGTTCAGAATCATCCCTAGTTTTTGAGGTGAAGAAAAAACAGGATAGGTGTGCCAGTCAGAGATCAAAAAGTAGAGGGTGTTGCAATGCCAGGGTCGGCTATGTGTGCTAGGCGTAGATAATTTGAGACAGTGAATTCTTGCAGAGGCGCATGATGTGAGCTACTCTATTAATCTAGGGGCCACTAAGATATATCGTGATTTACAGGAGATCTATTAGTGGAGTAGGATAAAGAGATATATTACAGAGTTTGTGGGTAAGTGCTCAACATGTTAGCAAGTTAAGATCAAACATCAAAAGCTAAGTGGGTCCATGTAGGAGTTTAGTTTTCCAACATGGAAAAGGGAAGAAGTGAACATGGACTTTGTGATGGGTTTGCCTTATACTCATTGTCAACATGATTAAGTTTGGGTCATTATAGATAGGATGACTGATGATAGACGAATTTACACGCCTATATCAATATATTTTGCCCATATTTTAGCCTAGTTTTGAGAACTAATTATCTATTTAATGCACTTTTAGTCCTTTTTCCTATAAATGAGCTAACGAACATGATTAGTAAAGTTTCAGGTATAAATGATGCAAAATACAGCATTTTATGGCTTACTTGACGCAAAAGAAAGCTCATAAACGAAGTGGAAAGGAGCTGGACGCCTAAAGGACCAAATCTGCTGCATGGAAAATCTGTCCCGGGCTAAAACAGCAATTCTGAAGACTTTGGGGACTTACAGACACAAAGCTGGATTTTTACCAAGATACTTTAACCTAGTGCAATTAGGTTATGTGTTTTACTATTCTATTTGGATTATGATATTGTAACCTTACTCTAGTACATTTGGGTCAAGGATTTCATTAGTATATTAGGATTTGGTTATTTATTTCATTAGCTTAGTAGGAGTAGGATAGGAGTATTATAAATACCCTATCATGTTAGAGATTTTTATTCATTCAGACATTCTACAATCAATTCTTCACTTAATTCAACAATTAGTTTTCTTCCATCCCTCTCATCTTCCACCACAAACACTTCTAATCCACTCTTCTATTCATCTATTCCACAACAAGAGAATCGTTACTCGCTACGGAATCACCAAAACCACACGCCTAACACCTCTTTCACACGCCATCCACCATGCAAAACGTGATATCCTTCGCATTCATGGGTAACTAAACCTCTTAGTTGGGGTTATGGAAGCCGAATGAGTTACTATCTATAGCTGTGAGTTTGTGAGTTCAAGACACGTATATTGCTTATATCATTACGCTCTTCATCTTAATCTACATTCTTTGCGGTTGCAAACGCAAGAATACGCCAGTCTAACATTTAACTTGTTCGAGAGAAAGGTTATTTGTCTGGAAAAGAGATAATGTCAAGGTAGTAGGACACCCTTTCCTATTAAAAAGCTAGTGCCGTAACTGGACTAACCTCTTGGAGAATTCGTACCGTTAGACACACTTTAAGCTCGAGAGAGTTAAAGTGAAATAGTCCTTGTTCAGGTCGAGAGACGCTTGGATTTACCATCGACTACAATTCTCTATAAGCAATTGCATGTCAAGACTCTACACACTCATAGCTAATAGAGATGTATACCTCTGAAGGTGGACATAACCCCAACGCTTCAATTCTCATTGTTTACAACCAACGTAACAATCTCTTTCTCTTTTTACTTTGCTATTTTCAGCTTTTACTTTATTACTTTGGTTACTTATTACAATCCCCCCTTCTTACAAGACTTGCACCAAAAGTCTATTAATTTTGCTTACTTGTTGGCCAAGCTATTCCCTGTGGGATCGACACCCAACCCAGGTTGGGTTCTATATTTGCTAACGACTGCTTTACACTCCCACGAGAGCTGTAGATTGAGCGTTATCAAAAATTGGCGCCGTTGCCGGGGAATACGAGTGTCAATCAAGTTCATGATAATTACCAGACCCTTTGGTCAAAGATTCTCGTACTTTTACGTTTAGTTTTTGTTTTTGTTTATTGCAGGTTTTTCTTTTAGTGCATGCCCCATACTAGAAGTTCAGGTCAACCATTATTACCAGTTAATCCTGAACCACAACGAATTAGAAGAATGGAAGCACAAGCTAAAATCGACAGGATGGCTGCTCAACACGAGCAAGCAAGATTAGCTGCTCTTGCCGCTGCTCAAGTCCAACAACAAAACATTGATAATCCTGGGCGAGCAACAAATCCTGACGATGAGGATTTAGGAGATGACGAGTTGATAAACCCAAGGCATGGCGCTGAAATTGCAACACCTGCCAATCAAAGAGGTCGACAAGCTCGTTACAGATATGATCGCCAACCTTTGCAACCAGCTTTCGACGATGATGATGATGATCTTGATGGTGCCGGAGCCACTGGAGCTATAATTCCATCACCATTAGCGCCCGGAGCCAAGTTCAACATCACTAGCACCATGATTCAGTTATTGCAACTCAAGGGGTTATTTGGTGGACTAGCAGGCGATGATCCGAATATGCATCTCATCAACTTTATTTCTACATGCAAGTCTTTTGACAATCCTGGTGTTGGTCAGAATGCTATTCGATTACGTCTATTTCCATTGTCTCTGTCTGGAGAGGCAACATTATGGTTGAATGGGCTGACTCCTGATTCAATTACAAATTGGAGGCAATTGAGAGACGCTTTCCTAGAAAGATTCTTTCCGCCATCCAAAAGGGCTCAATTGAGAGATGAAATCAGCAACTTTCGTCAGCTTCCCTCTGAAGCTCTTCACGAAACATGGGAGAGGTTCAAGACAAAGCTAACGAGATGCCCAAACCATCACATGACTAATGTTCACCTCATGGAGATCTTGCATAGAGCCTTGAATTCAGTAACTAAACCAGTGGTGGACAACGCAGCTGGAGGTTCTTTTATGGACCTCACCTTTGGTCAAGCAAGCAACATGCTAGATCGTATGATGAAACAAAGTAGAGCTTGGCATACCAGGGATTCTGAGGTAGCAAGCCCCACTTTATCTATTGGCATGTCTACAGACCAAAGAAGAAGAGAAGAAGAATGTGATCAAGATATGGCGCACATGAAAACCCAAATGGATCTTCTTACAAAGCATCTATTAGGGAAGACTGAAAAAGTGAAAGCTATTGCGTCAAAAGGAAGAGACGAATCTGATTCAGAAGAGGAGGCCAACTACTTGAACAATCAGGGGGGTTTCCGTGGGAATGTCCAAGGAAACCAAGGTCGGAACTATTATGATAAATCAGGAAGCAAAGACCAAGGTAGTTGGAGGAAAAATAATGAAAAGAGTGGTTTGTACGTTCCCCCTGGTAAACGTGATACCACCACATCTAATTCTATGGAAGACATGATGGCTAAGTTATTGAAAGGAGTGGAAGCAACGAGCGCGGGAGTTAAGGAGGTAATTGACGATTTGGCCTCCATGAAGCAACTAGTTGATTCTCATTCCACTTCTATCAAGCAAATAGAGCAGCAATTGAGCCAACTTTCAGCAGCATTCAATCAAAGAAAGGCTGGCACCTTACCTAGCGATACTGTGCAAAACCCAAGGAATGATGGGTCATGCATGGCCATCACTACCAGAAGTGGTAAGGTGCTGGAAACTTCAGAAAAAGGAAAGCAAGTGGTTGACGGAACAACAAATATGGACGCCACACCTAGTGACATCACAAGAGAAGAAGTCGCAACATCTACTTCCAACGTCAAGGATATTTCACCTAGTGACGTGCAGCCTGAAAAAAATAATAAACGGAAGCAAGAGGAGAAGAAAGCCATGGAGAGAACACTTCCATACCCACCACCACCTTTTCCACAAAGATTGAAGAAGGTGGCCGATGACACTAAGTTCAGCAAATTTATGACCATGTTGAAGCAGCTGACTATTAATGTCCCATTGGTAGAGGCACTTGAACAAATGCCTGGGTATGCGAAGTTTATGAAAGATCTTTTGACTAAGAAGAGGGCAGCAAGCTATGAGCTGAAAGATGATGTGCATCATTGTAGTGCAATTGCTACTCGATCGATAGTTCAGAAGAAGGCCGACCCCGGAGCTTTCACGATTCCTTGCACCGTCGGATCTTTGGACTTTGCTAAAGCATTGTGTGACTTAGGAGCCAGCATCAACTTGATGCCATTATCGATCTATAAGAAGTTGGGGTTAGGAGATCCTACACCAACTAATATGAGGCTTGTGATGGCGGATAGGTCGGTAAAACGACCGGTTGGTATTCTATGCGATGTCTTGGTAAAGGTATCTTCATTCATATTTCCAGCAGACTTTGTCATCTTGGATTGTGAAGCAGATTCAGAGGTTCCCATAATCTTGGGACGCCCCTTCCTTGCTACGGGAAGTGTGCTCATAGATTTGAGAGCTAATGAGCTTTCATTCCGAATAAATGATGAAGTGGTTCGCTTTGATGTTTGCAAATCAATGAAGCAACCCAAAGATCTAAGTGTATTTTCGGAGGCTGATGTTGTCTTTGATGACGAGAAAGAGTTACTTGCAGAAGAGCACATTCTTGATGATCCTTTGGAGGCTTTGTTCATGAAAGAAGAGGATGATGATGCTGAAATTTCTGAAGATGATATTTGTGCTCTAGCGGGATTAGGAACATATCGTTATACTCCCAAGAAGCTGGATCTTGATCTCAAGAATCGACCCACACCTCCAGCTAAGCCATCTATTGAAGAACCACCCACGTTAGAATTGAAGGAGCTACCAAGCCATTTGAAGTACGCATTCTTAGGAAGCGGAAATACTCTTCCAGTTATTGTAGCAGCCGATTTGGGTGAGCAACAAGTTGCAGCTCTTATTGCAATCCTACGCAAGTATATTAGAGCTATTGGATGGACCATTGCGGATATCATTGGTATTCCACCTGGGATTTGCACACATAAAATTCAGCTTCAAGAAAAGTGCACACCCACCATTGAACATCAAAGACGTCTAAACCCACCAATGCAAGAAGTGGTGAAGAAGGAGATTATCAAGTGGTTAGACGCAGGAGTCGTGTATCCTATTTCTGATAGTACATGGGTAAGCCCAGTACAATGTGTTCCCAAGAAAGGAGGTATGACGGTGGTTGCAAATGCAAAGAATGAGCTTATTCCACTCAGGCCCGTTACTGGATGGAGAGTATGCATGGACTACCGCAAGTTGAATTCTTGGACTCTTAAGGATCACTTCCCCATGCCATTTATGGACCAAATACTAGATCGATTAGCGGGGAAAGGATGGTTTTGCTTCTTGGATGGTTATTCAGGTTACAATCAGATTTGTATTGCCCCCGAAGACCAAGAGAAGACAACGTTTACATGCCCATATGGTACTTTTGCCTTCAAACGCATGCCATTCGGGTTGTGTAATGCACCAGCCACCTTTCAACGTTGTATGATGTCTATTTTCTCTGATATGGTAGAAGACACTTTGGAGGTATTTATGGACGACTTTTCAGTTGTTGGTGAGTCCTTTGACGTATGTTTGGTGAACTTGAGCATGGCATTACAAAGATGTGTAGAGTTCAACCTTGTGCTTAATTGGGAGAAGTGCCACTTCATGGTAAAAGAAGGAATTGTTCTTGGGCACAAGATCTCTGAAAGAGGAATAGAGGTTGATCGCGCCAAAATAGAGGTAATTGAGAAGCTACCACCTCCAATTTCGGTGAAGGGAGTTCGTAGTTTTCTTGGTCATGCTGGGTTTTATCGTAGATTCATCAAAGACTTCTCCAAAATTTCTAGTCCATTGTGCAAACTATTGGAGAAAGATGCGAAGTTTGACTTTAATGATGATTGCTTAAAGGCATTCGAATGCCTTAAAGAAAAACTTATTGAAGCCCCTATCATGGTAGCACCAGATTGGACGCTCCCGTTCGAAGTCATGTGTGATGCTAGTGGTGTAGCCGTTGGTGCTGTTCTTGGACAGAGAAAGGAGAAATTATTACATCCTATCTACTATGCGAGTAAGGTCCTAAATGAAGCCCAAAGGAACTACACTGTTACTGAACAAGAGATCTTAGCGTTTGTGTATGCGTTTGAGAAGTTCCGTGCCTATCTATTGGGTACTAAGGTGATCGTTCATACAGACCATGCAGCTCTTAGGTATCTAATGACAAAGAATGATGCAAAACCAAGGCTGATTCGATGGGTATTGCTGCTGCAAGAGTTCGATTTCGAAGTCAAAGATAGAAGAGGTTGCGAGAACCAAGTGGCTGATCACCTATCTAGACTTGAGAATGAGTATGTGGCGCAACCAGAAAATCAGATTGATGATGCATTCCCTGACGAGGAGATACTAGAGACAACAATGGAGAAATTACCATGGTATACCGATTTTGCAAATTTCGTGGTGAGTAATGTGTTACCTTCCAATTTATCTTACCACCAGAGGAGGAAGTTTATGCATGACGTTCAGCACTACTATTGGGATGAGCCTTATTTGTTTCGAAGCTGCGTGGATGGTATCATTCGATGATGTATATCCTATGAAGAAGTGCCTACTATATTGGAAACATGCCACACTTCGCAAGTTGGAGGACATCATGCAGGGAATCGAACGACAAGGAAAGTCTTGCAAAGTGGTTATTATTGGCCTACAATATTCAGAGATGCACATGACTATGTGAAAAGGTGTGACCAATGCCAACGTCAAGGTGCTATTTCAAAACACCATGAAATGCCCATGTCCAAATTTCTGGAGGTAGAACTCTTTGATGTGTGGGGTATTGATTTCATGGGACCATTCGTGAATTCGTTTGGAATGAAGTACATCTTGGTTGCTGTGGATTATGTGTCGAAATGGGTTGAAGATGTAGCATTGGCTGACAACGAAGGAAAGCCTGTTGTAGCGTTTTTAAAAAAGAATATCTTCTCTTGCTTTGGAGTACCTCGTACTATCATAAGTGATGGAGGATCTCACTTTTGCAACAAGCTATTCAAATCTGTATTGGCCAAGTATGGAGTCAAGCAACACAAGGTAGCTACGCCTTATCATCCCCAAACCAGTGGACAAGTTGAGGTTTCCAACCGCGAGATCAAGCAGATCCTTGCCAAGACGGTTAATGCAAATAGGAAGGACTGGTCTCGGAAGCTAGATGATGCACTATGGGCGTATAGGACTGCATTCAAGACACCCATTGGCATGTCACCTTATCAGCTAGTTTATGGGAAGGCTTGTCATCTACCCATCGAGCTTGAATACAAGGCATTGTGGGTATTGAAGCACTTGAATCTGAATTGGGATGATGTGAAGAACCTGAGGTTGGAGCAGCTGAACGAACTAGATGAATTTCGTCTCCATGCATATGAAAGATCAGATTTATACAAGGAGCGGATGAAGAAGTATCATGATCAGCGGATTGTTCGACGAAACTTCCAAAAAGGTGACATGGTACTACTCTTTAACTCCAGACTCAAGCTCTTCCCAGGTAAGTTAAAATCAAAATGGTCTAGTCCATTTAAAGTCATCCAAGTCTACTCGTCTGGAGTAGTCGAATTGGAAAACAATGAGGGTGTTATCTTCAAAGTGAATGGCCAACGTGTCAAGCCATATATCGGTCCTCTTGACTCGATGAATGACATGGCCATCACTTATCTCGACGAAGTATAGGTACTCAAGAGTACTACGTCGAGCCACGACAATAAATAAGGCGCTAGATGGGAGGCAACCCATCGTTTTATTGTTTTATCGTTTTGTCATTTTATTGTCTTATTATTTCGTCGCTTTAGTATTTTTTTTTTTTGATAAATGAAAATCCAAAAATAAGAGTCGTGCCACGACCAAAACTAAGGCGCTTGGTGGGAGGCAACCCATCGTACTAATCGTTTTCATTTTTTTTTGAGCAAATATAGGTGCAAGAAGTACGCGACGAGGAGATTGATCTCAATCGACGATTTGGACGCATGGTATGGTAAAGTCGGTAAGTTAGGAATGGTGATGCATAAGGCTATGAATTGAGTCTTTCTCACGTCATAATAGGCTTCGAGGAAGGCTAGGCCTTGGTAAAAATAGGCCACGAACGATGCACAACCTATTCTATAGCCTAAGGACTCAGAATCTAGTGTGCTATACACTATGCGCCGCCTATTCCTAGGTATGCTTTTGACTATGCGCCGCCTATGCTATGGCATTTGAGATACAGAGACCAAATGCCATAGACTATGCGGCGCATACGTCTAGAAATGCCATAGACTATGCGGCGCATATGTCCCATTATGCCATGGACAATGCGCCGCATATGTAAGTGATATGCCGAGGGATATGCGCCGCATATGTGGTGATTTTGTCTCCAAATCCGATTGTAAATGGGTCATAACCCGACCCATACTCTTCCTATATAAAGGGGACTTGGTTTTATAACACAATCACATTAGAAACAACCCTAAAGGCGCCGCATATCACTCCAAATCCTCTCAAAATTTTCTTCCTTTGTTCTTCCAATCCACAACAACTTCTCCACAATCTTCAAGCAAGTAAGTGCTCTCTTATTCTTCATCTATTTATCGTAAGTACTACATTGCTATGCTTATTATATTTTGCTAACTCATGTGAGATTGATGGTGATGTTCATGTGTTTGGATAATTGTTGCAAAAACGTGTGAGTGAATATCTACGTAGGGAATTCTTGACTTGTTTCCGACTTGAATTTTGCTCCAATAGCATTGTTATGATTATTGCTGAATTGTTATGGCTATGAATATTGCTTAAGATTGTTGTTTGGATGCTTACATGATAGACCATCCCGGCCATCGGGATAAGGTTATAGTACCTATCGACTTAGGAGGGTGTGCGTGTTGTAAGAATAATGATTCCATGTGGTAACCCCTAGGTTGTAGTATTGCTATATCCACCATGAAAGTAGTCCAATGGCTGCAAATAAGTGATGTAATGCTGATTTTCTTGTCGGAATACAATCCTGAAACGTATGTCGACGAAATCTGAGTACTCGACCACTTTCACTTCACTGATTTGTGTTAACAAGATTAAGTGTGGGGTGGTACCCCTATTGCTTGCATATAGATTGTATCAAGTGAGATTGTGCTGCAACTAACATTATTTCTAGTCTCAGGTACAATGGCACCCAAAGCAAAGCAAGGCAAGGAGAAGGCTACCACGTCCCGAAAGGACAAGAAGAGAAGTCGAAAAGACCAAGGAGAATCATCTTCAGCACACCTACCACGCAGAATGTTCGGAATCAAATGGGTTCTTGAGGAAGAAGCCAAAGCATGGTACAACAGCAACAAAGAAAGGAAGTACGTGCATGTCGACTTGATCAACAAGGAGACCTTAGCAAAGAAGGAGCCGCAAATGTTGGCTAAAATAATGGCTTTGAAGCTAGATTTCATCTTCCGCGACATGGGAGAGTGTAATCTTGACTTAACAAGAGAATTTTATGCCAACTGGTCGCCGAACACAACAGGCAATGAAGTAAAAATTCGGGGCCAAGTGTTACAGCTTACAGCGGATTGGATCAACTCTTTTCTTGGCCTACCTTCGGTCGACCCTGCACCATACAAAGAGCTGTACAGCAGGCCTCCTTATAGAGCAATAAGACACACGCTGTGTGGAAGCAGATCGATGGCAAGATGGGGCAGACATAAAGAAACAGTCCGTCACAACACCTTCCCCTATGCTCCACTAAATAGGGAAGCAAGAATCTAGATGCGCATTGTCAACTCATGCCTTATTCCTGGGACGCAATACACCAAGATATCGAGAGATAGAGTGTGTTTGGTTTATGTGTTGATGACGAATATCCCTATCAACTTTGGGGCAATCATTCGATCTACCATGAGGAAGGCCAGACTCCACCGAAGGTCCCATTTCACATTCGGCAATTTGTTGACAGCAATGTTGCGGAAGGAGGATATAGAAGAGGAACCAGCTGACCACAAACTCCCACATAACCCAAAGAAGGTTGACCTCACCAAGGTCAAAGATGCTGAAACAACGCATGGAGTCAACCTTACTACTGCGGAGAGATATGCTCGTGACGAGAGTTTCTTCCGTCATCTCTATGGCATGACACGATTCACTATGATGAGTGGTGGACGTATTCCAACTTCTGAAGAGCTCCAACAGCTGGACCACGACTACCTAATGAACAGGCATGCCCGGGAGATGTGTGGAGTGGGCGTATATTTTGAGGAACCTCTTGACGATGACGTGCCAACTGATGATGATAGACGCTTGCCTGATTCTGATGATGAGGAAAACTCTGACGATGACTCTTATGATGATTCAGACGAAGGGGGTATGACCCCTGACATTGATGAAGAGTCCGACTAAACCAGGTTCTTCACATTTATTTTCCACTGAGGGCAGTGTCCCGTCTAAGTGTGGGGTGGCAGAATCTGCATGCTATACTTCTTTGTTTGCACCTATGTTTGTATGTTTGCTTGTTTACTTTGTTTTTTTTAGTCCATTTTTTTGTTCTTTTTTCGTTTGACGTTTTTTTAATTTTTTAGGAGTCAAATTTTTTCTAGCTACGCATGAAATTATTTTGATAGGCAGCATGAGATTAGAACAAGAGTATGTGCTACAATTGTGACTATTGAGACATCTAGGCTCTAGTTGTGACTTATTATGTGATATTATGTGACTCAATTCCTTCACTTGTTGGGTCAAGAGTCTATATTACTTCCAATCAAGTCGACCATGTGCCTTGTGTGTACGAGATAATAGTATATTCTATGTTTGTGGCTGATGCTAGAACTTGCCTGGTATGTATGCAAAGCGAAAATAAGGAGTGTAAGTTTAGGATATGATTTAGGCATTTCTTTGGCAACCTATATTTGTTTACCTTCAGTTTTTCCTACCCATGTAAATCATCCTAGTTAAACCCTTTTGAGCCTTTAGCCTATTTCTTTGACAACCTTGTATGTAAGCCTAATCCATTTTTTTTCAAGACCATAATTTGATCCAAATTCCTAAGTGCTTTAAAGTGAAAAAGTCATGTGACAACATAAGAGGAAATTGGGTGAGTATGATGCTTTAAATTGAAATGGTGCTTGAATGTGTTATGAAAAAGGAAGAAAGTGCTATCATAAGAGGTATGTTGTGAAAAGAAAAAGGAAAAGAAAGCTGAAAAGTGAGTTGTGCTTAAAATTGAAAAACAAAATAGGAGAACAAGGGTGGTAGAATAAAAGAGTAAAGAAAGGTTGAAAGAAAAAAGTGTCAATGATACAATGTGATGTATTAAAGTGCTTAGGAACCTAGTCACTATTCTTGTCCAAAATAGTCCTACCCGTCCCTTAGCCTACATTACAACCATCAAAAGACCTACTTGATCCTAATCTTAACATTCCGACATTTAGTAGAGTACTACATTAAAGGCAAGCTTATGGTCATTAGTTGCTACATATGAATTCTTTGTGAGAGTGAGTGCAAGGATACTTTGATACCCATGTTTGAAAAATATGCTATATTTGTGAGTGATTATGGGTACTATATTGTGAGACACACATGGTTGATGAGTCTTGGATAGTTGTATATGATTCTATGTACCTTAACGTTTGCATGTGAGTTGATCACCATCACGAGTCTATGCTTGAGGTTAAATTGTTTCTACTTATAATCGGAAAGCTACTCTTTGTTGCTAATTATTGTGCTTGTCTTGAAGAATGTTTTGTGTTGTTGCTGTAAAAACCTTAAGTCAATGCTTAGAAGGACATGATATGTTGTTCGAGGACGAACAAAGCTCTAAGTGTGGGGTGTTGATGATAGGCGAATTTACGCGCCTATATCAATATATTTTGCCCATATTTTAGCCTAGTTTTGAGAACTAATTATCTATTTAATGCACTTTTAGTCCTTTTTCCTATAAATGAGCTAACAAACATGATTAGTAAAGTTTCAGGTATAAATGATGCAAAATACAGCATTTTATGGCTTACTTGACGCAAAAGAAAGCTCACAAACGAAGTGGAAAGGAGCTGGACGCCTAAAGGACCAAATCTGCTGCATGGAAAATCTGTCCCAGGCTAAAACAACAATTCTGAAGACTTTGGGGACTTACAGACACAAAGCTGGATTTTTACCAAGATACTTTAACCTAGTGCAATTAGGTTATGTGTTTTACTATTCTATTTGGATTATGATATTGTAACCTTACCCTAGTACATTTGGGTCAAGGATTTCATTAGTATATTAGGATTTGGTTATTTATTTCATTAGCTTAGTAGGAGTAGGATAGGAGTATTATAAATACCCTATCATGTTAGAGATTTTTATTCATTTAGACATTCTACAATCAATTCTTCACTTAATTCAACAATTAATTTTCTTCCATCCCTCTCATCTTCCACCACAAACACTTCTAATCCACTCTTCTATTCCTCTATTCCACAACAAGAGAATCGTTACTCGCTATGGAATCACCAAAACCACACGCCTAACACCTCTTTCACACGCCATCCACCATGCAAAACGTGATATCCTTCGCATTCATTGGTAACTAAACCTCTTAGTTGGGGTTATGGAAGCCGAATGAGTTACTATCTATAGCTGTGAGTTTGTGAGTTCAAGACACGTATATTGCTTATATCATTACGCTCTTCATCTTAATCTACATTCTTTGCGGTTGCAAACGCAAGAATACGCCAGTCTAACATTTAACTTGTTCGAGAGAAAGGTTATTTGTCTGGAAAAGAGATAATGTCAAGGTAGTAGGACACCCTTTCCTATTAAAAAGCTAGTGCCGTAACTGGACTAAACTCTTGGAGAATTCGTACCGTTAGACACACTTTAAGCTCGAGAGAGTTAAAGTGAAATAGTCCTTGTTCAGGTCGAGAGACGCTTGGATTTACCATCGACTACAATTCTCTATAAGCAATTGCATGTCAAGACTCTACACACTCATAGCCAATAGAGATGTATACCTCTGAAGGTGGACATAACCCCAACGCTTCAATTCTCATTGTTTACAACCAACGTAACAATCTCTTTCTCTTTTTACTTTGCTATTTTCAGCTTTTACTTTATTACTTTGGTTACTTATTACAATCCCCCCTTCTTACGAGACTTGCACCAAAAGTCTATTAATGTTGCTTACTTGTTGGCCAAGCTATTCCCTGTGGGATCGACACCCAACCCAGGTTGGGTTCTATATTTGCTAACGACCGCTTTACACTCCCACGAGAGCTGTAGATTGAGCGTTATCAATGACCAAATCCGCTCATTTCTTACCAGCCCAGACCTCTTATTCAGCCAAAGACTATGACAAATTCTATATTAGGGAGTTGGTCAGGTTGCACGGTATTCCATTGTCCATATCTCAGATTGAGGTACCCTATTTATCTCTCATTTCTGGAAGGCATTCCAAAAGGGTCTTGGTACCCGAGTTTACCTACGTATAACCTTTCATCCTCAAACATATGGTCAAGCAGAAAGGACCATTTAGAGTTTATAAGATATGCTGCGAGCGTGTGTGATAGACTTTAAAGGTAGTTGGTATGACCACTTGCCTTTGATTGAATTCGCATATAACAATAACTATCATTCAAAAATTTAGATGGCTCCCTTTAAAGCACTTTATGAGAGGAGGTGTGGATCTCCCATTGGTTAGTTTAAAGAGGGTAAGGCCGCAGTGTTAGGGCCTGACTTGATATTTGATACCTTAGAGAAAGTTAGGCTGCTTAGGGAAAGGCTTAAGATAGCTCAGAGCCGATAGAAATCATATACAGATGTACGCAAAAAGGATATCGAGTTCGAGATTGGTGATTTTATGTATTTGAAAATCTCTACTTTGAATGGAGTTAAGAGATTTTGCAAGAAAGGGAAACTCAGTCCCCGATATGTCGGTTCGTACTGAATTCTTAGCCATTTTGGAAAGGTAGCTTACAAGCTTGAGTTACCTTTAGACTTAGCTTTAGTGCATCCTGTGTTTCATGTCTCCTTGCTTAAGAAATGCATAGGTGACCAAGCAGTTGTAGTCCTTGTAGAGCGCATAGGTGTTAAGAACAACCTCTCTTATGAAGAGATTCCAGTCGAAATACTTGACTATCAGATTCAGAGACTGAGGAACAAAGAAGTCCCTCTATTCAAAGTTCTTTGGAGGAATCAGTCCATTGAGGGAGATACTTGGGAAGAGGAAGCAGATATGCAAAGCAAGTATCCTCACCTCTTCTCCGCAAACTCAAATTCAGCCCAAGGTAATAATTTTTGCTTAAACTTACTCAGTCTTATGTTCAGATGTAGCTATCAATGTAGTATCAGACATTGCATGCTTAGTCATGCATTCATGAATCATGTTTTGTGATGTACTCATGCATCAGATATGCATGTTCAGTATGATAATTCAGTATATCAGTAATTTCAGTCATGGAATCATGCTTTAATTGTGCATGTCCAGTGTCTAAATCCAGTCTATCAGTATTATCAGTTTAATTAGTCTTATTCGAGGATAATTAGTCTTATTCGAGGATGAATGTTCCCAAGGGGGAGATTTGTAAGACCCTGCAAAATCCTAAGCTTAACTCAGTCTTTTAAGCTTGCTAAGGGGTCCCAGCCTTAGAAACTTTTAGCTAAGTATTCAAACTTAGTGTCATTTTAGCCTTCGTAAGTTGGCAACTCTATTTCATGACCTCTATGACCTTAAAATGTCAATCTTTAGGTTAATGCATGATCAGGAATGTCAGTAGGTGTTCCCGGATGAGTTTCGTATTTTTTAGACCTCGACGTTTGGGAATCTAAAATAGTGTATCGATGCGATCTCGGTGTGTCGCATCGGCCATCACATCGATAAATATTTTTCTTTGCTCCCAGTGGTAATTTCTAGTGAACTAACACAGACTCGATGCACGGTGCATCAGTCTGTGTATCGATGGTGCAATTTCCAGTCATTAAAAAGCCACATCTTTGGGAGTAATTGGATCTCTTTGCCACATCCTTCAGCCCACATATCATGAGATTTAACCCTCAATTAGAAGATTATATTAATTCTTTCTCGAAACACTCAAGAACAGAAACCCTAGGAGATTAAATTTAAAATTCAAGGCTCAATATTCCACCATTAATTATCAAGAATTTAGAAACTAAGGTATGTCAACTGTTCATCCAAGGGTTCCTTATACTCTTGGAGTCCAAGAAACTCTTTTGAACTTCAAGTAGCTTGATTTCATGCTTTTCATGATTTGGATTCAAATGTATTCATGATTATAATGTTGATTGGATTTCTATTCCATGATTAACTGCAAGATTTATGTAAAAACAACTATTATGTATGTATTATCATGTGAAATCATGTTAAAGCCTTGAAATTGTGGTGCTCATGTGTTGATTAGTACGATGTGCATATACAATGCCTTCCAAGTGTTTGATGAGTTGTTCATGAAAAGTAAATAATGAAATTATATTATGTTAGCATGTATTCAAGTTCATGTCATGCAACTATTTTCTAGAATGTCCCAATGAATGAATGATGATCAAGTAGCTATTTATCATGTTTCAAGATTGTGCCATGTCTTATAATTTATGCTATCGAGTCCTTGGGGTATTTAATACCTGACAATTTAGTTGATTACCTAGAGCTATGTTCAGTCTCAGGATAATATCAGTAATGTCACAATCAGTAGTACTATCAGTCAGTTACAGAACTCAGGAAGAACTCAGTACACTCAGTATCAGCCCAACCCAGTTCAGTATTCAGTTCAGACCTTAGAAAATTCAGTCAGTTAACAGAATTCAATAGTATTTCATCATTCAACGGAACTTAGTGAATTCAGTTCAGTTCAGTTAAAGAGTATGATTAGTCGAAGTTCAATCCAACTTAGAGCAATTTAGAAATTAGTCCAGTATTTATTCAGTTGGGAGTAGGATTCAGTACTGAGTGAACCTAAGGATGAGGACTCACCTACCCATAGAGAGTGCGAGCCTTAAAAGTAGTCCTTATGTTCTAGAACTACATATCCAGCGTAGGTTGAGATATCAACCTTTTGGTTGAGGGTTGATGAGGTGATCTACCTGCCAGTTGAGGGTACCACCTTTCTCGTTTAGAGCACCTGCTAGATAAGGGTGACTCAACTTGTCTTTTCTCGTGGCACGGTATTGACACCCTTCCAACTGGGGTTACACGTTGGACCCCAGTCTATTAAGAAATGGGCATGTCAGTTAGATGATTACCTCCCACAGTCTCAGCATTAGTTCCAGTCTCAAAATAGAACTCATTTTAGTTCTACAGATTCTGGACTATCTGACACAATCACTTAGTTCAGTATAGAACTCATTATAGTTCTATAGAATCAAGATTGTCAGATACAGTCATTCAGTTATCAGTAATTTAGTATTTGTATACTCAGATATCTGTTAATTAATATTTAGACCCAGTATTCAGTGGTATCATGATTCTAGTTACAGTTTACGTATTCATGTGTGTACTCTCATTCAGTTATATTCTTGTCATTCAGTCACTATTGTTCATGCATATGAACCCATGCATTTCAGCCTACCTCACTTAGCATACTAGTACATTCAAAGTACTGACACATACTTTTCTCTTGCGCTATGATGTCTTATATCATAAGTTCAAACGCACGGGCTCTCGATCATCCTTAGCAGTTACAGATTCTCAGCAGTCAGAGTTAGTGGTGAGTCCTCATGGTTCGAGGACATGATTATTATTTCCATATTTTAGTTTTATTTCAGTAGCTGGAGTTAGTTGGGTACTTGTCCCATCAAATCCATATTTCAGACAGTTTAAAGGCTTTTCAGACTAGAGTATTTTCAGACAGATATTTCAGTTTTGGTATTGTTATACCGTATTCAGTTTTATTACAGTATTGAACCTTATGGCATATTTTTCACCTAATTTCCACATATTATAGTATTATCATTTAGTTTATGCAGTAGGTACTAGTCATGGGTTAGCTAGTGGTCCTTTGGGATTATGAGCACCGTGTAGCGTTCGGGGTACAGACTTGGGGCATTACACCTAACCAACCCAAACATAACACACCCCCAATGTCAGATGAATTTCGAACTTATAAGATGATAACGTGAAGTAGTTTAAGAAAATTTCATTTCAAGTTTATGATCAACCATCGTTGACTGGACATATGACCAACTGGACGACTGCTCGACCGATACTATCCAATAACAACAGTAGTCCAAACAAAACGTTCTAACAAGATCCAAAATTGAATATCAATAATGTGTCGGGACACACCCCCAACTATAGACCAAAACCCAAATCCAAAGGAATAGTTAAGTGTAAATGAAACCATAATCATGAAACAGGGTCTTTCGAAGTATGGAATCTCACCACTCCAATAGAACATGCTAAAACAACAACAACAACAACAACAACAAACCCTGTGTATTCCCACATAGTGGGGTTTGGGGAGGGTAAGATGTACGCAGTCCATACCTCTACCTCTAAAGAAGTAGAAAGGTTTTTTTCGATAGACCCCCAGCTCGATACACATAAAACTACACAAATACATAGTAAAGCATGGAACAAGATGACATAACATATATACGACACCCACAAGTAATAGAAAACATAGAAAAGTAAACAGATTCGTAATAAAGCATGAAACAAGGTATCATAACAAGAATAATACCCCCACCAAGTAATTCCCTACACTAGCGACCCAAATCGACCCTAGCCTTCTGCCCTAATTCGCGTCCTCCAGATCTTCCTATCTAGGGTCATGTCCTCAGTGAGCTGTAACTGCTCTATGTACCGCCTAATCACCTCTCCCCAGTACTTGTTCAGCCTACCCCTACCCCACTTAAAACCATCTAAAGCTAGCCTCTCATACCTACGAACTGAGGCATCCATGCCCCTTCTCATCACATGTCCAAACTATCTCAATCGGACTTCCCACATCTTATTCTCCACTGGAGTCAACCAACCTTCTCCCTGATAGTCTCATTCCGAACTTTATCCCTCCTAGTCAGCCCACATATCCAACGTAACATTCGCATTTCTGCCACCTTTATTTTTCGAATGTGGGAGTTCTCAATTAGCCTACACTCTGCTCCATACAACATGGCCGGACGGAATGCCACCCTATAGAATTTTCCTTTAAGCTTGGACGACACCTTCTTATCACACAAAACCCCCGAAGCGAGCTTCCACTTGATCCATCCCACCCCAATACAGTGCAAGAGATCCTCTTCAATCTCACCGTTACCCAGAATCATGAACCCGAGATACTTGAAACTATCCCTCTTACATACCACCTGTGATTCCAACTTTACTACCACCTCATTCTCCAGCCCCACGTTATTAAACTTGCATTTCAAATACTTTTATGTTTCTCCTACTCAACCTGAACCCTTTAAACTCAAGAGTTTGTCTCCAAACCTCTAATTTGACATTCATACCCCCCGCATCTCATCAATCAAAACTACATCATCTGCAAAAAGCATACACCAAGGAACCTCTCCTTGAATATGCCCCATCAACACATCCATCAGCAAAGCAAACAAAAAGGGAATAAGAGTAGGAGATGTGGAAGTATGGCCAAATCCTCTATCGTGTAGGGATACAACGTCTGAAGATGGTTAGCAGTGTAAATGCTAACATGTAACTCAGGGATAAGGATAACATAAGGTCACGATCAAAAATTTAAAAGTATCTAAAACCCATGCACAAAATCAGATGCATATACATATATATATAGGGAACAAGGCTTAGCATGCACTTTTAAACCTTAACCTGGACTGTGTAGCTCAAATATCATATAACAGTGTCCACAGTCTATATAGGCCCTATCTCTCACCCCCTGGTAGGGACCCAATGCTTGTAGCCGCACAAACCATAGAATAATTTCATATATATGCACATGGGGGACTTTAACCTTCCAACATATACCAAAGTAACTTAAGAACCAGATCACATAACGATTTAATGGGGACTTAAACCTTCCTAAACATAAAATAATAATTAGGGGGACTTGAACCTCCCTATTCACTTTGACATCCCCGTTGGCAAATACGATTTCTTGTATCGGTCACCCAGACCTCTACTTTTACGACTCAACTACACAACCCTGTTTGTACCCCAGTTAAAGCATCTATCACACAATCCCATTCATGAACCACATTCTACATTAAGGCATACATTGTTGGTATCGTCATACAAACTACAGTTGCAAGATAACAATAACATGCCAAGACTTTGGAAAAATAACTCCCTTTGTTCATTAAATTAGACCATTGTGTTTCAAATTCTTATTTATATTATGCATTAGTTCAAGACTAGTTCAGTTTACAAATCGCCACCTTTCTTATTGAGCAAAACCAATTTTACACTATGGGTTGGGGTCATAACAACTTCCTAAGTCACAAGCTTGGGAAAATCACAATTCTCTAGTTCATTCACCATACCCATGCACCCACAAGTTCAAAAACTTATTTAAAGAATGAATAATCATAATTAAATCAAGAGAAATCATTGTTCAACAATAAGAATTCAAAACCACAACCATTGTTTTCAAAATCAAAATAATTCCATGTTAATAACACTTTAATACATATGATTTTACAAAATTAACAATGAGGGAAGAGTCACATGCTTGAAATAGTAATATGTATTGAGAGAAATCACCCATGAAATCCCAAATCGATCAACCTATAAAAACCCTAAGTGTTCTTAACCTTGGGGATTTGAGAGTATTTGAGGAGTTACTTTGATGTGTTTTTGAGTACTAATGATACCCTAAAGGTGTTATGATATGTGGGTTTTAAGTTGGGTAAGAGGGAAAATGTCTAGAATGTCTTATACTAAAAAGCTGAAAAAGTCATCTTTGACTACAAGTCAGCCATCGACTCGTAACCCCTCCTTAGGACTCGTCATGAAGAGTTGTAACTAGGACAATATCTAGGACTCCACCCACCGCTGACCTTATGACTCAACAAACAAACTCATAATTGGACCTCACTAGTTATAGGTCCCTGTCGTAATCAATATGGAACCCATTTAGGGTATACACTGGACACCCTATGTTTTACACCCCACAAATCATAATAAATCCTTATGGCTCATAGTGAGCCACTCATACTCAGAGCAAAATCATACAACAAACTTATATGATTTGGATATGAATTATCCAAATGAGTCATCAAGACACCCTATGACTCTGTGGGTCCAGTCATAACCAAGTCACTGTGCTCAAGGCTCAAGAAATTTCTAAGGGAAAAATATTTGGGGTGTTTCAAGAGAAAACCTTAACCTTTTGACTACGGACCGCTGCTTTCAATCTAAGAAAAATAATATCATTATCTTGATTTTCTTTATCCTTGGTAACTAAACAGGATTCTAAACTATTTAGTACTAAAATACTACTTTTGTCTGAGTCAACCAACTGTACTTCCACTCTGGCCAATCTATGAACCTTGCCAGCTAGTCCTTTTTCTCATCCTCTAATGAATAATACTTCCCATAAATAACATGCTAAGAGTGTCGGCTATCATATTGGCTAGACTTGGATAGTTCATTCTTCAGCAACTCTAGCCATATTCTTGGATAGAGGTTTAGGTCTTTTTGAATGAATATATTATGAGGACTCTTATGATTGGTCAATATGTCAACATGAACCCCAAAGAGGTAATGACTCCAAATCTTTAAGGTAAAAACAACTACAGCTAACTCAAGATCATGCGTCAGGTAGTTCTTCTCATGAGTTTTGAGCTGTCTAGAGGTATATGCTATAAATTTTCCCTTCTGCATCAACATATAACCAAGTACAACCCTAGAATCATCATATTAAGACACAAAACCATTTGAGCCCATGGGCATTATTGAAACTAGAGCAATGGTGAGTTGATTATTTAACTCCTAAAAAATATTCTCACAAGAATTGAACCATTGAAATTTGAATTTCTTTTGAGTCAGCCTGTACATGGGATAAGCAGTACATGAAAATACTCCAATAAACTATCTATAATAACTGGCTAAGACCAAGAAACTCTTGATATATACTAGAGAGATGGGTCTAGGCTAATTTCTCACTACTTTAAAATTTTGAGGATCGATCAAAATGTTACTGATTTCATCCAAAATTCACACTTGCTGAATTTGGGAAATATTCGATGATCTTTAAGAGTCTCTAAGACAATATTGATATGCATGTTCATCCTCACTCTAAGAATAAATGAGGATGTCATCTATGAATACTATAATGAACATGCCCAAGTATTTCTTGAACACCCTATTCTTCAAGTTTGTAAAATATAAAGGAGACTTAACTAGTCCAAAATACATACAAAAATTCAAAGTGACTATACCGAGTTCTAAAGGCTGTTTTGAAATGTCATGTTCTCTGACTCTGAGTTGATCATAGCCTGATCTGAGGTCTATGTTAGAGAAATAATTTTTACCTTGAATTTGGTCAAAAATTCATCAATCCTGGGAATGGCATACTTATTTTTAATTGTGACCTTTTTTAAACTAACGGTAGTCAATGACATTTTAAGATAAACTTTTTTCTTACACATGAAAGGAATTAGAGCACTTCATGGAGAGTGATTAGGCCTGATAAAACCTATGTATAGGAGATCCTTTAACTGATCCTTCAACTATTTCATATCGAATAGAGCCATTCTGTAAGGTGGAATTAAAATAGGTTTGGTATCTGGAAGAAGATCTATCCAAAGTCAATTTCCCATTAGGGAGGAAATCTAGGTAGATCTTCTAGAAATACCTTTGAAATATTTAACCACTGCAATTGACCCAAGAGTTGGGGATTCAAATTTTGAATCCTTAACTATAATAAGATGATGAATATACCCTTTGGATATCAACTTTTTGGCCTTAAGGTAAGAGATGAATCGACCTATAGGCACTGAGGTATTACTATTCGAATCTAAAACTAGTTCATTTAGAAATTGAAATTGGACTACTCTCTTCCTACAATTAATAGAGTCATAGAAAGAGTTTATCTAATTCATCCAAGAATGACATCAAAATCTACTATATCTATCTCTACGAGATCAAATGAGGTGACTTTTTGGGAAACTATAATTAGAAAATTACTATATACCCATCTAACTATGACAGAGTCACCAACTAGAGTAGAGACTATGAAAGGTTCTATAAGAATTTTATGACTCACGTTGAAGTCTATTGCTATATAGGGAGTTACAAAAGAAAGTGTGGCTCCATGATAAAATAATACATAAATATGAACATGGAAGATCTGTAATATACTCATGAATACATTAAGAGAACCTTCTTGATCCTATCAAGTCTAAAGAGTTTTAAACTTATTCTAACACTATCTACTACCTATATTAGATAAGGCACCCGGTTGAGTCGAGCGTTATGCAAAAGCTTTTGAAAAGTTAGAATGACTTTGCTAATGGTCGTCCCTATCTTTATGGAAATTCACTAGAAATTCCCTAAGCCTGTGGACTGGCTTTCTACACCCAAAACGACCATCACTACTAGCCATACACTCACACTTATAGTTCCTACCATATTTCTTTCATGTAGGGTGGGTATGAATACTACTCATACTACTTTGGGACTTAGAGACTGGTGCTCTATATTGATTATATTTCCTAAACTAGGACACTATGGCATTACCAGAAGATGGGGACGAAGCAGAAGATTTATGAAAGAACTGAGAATGATTTCCACTATTTGACCTCTATTGAGGGAAATTAAAGCTACCTATTTTATCCCTCTTGTTCTCCCTTTAATTCTCCTTTACCTTGTATTCCTCTATCTATTGAGTATGAGCCATCAACCTGAAGTTGTCCATGTCCTTTACCAAGCTAGCACTCCTACACTCTTTGACCACCTCCTAAAAAATACCAGACATGAACTTGCTTGTGTAGGCTGAGTAAACTTAAGGAATACTCCTTCACACTCATGATACCCTACTTTATATTTATAAATTACTACACCTTGGACCCTCTTAGATCAAGGGGGAAAAATCTATCCATAAATGTAATAACAAACTCATCGTATTCTACTGGTTCTATGCCTGCATCACTATCCACCTTCCATTGCTTATACCAGGTGTGAGCTACTACTGATAGATGATAAGTGACCAGGTAGACACTTCTACTTAGGGTAACACTCATGATATTTATTACTTTCTGTATGCTATCCATGAATTCCAATGGATTTTTCTCAAACTTAGATCTAAAGAACATTATAGGATTCATCTGAGTGAAATCTCAGACTCTTAGATGATGCCGGATTTATTGTCAGGTTGGCTGGTGCCATATTAGGCTATTTATTTTGGTTGTACATGGACAAAATCAAGGCTATGAAAGTAGCCCTAAATTTGACATGGGATACTTGTTCATTCAGGGGTTTTCTAGAGTTGGTGGTGGTGTTTGTTGATTTTTATCCCAGCTATTATTGCCACTCCTTCTTCCATTTATTATCTTTGGAGGAATATTTTATAAGAATATAGAGAATAAGTTAGAAGAAGGTTTTAATAGAGCTCACACTTTGTCGCAGGATATGAAATTGAAAGAAGTGAAATTTTTCCTAAAATATCTTATGGCCTCTCATTCATAAGTGTGGTGCACTTCACAAACATAATTAAGAATTTATTTGATATGGATTTTGACACCCTAGGACACTTTAAATCTATTGCTCTCATACTAAGTTAGTTATGAACTAACAATACTCCTAGTCGTAACGTGGTGCTTAAGTCACAAGTCACCCCAAGCTAACCCATGGCCTGGAAAAAACACTACGAATATAATGAGAACAATAAAGACAAAATGAAATTTTGACACTATCACTTTTACATGATGAGGACTCACCAAAATACTGCTGCTGATATGGTAAGGGATCATACTATGTGCGATCCAGATGTTGATCATCATAACTTATATTATAAGATAATATAAAGCATAGAAAGTAAGTGATCATTACTTTGAATATACTAAGTATGTGAGATAGATAATAACGAATATAGGCTGAACGTGATGTATATAACAAGATAAACTAATGCAAGACCAATTAATAAGAATGTGCGATATGATAAATAGAATAAATGAATACAAGTTTATGAGAAAATATAGCTATGAACTATAAAATATGGTCTGGACTATGTGAGTTAATAATAACGACATACCTTAATCTAAGCTAACTGGGGTCAAACCTATAACCCTTGTTGAAAGGGTGTTCAATACCTTGACAAAGGTACAAACATTGATTAACGTGGATCTACTAAACTGATATCCAAAAATCCTAAGGTGTCAAGACTGGTCTAATGGGTGACCCTTTAGTACCTACAGTGGCACCGTAGTTCTGGGACTTTGGAACTTTTACTAAAGTCACAATCTAATTTGCAGGTGAGCCTTATCCCTGCATCCTCTCAGTGCTAAGTACTACTCCTAACTGATTAATACTAATAACTTTATTGGTCAATGCTAATAATAATCTAAAGACTAAAAATATATACATTATCTGAAAGAATTAAAATAATGTAAACTGGGGGATATAGTACCCAAAAGTATATCCATGAATCCTAGGTCATCAGGTGTTTATAGCTTGTCATCTTTGAAGAATACAACTTTTATGCCAATTCTATAAACTGAATAAACTTAAAAAATTCAATGACTTAGGTTCAAAAATCATGAATTATACAATATAGCTTAGTCAGGACCTATAACTGAGGCCCCACTAACTTCGAACCAACCGATTGGTTATCTACACCTCATACCATAGAGAGCTTCGAATGGATCCACCTGAATACTGGAATGATAGCTATTATTGTATGCAAACTCAATCAAATAAAAGTGGTCATTCAACTACCCTTGAAATCAATTTCACACGCCCTTAGCGTATCTTCAAGGGTCTAAATGGTCCTTTCTACTTGACCACCTATCTGAGAATGAAAGGCTGTACTGAGATAAATTTGGGTACCAAGACCCTTTTAGAACACTTTCTAGAAATAAAAGGTAAACTGGGTATCTCTGTCTAAGATAATAGATAACAGAACACCGTGCAATCTTACCAACTCTCTGATGTAGAGTTTGACATAATCCTCAGCTGAATAAGAGGTATGAACTGGCAGAAAATAAGCTGACTTGGTCATCTTGTCTACAATGACCCAGACTGAATCATGATGATGATGAGTTCGAGAAAAACCCATCACGAAGTCCATGTTCACTTCTTCCCACTTCTAAGTAGGAATAATGAACTCCTACATAGGTCCACTAGGCTTCTGATGCTCTATCTTAACCTACTGGAAAATAGAGAACTTAGCCACAAACTATGCAACATCGCTATTCATCCCACTCCACTAATAGATCTCCCATAAGTCACGGTATATCTTTATGGACCCTGGATGAATAGAGTAGCATGCACCATGCACTTCTGCAAGAATTTGCTGTCTTAAGGCATCTACAATTGGAACACACAGATGGCCCTGACAATGCAGAACACCATCTCCTCCTTGGATGAAAACCTCCATTATCTGATCCTTAACTGACTCTTTTGACTTGACTAAACTGGGATCTCTATCTTGCTTTTCTTTCACCTCAAAAACTAAAGATAATTCTAAACTACTTTGAACCCATATATCACCCTCTTCTGTATCGACTAAGCAAATGCCTAGTCTTGAAAGCTAATGGATTTCCTCAGATAATTTCTTCTTAATATCCTTGACATGAGTAACACTACCCATAGATACTCTTCTAAGAGCGTCGACCACTATATTGGCCTTGCCCGGATGATAAAGGATACTCATGTCACAATCTTTCAATAGATCTAACCATCTTCTCTAATGGAGATTGAGATCTTTTTGAGAAAAGACATACTGAAGGCTCTTATGATCTTTGAATACATCTACAAGAACTCCGTATAGATAATGCCTCCAAATCTTTAAGGCAAATACTATGACATCAAACTCAAGATCATGAGTTGGATAATTCTTCTCATAAGGTTTAAGATATCTGGAGGCGTAGGATATGACCTTACCATGCTGCATGAGAATACAACTAAAACCTACTCTGGATGCATAACAATACACTATAAAACCATCTGAGTCATCTGGAAGAGCTAGGACTGGAGCTGAGGTAAGTTGAGTATTCAACTCGTAAAAGCTCTTCTCGAAAGGATCTAACCACTTAGACTTGACTTTCTTCTAAGTCAATTTGGAGATAGGGGATGCTATAGAAGAAAATACCTCAACAAACCACCTGTAGTAGCTAGCCAAACCCAAGAAACTCCTGATATCTAATGGAGAGACAGGTCTGGGCCAGTTTCTTACCACTTTGGTATTTTGAGGATCTACTCTAATGCCATCACCTAAAATGATATGGCCAAGTAATGCTACTGACCTTAGCCAAAATTTTCACTTACTAAATTTGGTGAACAACTGATGATATCTGAGAGACTGAAGTATGATTCTGAGATAGTCTACATGATCACGTTCACCATAGGAAGAGAACACAATATCATCAATAAAGACTATGACAAACATGTCCAAGTACTGCTTGAACACACGGTTCACCAAGTCCATGAAAGATGATAGGGCATTGGTAAGACCAAAGGACATGACTATGAATTCTAAGTGACGATACCGAGTATGGAAGGCTATTTTTGAAATATCACATTCGCTAACTCTGAGCTGATGATAGACAGATCTGAGGTCTATCTTAGAGAAATAACTAGCACCCTGAAGTTGGTCAAATAAGTCATCGATTTTGGAAAGTGGATACTTGATCTTGACTGTGACTTTATTGAGTTGATGGTAGTATATGCGTATTATGAGAGAACCGTCTTTCTTTTGCACGAATAAAACTAGTGCATCCCAGGGACACACTGGGTCTGATGAATCCCTTATCGAAGAGATCCTTCAATTGGTTTTCTGAGATCTGCTAGTGCCATTCTGTATGGAGGAATAGATATAGGCTGAGTATATGGAAGAATATCAATGCTGAAGTCTATTTTCTTTTTGAGAGGAATCCCTAGAAGATCTTCAGAAAAGACATCTAAATATTCACTCACGAATGGGACTGATTCAAGACTGGAATTTTTAGAACTAGAGTCCTTAATTCGAACAAGGTGATAGACACATCCCTTAGATATCATTTTCCTTTCCCCAAGGTAGGAAACAAGCTAACATCTGAAAGCGGACACACTACCCTTCTACTATAGGATGAGTTTAATCAAAAATTGGAACTGGACTGTTCTATTTCTACAGTCAACTATGGAATAGCAAGAATGAAGCCAATCCATATCGAAAATGACATCAAAATCAGTTATCTCTAATTCGACTAAGTCTGCTGAAGTGACTTTCTTAAATATCATAACCGGGTAGTTCCTGTGTATTGTATTTTATCCTGCATACCTACTATATGATGCTCGTAACCCTGAAGGACCACAAGCTAACCCGTGACTATTATTTGTACCTGTATACTGCATAATATACTGTATGATTGCAGAAATATAAACTGAAAGGCCATAAGGTTCAAGACTGTAACGTAACTGATTAAGTTATAACATCTGAATGGGGTATGAAATACCCAAAACAAAACTGACTAAACTATCTGAATCAAGAGTTGATGGGACATGTCTCAAACTAACTCCAACTAATAAATTACTTAATCAAATAATAAATAAATGATCATGTCCTCGAGAGATGAGGACTCACTATCAACTATGACTGCTGAAACTGGAATGATACTGATGCTCTAGAGCTCGTGCTTCTAAACCTATGATATAAGACACCATAGCGCAAATGCATTAGTACTTTGAATTTATTGATATGCATGTGAGGTATGATGAATGCATGGAGTTCATATGCATGAACAATACTAGCTAACTGACTAATATGAACATAAGAATACATGCAAGAATACATAGTAACTATATTTGAGATTGTGATAACATTAATTTACTGATAAATAACATGACTTATGACTGAGTTCTGATGGCTGATATAACTGATAACATGAGTGACTATATGTAACAGTTCTGAATCTGATGGAACTAGCTAAATTTGTACTATTCTAAGTTGATTGTATCTGATAGTCCTAAATTCTGTAGAACTAGCTGAGTTCTAATATTGAGATTGATTGAATGTATCTAACAGTATTGATTCTATAACTAAAACTATGGGAAGTAGTTATCTAACCGACATGTGATCTTGGGCATATTTATATGCTCAAAGTACCATTATGCACCCAGATTTCAACTTAGTTTAATAAAGTTTGCATGAATTCTTAAGTATAATTCAACTTTTATTCCGTCTTGTGCCTAATGGATATGATTAGTACTTTTAGGGGAAAAATCATGAAGAATTATTCCTAATTGGAAAATACGAGGATATGAAAGTAATGAAAAAATTCAAGGGACTGAAATTAAGCTGGAAAAGGAAAGATGAGAAAAAGAAATCCTCATTTGAAGACACTCTATATCGCGATGAGCAACAAATAGCAATGGTCGAATTCCAGGGGGGGTTCGCAAAACCCACGCATTACGGAGAAAGTTAGTTTATCAGATTTGGTGACCTGAAGGTTTAGCGCGTCGCGAAGGATGATCATTTCACAATTGTCCCAATCCAATAGCTCACTGCGATAGTGGCGTGTCGTGGTGAGGGTGCATTTTACAATTGTTGGGGAATACTTGAGCTTTATGATTTCCTAGATTTTAAAGGAAAATGCCAATCTTAGTCATGGAGCAACGCGCCGGGTGGACAAATAGGGAATATTTTAAGTATTTTTGTCTCAACTATAAAAGAAAAAATCGAAGATAATGTGGGGGAATTTTTTCAAGCAGAGCAGCGGCGGAAAAATAGAAATTTCTCTCTTTTAGGGTTCATAAACATTCTTTTGAATTTATCTAGTCCAAGGATTGATTTGGGTATGATTTTCTACTTATTTTGGAGGGTTAATTCATACATGAGTACTATTTAATATTCTTATTCATAGTTTCTTTTTGGATTATCATATGGGTTGTTCCTAATTTCTTGATATTACTATTTTAATGATTGGCCATCATTAGAATAAATTTATATTTCTATGTGGATCCAGGAGGACAATCATAGGATAGAACGGAGAAATTAGGGAGTAAGGTTCTTATTCTTTTATAAAATAAGGTATTTGAATTAGCATCTAGGATAGAGATATACCTAGAATCCTTGATTGGTTCACTTGTAGGAAGACAACTTCATGAATCTAGAAGATTTGTTGTAACTCTGCGGGAGTTGTAGTTACAACATTCAATAGATATAGGATCTGAGGTTGGGAGACTAAGATTGTGGAATAAACCTTGCGAACCATCATCCCGATAACCAATTAGACTCTGAATATAATAGAGAATTGTATGATTGTTCAAAATACCTCAACCCTGGAATCGTCCTCATTATTGATTACAACCGTTGCTTACTTTGCTTTAGTCATCATAAATTATTTCTTGTTTAGTAATTTATATTTTATTTACAAAAGTATATTAATCTTGATATAATCAAACACTTAATACTAAATTGTCTTGAACTAAAGATTAAATAAATTTCTAGTTAATTGATCCTTGAGGGAATGAAATCTGACTATCTAAGTCATTATATCACTTGGACGATCACGTACACTTGTGTGTGCATAGAGACGCAATAAGTTTTTGGCGCCATTGCCGGGGATCAAATAGAATTAGTAAATTACTTTAATTTTTGGTTTTTGATCATAAGTTTAAGTGTTAACAACTTGATGTTAGTGGCTGAATTGTTGCAGGTATAGCTGAATATTGGACTGGCAAGAGACAAAGATTTAGTTGAGTCCTTTCCAAAACCAAAAGTGATTTTTCATCAGAGACGAAGAGCTCAATCGATGGCAGAAAGACTCGATCCTATAGTTGCTAATCCAAATGTTTGAAATTTTCTAGATCCAGCTGTTCCTATTCAACCAGTCGCAAGACCTGTTTAATAAGTGGCAATCCCACTTACGCACCTTGTGACTAACAGTATCCTAAAACCTGAACAAGGAGGTCGATGGGAATTGAAACAAAATATTGTGCAATTGTTGAAATTTGTGGGAGATTTTCAGGGACTTTCACATGAAGATCCACAGCAGTATTTACGAACCTTCCTGGAGATAAGCGACACATATATTCCTGAAGATGTGAGTACTAATTATGTCAGATTGACACTCTTTTCTTTTTCTCTACTAGGGGAAGCAAAGATATGGTTATTTGCTGAACCACACCAATCCATCACTACATGGGAAGAATGTGCTCAAAGGTTCCTCATTCGATTTTTTCCATCTCAGAAAATGGCTTGATTAAGGAGTGAGATATTGAGTTTTAGACAGAAAGATACAGAAAATCTCTACCGAGCTTATTTAAGGGCATGCTCAAAAGTTGTCCTCATCACCATCAATCGAATGATGTTTTGATGCATACATTTATAGAAGGCCTTGAGTCTAATACAAAAATTCTCTTGGATTCAGTAGTAGGGGGTCAAGCTTTGGAGAAAACATATGAATAATTTTATACCTTGCTAAATCTAATTACACAAGGTAATACTGATTGGCATGCTGACTCGAGGAATGCTCCTAATAAAGTTGTAGGGGTTTTGGAGGTTGATCAGTTCACTGCTTTACAAGCACAGATTGCAGCAATACAGAATCATATGACTACTCAACTTAACAACTTAAAGTTGGGTACAACTTAACCAGCAGTTACAACAAATGTAGTTCAACTGGTATATGCATGGTGTGAAGTTTGTGGAAGAAATGAGCATAAAGCAGATGTATGTTCTATTAATCCAGATTCATTTAACTATGTAGGGAATGCAAATCATCAGGGTAAACAAAATTTTGGCAATACATATAATCCAAATTGAAGGAACCACCCTAATTTCTCATGGGGTAGAAATTAGGCATAGAATACAAATCACTATAAGGGACCAGTGCAACCAAGTCCACAACCGGTTTAGAATAATAAGACGACTGGATTGAATAGTAATATGGAGGAGATGCTTAAGTAGTTGATGGCTCAACATGCATAATTTTCTGCGGATATGAAGGCTCAACAGGCATAGTTTGCAGTTGAATTAAAGAGTCAACAATTACTCATAAGAAATCTAGAGTTGCAGTTAGGTCAAATTGCAGGATCATAGAATACAAGGACACAAGAAGCATTGCCTAGTGACAACAAGGCTAATCCTAAGCAAGTGAATGTAGTGACAACGAGGAGTGGGCTGCAAATGAAGAAGATGGTTCAGGAGTAGGATAATCCCGAGATCACTAATGATTGTTTGCAAGAGAAGGTAGAAGAGAAAGTAAAAGAAAAAGAGGCTAGTAAAGAGATTCGTGTAGAGAAGAAGAATCTCCCCTTGCCCTTTCCTCAAAGGGAAACAAAGCATCAAGAGAAAGCAAGTTTTAAGAAGTTTCTAGATCTTTTGAAGCAAGTTCAAGTAAATCTCCCTCTTTTTGACATTCTACAGAGTATGACAAAATATGCGAAATACTTAAAGGATATTGTTTCCAATAAGAATTAGTTGACTGAATATGCTACAGTTGTACTTACTCAGGAGTGCACTTCTAAAATTCAAAATAAACTACCTACGAAATTGAAGGATCCAGGGATTTTCACATTGTAGATTATCCTTTGTTAAACTATTTGTGCACGGGATAGTGTGACTTCGAGGCGAGCATAAATCTCATGCCCACATCATGGTACCAGAAGATGGGTCTTGGAAGTCCCAAACCCATGACTATTATGTTGCAATTGGCAGACAGTTCACTTGCTAGACCATATGGTATTATTGAAGATGTACCGGTGCACGCGGGATCTTTAATCTTTCCTATGGATTTTGTGATTCTTGACTTTGAGGTCGATCCAGTTTTTCTATTTATTTTGGGATGACCCTTTTTTAGCAATAGGGCAGTCACTCATTGATGTGGTAGCCGGAAAAATAACAATGCGAGCACATGATAAAGTTGAGGTTTTTTATGTGTACAGGGCATTGAAATTGCCAACCATATATAAGGAGTTTTACTCAATATTGGTTATTGATCTTACTTCAGATTGGAAGTTGCTCTTGTCTGATGATCCATTAGAGCGAGCATTAATGGATTATGATATGCATGGGGATTTGGAAGCATTAGAAGTGGTATAGATTATAAATTTAGCTATAATTGAGGCAAATAAAGTATTGGTCGAGCCTTTGAATAAACCAATTGGTCCACCACCCAGGACTTCAGTTGAAGAAGATCCTAACTTGGAGCTTAAGGTTCTTTCTCCTCACTTACAATGTATTTTTCTTGGTGATCAAGATACCTTGCCTGTTATTTTGTCTGCAGGATTATCTGATGTACAGGTAAAGAAAGCTGTAGCAGTTCTTAAAAGGAGAAGAAAAATAATTGACTGGCAGATGTCTGACATTTGAAGAATCAATCTATCATTTTGCATGCATAATATTTACATGAAAGAGGGGTACAAACCTAGAATGCAGCGACAAAAGAGGTTAATCCTATTATAAAAGAGGTAGTCCGAAAAGAGGTGATCAAGTAGTTAGACAGTGGTATCGTCTAACCAATTTCTGATAGCAAATAGGTAAGTCCGGTGCATTATGTACCAAACAAGGGAGGAACGACAATGGTAAGGAATGATGATAATGAGTTTGTTCCCGCACGTACAGTTACTAGATAGAGAATATGTATAGATTATCAGATGTTGAATGAAGCAACTCATAAAGATAATTATCCAATTCCTTTAATTGACCAAATGCTGGATAGATTGGCAGGGCAAGAGTATTATTGTTTTTTGGATGGGAACTCTGGCTATAATCAGATAAGCATAGCATTGCAAGATCAAGAAAAGACCACGTTCACTTGTCCATACAGTACGTATGCTTTCAGACGCATGCGGTTTGGATTATGTAATGCACCTGCCATATTTCAAAGGTGTATGATGGCTATATTCTCGGATATGGTGGAGGAATTTGTGGAGGTATTAATGGATGATTTCTTTGTGTATGGGAATTCATTAGAAAAATGTTTACAAAATCTAGACAAAGTTCTAACTCAGTGTGAAGAAATAAACTTGGTGTTTAATTGGGAAAAATGCCATTTTATAGTTAAGGAAGGAATTGTCTGAGGCCATAAAGTATCATGAAAAAGGCTGGAAATTGACAAAGAAAAGGTTGAAGTAATTGAAAAATTGCCTCATCCAGTGACAGTCAAAGGCATGCAAAGTTTTTTGGGACCTCTGGGTTTTATAGACGATTCATTCAAGATTTCTCAAAGATCGTAAGTCCGATGTGCAAATTGTTAGATAAAGAAGCCAAGTTCGAGTTTGGAGCTGATTGCCATGAAGCTTTTGAAAAGCTCAAGAAGAAGTTGATGGAAGCACCTATTTTGATCGCACCAGTTTTGGAGTCACCTTTTGAGCTAATGTATGATGCTAGTGATATTGCAGTGGGAGCAGTGTTTGGTCAAAGAAAATATAAGGTATTTTGATCAATTTACTATGCTAGCAAGGTACTGAACATTGCTCTAGTCAACTACACAGTGACAAAGAAAGAAATGTTGGTTGTGGTATATGCATTTGATAGGTTTCGATCTTACTTAATTAGTATGAAGGTCATTGTTCATACAGACCATACTGCCATTAAGTATCTTATGAACAAAAAGAATGTAAAGCCATGATTAATTAGATGGATTTTACTACTTCAAGAATTTGATCTTGAGGTGCGTCATAGAAAGGGAGCTGAAAATTAGGTTGCTGATCACTTGTCACGGCTGAAAAATACAGACCATATTATGGATGACTTTTAGAGTATCAAGGAACACTTTCCTGATTAGAATTTGTTGTTATTAGAAGCAGTTGAGTTTCCATGGTATGCTGGCATTATAAACCTGATAGTTTGTGGGGTGTATCCTCCCAAAATCACCTCAAAACAAAGGAAGAAATTACTCCATGATTCTCGTACTTACATTTGGGATGATCCATACCTTTTCAAGTAGGGTCCAGATGGAGTGATTTGTAGGTGTATCCCAGAGGCTAAATTTGTCAAGGTGTTACAAGATTGCCACTCATCTCCATATGGTGGACATCATGGTGGTGAGAGAACTATAAGAAAAGTGTTACAATTAAGTTTTTTCTGGCCAACTATGTTTAGAGATGTAGTGGTGTTTGTAAAGAGTTATGATCAATACCAAAGGTGGGTACTATAACCAGGCGTCATGAGATGCCCCTGAATAATATTTTAGAAGTTGAAGTCTTTGATATTTGGTGGATTGATTTCATGGGCCCCTTCCCACCTTCAAAAGGTAATGTGTACATTCTTGTTGTAGTGGAATATGTCTCTAAATGGGTGGAAGCTATGGAGAGTCCGACTAATGATGCAAGAGTGGTGCTGAAGTTTGTGAAGAAGAACATATTTTCCAGATTTGGTACACCAAGATCAATAATTAGTGATGGAGGTACGCACTTTTTCAACAACTGGTTCAAGAATACTCTTGCTAAATATGGTGTTTGGCACAAGGTGGCCATTGCATACCACCCTCAAATGACTGGACAAGTAGAGGTATCCAATCGGGAGATTAAGCAAATACTTCAGAAGATCATAAATGGGCAGAGAAGCTGGATGATGCACTATGGGTATATCGAAATTCATACAAAATGCCCATTGGGACATCTCCATATCACTTAGTGTACCGTAAGGCTTGTCACCTTCCTATAGAGTTGGAACACCGAGCATATTAGGCTGTGTAGAAGTTGAATTTTGAGATAACTGCCGCAGGAGAACGAGGGTTATTACAACTGAATGAGCTGGATGATTTTAGAATCCACGCCTATGAAAATGCCAAACTTTACAAGGAAAAGACCGAACGATGGCATGACAAGCAATTCAAGTTAGGGAATTTGAGCTCGGATAACTTATGTTGTTGTTTAATTCATGGCTTAAGTTGTTTCTAGGTAAATTACGATCGAAATGGTCTGGACCTTTTGAGGTGGTTCGAATGACACCCCATGGAGCTGTGGAGTTGTGGAATAAAGAGAAGACAGAGAAGTTCCTTGTGAATGGACAACGTGTAAAGCATTATTGGGCGGATCATCTGGACAAGCACAAGGAATCTATTACTTTTCCTGAGGAGTAATGATGAGTTGAGTCATGCCCCAACATAAACTAAGGCGCTATGTGTAAGGCAACCCACACATGTACTGTGATAGGTAGTTTAATTTTTGTCTTGTAAAATCAAAAAGAAAAGAAAGTTACAAAAAAATGAGTCATGTCACGACCAAAACTAAGGCGCTGAGTGGGAGGCAACCCACTTTTACTTATAATTTTTGTTGTTTTTGTTTTTAAGTATAGGGAATTTCAAAGTGAAATGAGGATATTACCACAATTAAAGAAAGCAATCAGGTTTGCAAAAATGATTTGTGTAAGTGGAGATTTACTTAGGTAGGAAAAAGGTGAAAATTACAAAAAGAATCTGAGTTTGATGAACAGCGCGATGCAGAACTGGGTAATTTGACGATTGTCAAATTTCAGTAAGGGTATGCAAAATTCACTGCGATGCGAAGAAAGGTAAATTGACAATTGTCAAATTCCAGTGGATGTGCATGATTTTCAGCACGACGTAAAACTTGGACCATTAATAATTGACAATTTATAGTGTATGGACGCTAATTATAGCGTGTTGCAGTGTGAAAATAAATGGAAATTGGCCTTATCCAGTATGTATCCGTGATCATTCCACACCACAAAGAGGGATTAAATTGGGCATAAAAATGTCATTAACCTAGCCCGACCCATCCCTTTATAAATATAACCTCCTCAACCCTAAACCTTTTTCTTTACAAATTGCGTCGCCTTCTCACTCCCTCTCCTAAAAACTTCAATTTTTTTTCATTTTCTATCATTCTTCTCTCAACTGTTGAAGCATAATGGAAGCATAGTCAAGCAAGGGAAAAGCAAAGGCAGGGCCTTCTTCCCCTGCAAGGAAGAGAAACCGATCGTCTGAAGGGCAATTAACTAGAGTGACTAGGGCCCCTCCACTTCAGCGGGGACAAGTTTGAAAATTTGGTTTCAAGGCTATAAGGAAGGCTAGAAAGAAGTGGTATACTAAGCATACTAATTCTAAGTATATTCCATAGGTCTATTTCGATCGGGCCAGCTTGATGAAAGATTGTCCTTCTATGGACTGACGAATTGAGTTACTTACTATGAAATTCATTTTTCATCTGCCAACAGAGTGCAACCTATATATTTTCAGAGAATTTTATGCAAATTGGGACCCCAGCTATCCTGAACATTTATTGAAGGTTTAAGGGAAGGTGATTCGATTCACCGCTGCTAATATTAATGAGTTGCTGGATATCCCCGAGTTGAACCCAAATTTCTTGTGATAGTTTATTATTTCTCCTCCTTATGCACACATTAGACATTTTTGTATGGCTAGCAATCTTCAACTCGTTGGATAAGGCATCGAGTTACAAGTTTGCATTTTTCTTTCCCCTACTCTCAAATGAATAAGGAAGCATGAATACAGGGATGAATAGTGTATTCATGCTTGATACAAGTCAAGCATATGATTTTGGTGTGATGATGTGGAAATTAACATAGGAAGTGTAATTTTTTTGCCATGAGGAAAGCATGTACCTAGGTGGGTCGTAGCTTTGGTTTTGGTGGTTTGGTAACTAGATTTTTAAGAAGGCTTAGGGTGGATGATGAGGAGCTTGATTATAAGCCTGAGGTGATCACTCATCCTATGGATATCACTAT
The DNA here is from genome assembly GCA_030864225.1 of Capsicum baccatum var. pendulum. Taxonomy (NCBI): domain Eukaryota; kingdom Viridiplantae; phylum Streptophyta; class Magnoliopsida; order Solanales; family Solanaceae; genus Capsicum; species Capsicum baccatum. The sequence goes on along the minus strand of CM061554.1, from coordinate 177,453,732 downwards.
TGCTCGAAGCACAGCTGGGGCATCTAGCCTAATTTTGATGATGATGGAGCAACAAACACGGACTGATGAGGTACTGGGTAGGTTGTACGGCCTCATGATGATGATGTCGTGAATTGGAGGTAGGCCTGCTACACCAGAAGAGCTCTACGCTGTAGATCTTGATTATCCACTTGGTCATCATGCTAGGACAATGTTGAAGATTGGCCTAGATTTTATGGAGCCTGTTGATGATGATGTACCCACAGATGAAGAACATAGGTATAGGGATTTCAACATGGAGTCCGATAAGGAGGAGCAATTGGATGATGATAAAGCTAACGATGATGGCGATTATGGGGATGTGGCTACGGAAGACATGGACATGTCTGCAATAGTCCCTTTTGATTGATCAGGAAGTACACTGCCACCCCACCATAGCTTAATTGGAAGCACTGGGACAGTGCTTTATTTTAAGTGTGGGGTGGTAGGTTCGTATTCTCTTGCATTTTTCTGTTATTTGACTGAACAATGTTATTTTTCTATTTTATTTTTCTGTTTTGCTGTGTTGGTTTGAAGTATTAGCTATTTGGAACATTGGTCTATAATAGTTAGTAACTTTGATTTTGTGGATTGCAATTTTCCCTCTGTGGTATTTATCGTATATCATTTCAATTGAAAGTATTATGTTATTGTTATTTTTTCCCTTATTGGCAAGATTCAACTTCAAGTAGTTATGTTTGCTTTTTCCCTCTTTGGTAATTACAAATAAGTAGTCATAGTTAGTTACCATCCCCTATGATAGATGGATGACAACCATCTTGAGGGGATTGGTCATACGAAGTAAAGAAATTTAGGAGAACTTAATCACTATCTTAGTGGAGTGTGTGAAATGGGCCACCTTTCCAATAATTGAAACTAATTCTAGTACAAGAGTTTTTATTTTAAGTAATGAGGATTCCATCTCGATATATAAAATTTGGTGTGTTGGCTTAATTTTCAATTCAATATAGAACATGATTGGGAAACTAGTTAATTCCGTACACGTATTGTGAGTGTGAGGATTAGTATATATTCTACATGAATAGAAATGACTAGAACTTGCCCGGTGTGTTTACAAAGTGAAATAAAGGGTGTTGGGTGTAGGAAGTAATTTAGGCAATTCTTTGACAGCCTTGTTTTTAACTTTAAAAGCCCTCCCTTGGTGCATAATCTTCGTCAGCCCCTTTGCGCCTTAAGCCTATTTCATTGGTAGCCTGTTATGAAACCTTACCCCTTCTTTACTGAATCATAATTTGATCCAAATAAGCTCCTGAGCATTTTTAATATAACACTAAGAGAGGATTAAGAGAAAAAAATGACAAAGGAAGGTAATCAGTGATGCCCAAAAGTAGATTTTATTGATGTTTGATGATGCTGGGTTAAGTGAGAGTTAGTAAATAGAAATGTTACAATGAACATGTTTTAGCCCTGGTCCAGTTGGATAATGTGCACCTTGATGAAGGCCTATAATATTAAGTTAAGGGTGGCTATAATAGGGGTACTTAACAAGAATTTGTAAGAGATGACAAATACTCCTAACCTAGTGTGAGAAAATAAAGCTAATTGAAAAGGTGTTGGCAAATAAAAATATGGGGAGAAATAAAAGGATAAATTGGTGTTGGAAAATATAGTAAATTGACAGTTCTTGTATTGAAACTCTTAGGAGCAATAGTCACTATTCCTGTAAATAGTACCTACCTGTTCCTAAGCCTTTATTACAACTCGAAAAAGACCTAGTTGATCCTTCACCCAAACATCTGACTAGTAGTGGAGTAGAACACTAAGGGCAAGCTTATTGTTCATTCACTAGCATGTACGAATTTTTTTGTTGAGAGTGAGTGATTTGATTTGATACTCCCCTATTGTTGCATAGTTACCATTGTGAGTAAATATGGGGATGTTTCCTTAAGTGAGGATGCAGGCGGATGAAAGCCAGATTACTTATTGTGTTTCCTTAATTGAGTTTGCCAACATTTTAGCAATTCATTATTAAAAAGAGAAGAATTTGTACTAAAATGTTTCTTGAGCTTAACTGTTTTGATAAGATGATGTAAGAATTCGTTATTGCAAAGTGTAAGTGCTCATGGCCACATAACTTTGAGTTTGTGATGAAAAAAGAAAAGAATTATGTTTTTGAATTCATGTGTTCAAGGACGAACAATGTTTTAAGTGTGGGGTGGTGATCTTAGGCATATTTATATTCTCAAAGTACCATTATGCACCCATATTTGAACTTAGTTTAGGAATTTTTGTATGAATTCTTAAGTATAATTCAACTTTATTCTGTCTTGTGCCTAATGGATATGATTAGTAATTTTAGGTGAAAAATCATGAAAAATTGTGTATAATTGGATACAACAAGGATATGAAAGTAGTGAAGGAATGCAAGGGACCGAAATTAAGCTAGAAAAGAAAAGTTGAGAAGAAGAAATTCCTATTTGAAGACACTATGCGTCGCGATGAGCAACAAAATAGCAATGGTCGAATTCTAGTGAAGGTTCATGAAACCCCTGCATCGCGGACAATGTTAGTTTATCATATTTGGTGACCTGAAGGTTTAGCGCGTCGCGGAGGATGATCATTTCATAATTGTCCCAATCCAATAGCTCACTGTGATAGTGGCGTGTTGCGGTGAGGGTGCATTTTACAATTGTTGGAGAATACTTGAGCTTTGCAATTTCCCATATTTTAATGGAAAATAGCTATCTTAGTCATGGTGCGATGCACCAAGTGGACAAATCGGGAATATTTTAAGTATTTTTTTCCCAACTATAAAAGGAAAAATTGAAGATAATGTGGGGGACTTTTTCAAGTAGAGCAGCAGCGGAAAAATAGAAATTTCTCTCTTTTAGGGTTCATAAACATTCTCTTGAATTTCTTTAATTCAAGGATTGATTTGGGTATGATTTGCTACTTATTTTGGAGGGTTAATTCATACATGAGTAGCTAAACACCCCCTTTCTAGGGTTGAGGCTAAGAACATGAGTACTATTTAATATTCTTATTCATAGTTTCTTTTTGGATTATCATATGGGTTGTTCCTAATTTTTTGATCTTACTATTTTAATGATTGGCCACCATTAGAATAAATTTATATTTCTATGTGAATCTGGGAGGAGAATCATAGGATAGAACAAAGAAATTATGGAGTAAGGTTCTTCTTCTTTTATAAAATAAGGGATTTGAATTAGCATCTAGGATACGGATATACCTAGAAGCCTTCCTTGGTTCACTTGAGGGAAGACAACTTCATAAATCTAGAAGATTTGTTGTAGCTCTGCGGGAGTTATAGTTACAACATTCAATAGATAAAAGATCTGAGGTCGGGAGACTAAGATTGTGGCATAAACCTTGCTAACCATCAACCTGATAACCTATTAGACTGTGAATAGAATAGAGAATTGTATGATTGTTCATAATACCTCAACCTTGGAATCATTCTCATTATTGATTACAACCGTTTCTTACTTTGCTTTAGTCATCATAAATTATTTCTTGTTTAGTAATTTAAATTTTATTTAAGAAAGCATATTAATCTTGATACAATCAAAAACTTAATACTCAATTGTCTTGAACTAAAGATTGAATAAATTTCTAGTTTATTGATCCTCGAGGGAACGATATCTAACTGTGTAAGTCATTATATTACTTTCACAATCACATACACTTGAGTGTGTAGAGATACAACAACATGCCTCAAATAATGCATTATAGCTGAGTTGGGATCTAATCTATAACCCCAATTAGAAGGGTGTCAATACCGTGCCACCGGTAAGGATAAACTGTGAGTGACCCTCATCTGACAGTGTCCCCAAAAGAGAATGGTGGGGATGTCATCTAACAGTGTTGATGTCTCAACCTATGTTGTCTAATAGTTCTGGAATGCAAGGATGATATCTAAGAATCACACCCTTATCTGGCAGTGTGTGTTCCCATCCTTGGGTTCACTCGATGATAATTCCTACTCCTATCTGAATAGACACTGATCATGGATTACTGAACTTAACTGGACTGAATTAACTGAGTTTCATTGATTGACAGAATAGTACTCATATTATTGTATTACTGAGCTTTCCTGAGTCACATAACCGACTGAGTTGTATGGCTCATGGGTTGACTGAGGATATCTTGAAAACATGACACGGAATCTAGGCACACAACTATATTTTTTGGGTACAAGTAACCCCAGGACTCGATGGAAGGAAACTGACAAGGCATGCTATTCTTGAATACATGACTAACATCAACAATCCATAATATAATAATTGAAGATGTTTCATAGGCATTTGATTATCATAGCTTTTGTGAATAAGTTAGCATGTATACATAGGATAATTTCATATGGTTAACTCATGAGCAATCCAAAAAATAATTTCAATACATAAGAATAGCATGGAAGTCATTTTGGATCACAATTAAGCTAAAGTGCATAATTTCTATCCTCCTAGGCATTTTATCAAATACCTTGCATGCACCCTTAGGGAATAGGCCTAATCATCAAATTGGCACATTATAAATAATCTGATTTATGGATCTCACTAACTTGCTAATGCAGTTTCATGAAAAACACATAAATATTCCAACTTGAGAATCATATAACAAGATAAACATGGTTACAACCAACCCACAACATAAATATCATGATTCATAATTTAAAATAGGGTTCTTGAGCTTTATGGATGAAAGGAGTCCATAAATCAACACAATGGATACCTTAGTTCTAGATTTAACGAAGATTGACAGAGAGACTTTCTTGAAATTGAATCCCCAATTGAAATCCTAGCTTGTTCTTGAGAGAAAATTGAGAGAAACTAATATATTTTAGGTTCTAAATAGTTGAATCTCGTGTTAAAGGGATTAAATAGGGGTGGGAAATTGACCCTTTTAACCCCGAACGCATCTTTTAATATCAATAAAATTTTCCCAAATTCGACCGCTGGCGCGATGCGGCCCTATCGTGCTGTGTCACTGGAATTTGACAATTGGGAAATTGAGGGATGGCGCGACGCATAGCCATCGTGTTTCCACTTCATTTATGACCTAGAAGTTTGGCGCGATGGTCCACTATCGTGGACCCTTACTGGAATTTGACAATTTCCATTTTCTCTTGTGGTGCGGTGCGCCACTAACTAATATGGATCTATTTTGCGATGGTAACTTGAAATAGTTATAACTTCTTACCTAGTAATCGGATTTAGAAAAATTTTATATCAATGGAAAGCTTATTGAATTTACCATATGACAAAAAGTGAAAATCTTTAAAATTCGTCATAGAATAAACATCATTCAATTTTGAAGCTAATACTTGATATTCTTGAGATAAAATTAATTAGAAAACTTGGAGGTATTACAAAAAGGGACCCGTTGATGAAATCTCACATACATCGAGATAAGATCCCCTAGAAATATTTGGAATTAGTAGACCAAAGGAGATGAACCCTAACTCTACCTTAGGGAAAGAAATCACCCTTTTTATTTGTTAGAAACTAAGTGTTAGATGTTTTTTCTGAGTGATAGGGTTTTAGGGTCATATTTATTTGAATAACATCCTCGAAATACCCAAAAAATGAGATTTTGTTTTAAAAGAATGTAAAAATACTGATATGCCCCATTAAAATTCGTAATTGGAATTTTTTGGAGGAAATCATGGAATCAATGTACAGTCATGGGTTACACTCATGGTTAGGAATGGATAGGAACACTTTGAATATAATAAGATAAGACTTGGTATGATCAAGGGATCTGCCTACGACCGTACCTTAGTTTGTAGGTTTGTAGGTTAAATCAGGAGCATCTGTGGGTTTCACAATCTTGCGTAAGATCGTGGGTTTAAAGAAGGATTTTGGTTCCCTCTGGTGGTAGTAAGGTACACTTATCAACATTAAGATTTTTGGGTTGTCTTGATAAGACAAGACCATTGTAAAATCTTACAATATAACCATGGTCGTGATTTGGTTTGTGATATCACACTATAGAGTAGTGCTTTACTAAAAATGCAATAACTTTTCCCCCTGATGAAAAATTAAGGTGAAAATGGATGTGTTGAAAAGATAATTGAAATATGTATCATTTGGCAGATCTAGATGTCAAAGATGCATTAGAATCTGGAAACCATTCTTATTTGAAAAACTGATCATTTCTTAAGAAATTAATTAGTAAGGGAGGTTTTGGCTTGGTTATGGGATAGGAGGTTCTTGTGGCCTTGGTACAAGTACAAATTACTTCTTATACTATTGAGAATTTATGTTTAATGCTACACTTACTTAAAGCATAGTTCTAGCGTTGTCTTGGATTTTTCAGCGTGTTACACATATAGATTGAATGAACACTAAGTAATTGATATAAATATATAGCATGATGAAAATTCCCATTTAAGCTATGATGTATTAGGGCCATGATAATAAAAAAGTAATTCTGATGCCATGTAATGATGTCTCGAAGCATGATAAGTAGAAAGTAAATCCTAAGGTTATGTAATGGTGTCCGCAGGCCATGAAAATAACATCTTTGAACTATGATGACTTAGGGTAATTATACAGAGATTAAAGAAAATGTATTTATCTTGAGTACTGCTATATCTTGTTTAGATGATGATCAGCTGATAACAAAGGACCAGGTCCCTAGGTATTCATGGAAATATACAGCTGTCACATAGCCTACATAATTTTGTCATCTAGTGTAACAAACTGCGCAGGTGAGATGTGTACCAGTCAGGATACTTGGCCTAATCAGATTTCTTCCCTAATAATTATTCCACTATAAATAGAAAAGAATGCTTCTAAATTGGGTAGTTTTTGCAATCAGATTGTTCAAGCAAAAAATCGGCGAAAGCTTAACTTTGCAATATTTCTCAAGTTTATAGTTTCTGTGTGTTCTGAAATAGTGAGTGTTCTCGAGTCATCTTTGAGTCTGGAATTGAATTACTCGTGTTATATGAGTATTGCTATTTTCTTATGTTCTTCAGAGTTCTTAGGTAGAGTTACCTGAGTTTGATATTTGTTAGAGTTAATCAATATTGAGGTAAGTTCTTGGCAGAGTTGTCAATGTAAGTTTGTAATAAAGTAATTGCAAGATGATGAAGCTTAGAGTTAAGTTCCCTTTGAGTCTGAAATCAATAGGTTGATTATAGTGAATTACTGAGTGATTATGAGGGAAATTCGTGTTTTTTCCTTCTTCAGCAAAGAGTTTTCCATGTTAAATATTTGTTTTCTCTAATTTTCTTCAAGGTTTTGCTTCCTTACCGTTTTGCTGTTTGATTGCCTGTGTATGAATCTAAGGGACCTGATCCCTCATAGTGTAGTACAACACCTCACATTTTATCAAATGGTATTAGAGTGAGGACACTCTAAAAGGTTCATACCTAGAGAGATTTATTTATCATGGTTGCTCCACCTAATCTGGAAGAAGAGCAATCTACCACTAGACCACCCCGATTTAATGGGCAGTACTATGGGTGGTGTAAAACCAAAATATTTAACTTCATAATGGCTAAGAAAAGTGAGTTGATGGATATAATACTTAATGGTCCTCATGTTCCCATTAAAGTGTTCAAAGAAGGAGACATAAAAAGGATGGTTGTCAAAAACAAGAGAGAGTTTGGTCATGAAAATCTAAAGAAACTTGACAAAAATTACATGGGAAAGAAATTGCTTGTCTGTGGCGTAGGGCTTGATGAGTTTAACAGGATTTCTGCTTGTGAAAATGCTAAAGAAATCTGGGATTACCTGGACAACTCATGAAGTAACAATTGATATGAAGGATTCTAAAGTTGATATGATGACTACTTAGTATGAAACCTTCACCATGAAAGAGGGAGAGATAATTCTAGAAATGCCTATAAGATTCACTTCCATCACAAATGAGCTACACTGTTTAGTAGAAGTGATTTCTTTGTATAAGCAAGTGTGAAAAATTGTAGGTGTTCTTCCTAACTCCTTGGAAAGCAAAGTGGATGCTATTAGTGAGGCAAGAAACTTGAAAACTCACTATGGATGAACTCATTGGTAATCTAAAGACTCACCAGTGCAAGAAACGACTAGGACAAATGAAGAAGGAAGTAAATAGGGAACATTTCTGGTACTGAAGGCTTCAAAATCTGATTTAAGTGAAGAAGACATTAATGTTTCCTATTTGGCAAAAAGAATTACTAAAGCTATGAAGAAAAGTGGTCAGTTTCAAAGAAGAGGAAGTAGCCGCAAAAAGGGTGGCAATGTTGAAGTTTGTCACAAATGTGGAAGTCCTGAGCATTTTATTAAGGACTCTCCAATGCACAAAATGTATTTTTAGGAATATCTGAATACTGCAGGTGATAAAGGAAAGAACATGGACCACGTCTCTATAAAATCAAAATGTAAGGCTACAACAGATTATGTAGTGAGGCAAGCCCTAGCAGTGTGGGGAGATTCCTTCATTGAATCTGATGAAGTTTAGAAAACTAAAGATGTGTACATGGTGGTTATATAGGAGTGTAAATTTAACTATGATTCCTTGTGGTAAAGGAAAGAAAAATCACAAGTATGTTACAACAACTGGGTGCCCTACGAGTCAGGAAATATCTCATTACCTGAGGCTAAGAGTCGTACTGAGACTCATAGCGTGAAGGAGGGCATAAGTATAATTCACTGGTCATGATATGAGTCTTCCTAATGGGTTTTTGTGTAAGACAATAAATCACCAGCAACACTCATGGTCTGATCAGAAACCTTGCTTTAAAGTACTCCACTGTCCAGTTACCATGAGTCTATAGTATGAGTCGTATAGTGTGGCAACAACTCATAGTAGGAGTCGTGGTGTGATCATAAACCAAACTCTTCTTTACACCCATATTCCCAATGTCTACGAATCACGTAACGACTCATGAGGTGATCCTACGAGTTGTTATGAGACCCGTAGCTACTATTATATGGGTGTTTAGAGGGTTTGATTTTAATTTGTTCCCCAACCCAATGGATACTCAGAATTCCCCATGGATTTCACATGTACAATAGACTCCTAGTTCATCCCCATATCCAATTTTAACAGAAAATTTCATTAAATCCCTTAATTCAATTCATAATTAACATACTTCTCAAGAACTAGTTCATGGGTTGCCACCCTATGCACACAATTTTTTCGAGGAATCCAAATTTTATCATTATGTTTCATATAAACTTAAGAGATTGAAATTAAAACACAATACTTACTTGAATAGCTTGCTTGATTCCTTTAGGAAGTTTTAGATTTTCCCTAGTTCTTAAGAGCCACAACTTTTTGGGAGACTTGATTTTCAATTTTGATGATGGGGGATGAACGTAGAGTATATTTTAATAGTGTTGGACAATTTTGGGAATGTATGGAGTCTCTAATGTTTAAAATGGAAATAAAATCAATAATGGGAATTAATTGACCATTTATTTCATTCAATTATAATTGAGTCGACCCGTTGGGCTCATGATGTCGAACCTAATAAATAATCCTTATAATAACTCACGCTGATAGGCAATAAGTCATAGACTCCCTCCATTATGACTTGAACATTACTTGGATTCTTAGTCATAATGACTCAAGGTGATGAGTCATTTTTCATTGATAAAGACTCATTATGAGAGTTGTTATGACTCCAGAGAACACTTAACTGGGGGTGGTCTGGGCTCTTTCTCATCACAACCCAGGTGATGAGTCATAGGGTTACCTTATAACACGTAGGGTCACTCGTAGGGACCTGACAACCCAATTGTTTTGGTATTTTTATGCAATCTCTACCCCTACACACTGAACACACAAGTTACCCTGTAATGTAATAAGTAAAAAACATGGTTGCGTCCTATGCAACACTTAATTTAACATCGTGACACATTGTGGATAATTTGGATACTCAGACTACACTAACTAGCCCATGGGTTACCTTCTATGCAACGCCTGATTTAACATTGCGGCAGACACAGTTGCCTTGGTCACTCAAACTTCACCAAGGTCTATATCAACACATAATTTCACCTCATTAGGGTTTCCTATAGAGTTCTTCGACCGATGCCCATTCACCTTGAATGGGGCTTCACTATCACATTCTAGGTTAATATCACCATGTGGTAATACCGGAACTATGGTAAATGGTACTACCTAGACTTCAATTTGCAAGGGAATAAACAAAGTCTTGAATTATATAACATGACCAAATATCCCATATCAAATACTTTTTTCTAAATTTTGTTATCATGATACAACTTTATCTTTTACTTGTATAGAGTAGAACTCTCATAAGAACAGAGCCATAATCCATCCAACTCATTCACCTTGCTCAACATCAACGTAGCTACATCATGTCACTTTAAATTAAGCTTTTTCAATGCCCATAATTCCTTATGCTCAAGTTCAACCAGAAAGTGGCATGCCTTTTCGTACACAAGATGATATGAAGAGGAACGTATGGGGGTCTTTAAAGCTTTTTGGTAGGCCCACAATGCATCATCCAACTTCCTCGACAAGTTAGTCCTATTGGCATTCAGAGTCTTCGCCAATATGGGCTTGATATCTCTATCAGAAACCTCAACCTTCCCACTCTTCTGGGGATGGTAAGGTGTTGCCAACATATGCTTCACAACATATTTTTTGAGCAGGGTCTGGAAAAGGTGAATGCAGAAGTGAGACCCACCATCACTGATAATAGTACGTGGAGTGCAAAATTGAGAATATATATATTTTTTTCAAGAATGTAGTGACACTTCAACCCTCATTGTTGGCAAGCATAACCACCTTCACCCACTTCAAAACATAGTCGACTACCATTAAAATGTGCTTTATCCCATAGGAGCTCACAAATGGACATAAGAAGTCAATTCCCCATACATCAAACAAATCCAACTCCTGGATAAGTATCATGGGGAGTTCATGTCTCCGTAAATTATTGCCTTGATACTGACACTGGTCACAAGCTTGACCATAGTCATGAACATCCTTGAACATAGTTATCCAATAATACCCATGTTGCAGGAATTTATTGGCTGTATGGGTTCCACCTCGATGACTCTTAACTGGTAATGAATGACTATCCTATAAGTTGCTCATCACATCTAACTTAGGAATGCATAAAAAGCACCAAACACATATCTCTTGCACTCATGTCAATAAAATAAATTCTACACTTCTCCCTAAGTAAACCTCTTCCATGAAAACCCTCACTCCTTATTCAATTACTATTACCCATCCGTAATGCCAATAAAAGGACAACATATAAAACAATAACTAATTTGCAAGAAAATATACACTGATACACCTAACGTATATACACATACAAATATAATAAGATTGATTCAAAATTCAACACACACCTTCCATTCACACATACCTACAATACATATTTGCAAATACATTAACTTACTAACCACTGGTTATCCTTTTCTTATCAATCCATCTCATGTTATCCATATTAATTCATGTACACATAGTCAACCCAATTATCAACCAATCATTTATATGATGATATGCAAGAATTCAATGACAAAGTGCAATAAAAATACATACCTATAAATAATGTACACACATACTAGGGACCTCAAGGACTCTTAGACATGACCTGCAGAGGACGATCCCAATATCATCAAAACATGTAAAAACTTCAACAATAATGCTTAAAGCATGATAGTATCAATAATCAAGTTCATATTCCTTTCATCAACCTTATAACATTCACGTTTATTATTTCAACCTAACTTTAATATCAACTAAACCAATAATAATAAGTGTTCCCGAGGAAAATCACAATCATCAATCTCAAATATAAGCATAGAGTCAAATCAAGTCTACAACTGCTTTCAATCAATTTCTTTACCAAACTTGATTTTAGGTTCTTAAGTTACGCTGATGTCGCACAAAACTATGCCCTCCAAGAAGATACAAGTGGTCATTGTCAAATTATAGTAACCCAACTAGATTGGGATCAATCCCATAGGGAATAGGTCAAACTCATTTCTCAAGCTTGTTGAAGTAGCCGAAAGTGCGGGAAATTAAATAGGGGGTTTGCAGTAACAAGTAAAATTAATAAGATTTGAATGCTTTTGGTTATAAACTATCTGAAATAAACACTAGGCTTGTGCTCCTATAGGCTTCTAACTCCTTAGGTTTATCATGATCAATTCAAATATCTTAAGGTCATGTATACAGAATATGACAAGATATGTATCACCATCTGTCTTGTGAACGACTTTGGTAAATCACATCCTTTACCTTGTGTGTCTCAGAGTGTTGCCATTCTAACCCTTATCTTTGATCTGAGTTTAACTTTCACTTTGTAGGTCTTAAGTTATTAGACGAGTGTTGATAGCTTCGAATCATGGTTATAACCTTTTTTCCCAATCTTGACCTTTCTTGTAAAGATAATTGCGAATACAGACGAATCCCTAGCTTCTACAGTAGCCAAGAAAGCAAATAATGTAAAGATCACAATATATGCAATAATAATGGTTTAGTCGAATCACACACTCCCCTACTTTGTAAACTGTAACGGCCCAAAAATGGGCCCCGAGATGTCACAAGGTGCTTAGGGTCACAAGTGATCCCAAACTAACCCTTATACTGACATACTTATAAGAAAATGAATAAAATACATAAATCTGAACAAAATCAGTAGGAACATAAAACTTTTCAGAACTGGATCAATACACATCTGAATTAATAAGATTACAACTCTGCTGTTACAAAGAAAACTGAAATTAAATACATTAACACTACTGACAGTGTATGAAGCCTCTACTTGTACTGACTATAGGTAGCCGGGTCATGAATCCCAATATCCTAACTCAATATGACTGAATAAAGAAATAACAACACTTCTCGAACTGTATAAATAACTCAATCCCTTGAATCAAAAGAACTCATCACCTGCTGACCGGAAGTTGTGAACTAACTGAATATGGTATATGCGCTACAACTTGTACCTACATTATGAGACAATGTAACACATAGACATATATGTGGATCAACACTTTGAGGATGTACTGAGTAAATGTGGGTGTATGTATTTAAGTAAACAATATCATTACTCTTTTGTAAAATCATGCATGCAAATATGAATGCCTCACGTAGCTTGAATACATCTGAATTACAATTCTCATAAATCATGAATGATAAAATATATAATATAAATCTCCTGATTCATTATACTGATTTCAAAATTTGCATTCTTCTCTTATTCTCAAAACTAATAAACTAAAGAAATCTTTAAACAATACTTTCAAAAATCATATTTCTTTATTGAGGGGATAGAACTTCTTTGAAAATACAGGACTTCAAACTTTATAAACGAACAACTTGGAATTACGAAACTTTGGACTCTAATGGACTTGGGAGTTTCTTGTAACCGACATAAACCATATAGCTATCATGGAGTCCAACATCTCGCCCACATTGAGGAGAGTTGTTCTACCCTTGCCATCAGAATTAAACCTCAACTTTAATGATCAATATTCTGGCCACAGTCCCATAAATCTAAATCCTACAGAGGCACATATTCTAGGAAAGTAGGATGCGCTAAACCCACACTTCCTGCCCAGTGCTAAATACTACTCCCACACTTAGGCTCAGAACTTTTAAGAAATCCACATTAAAAATAACTCAAGGGTCTATAATGAAGACCAAATCATGCGTCTCTTTGTTTCAAATCATGGATAGTGTGGATTCATATCTTAACTAAATATAAAAATTTCAACCTTTGCTTTTGAAAGCACTTATCAAAACTTGTCAACAAAACTTGAGATCATAATATCCTTATAAACTCAAGTGTACTTAGGACTCAAAATATAAATCTTTAATGCATAAAGATCATATTTAAAATTCATACTCAACAATCATCTTAAAAATGATTTCAACCATCTCAATAAATATATTGGAAAACAACTCATAGTATGAATATATAATTTTAACATCTCAAAATTTATACTTGATAACAAACATTCATAATCATCTTAAAATCTTGAAATTTCAACTATAAATACCAAAGTATAAACATTCTCATGTGATTCAACTTCTAAAACAATGAAAATCTCATAATGTCATAAATAGCAATATAGGATATAAACCCAACTCTAGTTTCTTAGGAAAACATGTAAAATCAAATAACTCATGTAATAAAAATAAGGTTTTGGTTACAAGAATGAAAGATTTGTCCTTGTTCAAACCCCACATACCTTAAATTAGAAGCTTTGAATGAACTCTTGTTTTTGGGTCTCTATTCGTTCAATTGATGGGTGTTTCTTGTAGCCCTCGCAATGGGGATTCCGAATCTTGAAGAGTTATTGAAAACCCACATAAAAATTTTGAGGGATCTTGGTTTCTTGGTTGAGACCAATGTGTTTGATTCTTGAGGTAATTGAAGAAAATGACCATATTTTGGTCAATTGGGACTTAAATCCTGTGTTTATAGCTCGATAAGGGTGGGGGAAAAGACTAAAAATTCCCCTAAGGAAACAAACAAAGTCACAGCTGTCCCTCCATTGACAGGTTGATAGGCTAAAGTAACTTAGAAGTAACGCTTTACTCCAATGTTTGATTTGGATGGAATTTTTTGCATTGGAAAGAAGACTTAAAGAACTTTCATTTGGTACATAGAATCCCTTCCAGTTCATTATATACATAAAGTTATGATCATTGGAATTTGACCATGAAATTGTTGCCTGAAATGCGCCCAATATGCTGGAGCATTTCAAAGGAATATCAAACCAGTTTTTTATGCCCCTGAAATGCGTCCAAAATGTGACCAATATGCTGGAGCATTTTAAAGGCATATCAAACCAGTTAGGATGGAAGAAACTGCGCTTTGCAAAGTCATAACTTTTAGCCCGGGTGTCGGATTTTGGTAAAATTGGTATCTTTGGAAAGCTAATTCAATTCTCTACAATTTGGTGGGTCTAAATCTGCCAAAATACCACATATACATCAAATTATGATAGTTCAGAGATGACCTTTGTGAAACCAAACACTAAAACTTGATGGATTCAAAAGCTGTAGCTTGCCTTACTTTAAGTGACTCTTATGAACACGCATAACACATCATAAGCTCTCTTATCATGAGGATAATCATTGTAAGTCATGTGCTAAGATATGAATCATAGGATTTGAGGGTTCACATGAATAAACAATGGTTTATTATCTAGCTTAGAAATGTACGGGGTATTACAAAAGACTAGCTTGAAAATGCGAGGTATTACATTATGTCCCCCTTGGGAACATTTGACCTCGAATGTTGATAGGAAATTGTTGAGGCCTTAAAGGTATGGAATAACGTTGGCATTATATGTCTTCTAATAAAGGATATAGCCGAGCTAAAATATTTAAATTTCTATCATGAAACTGAATTCTGAGCTGACTTGACTTCGCTTGCTTTAAGGAGCTAATTCATGCTGAAAGTTTAAGATTCACTTGGAGTGTTCATAATCCAATCATACATATAAAATTGGGAAGTGACAAATGATGCAAGTACATATAATGAGACAACAAGACTGAGATCGTACAAGGGTATTTTAATGTCTAAGCTAAAATACTTTGAAAATTGAGATTATGCACTGAACACTTATGAACTGAGTCATGACTAAATAGATGAAAATGAAATTGATGCACGAACTGAACTAAATTTACAGTTTACATGGATGGAATAGATTATATCTTGGAATGATCATACGCATGAGACTTTAGATAGTAGGACTGCGGGAAAATGTGTAAAACCACTCAAACATTTTATAGGGGTATTCATATGAAGGTTCACCATTGGACGAACATTCTCCTTTTCCCATATCAAGGATAAGGGATCAACATCATGAATTTCTTTACTGTATTTGAGATATTCTATAGGATTAGGATCGTCTGTGGCTTCTGAGCCTTACCATTAAACTGAACTGTTGGCTGTACTGACTGGATTATACTAGAAACTAATACTTAACTGGAGTATCTCTTCAAAACTATTTCTAAAGAAGTTCTAGTAATATTAGGGGGCAAAGAATCTTGGGAATGATCTAAACAAGGAATCTAACTAAGGAATCACAACATTGACACTACTCTATAGCATGGAATATAGACATATAACTCAAAAACTAGGATAGAATTACCAGGCTTTTGGAAATGCAACTTCTTACTTTCAAGCTTAGAAAAACTTCTTGAATACTCCTTCAACTATACTATTCCCCTAAAATACCATACTCATTTGATTCAACTTATGATTCTCACTTGGGCACTGCTAAATCTTTTTACTAAGGTCTAAACTAAACTATGTCCTCTCACCATGGTCAAGCCTAACTCAAAATCAGAAGATACAACATGCCTTACCACTTCAATGACTAACTCCAAACTCTTACTTTGGATTCACTAGCACATATTGCATTCATCCACTTACACCCAACATGACATTCAAGCCTGTCATTAAAAACACATATAACTTTAAGGAAAATACCCGTAAAGGCACACTTCATATATTATCTAAATCTCTATCAATAATAACTTTTGCGCTATTCTTAAGAAAACATACCCAGAATTCTCAACTACCAATGACAGTTACCAAAGATTTACCTCAATATTCCTTCATCCATTAGGGTTAGATAGAAAAGTATAATTGATCTTTCTTAGTGAAGGCCATCAACTCCCTCTCATGTAAACCATTGGTTATCCATTATCATCGCCACTATATCAACATAGGAAGAGGTCACTGAAGGACTAACACATAAGGATCTGAAGCACGAAAGACTACTATACATAACTCTAACACTTAACTGAGGCCATAATAGTAGAATGTTAAAGACATGGATTCATTAGCTATTCAACATAGGACTAAAGTCCATAGATTTCTAAGGGATAACTCGAATTATAGGGTAAAGCTGTTACTTTCTTACTAGAAATTGAGAATGAGCTTAAATATGCATGAACTATATAAGCATTATTATTTAAATACGCTGAAATAGGAGATAGGAAAATAAGAAAGCGTGTGGTAGAGCGTGCATCGCATGCTATGGAGCACCAAAATGGAGCAAGCGCCGCATGCTTTATCGCATGCTACTAGGGGTGGACTGGAGTGTACACCGCACGTAGATCGCATGATGCTACTGGTTTGGACATCCAAAATACCCTAAACGTGGTCTACAATTCTGAAACTTACCCAAGATGTACTATTGACTCCCTCGATCATGAATCAACTTGAAAATTCACTTTCAAAGGTCAAAGTTCGGGAAGGTCGTAAATAAATTCCTCAAAGTTTGAGGGCATTCTAAAACTTAGCTGAAAATTTTGTAAGTTTTGAACTCCTTTAGGTGCAATAGGGAACTGAAATAAACTAGTATCTTACAGGGTCTTATAATATCCCCTCTTGGAGTAAAGACATCCTTTTAAACTTATTCATCTATTCTACATTCCTAGGAGTAAGTTAGAATATCTTTGCTCTAACGGTCTGCATATAAATTCTACACTCACACACATACACTATATTCTTAACTGACTAAATTCATTCATGAACACCCTTCCATACACTATCCATAACTTCCTCTATCTTTGATAATCATAATCATAGGCGTACACGTTCTTAACTTGAAAAACATATATGCCTCACTAAACACATACTAATAGGCTAACAAGAGCATACTTCTATACTTAACAGGCTCAACATCTTCAATCATAAATCCTTAACTTAGCTATCAAGAATAACACATATTATCTATGAGTCTTTCTCCACCTAGAAACTCAACGTTACTACTAATCACACAACATGCAATAATACTCAAAAAATAATGTAGCCCCATAGCACCTGGGGCGTACTTCCATATCATACCTGCAACATCATAGTAAATTGCGAATAACTAAACTTAAGCTCTTGCATACACTGTTCAAGCCTATTAGATCACTTCCCTATAACTAGTACCATTAACCAAGAAATCCTCACATCCACCTTCATGACCACCAATTATTTAAAATTATTGTCTAGAACATGATTTACAACACCACCATACACATAATTCTCACTTGGAAACTATAAAAAAATATCAAGAAACTAGCTCACTCAAATCTAATAACAACAATAATCGATCATAATTATATGACATATCTTATTTACAATCCATTAACACATCCTCCTTCTATACATCATTACTGTCTTCCCTTTTTATACATATAAAATTAGTTCATAGTGGAATAAGTTTCAACCAAACTCCCTCTTGCAATCTCAGGGATGCCTAAATTAACAACACTCATCCACGAAGTATCTTTATCAATAACCAATACTTTTCTTACTAAACAAACACCGTCAACAACTCTTTTCATACTTTAAGCAAACAACAATTCACCTTAACTAATAACCCCATCTCTACCTTCTACTAAATTAATATACAAGGACATATCACTTTATTACTAAATCAATCATATGCAAAAGAATTCAGCTATACGTATATTCAATAAATTGCCCTTACTACTTTTCTGGTCACTACGCCTCTAAACCCCTAGTTCCAACCAATACAATAATAACAAGATGAAAAACAAGTTTATAGTGAATCGAAATAGGCCTCACATGACTTCACTTGACTTTGATTTTGTGTTTTGAACAAGAAATATCGATGAATAACAAAGCAACTATGCTAGTGAATTGAAAGAGCCCCACACAGCTTCACTAGACTTTAAGTTTCAACAATACAATGATAACAAGATTACAAGTGATAGAAACTTGACACACTATATTCAATGATCTAAGAATACACATCTTAATCTATCTAAATTTAATGACTCATAAGAATGAGGATATTACTTTCCATTTAAGGAGCTTAACACACTAGAGAGCTCCTCTTAAGCCCCTTTGTGTAACTTCTGACACTCCTACTAGCACATTTAAGAGCATGATCTGGGGTGGAACTAGAACTTACTGATCATGCTATCTCAAGAATAATACATAGATAAGGAAGTATATATTTACAATATGTATTTTGATGAGGAATCTAAAAGAACATCTGACTTGGACTTAGTGCACGAATTTTATGACCATGAATAAAGAACTTCAATTTTTGGAACTCAAAAGCACTGATGGGATACTTTCTAGCTTGCTTACAATCCCATAACTATGTATGGAGACTGTCTGACAAAGTACTATCTGCAAAGATTTAAGCTTGACTATTTTTGATCTCATGAAAATAAGGTGGACATGGCCTTAATAGAGTAATATAAGAATTTGTATAAGTTTCTTAGAGAACCTTTTTATAGCACGATTTGAGACATGAAAGAATAGAGATATTTCCTAAATTCCTTGTAGCCTCTCAAAGAAAAGTACAGATGTCTACGTACCGTTTCGCAAGACTCTTCTAGACATGACTTCATAGACACTCTAGGACTCTTGAACTCTGTCTCTGATACCAAGTTTGTAATGCTCCCAAAATAGGTCCCAAGGTATCACAAGGTTCTTAGGGTCACAAGTGATCCAAAGCTAACCCTTCTACCGGCATACTTATAAAAAGCTGAATAAAATACATAAATCTGAACAAAATTAGTGGAAACATAAAACTTTTTTGAACTGGATCAATACACATCTGAATTTAAAAGATTACAACTCTGCTTTTACAAACAAAACTAAAATTAAATACATTAACACTACTGACTGTCTATGAAGCCTTTACTTGTACTGGTTATAGGTAGCAAAGTCATGACAACCAACTGTCCAACTCAATACGGATGAATAAAGAAATTATAATACTTCCTGAACTGTATAACTAACTCAATACCTTGAATAAAAAAGACTAATCACCTGCTAATCGAAAGCTTCAAACTAACTGAATATGGTATATGCGGTATGACTTTTACCTATAATATAAGAAAATATAACACATAGACATATATATGTGGATCAGTACTTTAAGGATGTACTGAGTATATGAGGGTGTATACATTTAAGTAAACAAAATTATTAGTCTTTTGTAAAATCATGCATGCAAATATGAATGACTCGCATAGCTTGAATATGTAATATAAATCACGTCAGTCATCATACTGATCTCAAAAACTTGCATTCTTCACTTATTCTCAAAACTGATAAACTAAAGAAATCTTTAAACAATACTTTCAAAACTTATACTTCTTTATTGAGGGGATAGAACTTCTTTGAAACTAAAGGACTTAAAACTTTATAAACTAATACTTGGAATTGGAAAACTTTGGACTCTTATGGACTTGGGAGTTTCTTCTAACCGACATAAACCATGTGAGCTATCATGGAGTCCAACATCTCGCCCACGTTGGGAATAGTTGTTCTACCCTTGATATAAGAATAGAACCTCAACTTTAGTGATCACTATCTCATCCCCAGGCCCATAAATCTCAATCCTACAATGGCACGCAGTTCAGCGGTAGTAGGATGCACTAAACCCACACTTTTCACTTGGTGCTAAATACTACTCCCATACTTAGGCTCAGAACTTTTAGGAAATAATGAAGACCAAATTATGCTTCTCCTTGCTTCAAATCATGGATAGTGTGGATTCCTATCTTAACTCAATATCAAAATATCAACCTTTGCTTTTGAAAGAACTTATCAAAACTTGTCAACAAAACTTGAGATCATAATATCTTTATAAACTCATCACTTGTACTTAGGACTCGAAATATAAAACTTTAATACATCAAGATCATATTTAAACTTCATACTCAACAGTCATCTTAAAAATGTTTTCAATCATTTCAATCAATATATTGGAAAATAACTCATAATATGAATCTCGAGATTTTAACATCTCAAAATTTATACTTGATAACAGACATTCATAATTATCTTAAAATATGGAAATTTCAACAATATATACCAAAATATAAATAATCTCAGGTGATTCAACTTCTAAAACAATGCAAATCTTATAATCTCATGAATAGCAACATAAGGTATAAAACCAACTTAAATTTCTTAGGAAAACATGTAAAATTAAATAAATCTTGTAATAAAAATTAAGTTTTGGGCACAAGAACGAAAGATTTGTCCTTGTTCAAACCCCTCATACCTTAAATTAGAAGCTTTGAATGAACTCTTATTTTTAGGAATCTGTTCGTACAATTGATGAGTGCTTATTGTAGCCCTCGCAACCAAGATGCCAAATTTCAAAGAATTATAGAAAACCAACGGTGAAATTTTGAGGGATCTTGGTTTCTTGGTTAAGACCAATGTGTTTGATTCTTGAGGGAATTAAAGAAAATAACAATATTTTGGTCAAATGGGATATAAATCTTGTATTTATGGTTGGATAAGGGTGGGGAGAAAAGACTGAAATTCCCCTAAGGAAATAAATTAAGTTGCAGCTATCCCTCAGTTGACAGTGTGAGAGACTGATGTAAATTGGGAATAACTCCCCGATGTTTGATTTGGATAAAATTTTTTGCATTGGAAAGAAGACTCAAACATCTTTCATTTGATATATATCAGCCCTCCCAGTTCATTATATACAACAAGTTATGATCGCTGGAAGTTGACTCTAAAATTGTGGCCTGAAATGCGTCCAAAATGCTAAAGCAATTTAAAGGCATATCAAACTAGTGTGTTATGCCCCAGAAATGCGCCCAAAATGCACCTAATATGTTGGAGCATTTAAAAGGCATACCAAACCAGTGTGTTATGCCCCTGAAATGCGCCCAATATGCTGGAGCATTTGAAAGGCATATCAAACTAGTTTGGATGGAAGATATTCAAATTTTCAAAGTCATAACTTTTTGCTTGGGTGTCAAATTTTGGTTAAATTGGTATAGTGGGAAAGCTAATTTGATTCACTATAATTTAATGTGTCTAAATGTGCCAAAATAACAGATATACTACAAATTATGCTCGTTCAAAGATGACCCTTGCGAAACCAAACACTAAAGCTTGATGGATTCAAAAGCTCTAGCTAGCCTTACTTTAAGTGACTCTTATGAACATGCTTAACACATCATACACTCTCTTATCAATAGGATACTCATTTTAATTCATGTACTCAAATATGAATCATAGAATTGGAGGTTTCACATGTAGGAACAATGGTTCATTTTATAGCTTAGAAATATACGGGGTATTACAAAATACTAGCCCGAAAATGTGGGGTATTACATTATCTCCCCCTTGGAAACATTCGTCCTCGAATGTTTATAGGAACTTTTTGAAGCCTTAAAGGTATGGAATAATATGGGCATGATATGTCTTCGAAGAAAAAATATAGCCAAGAT
Source organism: Capsicum baccatum var. pendulum (assembly GCA_030864225.1). NCBI lineage: Eukaryota > Viridiplantae > Streptophyta > Magnoliopsida > Solanales > Solanaceae > Capsicum > Capsicum baccatum. The sequence continues at coordinate 177,431,547 of CM061554.1, read as the reverse complement.
AAAACATTTAAACTTCTATCATGAAACTGAATTCTGAGCTGACTTGACTTTACTTGCTTTAAGGAGCTGATTCATGTGGAGAGTTTAGGATTCACTTGGAGTGTTCATGATCCAATCATACATATTAAATTGGGAAGTGATAACTGATGCAAGTGCAAATCATGAGACAACAAGACATATATTGTACAAGGGTATTACACTGTCTGAGCTAAAATACTTGGAAAAATTAAGATTATTCGATGAACACTTATGAACTGAGTCATGACTAAATAGCGGTAACTGAAACTGAAGCACAAACTTAACTGAATTCGTAAATTACATGGATGCAATAGATTATATATTGGAATGGTCATATGGATGAGACATTGGATAGTAGGACTGGCTGAAAAGGTGTAAAACCATATGAGCTTGTCTACCTTACCGTTAAGCTGAACTGCTGGCTATACTGACTGGATTATAATGGAAACTTATACTTAACTGGAGTATCTCTTCAACAATATTTCTAAAGAAGTTCTAGTAATATTAGGGAGCAATGAATCTTGGGCATGATATAAACAAGGAATCTGACTAAGGAATCACAACATTGACACTACTCTATAGCATGGAATATAGACATATCTCATAATCTAGGATAGAATTACCAGGCTTTTGGAAATGCAACTTCTTACTTTCAATCTTAGCAACACTTCTCGAATATTTCCTAAACTATACTATTCCACTAAAATACCATACTCATTTGATTCAACTTATGATTCTTACATGGGCACAGCTAAATCTTTCTACTAAGGTCTAAACTAAACTAAGTCCTCTCACTATGGTCAATACTAACTCAAAATCACAAGATACAACATGCCTTACCACTTCAATGACAAACTCCAAACTTACTATGGATCCACTACCTCATATTGTATTCATACACTTACACCAAACATGACATTTAAGCCTGTCATTAAAAACACATATATCTTCAAGACAAATACCCATAAAAGGCATACTTTGTATATTCTCTAAATCTCTATCAGTAATAACTTTTACACTATTATTAAGAAGACATACCCAGAATTCTCAACTACCTATGAAAGGTACCAAATATTTACCTCAATATTCCTTTATACATTGGCGTTAGATAGAAAAGTATAATTGACCATTCTTAATAAAGGCCATGAACTCCCTCTCATGTAAACCATTGCTTATCCATCATCATCACCATTATCTCAACTTAGGAAGAGGTCACTGAAGGACTAACACATAAGGACTTGAAGCACGAAAGACTACTATACATAAATCTAACACTTAACTGAGGCCTGAATAACAGAATGTCAAAGGCATGGATTCATTAAAGAGATCCAAACTGAGGATATACATGATACAATACGAATTTCACTATTATCATGAGTTCAAAAAATTGATCATACTTTGAAACATGAGTTCATATTTATCATAAGCTATTCAACAAAGAACTAGAGTCCATAGATTTATAAGGGATAACTTGAATCATAGAGTGAAGCTGTTACTTACTTGAAATTGAGAATTAGCTTGAATATGCATTAAGTATATAAGCATTATCCCTTAAATACGCTAAAACATGAGCTGGAAAAATAAGAAAGCATATGGTCGAGTGTGCGTCGCATGCTATGGAGAACCGAAAGGGAGCGTGCGCTGCATGCTCTATCGTATTCTACTAAGGGTAGACTGGAGCATGCGCCGCATGCATATCACATGATGCTACTATTTTGGGCATCCAAACATGCCCTAAACATGGTCCAAGAATTCAAAAATTTACCCAAGATTTACTATTGACTCCCCCGATCATGAATCAACTTGAAAAGTAACTTTCGAAGGTCGGAAAGGTCGTAAATAAGTTCCTCAAAGTTTGAGGGTTTTAGAAAAGAGTAAGTCTTAACACTTACCTCAAAATTTTCTAAGTTTTGGACCCCATAGGTGCAATAGGGAATTGAAATAAGCTAGGATCTTACAAGGTCTTATAATATCCCCCCTTGGATTAAAGACATCCTCCTAAACTTATCGATCTATTTTACATTTCTAGGAGTGAGTTAGAATATCTTTGCTCTAACGGTTTACACATAAATGCTACAGTCACACGCATACACTATATTTTTAACTTACTTATTCCATTCATGAACACCCTTCCATACACCATCCTTAAATTCCTCTATCTTTGATAATCACCATCATAGGCGTACACTTTCTTAACTTGAAAAACATATCTGCCTCACTAAACATATACTAATAGGCTAACAAGATCAAACTTTTATACTTAACAGGCTCAACATCTTCAGTCATAAATCCTTAACTTAGCTATCAAGAACACCACATATTATCTACATAGTCTTTCTCCACCTAGAAATCAACATTACTACTAACCACACAATATGTAATAATCCTCGAAAAATAAGACAGGCCCATAGAACCTGGGGCGTACTTCCACATCATACTAAATTGCAAATAACTAAACTTAAGCTCTTGTATACACTGTTCAAGCCTATTAGATCACTTCCCTATAACTAGTACCATTAAATAAGAAATCCTTCCATCCACCTTCATGACCACCAATTATTTAAATTTATTGTCTAGCGCTCAACATGATTTACAACTCCATCACACACATAATTCTCACTTGGAATCTATAAAAAAATATCAAGAAACTAGCCCACTCAAACTTGATAACAACAATAATCGATCATAATTATATGGCATATTTTATTTACAATACATTAACACATCCTTCTTCTGCAAATCATTACTGTCTACCCTTTTTATACAGCTAAACTTAGTTCGTAGTTGAATAAGTTTCAACCGAACTCCCTGTTGCAATCTTAGGGATGCCTAAATTAACAACACTCATCCATGAAGTATCTTTATCAATAACCTATACTTTTCTTGCTAAATAAACACCGTCAACAACTCTTTTCATATTTCAAGCAAACAATAATTCAGCTTAACTAATAACCCCTTCTCCACCTTCTACTAAACTAACATACAAGGATATATCACTTCATTACTAAATCAATCATATGCAAAAGGATTCAACTATACATATATTCAATAAATTACCCTTACCACTTTTCTCGTCTCTACGCCTCTAAACCCCAGTTCCAACCAACACAAGAACAATAAGATGAACAACAAGTTGCTAATGAATCAAAATAGGCCTCACATGGTTTCACTAGACTTTGATTTTGTGTTTTGAATAAGAAAATTAGATGAATAACAAAGCAACTATGCTAGTGAATTGAAAGAGCCCCACATAGCTTCACTCGACTTTAAGTTTCAACAATACAATGATAACAAGATTACAAAAGATAGAAACATGACACACTATATTCAATGATCTAAGAATACACATCTTACTCTGTCTTAATTGAATGACTCGTAAGAATGAGAACATAAATTTAAACTTACAGAACTTAACATACTAGAGAGCTCTTCTCAAGCATCTCTATGTAAATTTTGAAACTTCAGCTAGCATATATAGGAGCATTATCTGGGAGAAACTGGAAATTGCTGATCATTCTATCTCAAGAATAATACATAGATAGGGAAGTATAGATTTACAATATAGATTCTGAGGAGGAGTCTAAAAGCACATCTGACTTGGGCTTAGTGCACGTATTTTATGAATATGAATAAAGCACTTCTATTTTTGGAACTCAAAAGCACTATTGGGATGCTTTCTAACTTGCTTACAATCCCAAAACTATTTATGAAAATTGTATGAGAAAACACTATCAGTAAAGATTTAAGCTTGACTGTTTCTGATATCTTGTAAATAAGGTAGAGATGGCCTGAATAGAGTAAGATGAGAATCTGTATAAGTTTCTTAGAGAACCTTTCTATAGCACGTTCTGAGACTTAAAAGAATAGAAACATTTTCCAAATGCCTTGTAGCCTCTCGAAGACAAGTACAGACATCTCCATACTATTTTGCAAGACTCTACTAGACACGGCTTCATAGACACCCTAGGACTTTTGAACCCTGTGCTCTGATACCAAGTTTGTAACACCTCCAAAATGGGTCCAGAGACATCATATGGTGCTTAGGGTCATAAGTTATTCCAAGATAACCATTCTATTGGCGTACTTATAAGCAACTGAATAAAATACATAAATATGAACAAAATCAGTGGAAACATAAAACTTTTCTGAACTGGATCAATACACATCTGAATTTATAAGTTTACAACTATGCTGTTACAAATAAAACTGAAATTAAATACATTAGCACTACTGACTCTCTATGAAGCCTCTACTTGTACTGACTATTGGCAGCCGAGTCATGACTCCCAACTATCCCAACTCAATACGACTGAATAAAGAAATTACAATACTTCCCAAATTGTATAACTAACTCAATCCCTTGAATCAACAAGACTCATCACCTGCTGACCGAAAGCTGAAAAATGATTGAATATGGTAAGTACGCTACAACTTCCTACATTATGAGAAAATGTAGCACATAAACATATATATGGATCAGCATGTTGAGGATGTACTCATTATTTGGGGGTGTATGCATTTAAGTAAACAATATCATTAGTGTTTTGTAAAATCATGCATGCAAATTTGAAGGACTCACATAGCTTGAATACATCTGAATTACAATTCTCATAAATCATGAATGATGAAACATGTAATATAAATCTCGTGAGTCATTATACTGATCTCAAAAGTTGCATTCTTCTGTTATTCTCAAAATTGATAATATAAGAATCTTTAAACAATACTTTCAAAACTCATACTTTTTTTTGAGGGGATAAAAATTCTTTGAAACTAAAGGACTTACAACTATATAAGCTTAAGACTTGGAATTGGGAAACTTTAGACTCTTATGGACTTGGGAGTTTCTTCTATTCGATATAAACCATGTGAGCTGTCATGGAGTCCAACATCTCGCCCATGTTGGGGAGAGCTATTTTACCCTTTCCATCAGAATAAAACTACAACTTTAGTAATCACTATCTCGACCTCAAGTTCATAAATCTCAATCCTATGGTGGCACACAGTTTTGGAGAAGTAGGATGTGCTAAACCCACACTTCCCACTCGGTGCTAAATACTACTCCCAAACTTAGGCTCTGAACTTTTAGGAAATCCACCTTAAAAATAACTCAAGGGTCTATAACCAAGACCAAATTATGCTTCTCTTTGCTTCAAATCATGGGTAGTGTGGATTCCTATCTTAACTCGATATCAAAATATCAACCTTTGCTTTTGAAAGCACTTATCAAAACTTGTCAACAAAACTTGAGATCATAATCTCCTTATAAACTCATCACTTGTACTTAGGACTCAAAATAAAAAGCTCTAATGCATCAAGATCTTGTTTAAACTTCATACTCAACAATCATCTTAAAAATGCTTTCAATCATCTCAATAAATATATTGGAAAATAACTTATAATATGAATCTCATAATTTTAACATCTCAAAATTTATACTTGATAACAAACTTTCATAATCATCTTAAAATCTAGAAATTTCAACTATAAATACCAACATATAAACATTCTCATGTGATTCAACTTCTAAAATAATGAAAATCTGATAATCTCATGAATAGCAACATAGGATATAAACCCAACTTCAATTTCTTAGGAAAACATGTAAAATCAAATAACTCTTGTAATAAAAAATAGGTTTTGGGAACAAGAACGAAAGATTTGTCCTTGTTCAAACCCCACATACCTTAAATTAGAAGCTTTGAATGAACTCTTATTTTTGGATCTCTATTCGTACAATTGATGGGTGTTTCTTGTAGCCCTCGCAATGGGGATTTCAAATCTCAAAGAGTTATTGAAAACCCACGTTAAAATTTTGAGGGATCTTGGTTTCTTGGTTGAGACCAATGTTTTTGTTTCTTGAGGTAATTGAAGAAAATGACCATATTTTGGTCAATTGGGATTTAAATCCTGTGTTTATAGCTCGATAAGGGTGGGGGAAAAGACTGAAATTCCCCTAAGGAAACAAAAAAAGTCGCAGCTGTCCCTCAGTTGATACGCTGATAGGCTGAATTAAATTAGAAGTAACTCGTTACTCTGATATTGGATTTGGATGAAATTTTTTGCATTGGAAAAAAGACAAAGAACTTTCATTTGATACATAGAATCCCTCCCAGTTCATTATATACACCAAGTTATGATCATTGGAATTTGACCCTTAAATTGTGGCCAAAAATGCGCCCAAAATGTTGGAGCATTTCAAAGACATATCAAACCAGTGTGTTATACCCCAAAATGCACCCAATATGCTAGAGAAATTCAAAGGCATATCAAACCAGTGTGATATGCCCCTAAAATGCACCCAAAATGCGCCCAATATGCTGGAGCATTTTAAAGGCATATTAAACAAGTTTGGACGGAAGAAACTCAACTTTGCAAAGTCATACCTTTTAGCTCGGGTGTCGAATTTTGGTAAAATTGGTATCTTTGGAAAGATAATTGATTCTCTACAGTTTGGTGGGTCTAAATCTCCCAAAATACCATAAATATATTAAATTATGATCGTTCAGAGATGACCCTTGCGAAACCAAACACTAAAACTTAATGGATTCAAAAGCTCTAGCTTGCCTTACTTTAAGTGACTCTTATGAACACGCTTAACACATCATAAGCTCTCTTCTCACTAGGATACTCATTAGAAGTCATGTACTCAAATATGAATCACAGGATTGGAGATTTCACACGTAGGAACAATGATTTATTTTCTAGCTTTGAAATATATAGGGTATTACAAAAGACTAGCCCAAAAATATGGGGTATTACATAAACCCACCAGGGTTCCCACAATCCTAGCAAAGGGAATTAACCGCTCATAGTTGCAAAAAAATCCACCGAATTCAACAAAGAAACCATATTATCAATTTTACAATAATAAAAGAAGAAACCCCAAGGTCTCGAATTAATTAATCAACCAAAAACCAAAAACAAGAAAATTCCAAGATCAAAAATTAATCCTAAAATCAATATATGTTTGTAAGAGTATAGAGTGCATCAAAGTGCATAAACTAACTAAAAATATCAAAAGAGTATTTACAAATTACATAGAAACTCTAGGAATCCTTTCCAAAATAAAAGAGGAAAAATGAATCATTGGCCACTTATGGGCCATAGGTGGCACCTACGGGTTGTAAGTGGCCCCATGTGGGGGATAGTCTTCAAATGAATCATTGCAGGATCTTCACTTGTGGTCATTTGTTCTAACACCTATGGGGCGTAGGTACTACATAGGTGCTAGTGAACTTCATCATCTGCAGCTTATCTGAATCCCAAAGTTCTGCTACCTACTTTGCTACCTACATTAAGTAGGTGGAACCTATTCCACATAGGTTCCATCATAGGTGATCCAAAATGTAGTATTCAACTTCTTTTCTTCTATTTGGCTCCCAAAACCTAGTTTACTGAAAAACACAATGCAAAAAAATAAAATCTAACAAAACGACCTTAGTAACTGCATATTTTCATAATTTTAAGCGTCGAAAGTGACATGAAACCATGACACAACAACACCCTTAACTTAGAACATTTGCTTGTTCTCAGCAAATAAAAACATAATGAACAACACAACGATAGTTAACCAAGAGTAACCTAAGACACCATGTCCTCAAGCAACAAAAACACAACGGACAACACAAAGATGCTTAACCAGGAGAAACCTAAGACACCTACAACAGTCAATTTTAATTTAAGCTCAAGAACTTTATCCCCCCAATTTTAACACTACAAAATCAGCCGTGTGTATCAATGTAGCACGATAAAGTGACATAAAGGAATCAAGATATGTTATTACATTATCAATGAGAAATCACACATATGTACAAGTTACACTACCCAAACAAATAAGTTATAAAGAACACAACCCATGTACCCTCACAACCAAGAAGTCCCACTTACTCAATAAAATTATGTATGTTAATGCATGGACGATCAAGAGACACTCACACTCACAAAGAAGTTTCAACAAAGTGCATCGAATACCATGGGATTGCCCTTATTTTCTTTACCTTAGTTTTCAAACAGTTAGGTTAGGATCACTATAGGACTTTACTTAACTTGTAATGTAGGCTTGGGGGATGGTATCGTACCTTTGGGATTTTAGTGACTAAGCCTCCTTGGCACTACAATTACATGAGGGGTCCACTTATCAACCATTTTTCTTTTTGTCCACCCTTATTTCTCTCTTTTTATTCTTTTGTAGCTTATTTAGATTGGGTGTGGTTTCGTTTATTTTTTTTAGTTATTTGTTTTTTTTTCTTTGTATTTTTCTATTTTTTTATCACACCCAGCCTTACTTTTTTTTTTCCCTATTTACAGTTTTCTTCATACCCACTGCTAATCACGCACCTCTATGATAGCAACTCTCAACTTAGGCGATTTTCTTGAGTTGGGGTGCATAATATCCAAGGAGGACCAAGGACAAAATAGGTTCATTGTAACTAAAATGGGTTGGTGAAAGATTAAACAATAAAAATAGTCTATATAAGCTCAAAATAGAGATCAAGGGATACTTATTCACTGGAAGGTCATTTAGCTTAAAAGTGGACTAATTTCAAAAATGACCTGTGATCCTTTTCTAATCGACTATCCAATAATATAGGCAGGACTTATCGGGGATGTTTTTGATTAAACACAAAAAAATAACAAAGTAAGCATCTCACACACACATAGCACAGGGTTTCATCACAACCTATCTCAAGCATATCAAGCAATACCTGATTTACCATCGCGACATGACTCGGTTTTCTTGGCTACTTAGACTTTGCCAAAGTCCATATCTGCACATGCTCTTACCTTACTAAGGTTTCCCATATAGTCCTTCACCTACTGCCCATTCACTTTGAATGGGGATTCACCGTCATATTCCATCTCAAAAGTTCTATGTGGGAATACCCAAACCATGGTGAATGGTCCATATTTCCTATACATCAACTATCCAAGGAACAAGCGAAGTCTTGAATTATAAAACAAAATCAAATCACTTGGCTCCAAGACTCTTTTCTTGATTTTTTTTGTAATGATACAACTTGATCCTTTCTTTATATAGAGCAGAACTCTCATAAGAACAGATTCATTCACCTTGTTCAACTCATAATCAGAGCCAAGCCTTGCAACTAAGTTATTGATTTGATTAATGATTGTTCTAACGAACCGTTAGCACCCTAAATGAACCAACAAGATCGAAAAACCAACCATCACCCACTAGACACCAAAATTCTAGGGTCACCTGACCTGTATCCACACCATACGATTCATGTGATGTGTCATTATTAGGACACTAAGCTCAAAGCTCAAGAATTATCCAAGGTCCAAAATGTAAGGAGTTTCATTTCTCCCCCACTTGGATCATTCAGCCTTAAATAATGAGAAAGGTAGTGACCTGCATAATTAAACCCCCAAACATCTCTAAGTTTACCTTTAAGACAGAAAATGAATTACTAAGGAATTCACAATCTACCTTTTAACAAAGACAGAAAACAAAGATGTTAAGAACAATACATACCTCAAGCCTGATTTTCCATAATGGGAAATAGGAATGGATAATTGGACTTCATGTTCTCTCCAGCTTCCCAAGTAGCCTCTTTGACCTTGTGGTTCCTCCATAATATCTTAACTAAGCTACATCCTTGGTATGCAACCGATGAACTTACCGATCTAACATTTTAACATGGACCTCCTCATAAGACTGGGAATCCTAAATAACAATATCCTTTACAGGAACAATTTGTGATTAAACACCGACACATTTTCATAACATAGTCACATGGAACACTAGGTGAATGGAGCTCAAACTACAAGGCAACTCCAACTCATACACAACATTTCCAACCCTTCTAAAAATAAAGTATGGACCAATAAACTGGGGGCTAAGCTTCCCCTTCTTCCCAAACTGCATCACTCCCTTTATGAGAGACACGTTCAAGAACTCCCTAACCCTAACACTAACCCTAACCTCAAACTTCCTATGCCTCACATCTGCATAGGAATTCTCACAAAGTTGGACAACTTTAAGCCTATCCCAAATCACCTTCACTCTCTTCATGGCTTGGTGAACCAAATTTTGACCAAGTATCTCTGCCTCACCAACCTCGAACAACCCAATAAGATACCTACACCTCCGATCATACAATGCCTCAAACATAACCATCCCAATGCTAGAGTTGTAGCTATTATTATATGCAAACTCTATAAGAGACAAATGCTCAACTCAACTACCACCATAGTTAATCACGCAAGCTTAAAGCATATTTTCCAATGTTACAATAGTTCTTTTTGATTGCCCATCCTACTGCAGGTGGAAATCAGTACTAGGTCTTACTTTTGTCCCTAAATATTTTTGAAAAAACCTCCAAAAGTGCAATGAAAACTGCATACCACAATCTGAGATAATAGAAATAGCTACCCCATGCAACTACATAATTTTTTGGAGGTATAACCTTGCATAATCCTCTGCAGAAAAATTAGTCCTCACTGGCAAAAACTGATCAGACTTAGTCATCCTATCCATGATTGCCTAAATAGAATCAAACTAATTTCAAGATCAGGGAAGATCGGTAATGAAATCCATGCTGATAACTACTTACTTCTATATAGGCAACTCAATTTCTTGATATTACCCTTTGAGTCTCATTTGCTCAACTTTCACTTGTTGGCACACCATGCACTTAGCCATAAAACTATCTACATCTCGCTTCATATTATTCCACCAATATATCTTTTTATGGTCATAATATATTTTTGTTAATCCAAGATGAATAGCATAACATGACTCATGTGCCTCAATGAAGATCCTCTCTCACAATCCATCTACATCTGGAATACACATTCTCCCTTGGTACCACAAGGTACCATCACAAATAACCACAAATTCCATTACTTTTTGCCCACCTAAATCACCCTTAATCCTCATCAAGATAGGATCTAACGCTTGCTTCTTCTTCACCTTAGAACCAAGGGATGACTTAGCTACTTTCTGAACAAATACACCACCATCCATAAAGTCCAAGAGACGAACTCAAAGGTTAGCCAAATGGTGAACATCTTTCACTATTTATTGCTTTCCCTCATCCACATGAGCTAGAGTCCCCGTAGATAACCTACTAAGAGTATCAACAACCACATTAGCTTTACTTGGATGGTAGTGAAGAATTATGTCATAATCCTTAAGCAGCTCAAGCCATCTTCTTTGCCTGAGGTTAAACTCTTTCTGGTTAAACACATGTTGTAGGCTCTTATATTCTTATAAGATATCCATATGTACTCTATACAAATAGTGACTTTAGATTTTCAATGCAAATACCATAGACAATAGCTCCAATCCATGAGTTGGATAGTTTTTCTTATGCACCTTCAATTTTCTAGAGGCATAAGCTATCCTCTTGCAATGCTGCATTGAAATGCAACCAAGCCCCATACGGGATGCATCACACTAGATTACAAAACCATCAGTGCCTTCAAGTAAAGTCAAGACCTATGCTAAAGTTAGATTATTTCCCAGCTTTTAACAACTACCCTCAAGAGCATTAGATCACAAAAAACTTTATCTTCTTCTGAGTTAACTTAGTCAATGGGAAACTATGGTCAAAAGCTTTCCACAAACCTCCTTTAATAACCAGCTAAACCCAAAAAGCTAGGAATATCGATTAGGGTTGTGATTTTAGGCCACTTCTTACCACCGCGACTTTCTGCGGATCAACTATAATCCCTTCACTTGAAATGACATGCCCTAGAAAAGTGACAACATTCAACCATAATTCACATTTCAAAAATTTGGCATATAATTACTGATCTTTTAGGGCCTGCATTACCATGCAAAGGTGATTGACATAATCTACCTTTCTCTTTGAGTATACCAGAATATCATTTATGGATGCCGTTGGGGCATTTGTCAATTCAAAAGACATAACCAGAAACTCAAAATGCCTATACTGGGTATGAAAAACATTCTTTGAAATATCCACCTCCCTAATCTTTAGCTGATGATAACCAGACAGATCAAACAAATCATCTATTCTTGGAAGAGGGTACTTATTCTTTACCATCACCTTATTCAGTTGCCGATAATTAATGCACATCCAAAGGGAACCATCCTTATTATGCATGAACAACAGCGGTGCATCCCATGGAGACATACTAGGACAGATGAAACCCTTGTCTAAAATCTCCCTTAATTACTTCTTAAGCTTCTTTAACTCAGCTGGAGCTATTCTATACAAGGGAATAAAAATAGTATGACTGTAGGAAATAAGATCAATCCCAAAATGAATCTCCCTATTGCGAGGTACACCAGGAAGGTAGTCAGGGAAGACCTTAGGGAATTCATTCACCACCAGGATAGAATGTAAAGAAGGAACCTCCGAGTTAGAATCTGTAACCCAAACTAATTTGTAACCCTCCGAGTTAGCCCTCCGAGTTAGAATGTAAAGGACCCTCCAAAGGACCCACCGGGATGATAGAGACACCCATTGAAAATTAATCTTTAGGCTCTAAGATATGATATGAACCTCCCTTTAGGATCTAGGGAACCACCTTCCCATTAAATAATTGGCTTATTAGGGAATTTAAAGTTGACCTTATGGAGAAACATAGCATGAGTGCGACCAATCCATCCCCAACATGATGTCAAAATCAACCATGTCTAACTCAAACAGATCAAACAAAGTCTCTCAACCACTTACAGATACGACAAAACCCCTATAGACTCTTGCAGCAACCACAAAGTCAGCCACCAGGGTAGAAATAGAAAAAGGGTCATAAACTAAAATGCACAACCACAAATAGGGTGACATATTAAAAAATAGATTTAGATCAAGAAAATAGTATGCATCATGGGAAAAGAGTTTCAACATACCAGTAATGAGATCAGGCAAAGCCTTAGACTCCTGAAGAGTAGTAAGAACATAAACTCAGTTACAACAACTTCCTGAGCTAGATGGTAATGGAGTTAAAGAAGAGAAAACTGGAACCTTGTTTGCCCGAGAAGTAACCTTAACCACTGGAAAATTTCTAATCATGTGCCTTAGCTTACCGTATTTGAAGCACTTGTCCTTTTCTTTATCATAGTAACCCTGATACAGTAGACCATAAAATCTGTAGGGAGGATAAGATGGAGCTAATTAGGCCCTACTATTCTGAGATTGGGCACCCTGTGCCCTATAACTATTACCACCATGAGAACACCTATCACCAGACAACTGCAGATGAAATTACTAACCATTGAGTAAGATCAAAAATTGCCCTACTTCTTTTTGGACCACTTCCCACCCTCCATGCCTCTGTATTGTTGGTCACTACCCTACTCAGAAAATCTAAACTTTTTGCTCTACCTCTCCCCTATCTCTACCTATTTCTTCTCTTTCTCAACCTACTATATGTACACCACCAACCTGGAGATGTCTATGTACTTGTTCAACAGAGTAGCCTTACTCTATAAAATCAAGTCTCGAGATAACCCAAAAGTGAATTTTCTCATTCTAGACCTCATCCTAGAAACTAACTCTGGAGCATACCTAGACAACTGGTGAAACTTCAAGGCATACTACTTGACTGACATCTTTTCTTTCTTCAAGTTGAAAAACTCTTTCGACTTTACCTCCCCCAAATCTTAAGGAAAGAAGTGATCTAGGAAAGTAGTAGAAAAATTATCCCATAGGATTGACTCAGCATCGACACCCCTTGACTAGTTTCATTCCTTGTACTACTGATAGGCCATATCTTTTAGCTAGTAGGCAACAAACACCACACCCTCCATATTAGTTGCATGCATAACACGGAAGATCTTTCCATCTTATCAAGGAAAATTTGAGGATCCTCCTTGAACTTAACTCCAATAAAGGTTGAAGGGTTCAACCTCATAAAGTGGTCAACCCTTGAAGCCACAAAAGATGAAGTAATAGAAACACCATGCTCAGCCTGAGAAGCTACCAACTGTACCATCATATGAATAAACTGACGAAAGTCATCATTCTTGACATCACAATGAGGAGATTGAGTAAGACTGGAGGGGACCGGTGGAACTCTAGAAGGACAATTAGGAACTAGACCCTCAGATTGAGTTTGGATCTAATAAGAAGGACATGTCCTAGCAACATTATCCTCGAGTGGGATAGAGGATTTTCTATGAACTTCAAATTGTCTAGGAGGTATGATATAAAAAGAGAACAAATGGAAATTAGAGAAGATTTTAGGACCTTAGACTTTATAGCCCAAAAATACAACACAAGAATGACAAACAATCATAAATTCCTCATAGCCTCTCCCTTATGAGTCCGAAATGCTACACACCCTTAAAAGAGACTCTACCCTACACAACTTTGTATACTTCCAATGAACCACGAACCTATAGATTTAATACCAATCTTACATGACCTGAACCAGGGCCTAGTTATGTAGGGTATGTTAAGTCCAACCAGGACCGAAGACAACCCGAATACCCAACCATTAACAACCCTACACCCCATTTCAGATGAATTCTGAATACTTTATAAGATATAACATTAATAATCTAAATATAATAAAGTAAGTCTATAACTATAACAAAACGGCCACAACTAAATATCTAACCAATACCAATCCCAATTCAAATACGATTACCAATGTTGACACTAATACCACCGCCACCCATGCCCATACTAGTCCGACAAAGCCTCTAACGAGAATCAAAGTCTATCCGATCGGGAAATGCCCCTAGCCATAGAAAAAACCAAAACCAAAGAAATAACAATAATGGAAAGAAGTACATAGCATGAAATGGGGTGTTTTGGAGTATGGAAGCTCACCACTTTAATCTGACTCAAAGCTGTCCCCGAATTCAAGTCCCTAAGTACGAGGAATGGTAGTATGGTCGGTTCCTACATAATGTATGGATACAACGCCCGAAGACGATTAGAAAAATGAACACTATAATGTAACTCAGGGAAAAAGATAAAATAATTTCATCTTTTAAAACCAAATCAAATAACCTTATGCAAGCATACACACTCACATATATATGTACATATATATGTATATATATATATGTATATATATAAACATATATATATATATATATCATGCCAGGATAGGGAGTAAGGTTTAGCATGTATTTAAAATCATAACTTGGACTGTGTAGCTGTACCATCATAAAATCTACCCACGATCTATATGGGTTCAGCTCACCCTACTAAAAGGGCCTCGGTGTATGTTCGCTACATAAACCAGAGGTATCAAAAAAGACCAGGGAATACCCCGAATCTACATCAAAAAAGGATATAATCATCTCAATAGTGTGAAACATGCACACAGTTCATCAAGATTAAACCTCATGACGATAATCATGAGTTTCCTGTGTCCGTCCTTCAGACCCACACCTTCACAACTAGCTATCAAAAACCCATTATGGCCTCATTAAAACCTTTAGCACATCAATAAACCACCAATTGTAAGAGTTAATTATTAAGGTATTAATAAGTAGTATTGTCATACCGGTTATAGTTTACAATCAATGTCACTAGAAAAAACCCAGGGGATTCCTTCATACCCTGCAGACTCTATTATATAAATCACTTGGGGAATTCCTTCATACGCCATAAGGTTTTTAGTACTAGCCTTAATCATTTAACCATTTTTTCCCACTGATGTCCTAACTATATGACTCATATGTCCTAGTCATAGCTAAGATATAACCCAAGGGATTAGATATTGAACAGTATATGACTCAACCCTACAACTCATAACCTATGCTCACGGGTCTTAGTGAGATACTCATAGTTTTAGCTAATCCACTAAGTTACTAATTTGATTAAGGATCATCCTAATGACTCGTCACAACCCCTAACGACTTATACCACCAAGTCATTATCAATACCAAAAACCCAACCACCATCCGTACACCTAATGACTAGTGTTACCTGACCTGTACCTATACCATATGACTTGTATGATAAGTCATTACTAGGATAGTAAGCTCAAAGCTCAAGAATTTTCCTAGGGCCAAAATCCAAATATTTCAACTAGTTAGTCCTGTTGGTATTCACAGTTTTTTCCAATATGGACTTGATCTCTCTATTGGAGACCTCAACCTGCCTACTTATCTAAGGATGGTAAGGTGTTTCTACCTTACGCGTTACATTGTATTTTTTGAGCAGGTCCTTGAAAAGATGATTGCAAAAGTGAGACCCACCATTACTAATAATACCACATGGAGTGCCAAATCGAGAAATATGTCTTTTTTCAAGAATGTAGTGATACTATGAACCTTATTATTAGGAAGTGCAACCATTTCCACCCACTTCAAAACACGGTCGACTACCACTAGAATATACTTCATCCCATAGAAGCTCATAAATAGACCCATGAAGTTGGTTCCCCATATATCAAACAACTCTAACTCGAGGATAGGTTTTATGGGAAGTTCATAAATCCATGAAATATTGCCTTGACGCTGACACTAGTCACACATTTGAGCATAGTCATGAGCATCCTTGAAGATAGTTAGGAAATAATACCCACATTGTAAAATCTTATAGGCTATGTGTGTACCACTATGATGAGCTTCCACTGGTGAGGAATCACAAACCTCAAGGATGCTCATCATCTCCACCTCAAGAATACTCTTATGAATTACACCATTTGCACAAATCTGAAAGAGATAAGGCTCATCCTAGATAAATTTTCTCACCTCATGCATCAACTACTTTCATTGCTGGAATGACAAATCTTTCGAAAAAAGATCACTTGACAAAAAATTGGATAAATCAGCAAATCAGGGGATTAAATTTTAAGATACTGCAAAGACCCGCTCATCTGGAAATGTATCATCTATGTCAAGCTCACACCCTAGCTTCTGTATTGCCTCCTTCTCAAGGCGAGACAAGTAATCAGCGACCTGGTTCTTAGTGCCTTTTTGATCTTTCACGTCAAAGTTAAATTCTTGCAGTAAGAAGATCCACTGTGTAAAACTTAGTTTATCATCCTTCTTCAATATTAGATATGTCAAAGTTTCATGCTATGCATGAATTATGACCTTTTTCCAAATCAAATAAGATCAAAACTTCTCAAAGAAAAAAACCACCACAAAAAGCTCCTACTTAGTGACTATATAGTGCTTCTGTGCAAGGTTTAATGCCTTGCTGGCATAATAGATCGGATGAAGAATTTTCTTACATCTTTGACCTAGGACATCAGCTAAGGCAGCTCCACTAGTATCATATATCACCTTAAATAGTAACGACTAATCAGGGGATATAATAATAGGAGCTGAGATTGACCGCTCTTTAAGGCACTCAAGGGCCTTGAGAAATGCATCATCAAGTACAAATTTCACCTCCTTCTGTAAAAGCTTGCATAGAGGATTGGAAATTTTAAAGAAGTCCTTGATAAACCTCCTATAAAATCAACATGATCCCAAAAACTTTGGATACCTTTAACTGAGATTGGTGGAGGTAATTTTTCAATTGCCTCAATCTTTTCTCTATCCACCTCAATACCCTATTCTAAAATTTTATGACAAGGGATAACATCTTCTTTTACTATAAATGACACTTCTCTTAATTCAGCACCATATTAGACTCCTCACATCTTTAGAGTGTGTTGGCCAAATGGGCTAAACAATCATCAAAGGATTCCCAACAACATAAAAGTTATCCATGAATACCTCTATGTCAAAAAATATAGATATCATACATCTTTAAAGGTGGAAAGAGTATTGCATAATCCAAATAACATCCTCTTGAATGAAAAAGTCCTATAAGGGAAAGTAAAAGTACTCTTTTCCTAGTCCTTGAGAGCAATAGAGATCTTATTGTATCCTGAGTACCCATCAAGAAAATAATACCTACCCTTGTCTACTAGTCGGTCAAGTATCTGATCCATGAAAGGCATAGGAAAATGGTCCTTTTGGGTCTAAGTATTTAGATTTCTATAATCTATGCATACTCTAAATCTAGTAATTGATCTTATAGGCACCAATTCATTCTTCATATTAGGGACCATAGTAATCCCACCCATCTTTGGTACGTGTTGAACTGGGAAGACCCATTTGCTATTTGTAATAGTGTAAACCACTTCAGTATCTAACCAATTGATAATTTCTTTATTCACTACCTCCAACATAGCCAAATTCAGCCTACACTGGTACTCAATGTTGGGTATACACTCCACTTCAAGCTATATCTTATAAATACAAATACCGAGTAGAATCCCTATAATACCTACAATGGTCCATCCAATGGCTCTCTTGAATCTCTGCAACACCGATACTAATGCTTCTACCCGTATCTCTAATAAGTCAGCCACAATTATTCCTGTCAAAGTATTATTAAGCCCTAAAAATGCATATCGTAAGTGAGATGAGAGGGTCTTCAATTCTAACACTGGTGGCTCCTCAATAGATGAGCGAGCTAAAGGAGTGGTTTAATTCCTCAGATCAAGGTCAAGCTTTTTTAAAGCATTACTACAGGAAACTCTACCATATAATGCGCTCACTATATCATCATACTCATTAATGCCATCATTGTTAAAGTTCATGATGACCACTCCCAGTGCATCAACCCCAAGTCTCTCCCCAATGATTATGGTCAATGCATCAGTATCATCATTAATGTCTTTTATAGATACCACCTTTATATACTTTGGCTATGGTATCGACTGACAAACATTAAAGATTACCTTCTCATTATTTAGTTTGAACTTTATCTGCCCCAACTCTATATCTATCAGTGCTCTACTAGTAGATAAAAAAGGCCTACACAAGATAATAGGGACTTCAAAGTCCACCTCATAGTCATATTTCATAAAATCAACAGGAAATATTAAGGATGCCACCCCCACTAAAACATCGTAACAATACGTACCAATTTTTCCACAGTTCGGGTAGCTATCAATAACCTTATAAATGTAGGTTTGGATTTGCTAAATCCCAATTGATTGTATACTATCAATGGTATTAGATTGATACTAGCTCCCAAATCACATAAAGACTGAGCGAAGTTAAAGGACCCAATGGTACATGGCATAGTAAATGCTCTGGTTTCCTCCTTCTAAACCAACAATTAGGAATTGATAGCACTGCAATGATGAACATTATTTGCTGGATCAAAACCCACCATTCACTTTTTAGTAACTAAATCCTTCATTAACTTAACATAACTAGGCATCATCTCTAATGCCTCAATTAGAGAAATACTAGTAGACAACTTTTTCAACATTGATAAGAACTTCTTACTTCCTTTCCTCTTATTTATTCCTTAATCTATACGGAAAAGAAAATGGTTGTCATGGAATAGTGTTAAGTAACGGCTCATCTACCATTTCCTTAACTTTATCCTTCACAGTATTATGATCAACACCTATCAATTTTTTTGTTAACTAAACATTAGTCACTAACTTCTCTAACTCCTCTTCAAGTGTCACATCAATATCAATAATATCATTTTATGGATCATCATCCATAGGCATATGGGGGTCAACAATAGCCTTACCACTTTGAGTGGTGATGTCCAGACAATGATCATTTTTCTTAGGATTCTGCACTGTATTTCTTGGAAGGGTGCCTGACTACTGCTGATTCAAAAATGCAGATATTTGGCTAAATTGCTGCTCTAATTTTTTGATTGCAATAGCATATAATTCTACTTTTTGGGTCAAAATTGATATGTCTGCCCTAATTTCCCTAAGGCAATTTTCCTGACCTTTCTGACCCTTTACTATCTTGGACATAGCCTTCATCCTTGATTCACTATCAGAGCTGAATGGTGGAACATATAGACCACCCTTCTATTTATAATCATCCTTATATATCTAGTTATCGTACCTCTTGTTTCTTTGATCTCTATACCTATCCCCATTGAAGTTTCAAACTTAGTTCTCTTTCTTGGAGTTTCAATTATCTTGAGCAGATGATTGGTGGTGATAGGTGAATTTACTCGCCTATAGATCTATATTATACCCATATTTTAGCCAAGTTTTGAGAATAAATTATATAATTCATGCACTTTTAGTCCTTTTTCCTGTAAGTGAGCTAACGAACATGATTAGCAAGTTTTTAGGTATAAATGATGCAGAATTCAGCATTTTATGGATAACTTGATGCCAAAGAAAGCTACACAAAAGAAGAAAAGCAAAGCTTGGATGCCAAGGACCAAAAGTGGCGCATGAAAAATCTATCCCGGGCAAAAACAACAATTCTGAAGACTTTGGGGATTAGCAGTAACTTAGTAGGATTAGGATAATGATGAAGTAACCCAGTACGAATGGGTTAAGCAATGCAGTAACTTATTAGGATTAGGATAATGATACATTAACCTAGTAGGATTGGGCTAAGTAATGCATTAACTTAGTAGGAATAGGATATGGGTATTATAAATACCCTATTCTGCTAGAGATTTTTAACACATTCAATTATTCATTCTTCTATAATTCTAGTTCCACATCCTACTTTTAATACATTCTAATTCCGAAATTCATATATTCTTCTTCTATTCATCTATTAATTCTTAATTTCCACAACAAGAGAAACGTTACTTTGCAAGGTAGTTCACGCCTAACATCCACCACACTTTACTACACGAGATCTTTATTGTGGTATAATAACAATGTCGATTGTGATTTCCTTTGCACTCATGGGTAACTAAACTTCTCTGTTGGGGTTATGGAAGCCGTATGAGATACTATCTATTGCTATGAGTTTGTGAATTCGTTACACGTATGCTGCTTATATCATTATTCTCTTCATCTTAATCTAAATTTTTTGTGGTTGCAAACGCATAGAATACGCCAGTATAGCATTAACTTGTTTGAAAGAAAAGTTATATGTTTGGAAAAGAGATAATGTCAAGGTAATAGGGTCCCATCCCCTATTACAAAGTTAGTGCCGTAACTGGATTAAACTCTTGGAGAATTTGTACCGTTAGATACGCTTTAAGCTCGAAAGAGTTACAGTGAAATAGTCCTTGTTGAGGTCGAAAGACACTTGGATTTACCATCGAATACAATTCTCTATAAGCACATGCATGTCTGAATTCCGCATAACTCATAGCCAATAGAGACGTATAACTCATAAGGTGGACATAACCCCAACTTCTCAATTCTCATTGTTTTACATCTTACGAAACATTCTTTCTTTTTACTTTGCTATTTTTTGTTTTTACTTTACTATTTTGTTTACATTATTTGCACGTTAAAATCCCCCTTTTCACGAGACTTGCGCCAAAAGTCTAGTAATCTTTGCTTACTTGTTGACCAAGCTATTCCCTATGGGATCGATACCCAACCCAGTTGGGTTATATATTTGACAACGACCGCTTTACACTCCTACGAGAGCTGTAGATTGAGTGTTATCAAAAATTGGCACCGTTGCCGGGGAATACGAGTGTCAATTAAGTTTGTGATAATTACTAGACCCTTTGGTCAAAGATTCTCGTACTTTTACTTTTAGTTTTTTTTTTATTTTCTGCAGGTTTTTATTCAGTACATGCCCCATACTCGAAGTTCTGGTCAATCGTTATTACCTATCAATCCTGAACCACAACTTATTGGCAGAATGGAGGCACAACACGAAATTGAAAGAATGGCTGCTCAATAGGAACAGGCGAGACTAGCTGCTCTTGCCGCCGCTCAAGTACATTAACAGAATATTGATAACCCTGGGCGAGCAGTAAATCCTGACGACGAGGACCTAGGTGATGACGAGTTAATAAACCCTAGGCATGCTTCTGAGATCGCAATACCTGCTAATAGAAGATATCGTCAAGCTAGGTTTAGGCCTGAACGCCGAGCTATGCAACTAGCTTTCGACGATGATGATGATGATCTTGATGGAGCCGGAGCCACAGGAGCTATTATTCCTCCACCATTGGCACCTGGAGCCAAGTTCAACATCACAAGCACCATGATTCAGTTATTACAACTCAAGGGATTATTTGGTGGACTAGTAGGCGATGATCTGAATATGCATCTCATCAACTTTATTTCTTCATGGAAGTCGTTTGACAATCCTGGCATTGGTCAGAATGCAATTCGATTACGTCTATTTCCATTGTCTCTATCTGGGGAGGCAACTCTATGGTTGAATGGGCTGACTCCTGATTCTATTACAAATTGGAGGCAATTGAGAGACGCTTTCCTAGAAAGATTCTTTCCGCCATCCAAGAGAGCACAATTAAGAGATGAAATCAGTAACTTTCGTCAGCTTCCAACTGAAGCCCTTCATGAAACATGGGAGAGGTTCAAGACGAAGCTAATGCAGTTCCCAAACCATCACATGACTAATGTTCACCTAATGGAGATACTATACAGAGCCTTGAATTCAATAACTAAACCAGTGGTGGATAATGCAGCTGGAGGATCATTTATGGACCTCACCCTTGGTCACGAAAGCAATATGCTAGATCAGATGACGAATAAAAGTAGAGCTTGGCATACCAGGGATTCTGAGGTAGCAAGCCCCATTTTATCGATCAGCATGACTGCTGAACAAGGGAGAAGAGACGAAGAACGTAATCAAGATATGGCGCACATGAAAACTCAAGTGGATCTTCTTACAAAGCATCAATTATCAGGGAATACCAAAAAAGTCAAAGTTGTTGCATTAAAAGGAAGAGACGAATCTAATTCTGAAGAAGAAGCCAACTACTTGAACAATCAGGGGGGTTTCCGAGGTAATACCCAAGGAAACCAAGGTCGGAACTACTATGATAAATCTGGAAACAAGTACCAAGGTAGTTAGAAGAACAAGAATGAAAACAGCGGTTTATACGTTCCCCCAGGAAGACGTGACGCCACCATATCTAGTTCTGGAAGTATGGAAGACATGATGGCTAAACTATTGAAAGGAGTGGAAACAACTAGCGCGGGAGTAACAGAGTTAATAAATGATTTGTCCTCAATGAAGCAATTAGTAGATTCACATTCCACTTCAATCAAGCAAATAGAGCAGCAATTGAGCCAACTTTCAGCAGAACTCAATCAAAGAAAGGCTGGCACTTTACCGAGCGACCCTGTGCAAAACCCAAGGAATGATAGGTCATGCATGGCCATTACTACCCGAAGTGGTAGGGTGCTGGAAACATCGTCAAAAGGAAAGCATGTGGTTGATGAAGTAGAGGACATTGAGGATAAGGCGAAAGGAGAAGATTCCGCAGAAGCTACCCACGACGCCCATGACGTCACACCGAGTATGTTGCATCCTGAAAAGGCTAAAAAATAGAAGCAAGAAGAGAAGAAATCCATGGAGAAAACAATTCCTTATCCACCACCATATTTTCCTCAAAGATTGAAGAAGGTGGCGGACGATACAAAGTTCAGCAAATTCATGACTATGTTAAAGCAGCTGACCATTAATGTTCCATTGGTGAAGGCTTTTGAACAAATGCCTGGGTATGCAAAGTTTATGAAAGATATTTTGACAAAGAAGCGGGCAGCAAGCTATGAGTTGAAAGATAATGTTCATCACTGCAGCACAATCGCTACCCGATTAATAGTTCAAAAGAAGGCTGACCCCGGTGCTTTCACTATCACTTGCACCGTTGGATCTTTGGATTTTGCCAAGGCATTATGCGACATAGGAGCCAACATCAATTTTATGCCATTATCTATATATAAAAATTTGGGGTTGGGTGATCCTACTCCAACCAATATGAGGCTCATAATGGCAGATAGGTTAGTAAAACGACCTGTTGGTATTCTATGTGATGTATTGGTGAAGGTTTCTTCATTCATCATTCCGGCAGACTTTGTTATTTTGGATTGTGAGGCAGACTCAGAAGTTCCCATAATCTTGGGGCACCCTTTCCTTGATACAGGAAGCGTGCTTATTGATTTGAGAGCTAATGAGCTTTCATTCTGAATAAATGACTAAGTAGTTTGTTTTGATGTGTGCAAATCAATGAAGCAACCCAAAGATCTGAACGTATTTTCGGTAGCTGATGTTTACTTTGATGATGAGAAAGATTTACTTGAAGAAGAGCAAATTATTGATGACCCATTGGCGATTGTACATATGAATGGAGAGAGTAAGGATGCTGAAAATTGTGAAGAAACTATTGGTGTTCTATTAGGATTAGGGACATATCGCCATGCTCCCAAGAAGCTAGATCTTGATCTTAAAAATCGACCCACACCACCAGTGAAGCCATCTATTGAAGAGCCACCCACGTTAGAATTTAAGGAGCTGCGTAGTCATTTAAAGTATGCATTCTTAGGAAGCGGAAACACACTTCCAGTCATTATGGCAGCTGATTTGGGTGAGAAACAAGTTGCAGCTCTCATTACTATTCTACGAAAGTATATAAGAGCCATTGGTTGGACCATTGCTGATATTATTGGTATTCCACCTGGGATTTGTACACACAAGATTCAGCTTGAAGAAAATTGTACACCCACCATTGAGCACCAAAGATGTCTCAATCCACCTATGCAAGAAGTGGTCAAGAAAGAAATAATTAAGTGGTTAGACGCAGGAGTTGTGTATCCAATCTCTGACAGTACATGGGTAAGCCCGGTACAATGTGTTCCTTAGAAAGGAGGAATAATGGTGGTCGCGAATGAAAAGAATGAGCTTATTCCACTCAGACCCGTCACCGAATGGAGAGTATGTATGGACTACTGAAAGCTGAATTCATGGACGCTTAAAGATCACTTTCCAATGCCATTCATGGACCAAATGCTAGATCCATTAGCGGAGAAAGGATGGTTTTGTTTCATAGATGGTTATTCAGGCTATAATCAGATTTGCATTGCCCCTGAAGACCAAGAGAAGACAACATTCACATGTCCATATGGCACGTTTGCCTTCAAACGTATGCCATTTGGGCTATGTAATGCACCAGCCACCTTTCAGCGTTGTATGATGTCAATTTTTTCTGATATGGTTGAAGATACTTTGGAGGTAATCATGGACGACTTTCAAGTTGTTGGCGAGTCTTTTGAAGCGTGCTTGGCAAACCTAAGTATGGTGTTGCAAAGATGTGTAGAATTCAACCTAGTGCTGAATTGGGAAAAGTGCCACTTCATGGTAAAAGAAGGAATCATTCTTGGTCATAAAATCTCTGAAAGAGGAATTGAGGTTGATCGAGCAAAAATTGAAGTCATCGAGAAGCTACCGCCCCCAATTTCAGTGAAGGATGTTCGTAGTTTCCTCGGTCATGCAAGTTTCTATCAGCGGTTCATCAAAGACTTCTCCAAAATTGTGAGCCCATTATGCAAACTCTTGGAGAAAGATGCAAATTTTGACTTCAATTAAGATTGTTTGAAGGCATTCGAATGCCTCACAAGAAAACTCATTGAAGCTCCTATCATGGTAGCACCAGATTGGTCTCTACCGTTCGAAGTCATGTGTGATGCTAGTGGGGTAGCCGTTGGCGTTGTACTTGGCCAGAGGAAGGAGAAATTATTTCATCCTATCTAATGACAAAGAAGGATGTAAAACCAAGACTAATTCGATGGGTTTTGCTGCTGTAAGAGTTTGATTTCGAGGTTAAAGATAGAAGAGGTTGCGAGAACCAAGTTGCTGATCATCTATCTAGACTCGAGAACGAGCATGTGGTGTAACCTGAATTAGAGATTGATGATGCATTCCCTGACGAGGAGATCTTAACGACAGTAATGGAAGGATTACCATACTGTGCAAATTTTGTGGTGAGTAATGTGATACCTGCAAACTTATCTACCTGCAAACTTATCTTACCATCAAAAGAGGAAGTTTATGCATGATGTAAAACACTACTTTTGGGATGATCCATATTTGTTTCGACGATGTGCGGATGGTGTTATCCAACGATGTATATCCTATGTAGAGGTGCCTACTATATTGGAAGCATGCCACACTTCCCAAGTTGGGGGACATCACACACGTAATCGGATAGTAAGAAAGGTATTGCAAAGTGGATATTATTGGCCTTCGATATTTAGAGATGCCTACGACTTTGTTAGAAGATACGACCAATGCCAAAGACAAGTTGCTATTTCGAAACACCATGAGATGCCCATGTCGAAAATTCTTGAAGTAGAGCTCTTTGATGTATGGGGTATTGATTTCGTGGGTCCATTCATAAATTCATTTAGAATGAAGTACATCCTAGTTGCTGTAGATTATGTCTCGAAATGGGTTGAAGCAGTAGCGTTGGCTGACAATGAAGGAAAGCGTGTTGTAGCATTCTTGAAGAGGAATATCTTCTCTCGCTTTGGAGTACCTCGTACTATCATAAGCAATGGAGAATCTCACTTTTACAACAAGCTATTCAAATTCATGTTGGAAAAATATGGTGTTAAGCAACATAAGGTAGCCACACCTTATCATCTATAAACTAGTGGCCAGGTAGAGGTTTTCAACCGAGAGATCAAGCAAATCCTTGCTAAAACGATAAATGCTAATAGGAAAGATTGGTCTTGGAAGCTGGACGATGCACTATGGGCGTACAGGACCGCATTCAAAACGCCTATTGGAATGTCCCCGTACCAACTAGTTTATGGGAAGGCTTGTCACTTACCCATTGATCTCGAGCATAAGGCATTGTGGGCATTGAAACGATTGAATTTGAATTGGGATGATTCAATGAATCTGAGATTGGAGCAACTGAATGAGATGGATGAATTCCATCTACATGCTTATGAAAGATCAGACCTATACAAGGAGCGGATGAAAAAATATCATGATCAGCGGAATGTTCGACGAAACTTTCAAAAGGATGATATGGTACTTTTCTTCAATTCCAAACTAGAGTTATTCCAAGGTAAGTTAAAATCCAAGTGGTCTGGTCCATACAAAGTTAACCAAGTCTACTCGTCTGGAGTAGTTGCGTTGGAAGACAATAATGGTGTCGTCTTCAAGGTGAATGGCCAACGAGTAAAACCTTATATCGGTCCTCTTGAGTTGATAAACTATATGGCCATCACTTATATCGATGAAGTCTAAGTACTCGAGGTAACTATGTCGTGCCGCGATAATAAATCAAGCGCTAGATGGGAGGCAACCCATCATTTGTCGTTTATCGTTTATCGTTTATCGTTTTTCGTTTTCCTTTTGTTCTATTATGTGTTTGATTTTGATAAATAAAAATCCAAAAATAAGACTCGTGCCATGACTAAAACTAAGGCACTTGATGGGAGGCAACCCATCGTTCTAATCGTTTTTATTGGTTTTGAGCAAATGTAGGTGCAAGAGGTATAAAACGAGGAGATCGGTTTCAAATTTTGATTTGGACGTATTGTATGTTAAAGGTGGTAAGTTAGGAATGAATAAGAAAAAGGCTATGGATTGGGCATTGCTTATGAAAATATAGGCAACGAACAAGGCTAGGCCTATGTAAAACTAGGCCACGAACAAGGCAAGGCCTATGCTATGGCCTAAGCTCTCAGAATCTAGTGTGCCATAGCATAGGCGCCGCCCATGCCCAAGTATGCCATAGAATAGGCGCCGCCTATGCTAATGCCTTTTGTCTCTGAATCTCATATGCCATGCTAAAGGCGCCGCCTATGCCTAGGAATGCCATGGAATAGGCGCCGCCTATGCTAGACAATGCTTTGCAAAAGGCACCGCCTATACCAAGCATAGGCATAGTAAAAGGCGCCTCCTATGGTTACTTCTTGTCTCTAAATCCGATTTTAAATGGGTCAAAACCCGACCCAACCTTCTCCTATAAATATGATACTTAGTATTGAACCAAAAACACATTGAAAACCTAGTTTAAGCGCCACCTATAGTCCCCAAATCATCTCAAAAATTTTCCTTTTGCTCTCTTACTTCACAAGAACATCATCCAAAGTCATCAATCAAGTAAGTGCTTCAGTGTTCTTCATTTATATTCCGTAAGTACTACATTACTACACCTACTATGAATTGCTAAATCTTGAAGTAGCATTGATGATTTGAATGTGATTGAATTATTGTGATACAACCAAGTGAGTGAACATATACCTAAGGATGATCTTAACTTGTTCCCAACTTGAATTTGATTTTGATGCATTATCATACTTTTGTGGAATTGAAATGGTTACAATAATTGCATAATCTTGTCACTTGCATACTTACATGTTGGAATGACTTGTTAATTGGAATAAGAATTATAGTTGCCTACCAACATAGGAGGTTGTGATTATTGATACTATACCGTGATTCAATCCCTATGTAGTAGTCTTGATATATCAAACATGAACGTATTGCCAAGATTACAAGAAGTATGACTGCTCTGATTTTATTGTTGGAATATAGCACCTAAAACGTATGTCGATGAAGTCTGAGTAATCGACCACTTTCACTCCACTAGTTTGTGCCAACAAACTAAGTGTGGGGTGGTGCCGCTACTACTTGTTTATAGATTGTATCTATCGAGATGACGCTAATATGACTATTGTTTTAATCTCAGGTACAATGGCACCCAAAGCAAGACAAGGCAGAGATAAAGTAACTACTTCACAAAAAGGCAAGAAAAGAGGACGAAAAGAGCAAGGAGAATTCTACTCGATGCAAGTACCACTCCGCATGTTCGGAATTAGGTCCTACAGGAGGATGCAAAGGAATGGTATACTAACAACACGGAAAGAAAATATGTTCATGTGGACTTGATAAACAAAGAAAGCCTAGCGAAAAAGGAACCGCGCATGTTGGCTAAGATCATGGCATTACAACTTGATTTCATCATCCGAGACATGGGAGAATGCAATCTCGATTTAACAAGAGAATTCTATGACAACTGGTCGCCAAAGACCACAGGAAGCGAAGTCAAGATTCGAGGCCAAGTTTTACAACTCAATGTGGATTTCTTCAACTCCTTTTTAGACTTGCCTTCAGTCGATCCATCACCATTCAAAGAGCTGTACAGTAGACCTACATATACAGCAATTCGACACACACTCTGTGGAACAAGATCCATGGCAAGGTGGAGTAGACACAAAGATACCGGTCGAAACAACACCTTACCATATGCTCCTTTGAATAGGGAAGCAAGGATATGGTTGCGCATAGTCAGCTCTTGCCTCATTCCAGGGATGCAATACATAAAAATAACAAGGGATAGAGTGTGGTTGGTATATGAATTGATGACGAATGTCCCTATCAACATTGGGGCAATCATTCGATCGACAATGCGGATGGCTAGGCTACACAAGCGATCCTATTTCAGCTTTGGAAATCTGTTGACTGCGATCTTGAGGAAAGAAGACATCGAAGAGGAACCGGCTGATCATAAACTCTCACACAATATGAAGAAGGTTGACCTCACAAAGGTCAAATATGCTGAATCAATACATGGCATCAACCTTACTACGGCAGAGAGACATGCTCGGGATGAGAGTTTCTTTCGCCATCTTTATGGCATGACTCGGTTTACAATGATGAGCGGAGGTCATGTTTCAACTGATGCAGAGCTCCAACAGCTGGATCATGACTATACAATGAATGTGCATGCAAGGGAGATGTGTGGAGTAGGTACATATTTTGAGGAACCTCTTGATGATGATGTGCCGACCGATAATGATCGACGAATGCCAGACTCCGACGTGGAGGAGAATTCTGATGATGACAACTCCAATGATGATTCCGACGAAGGGGGTATGACCCTCGATATAGAGGAGTAGTCCGACTGACTAGGTTCTTTGTATTTATTTTCCACTGAGGGCAGTGTGTCCCATCTAAGTGTGGGGTGGTGGTATTTGCATGCTATACTCCTTTATCCATATTTGCATTTATGTTTGTTTGTTGTTTGCCTAGTTAGCCTATTTTTTTTTCGTTTTTCATTTTTTTAGTAGTAAATTTGTTTTACTTAACTTCGCATGAAATTATTCTTATAGGCAGCATGAGATTATGACAAGAGTTTGTGCTAAAATCATGACTATTGAGACGTTTAGGCTCTAATTGTGACTCACTATCTGATATTGTGTGGTTCAATTCCTTCATCTGTTGGGTTAAGATTCTATGCTACTTCCAATAAAGTCGACCATGTGCCTTGTTTGTGTGAGGATATAGTATATTCTGTGTTTGTGGCTGATGCTAGAACTTGCCCGGTATGTATGTAAAGCAAAAATAAGGAGTGCAAGTCTAGGAGATGATTTAGGCATTTCTTTGGCAACCTATACTTGTTTACCTTCTTTTTACCTACCCATGGACATTATCCTAGTTAACCCCTTTGAGCCTTTAGCCTATTTTCTTTGACAACCTCATATGTAAGCCTAATCCATTTTTTCAAGGCCATAATTTGATCCAAATTCCTAAGTGCTTTAAAGTGTAAAGTCATGTGACAAAATAAGAGGAAATTGGGTGAATATGATGCTTTATAATGAATTGGTGCTTGAAATTATCATGAAAAAGAATTGCTATCATAAGAGGTGTATTATAAAAAGAAAAAGGAAAGAAAAACTGAAAAGTTAGTTCTGTTTAAAATTGAAAAACAAAAGAGGAGAGAAGGGGTGGTAGAATAAAAGAAAGTAGAAAAGTTGTTTGAAAGAAAAGTGTTAATGACTTAATGTGATGTATTAAAGCGCTTAGGAACATAGTCACTATTTCTGGCCAAAATAGTCCTACCCGTCCCTTAGCGTACATTACAACCTGTAAAAGACCTATTTGATCCTAAGTTTGGCATTTTGATATTTAGTGGAGCATAACACTAAGGGAAAGCCTATGGTCATCAGCTGTAGCATATGAATTCTTTGTGAGAGTGAAAGCAAGGATAATCCTATATCCATGTTTGAAATATATTCAATACTTGTGAGTGATTATGGGTGATATATGGTGAGACACATATGGTTGATGAGTTTTGGGTAGTTGTATATGATTCTTTGTGCCTTAACTTTTGAATACGAATTAACCATCATCACGAGTCTATGTTGGAGGCTGAATTGATAGATTGTTTGAGGACGAACAAAGCTTGAAGTGTGGGGTGTTGATAATAGGCGAATTTACACGCCTATAGAGCTATATTATACCCATATTTTAGCCAAGTTTTGAGAACAAATTATATAATTCATGCACTTTTAGTCCTTTTTCCTGTAAGTGAGCTAACGAACATGATTCGCAAGTTTTAAGGTATAAATGATGCGGAATTCAGCATTTTATGGATAACTTGACGCCAAAGAAAGCTTCACGAAAGAAGAAAAGCAAAACTTGGATGCCAAGGACCAAAAGTGGCGCATGGAAAATCTGTCCCAGGCAAAAACAACAATTCTGAAGACTTTGGGGATTAGCAGTAACTTAGTAGGATTAGGATAATGATGCAGTAACCCAGTACGAATGGGTTAAGCAATGCAGTAACTTATTAGGATTAGGATAATGATACATTAACCTAGTAGGATTTGGTTAAGTAATGCATTAGCTTAGCAGGAATAGGATATGGGTATTATAAATACCCTATTCTGCTAGAGATTTTTAACACATTCAATTATTCATTCTTCTATTATTCTAGTTCCACATACTACTTTTAATACATTCTAATTCTGAAATTCATATATTCTTCTTCTATTCATCTATTAATTCTTAATTTCCACAACAAGAGAAACGTTACTTTGCAAAGGAGTTCACGCCTAACGCCTACCACACTTTACTACACGAGATCTTTATTGTGGTATAATAACAATGTCGATTGTGATTTCCTTCACACTCATGGGTAACTAAACTTCTCTGTTGGGGTTATGGAAGCTGTATGAGATACTATCTATTGCTATGAGTTTGTGAATTCGTTACATGTATGCTGCTTATATCATTATTCTCTTCATCTTAATCTAAATTCTTTGTGGTTGCAAACGCATAGAATACGCCAGTATAGAATTAACTTGTTTGAAAGAAAAGTTATATGTTTGGAAAAGAGATAATGTCAAGGTAATAGGGTCCCATCCCCTGTTAAAAAGTTAGTGCCATAACTGGATTAACCTCTTGGAGAATTTGTACCGTTAGATATGCTTTAATCTCGAAAGAGTTAAAGTGAAATAGTCCTTTTTGAGGTCGAAAGTTCTCTATAAGCACATGCATGTCTGAATTCCGCATAACTCATAGCCAATAGAGACGTGTAACTCATAAGGTGGACATAACCCCAACTTCTCAATTCTCATTGTTTTACATCTTACAAAGCATTCTTTCTTTTTACTTTGCTATTTTCCGTTTTTACTTTACTATTTTGTTTACATTATTTGCACGTTAAAATCCCCCCTTTCACGAGACTTGCACCAAAAGTCTAGTAATATTTGCTTACTTGTTGACCAAGCTATTCCCTGTGGGATCGATACCCAACCCAGTTGGGTTATATATTTGACAATGACCGCTTTACACTCCTATGAGAGCTGTAGATGGAGCGTTATCAATTGGCCCTTGGCTTGAAATCTTGCTAAATCTATTTGCCTCTTCATCCACATCTTTATTTTATAATCTAGAGGCCCTACCTTAAGTACCTACTGCATTCACCTTCTCAGAATTCATATTCACAAACTGCTTTATGAGCACCCTTACTTCCATCCTTAGCTAACCAACATCTTGCACCACTATGTCATCAATAACTTTGTTCTTACTAGAAGCCCCAATAGCATACGTGTATTGCCTCTCTCTACCTCCCAAGTATGACACCCTTGATTGGTAAGAGTGATCTGATCTAATACTTCCAGTGCTACCTTCCAGCGTAGGTGTGTGAATACTCTACCAGTAATAGTGTCCACTATATCTTTTGAACTGGTGCTAAGGGCTCAGTAGAATATTTCTAGCATTTTTATTCCTATAATTGTTTGATTAGGCACCATTATCAACTTCTTTTTAAACTAAATCCAAGCCTCATAAATTGATTTAGAATACAAATACCTGAAATTATAAAGCTAATTCTTCAATTGTAGAATTCTGGACAGAGGGAAGGAATGATCCTAAAACTGCTTCTACAACTCATTCCAAGTAGTAATGGAGCCACATGGAATCTTCCCTAACCATAGTGTAGCTTCACCAGTTTGAGAGAAAAGGAACAACTTGCATCTAAGAGCTTCCTGATCTACCCCAAATATAGTGTATGAAGTAGAAATTCCAACAAAATTAATAAGGTGCATATTTACATCATCCATTGGTAAGCCCACAAACACACCTTTCAAATTCAAAAACTAGATCATAACACTAGTAATGTTTAACTTCACACCCGAAGACAATTCAAGAGAAATTATAGCTCCTATCTCGGTAGGCTCAGCATATCCCAAGTTCTCCTCTTAATCATCATATGGTGGTAGGTACTGATAGGATGGGAGTAATTGAGCTCTACCCCTTTGAACTCTATCTTAGTTTTTGTCAAGTTATGCTAAAGGATATGTTTCTTGTTTCTACCCTGCTAGCTCTACCTACTGAGCTATATAATATGCCTCCATACCTCTCCTTGCATTAGAAGTATTCGTTTATATTAATAATGGATTAGTAGTTCGATCAATCATCTCCTGTACAATACCAGGAGGAGGAGAAGGCAAGCCATTAGGATTATCCTGGATTTCCTCAAGATGACCTGTACGTTTGTGTTCTACCATCCTATGATTAAATTGTAGGATTCTCTCTAGATAAGGATTAAGTAGGAGTAAGGGATTGCCTTCTCCTAGTGCTAGGAATAGATCAACAGATGCCCTAAGAAGAAAAGAAAAATAAAACCCAAAAACCTCAACAACTTAAATCAATAACTCTGCAACTGTATTCCATGGCAGTGACACCAAAATTTTATATAATGCAAACTATACCCTCCAAAAAGATACAATGTAATCGATGTCAAATTATAGTAACCTAACTAGTTGTGTTTGATCCCACAAGGAATAGGTCAAACTCATTTATCAAGCTTATGAAGTAGCCGGAAGGAAGAGAAACTAAATGGGGGGTTTTCAGTAATTAGTAATAGTAACATTATTTGAATTCTTTTAGTTGTAATCAACCTGAAACAAACACTAGGTCGGTGTTCCCCGTAGCTTCTAAATCCATAGGTTTATCGTGCTCAATCTGACTATCTCATGGTCACGCATTATAATGCATCATATTTCCCTAGAATAATCTAAGTCACAATACGTGTATATTCCTATATATAATTTTTGAAATACTCATTATTTTTCAGTTTAGAGCCTGCCATTGTGTAGGAAATTCAATTAGCATTATAATGATATAAAATTTGCCTAAGTTTGATAACCGGGTAAGAAGTTATGGTAATTTTAAGTTTCAGTCGTTAAACACCATCATTTTGATCCTTAGAGAATTTCGGAGTCAGTGTAAATAGCAATTGTCAATTTCCAGTGTTGCTCCATGATAGTGGCGTATTGCTCCATAGGACTAGTTCATAATTATCCAATTCTAGTGAGGTAGCATGATCATGGCGCGCCACGTCAATGGTGAAAATCAGAATCAAAGGGGCACCAAGATTTCTTCGCATCTCGCTGTCAGCCCAGTGCCCAGCTGTTAGTTTCCAGTGACACGACGTGATAGCACCGCATCTCTCCAGGTGCCCATTTTGGAAAAAATCCATGAAAATTACAAGTTTCGCCCAAGGCTAAAATAGTCCTTTCCCCGTAATTTTAATCCGCCCAGGTGTGCTTTTAAGCCCTAAAAATATTTTTAAACTCATTATTTTATTTATTTTCCCCTAAATCAAGAAGTTTTCTCTCCCAAATCAAAAACCCTAGCTCTCCAATTTCAAGGCCAATCCTCAAAAACTCACCCAAAACTTTAAGAAATTCACTATCCCAGGTATGGTAGATGTTCATCCAGGGATCGCTTTCATCCATGGAGCCCAAGTAACTTATTTTAATCACCAAGTTATAATATTTCAAGTTATTATGTTTTAAATTGTGTTTTCACCCATGAATCTCTATGAACTATGATTTTATACCGTGTTGAATTCATTCTTTTACTACAAGTTCCATGACATTCCTATGATTTTATCAAACCATGAACCCCAAGTGTTTGATAAAATGCCTACAAGAGTGATTGATTTAATAAAAGCCTTCATGATTTGTCTTCAAAGCTTTAGTGTCATTTTACTATTATTGTTTTCGAGTCTTGGGGGCACTGAATACTCGAAAACCATAGCTCTTTATTTAGTCTAGTCTCAGTACATTACAGAATAGTCTACAGAACATACTATGAGCATTATTAGGATAGTCAGATATCAGTCAGTTAAACTCAGAATAGTCTAATATTTTAGTGTCCTTCAATTGGGAGTAGGATTTAGCATTGTGCAAGTGTAAGGATGAATGCTTTTCCATCAGATTGGAAAAGTCATTAGTAGCAATCCTTATACTCCAAAACTACGTAGCCCGCATAGGGTATGAGAAGTCACTCATATATATGGCTTGACATCTCGCAGGGGTCACCCGTAAGTTTAGACTTGACACCCTTAGTCCTTTGGACATTATATATGTTTAGTTTATCCACACAACCATCGTTAGTACCCGTGGCACGGTATTAACACCCTTCCAACTAGGGTTATTGGTTGGACCCTGATTATCTCAATTTGGGGAATGTCGGTTAGATAATACCTTCCACAGTCTCAGATATAGTCTCAGTTATAGTCTTAATTCAGTTATGAAGTCTAAGAGTTTCTTGAATAAAACACATAGATGTCAGTATTTTTCAGTATTTCAGTTTATAGATTTTACCTAGTTCATGTTATACGCTTGGTCATGCATCCTCAATATTTACAGATTTTCATGCATTTTTAGTATCTATAGATTCCATGTTCTATATTCAATACACCATGCTTTATATGCATATACATAAAATTATTAGTTCTGTTCATGAAACCATGCACACGAGTTTACCTCATTTAGTATACCAGTATATTTAAAGTACTGATCACATACCTTTTCTTTTGTGCTATGATGTATTGTATCATAGGTTCTGACACTCAGTTCCTAACTCGCGATTAGACTTATCAGATCCTCATCAGTAGCAGTGGTGAGTCCTCATACTTTAAGGACAGGCTTACTTTATTTTATATCTTAATTAGTAGTTAGTTGGAGTTTGTTGGGGCCTGTCCTATCAACTCATATTCAGTCAGTTAGTTTTAGAGGATTTTAAAACATTAGAGTCAGTTATTCTGTATTCAGATATTACATTTAGTTATCTAGTTTATCATTATTTTATCAGATTTAGTGAATTATTTCTATAGACTTATATTTAAGTTTAAATTCAGTTATTAAAACCTTATGGCGTGTCAATATTTTTCTATAATTATTATCATGTTATCCAGTGCTCACATGAGGTACCAACTTATAGGTTAGCTTATGGTACCTCGAGACTGTAAGCACCGTGTGATGACTAGGGGGTAGTCTTGGGTCATTACAAACTTGGTATTATAGCCTAAGGTTTTAAAGTGTCCTAGAAAGTCTGAAATTCACGTTGAGTAGAGTCTTATGTATGGGTTTGTAGTGCAGTACACTTATGGATGACAGTATATAAGGCATTTAGGAAAAAGTTTCCCTTATTTCAGCATTCATGTCGTGCGAGTGAGTATGAGCTCAAGTTAAACTCTATGTTTAATCCATTGCTTTCTTTTGTTTATAGAACATGCCTCCCAAGAAGAACAGAAGAAGAACAGGAAATCCGCCAGCCCCTTAGCCTGTCCAGGCAGATCATCTGGACGAGCATGTCTCTGACGCAGAATTTAGGGTTGCGTTCAATACTATACCTAATTTAGTAGTAGCATAAAATGAATGACCAGCTACTGTTTTGGCCAACCTAGTGGCCAATACTGCTGTAACTAAAATTTGGGATTTCACCTGGATGAATCCTTCTTCTTTCATGGGATCCAAGTTTGAAGAGGATCCACAGGAATTCTTAGGTAGGGTACAAAGGTAATGGATGCTATGGGGGTGACTTCTAGTTATAGTCTTGAGTTGGCTACATATCAGTTGCAGTATGTAGCCCATACTTGGTTTAAGAAGTGAAAAGTTAATAAGGTGGTAGATGTGGGGCCCGTAGAATGGGAAGAGTTTCCCACATCATTCTTAGATAGTTTCTTCTAATTGGAGCTGAGGGAGGCCAAACTGTTAGAGTTCATTAACTTGAGGTAGTGCAGCATGAGCGTGATAGAGTATTCCCTCAAGTTTACTTAGTTAGATATGTATGCTTCTCATGTGGTAGCAGATAGCAGGTCCAAGATGAGTAAGTTTATGTCTAGCATATCTAATAGAGTGGTCAAGAAGTACACAACCACAATGATTATTAGTAAGATGAACTTGTCTGGGCTGATGGTCCATGCTCAACAGATAGAGGAACAAAAGATTAAGGAGAGGGAAAAGGAAATAAGAGAGCTAGGATGGATAATTTTAATTTCAATCAGCCAAATTCAGAAAGTGGTAACTGTCCTTTGTTTAATCATAGGCCTAAAACACCAACACGCTCTTCATCCAGTGACCCAGTACCTAAATTTAGAAATGACAATAGAGATAGGACACCAGACTCTAAGTCCCAGGTCAGTGTTAGCAGTGCTCGTACAAATCCTCTATGTCAGAAATATGGTAGACACCATCAAGGTAAGTATAGAGTGGGTAGTAATGTGTTTTTGGGGTGTGGCAAGCTAGGACATTGAATGGAGAAGTGTCGGGTAGTTTCTTAGAAAGGTTGGGATGTATGCCAACATGGCCAGTCACATCTGTCGCCAGTTCCATCCAGTCACTTAAATCAGCAGGGTGCCGCTACCAGTGCTGCCAGTGGTCAGCGTCCAAACATATTATATGCTCTTTAGTCACGCCAAGATTAGTAAAATTCTCCTAATGTACTTACTGGTACATTGCAGGTCTTTTCATTTAAATATTTATGGTTTACTAGACCCTGGAGCTTCTGTTTCTTTTGTAGCTCCATATATAGCCATCAACTTCATAGTTAGTCCCGAAACTCTAGCAGAACCTTTTTTAGTCTATCCTATTAGCCATTTCCATTATAGCTAGACCGGTATATAAGAACTATCGAGTCACAATATCTCAGAAAGTTACCTCAGTTGATCTCGTGGAGTTAGAAATGATAGATTTTTAAATTATTCTCAGCATGGATTAGCTCAACTCATGGTATGCCTCAGTTGATTGTAGAAACAGAATAGTTCATTTTTAGTTCTCAAATGAATAAGTCATTGAATGGAGGGGTAGTACCATAGCTCTTAGAGGTCAGTTGATTTTGTACCTTAGAGCAAGAAATATGATATCGAAGGGATGTATTTACCATCTTGTTTGAGTCGAAAACTCAAACTAAGAAATTCCAACTCTTTAGTCAGTTCTAATAGTAAATGAATTATCAGATGTATTTCATAAAGACTTACCCAGAGTTCTTCCCGAAAGGGGGAAATTAACTTCGGAATAGACCTTCTCTAGATACTCAACCCATATCTATTCTGTAATACAAAATGGCTCTAACAAAAATCATGTTACAAAAATAGTTAAAGGATCTCCTAGATAAGGGATTCATCAAACCCAGTGTCTCCCCGTGGGGATCACCTATTTTATTCATGCATAAGAAAGATGATTCTCTCAAAATGTGCATAGACTACCGTCAATTAAACAAAGTCACAATCTAGAATAAATACCCACTTCCTATAATTAATAACTTATTTGATCAACTTCAGGGTGCCAACTATTTTTCAATGATAGACCTCAGATCAGACTATCATTAGCTCAGGGCCAGGGAATGTGATATTCCAAAAATAGTTTTTCAAACCGGGTATGGTCACTTCAAATTACTAGTCATGTCCTTTGGTCTTACCAATGTCCTAACAGCCTTTACGGACCTGATAAACCGAGTGTTCAAATAGTACTTGGAAATGTTTGTCATAGTCTTTATTGATGACATTCTTGTTTACTCTCGTAGTGAAAATAATTATGCAGACCACCTCAGAATAGTACTTCAGATTCTTAGAGCTCACTAGTTTTTCTCTAAATTTAGTAAGTCTGAATTCTGGCTAAGATCAGTAGCTTTTCTTGGCTATATTATTTTTAGTGATGGCAATAGAGTTGTTCCTCAAAAGACCGAGGTAGTGAGAAACTGGCCTAGACCCATCTCTCCATCAGATATCAGGAGTTTCTTGGATTTAGATGATTATTACCATTTATTTGTTGAAGGGTTTTTTCTATTTCATCCCCTATGTACAGATTGACTCAGAAGAAATTTAAGTTTTAGTGGTCAAATTCATGCGAGAAGAGTTTTTAGAAGTTAAAAACTTGACTCACCTCAGCCCCAGTCTTGACTCTACCAGACGGTTTAGATGGTTTTATTGTATAATGTGTTGCATCCAGGGTAGGTTTAGGTTGCGTCCTCATACAGAGAGGTAAGGTCATAGCCTATCTCTCCAGAAAGCTTAAACCCCATGAAAATAATTACCCTACTCATGATCTTGAGTTAGTAACTGTAGTATTTGCCTTAAAGATTTGGAGTCATTACTTGTATGGGGTGTATGTAGATGTGTTCACAGATCAAAAAATACTTCAATATGTGTTCTCTTAGAAAGATTTAAATCTGTGTCATAGAAGATGGTTAGAGTTATTGAAGGATTATGACATGAGTATGTTCTGTATCATCCAGGAAAGGCCAATGTAGTGGTTGATGCTCTCAGTAGATTGACTATGGGCAGTGTTGCTCATGTGGAGGATAGTAAGAAAAAGTTAGCTCAAAACGTTCATTAGCTTATTCGACCAGGTGTCTGCTTAGTTGACTCAGCAGAGGGTAGTGTGTGGGTACAGAGTGGCACTTAATCATATCTAGTTTTTGAGGTAAAGAAAAAGTAGGATAGAGATCCCAGTATAGTTCAGTTAAAAAATCAGTCAGAGACCAAAAAGTGGAGGTTTTCTCCCAAGGAGGAGATGGTGTTTTGCATTGTCAGTGCAGATTATGTGTGCCTGGTGTAGATAATTTCAGGTAAAAAATTCTTACAGAAGCATATGGTGCATGTTACTCTATTCATCCAGGGGCCACTAAGATGTACATGATTTGCTGGAGATCTATTGGTGGGGCGGGATGAAGAGAGATATTACAGAGTTTGTAGTTAAGTGCTCTATATACCAACAAGTTAAGATTGAGCATTAAGAACCTAGTGGGTCCATACAGGAGTTCAATATTCCTACTTGGAAGTAGGAGTAAGTGAACATAGATTTTGTGACAGGTTTGTCGCGTACCCATCATCATCATAATTATATTTGGATCATCGTAGATAGGATGACCAAATCAACCCATTTAATACCAGTCCATACCTTTTATTCAGCCGAGGACTATGCGAAACTCTATATCAAAGACTTGGTTAGGTTACATGGATTCCCAATTTCTATCATGTCTTATAGAGGTATCCATTTTACCTCTCACTTTT
This sequence comes from Capsicum baccatum var. pendulum, assembly GCA_030864225.1. Taxonomy (NCBI): domain Eukaryota; kingdom Viridiplantae; phylum Streptophyta; class Magnoliopsida; order Solanales; family Solanaceae; genus Capsicum; species Capsicum baccatum. The sequence goes on along the minus strand of CM061554.1, from coordinate 177,391,294 downwards.
GTAAGGCATTCCAAAAGGGTCTTGGTGCCCAAGTACACCTTAGTATAACTTTTCAACCCCAAATAGATGGCCAAGCAGAAAGGACCATTCAGACTCTAGAAGATATGCTGAGAGTATGATTTGTTTATTTCAAAGGTAGTTAGGATGACCATTTTCCTTTGATTAAATTCACATACAATAACAACTATCATTCCAGTATTCACATTGCTTTATTTAAGGCTCTATATGGTAGGAGATGTAGATCTACAATTGGTTAGTTTAAATTGGGTGAGGCCATAGTTGTAGGGCCTGACTTGGTGTTTGATCCGTTAGAGAAGGTTTAGTTGATTAGAGAAAGACTTAGGGCTACCCAGACCCGACAGAAGTAGTATGTGGATGTGAGGAGAAAATATCTCGACTTTAAGGTTGGTGATTTCATATACTTGAAAATCTCTCCCATGAATGGAGTGAAAAGATTCGGCAAGAAAGGGAAACTCAGTCCCCGATATATCGATCCGTTCAGAATTATCAGTTGTTTTAGAAATTTAGCTTACGAGCTTGAGTTACTATCAGATTTAGCCTCAGTAAACCTAGTGTTCCATGTCTCATTGTTGAAAAATTGTATTGGTGATCCAGTAGTAGTTGTTCCCTTAGAAAGTGTAGAGATTCAGAACGGTCTTTCTTTTGAGAAAGTTTCAGTCAAAATTTTTGATCATTAAGTTCATAGATTAAGGAACAAAGAAGTTCCACTAGTCAAAGTTCTTTGGTGAAATCAGTCCATTGAGGGAGCCACTTGGGAAGCAGAGGCAAATATGTGGATAAAATACCCTCATCTTTTCTCCGCGAATCCAGATTCAATATATGGTACTAATCTTCTTAAGATTTCTCTCTATCATGCTCAGTTTGAGTTGCACATCATCTTTATGTCAATCTTGCATTTACAAATTAGTTCAGTCATGCATTCCATGCATCAAATATGTATGTTCAGTGTGAATTTTCTTAGCTTAACCTATTTCATTCGAGGACGAATGATCCCAAGGGGGAGATATTGTAATGCCCCATATTTCCCTAGCGTAATTTAAGTCCCAATACATGAGTATTCACATATATAATTTTCTCAATAGTCATTATTTTTCAGTTTAGAGCCTATCATTATGTACGAAATTCAATTATCTTTCCAACGATATAAAATTTGCCTAAATCCGATAACCGGGTAAGAACTTATGGCAATTTTAAGTGCCAGTCGTTAAACACCATCATTTTGTTCCTTAGCACATCGCGAAGATAGTATTAATAGAAATTGTAAATTTTTAGTGTTTCTCCATGATAGTGGCGCTTCCGGCCATAGGCCCAGTTCATAATTGCCCAATTTCAGTGAGGGAGCACGATCATGGTGCACCGCGCTAATGGTAAAAATTAGAATCAAAGAGGCACCACGATTTCTTCACATCGCACTGTCAACCCAGTTCCCAGTTGTCATTTTCTAGTGACACGACGTGATAGCGCTGCATCGCACCAGGTGCCCATTTCGGTAAAATTTGACAAAAATTAAAAGTTTCGGCCAAGGGTAAAATAGTCCTTTCCCCTAATTTTTATCCTTCCAGGTGTGCTTTTAAGCCCTAAAAATAATTTTAAACTCATTATTTTAATTAGTTTTCCCCAAATCAAGAAGTTTTCTTTCCCAAATCAAGAACCCTAGCTCTCCAATTTCAAGGCCAATCCTTAAGAACGCACCCAGAACTTCAAGAAATTCATTATCCTAGGTATTTTAGATGTTCATCCATGGACTCCTTTCATCCATGGATCCGAAGTAACCTATTTTAATCACCAAGTTATAATCTTTCAAGTTATTATGTTTTAAATTGTGATTTCACCCATGAATCTCCTTGAACTATGATTTTATACCATGTTTCAATGAAATTATTATTGCTATTCAATTCTCCATGTTTTAATGTTATCATTTCTTGAATTAATTCATGATTTAGTATTATTAATGTTGAATTCATGCTCTTACTACAAGTTCAATGGCATTCCTATGATTTAATCAAACCATTAATTCCAAGTGTTTCATAAAATGCCTACAAGAGTGATTGATTTAATAAAAGCCTTCATGCTTTGTCTTCCAAGCTTTAGTGTCATTTTACTATTATTGTTTTCGAGTCCTAGAGGTATTGAATACTTGAAAACCATAGTCATTTACTTAGTCTAGTATCAGTACATTATAGAATAGTCTACAGAACATACTATGAACATTATTAGGATAGTCAGATATCAGTCAGTTATACTTAGAATAGTCCAGTATTTCAGTATCTTTCAGTTGGGAGTAGGATTTAACATCAAGTGAGTGTAGGTATGGAGGCATCTCCATCATCTAGTAAGAGTCATTAGTAGCAATCCCTATACTCCAGAACTACATAGCCAACATAGGGTATGAGAAGTCACTCGTATATTTGGCTTGACTATCTCGTAGGGGTCATCTGTTAGTTTAGAATTGACACCCTTAGTCCTTTGGACATTATATACATTTAGTGTATCCACACAACCATCTTTAGTACCCGTGGAATGGTATTAACACCCTTCCAACTGGGGTTATAGGTTGGACCCCGACTAGCTCAAATTGAGGAATGTCGGTTAGATGGTACCTTCCACAGTCTCAAATATAGTCTCAGTTATAGTCTCAATTCAGTTATGCAGTCTTACAGTTTCTTGACCAAAGCATATAGATGTTAGTATTTTTTAGTATTTCAGTTTACAGATTTTACTCAGTTCATGTTATATGTCTTGTCATGCATCCTCTGTATTTACAGATTTTATGTATTTTTAGTATCTACAAATTCCATGTTCTTTATTCAGTACTCCATGCTTTACATGCATATCCAGTAAATTATTAGTTCTATTCATGAAACAATGCATATGATCCTATATCATTTATCATACAAGTACATTCAAAGTACTAATCGTATACCTTTTTTTTGCACTATGATGTATTATATCATAGGTTCTGATGCTCAGTTCCCAGCTCGCGATTAGACTTATCACATCCTCATCAGTAGCAGTGGTAAGTCTTCATATTTCGAGGACAAGTTTACTTTATTTCATGTGTCGATTAGTAGTTTGTTGGAGTTAGTTGGGGCCTGTCCCATCAACTTATATTTAGTCAGTTAGTTTTAAAGTCTTTTCAGACATTAGAGTCAGTTATTTAGTATTCAGATATTACAGTTAGTCATCCAGTTTATCATTATTTTATCAGATTCAGTCAATTGTTTCTACAGACTCATATTTCAGTTTAAATTCAGTTATTAAAAACTTATGGCATGTCAGTATTCTTCCATATTTATGATTATGTTATCTAGTGCTCACAGTAGGTACTAGCTCATGGGTTAGCTTATGGTCCCTCTGAACTGTAAGCACTATGTGATGACTAAGGGGTAGTCCCGGGTCGTTACACGCATGCAGAATCTTACAAGCTATGTATCACCAACCATCTTGTAAATGCCTTTGGTGAATCTCACCCTTCACTTTGTGAGTCTCAGGTTGTTGCCTTACTAACACTTGTATTTGATCCTAGTTTAACTTTCACCTTATGGGTCTCAAGTTATTAGAAGAGGGTTGATAACCTCAAATCACTGTTGTAACCTTCTTTTCCAAATGTTCACCTTCTTTATGAAGGTGATCGGAAATACATGTGTCCCTAGCTTCTGCAATATCCAAGGATACAATTAATAGAAAGAAGATCACAATATATGTAATAACAATGGTTTAGTCGAATCTCACACATCCCCTACTTTATTAACCAATAAACTTCCCACAACCCCAGCAAAGAGAATTAGCTACTCATAGTTGCGAAACAATCCATTAAATTCGATAAAGGAAATAAAGAATCAATATCTCAATAATGAAAGAATAAAACCCGAAGTCTCAAATCAATTAATCAACCAAAAACCAAAAACACAAGAATCCCTGGATCAAAAGTCAATCTTGAAATCAATATATGTTAGTAAGAGTATAAAGTGCATCAAAGTGCGTAAATTAACAAAAAATGTCAAAAAAGTATAAACATCAAAAGTATTTATAGATTACATAGAAAACCTAGGAATCCTTTCCAAAACAAAAGAAGAAAACTGAGTCGGTGGCTACCTACGGTGCCACTTAGGGGTTGTAGGTGGCATCTACGGGCTGTAGGTGGCCCCACGTAGGTGACAATCTTCAAAAATTTGTAGGATTTTCACTTCTGGTCACTTTTTCTGACACCTACGGGGAGTAGGTACTACCTACGGCCCATAGGTGACAACGACCATCATCATCTGCTACTTTTTCGAATACTAAATTTTTGCTGCCTACTCTGCTACCTACGCCATATAGGTGGTACCTAAGATATGTAGGTGACATCATAGGTGATCCAAAATATAGCCTTCAACTTTATTTATTTTTGTTTAGATTCAACAACCTGGTTTCCTACAAAACACAACATAAAACACATCATATCTAAACAATGGCCTAAGTAACTACATGTTTTCGTAGTTTTAAGCGTTGAAAGTACCATGAAACCATGGAACATCATATTCCACCACCTTATTTATCATAATTAATGCTCATAATATCTTTGAAAAAGAATATTCTATATTCCAAACACACACAACATCAGATTCACCCTTTTATTAAAGATGAGTTGGTAATTCCTCTTATGTTACCGACATTCACATATTTACTTTATAATTGAAGAAGTAAGTCATACAAATACAAACACCCATCAAGGGATCCACATAAAGATATACCAATACCTAACTATTTCTTTATTACATTAACTTCATGTTTTATCTATATGAACACCAAACTTCTCAACATTTGCTCCACTACAACAATCCTCTCTCTAAAACTCAAAGCCACACTTGTTTTACTTAACATTTCTCCCATCCGCCCTTTTAACCTCACTTAAAATACCTTCAAATATACCAGCTCCTCTTCCATAACAATCATAACTTAAGCTATCCTAAACTACCACTAGTCCAGAGTATCACGACACTACTATATTTATGTACTACCTTCACCTATTTTGCAAACTCCTTCAAATAGAAATTCGTACTAATTTATCTTTCTCCCAACTTACCTCTAGTTCATGTAAGAATTGGAACTTCTTAACATAAAAAGATTAATGCATACTAGAAACCAATATGGAACATGTGATATATCAAATCCCACTACTCTACATTCAATTTTCTATTCGTTCCATCCAAACTCCATGCCCATATGCCTAGACATTAAATCTCCCATCAAAACTATAGTTATTATACATAACTAACCCACATCTACTATGACTAAACCATAACCTACCTCCACCAAAGAACTTGGAACAAGAAAGCCAAACCAAGGTTGTTATTTCCTTTCCTTCATGCCTCCATTAATGTAATTTTAGGTGATATTAGCCTAACCTATAGGCTTTTCCTTAAAATCTAATTAACCGAGGGTTCTAACCCTCAATTCTACTATTAAATATAATTCTAATGATTCTAGGATGTTATTAGATTAAAACACAAAAAGATGACCAAAACACTTATCTCAACAAAGAATTTTCACCCAGACCTTGGAAAATTTGCCCCTCTCGGGCTTTGGAATGATATTTTTGAGTTAGATACCCCAAATTGATAAAAAATGAGCATAAGTACTATCAGAGGGTTGGTACAATAGCTCAAATCCCATTGGTACGACCTAATCCCACTACCGCAACCTCAAATTTTCAACACAAAAAAATTTATTAAAAAATCCATAAGTTTTTAATCTAAAAGAGGATTAACATATGGTTGGTGTAGTTGGAAAGAAAACTTGCAGATCTTTACTTTTTTGGATATTGGGTCTAATAACTCTTTATATTATTTGTGGAGCACTTGTTTGAAGTTATCTAGTTTAAACTTAGATCAAACTTATATTGTAAGAACACTTCTAACTTAACTACTGCTAGGGGATTTGCAGGACCTTAGTTCCTAGCAATATACTTACACACTAAATAATTGATCCTAACAGCTATGATGAATGAGATTCTTAGTCATGATCCAATTTCTTATGTCATGATGACACCTACTTTAAGCCACCAGTAGTAAGCCAAACCATATGCCAGAATATTAGTAATGGGATACATGGTGGAAAGAATAAGAGAAACCAAACTAAAGCATATAACTTGATTGTAAACAAATAATTATAAGAGCAAGATACTAAATAAAAGTGGAGAAGGGGGAAAGTATACAAAAGAGTATCACATGACTTAATAATATTGGTACAAGAGCCACTAAATTAAAAAATAAGAGTACTAAATATTATCAATGTATAGGTTTTCTTGAGTGTAAAGACTATCCAAAATAGGTGAAGGAGAGAGGATTAGCTCCAACTCTGAAAGCTCACCCTATTTCGTATCCCAAAAGTAAGATGGATGTCACGTTAGTGATGGCGATTCGTACCCACATTTATATCAAAAAAAAAAAAGAAGAAGTTCAATATGAATACAAAAATAATGGGTACACAGTAGACATCATTGGTCGACTAAGTAAAATCATAATAAAATTATAATAAAATTTGAGAAAGTAAATTAAGTTAGGGATAAGTCTAAATCTAAAAAAAGTACTCTAATTCGGATAAAATAATAAGTATGCAAGAATAAGTAATTTTAGATTGTTAGAGTCTAAATATAACGTAACTAGACCCCTATAAGACCGGAAGGTTCAAACAAGAAAGGAAATACCAGCAGAGCCCTCATAAGCCCGATAGATGCCAACAAGGAAGAGGGTATTGATAATAATAGCTTTAAATAATAATCAACTATAATTCCATAATTGAGATTCCATTCAATCAATAAAGACAAACTCAAATTGAAATGAAAAGAATGATATCATCACAACAATGAAATAAACAAATCACAAAGTCAAATTTGAACCCAAAGTAGTAAGTGAATCTCAAATAATAATAACATTCCAAAGACATAACTCCCTTAAAATCTATTTAATATCAAATTAACAAATTCAAAAATATCTTACAAGGGTTTTAAGGTTTACTCACTTAGTGTAATAAATGAGTTTAGAGGCCAACCATATTCTAGTTCGTGTATCGCGACTAACCAACAATTGACAGAAGGCCTAAGTTACCCTAAGGTTCAAGAATTTCCCGAAATATCCAAAGAAGTTTGCCTAAGTCTACAAGGGGCTAACCTAGATGTTTGATCTAAAAAAAAGGGTCGGTGGGAACCACTACTAGTCCACAAACCCTTACTAAGCCAAGCACCTACACAAACTTAGACTAAGGCTTTACAATAATACCCTAAGGTATGAAATAATGGAAAACTAGACCAAATAGGTTATTATGATAATTAAGAGGGGTGACAAGGTCATATCCAAAGAAAATGCCCTAAAACGACTTACTTTAACCCATACAATGCTAAAATAATAACCAGGTCATAAAAATCCATTATCGCTAGCATAAAAATATACTAATACCATAATAAGGCCCAATTTAGGAGAGACGTGGGACTAGCCTACCTAAACACAAGTGAAAGCTCGATAAAGTCCAGTAGATCTGAGCTTTCCTTTTCAAGAAGCCTCCACACAATTCCATACTATCAAAATTATAATTTGTGCATAAGTATGAGAATAAATATATCCATATTGCATATAAATGGTTTGAGTCCAAAATCGAGCTAAAAATCTCATGTGGGACCCTCTTTCTCAATAAAAACTTTGAAACTCTCAACACGTTCGCCTAAACTCAAGGGCCATTTATCCTCTAAATTGGGTGAAATCCAAGCACAAATGGGCCCTAAATTAGCCCATAAAGTAATTACAGATTCAAAGTTAAATTGGGGAGTAAATAGAGAAATTAGATGGTAAATTACAGGAACAAAGATGTAAAAATGACCAAAATAATATTTCCAACTCACCCTGAACACCCATAAATTGATCTCCACACTCTCTTACCTCAATAGGGTTTTTAATGGAGTTTTGGGACATGAAAAGTGACAAAAATTGAGAAGGCTAAGTCTTAAATGCACCAACTTTGTTGTCAAGGTGGCACAAGGCATCGCCCAGGCAACCTCGCATAGGTAGCTGAGGCATATCTTAGGATGTGGCACTCTATATGAAACATAGTCGCAAAGGCGACACAAGGCTTTCCTAGGCGGCCAAGACATTGCTCAGGTGATAGCCTTGCCAAAATAGCCATGCTACTTAGGTGCTCCAAGGTATGTTAAGGAGTCATCACCTAGGAGACCAAGCATCTGCTAAGGTTATGGCCCCAACACTGAAGGCACTAGCAGACTTGGAAAAATTCAAGTCATAATCGACCCCTCAAGACTCTTTTAGAATCTCGTGACCACAAATGAACTATGATACCACAAAAAATTCAAAATTTTGAACTCAACAATGCCATCAAATTTCAATTTGAGGTTTTCCAGAACAAATATGGGTTTCACACCTAAAGGACCATTTTAACCAATTTCCACCTAATAGTCCAAAATGAGTCCGAAACCCTCAGGACCCGAACCAAGGGTCCCCTAGCCTAAAATTGATGTTGTTGAGCTAGCAAAAATGTATGGATTGGAATACAAGCCTATTTACCTATAGTTTTTGCCCAATGCCTAATTGTTAATAGTGAAAACTTCAAAATAGGGAATTGTCTCTAAAAAATAAAGGAATTGCTTAGTGGCAAAACTGTCGGCTTCAGCAAGTCATTAAGGACTTAGGGCAGCTATACGAAAGCTCAAAATATAATAATAGTTTGGAAATGCAGAAAATAACTTAGAAAGTTATTACAATATCTATTACTAAAAGGACTTTCATCCATGAAAGTAAAAGATTGAGATGTACTTGAACGCTTAAATAGGTAGGGATACTAAGCCTGTATTTCATTCTCAATCTTCCAGGTAGCCTCCCCAAATAGACGGTATCTCTACCAATCCTTAACTACTAAAATATCTTTAGATCATAATTATCTAATATCCCTGGCCAATACAAGTATTGGATCCTCCACAAAGTTAAGAATTTAGAACTGCAACATGGAAATTTGGGTGAACAACTAAAAAATTTAAGAGCAGGGCCAACTCATAAACAACATTTCTATTGGTCCAAAGTATCTCAAATGGCCCAATATACCTAGGGATAAGCTTACCCCATATTCCAAATCTTATCATCACCTTTATCGGTGATACTTAAAGGAAAATTACTACATTAATCACAAACTTCAATGACCAATGCCTACGATAAGCATAACTCTTTTTCCTTATCTAAGATACCTGTAACCTATCTCGTATCACCTATGCCTATCCAAAGAATCATGAAGAAAGTTGGTACCATGGGGACTAACCTTAAAAGTATCAAACCAGCCAATTGAATATTGAAATTGCCCACCATACAGTGCCTTAAATAGTACCATCTCAGTACTAGAATGAGAGCTATTATTAGAAGCAAACTCTGCTACGTCTAAGTGCACCTCCCACTGACCTCCAAAGTCCATCACATATAAGTGGAGCATATCGTCTAAAACCTGAAGAGTGTCCTCTTATTGACCAATACTATAAGGGTGAAATCCAGTGATGAGATCAAATTGACTACCCAAATTCTCTTGAAAAGTCCTTCAGAAGCTAGAAGTGAACACTAGGCCTCTATATAAAATAATGGACATGGGTACTCCATGAAGGCAAACTATCTTAAAAATATAGATACAGGATAACCTTTTACCGAAGGAAATATGAATTTGGGATAAAATAAGACAACTTTGTCTACTGATCTACAATGACACAAATATTGTTGGAACTACAGAAAGTATGAGTTAAACCACTCACAAAGTCCATAGTAATCCTCTCCCACATCCAATCAGGAATGGATAGTCTTTGAAGAAATCCACATAATCTCTGATACTTACCATTTACCTATTGACAACACAAATATTGAGCTACAAGGTCATCTACATCCATTTTCATACCACTCCACCAATAATGCTGCCTCAAGTCCCTATACATTTTAGCCATCCCAGGATGAATGGAATATTAGGAGCTATGTCCTCTTGGAATATCAAATGGATCAAGTATCAAACCTTCGGAACACAAATGCAGCCATTAAATCTCATATCCTCAAAATCGAAGGTAGCCAACTAGACTTACCTCTTAACATCATGTCAGAAATTCCATAAAGTCTATTATCCTCAAAATAATGATCCCAAATCTACTCCATCAATATAGATCTAGCCTCAATGCTTACAAGAAACCTCCTGGGGTATGAAATATGAAGTCAAACCATCAAGTTGGATAAGGATTGAATGTCCTAAGAAAAAGGCTACTCTGAAACTAAAATAAAGGCCAAACTACCCGTACTCATTATTTTTTAGCTCAAAATATCTGCTATCACATTACCTTGCATGGATTGTGTTGAATAGAGATATGATAACCCATCAGAAACTCAATCCATCTCTGCTGATTCAAATTAAGCTCCTGCTACATCATAATGTAATAAAGACTATAATGGTTAGTATAAACCTCTCAATGAACACAATACATATAATGCCTCCGAATCATAAGTGCAAAGTCTACAACCAAAACCTCCAAATCATGAGTGTGGTAGATGCGCCCATATACCTTTAGCTACCTCAATGCATAAGCAATAAATTCACCTATTGCATAAAAATAAAACCCAAACCGACACCAAATGCATCATAGTAAATTATAAACCCCTTACCCTTAACTGAAAGAGTCAAAATATGAGTTAAAATAAGAAAGTCCTTGATCTTCTGAAAGCTTGACTCATACTGCACAAGACACTGAAAAGGACCTCTTTCTTAATCAACTTGGTCATAGGGGCCGCAATAGTAGCAAATCACTTGATGAACCGCCTATACTGGATTACCAAACCAATAAAACTACAAACATCAATTGATGTAGGTATAAGAAAATCATGAATAACCTCTATCATTTCAAGATCCACCATAATCCATCCTTTAACACCACATGCCTTAGGAATGTCATAATCTCTAACCAAAATTCACACTTTGATAATTTGGCAAAAAGCCTATGATCTCTCAAAGTCCGGAGCACAATCAACAAATTTTGTTTGTGTTTCTCTGTACTCCTGGAATACATAAGGATATCACCAATGAAGGCTTTGACAAATGAGTCTAAATAGGGCCTGAAACATGATTTTTTAAGTCCATGAATACAGATGGGGCATTAGTCAATCTGAAAGAAATTACTAGGAATTCATAATGTCCACTGTGAGTCCTAAAGGCGATCTTAGGGATTTCCTCATCCCAAATCCTCAACTAATGGTAATAAAATTGGAAGTGAATCTTAAGAACACTATTGTACTCCAAATCTGGTGAAAAATATAATCAATACGAGGTATATGGTAGTTATTATTCATTTCCACCTTATTCAGATCCTATAGCCAACACACATACACATGGAACTATTTTTTCTTCTCAAACAAAATAGGAGAACCTTAAAGAAATACCGTTGGCCTAATGAGACCCTTACCCAAATAATGTTAATGTTGAGAATTTAGCTCTTTAACTCAACAAAAGTCATATTGCGAGGTGCCATAGAAATAGGTCAGGCCGTAGGCTCAAGATCAATAGCAAACTTAATATCACATCTAGGAGGAAAACCAGGTGGTCCATAGGGAAGACATAAAAAAACTCATAGATAATAAAAATAGAATCAAGTGAAGGACTCTTCGTACTAAAATCACAACAATAAGTAAGATAACAATCATACCCCTTCGACACCAACTCCTAGCCTGAATGTAAAAAATAATTCCCATTGGTACACGACTATATGAACCTTGCACAGAACCAAGGGTAAGCCGAGCATGGCTAAGGTAATGATTTTAGCCAAGCAATCAAAAACCACATGATGGGGGGGATAATCGGTCCATGCCCTAAATACCATTGAAATCCACCATATCTAGCACAATAAGGCTAGCTCGAGTGTTACACTCTTAAAAAATCATGATCTACAAATCAAATCCACTACTAACAAATCACTCATCGGAGTAGATACATATAATGAACCAAATACAGGCTCTCAAGACAACTCTAACAATAGGGCATAATAAGAAGAAACATATGAATACGTGAATCCCAGACCAAATAAGAAAATAGCTAGCTAGTAGTATACTGAAATCATACATGTAATAATAGCATCCAAAGACTACACCTCAAACTTACTAGGTACAATAGGCAACTGATCCCGTCCATCTCTAGACTGGGTGCCTGATCGAACACCTACCTACTGCCCAAGGACCTCCTAAAAAACCCTATGATTTATCTTGTAACCCTATATACCACCTCTTACTGGGGGCAGCACTGCTTTAATCATCTAAACACATTGAGCTACAGGTTGAATCATCCTACGCCAGGGACACTCTCTGGAGTAATTACCAATAACCCTACTATTATAACAAGTTCCATGCACTCTACTCTATCCAAAAAATTTGGCTGATCCAATATATCCAGCTCACTTAGATGACCCAAAATATGCACCTCTCAAAGATTGGTCACTACTAAGGCTATTCTAATAACTATGACTAGAATGACCTTCATTCATGATCTAGAGTTCTACATAAAAAAGTCTACTAGACTGGCCCTAGGGATAATAAGACTTACACCTTGAGAGACTTATTATCTAAATTGTGAGATGCTCTAGATCTCACTGAAACTACCTTATTGATGTGGCCTCTTATCGCTACGCCCTGGGCCTTATGATGCATCTTTTCTATAGTTTAGGAATAATAAAAAATATCAATAACAGACTTTCCAGTGGCAACTAAAATTTGAGTAGGCGTGCGAAGAGGAAGTCTTATCTTTCTCTAACTAAACACTAATTTTGATCATGCTCGGTAGGTACAATTATCATAGCATATATAGAAAACTCATAGTAACTCACCCCATACTCTACAAATGTTATACATCCATGATCTAACCTGGTAAATTGATCTCTTAGGTGCTCCCAAAGACTACGAGGCATATACTTCTCCAAGAAAGCCTCAAAGAATTGAGTCCATTTTAAAGAGGGAGATCCACCTGGCTTGGAATCAACATAACCTTTCCACCAATGTATGGTGTCTATGTACAACTAAAAAGAAGTGTAGTCGACATCATATGCCTCAACTAGGCCCAAATTATAGATCCTCTTCTCATAAGCTATCAAAAACTAAAATGCGTCCTCGCTTGGGGCTACAACAAATCAAGGTGGAGTCAATATAGAGAATCGGCCTAACATGTTTTTCTACTATTAGATGGATCACAACCCAACTAAAGTTAGGTATCTCAGAACACTGAATAAGAAATAAACCCAGTGATCTATGGGCCCCCTGACTCACTATGGCTGGGGTGGTGAAACCTCTGAAGCTATATCTGGCTTGGGAAAAATGTTAGGATCTAGTGAATGATCCCAGTACCTGACCCTTAGCAGGGCTGCATCTGTATCCTTGTTGCGAATTCTAAGTCAGCCTAACGAGTGCACTAGCTTTGTACTTAACATCCTCATTATTGGTCATCATAGCTTGCATCCTAACTATTTGTGAAAGAATAAAATAATGAGAACCTTAGAAACAAACATAGAGTCGCCGCATAAAATGAATGAAGAAAGTTATGTTATACAAAAAATGGCCTATAACGTTTCAAAAATAAGATACAAGCATCATTGATTTGATCCACAGTACTCTAGTAAACACTTGCTCTTGTACTAACAATATCACTGATCTAAGCTCTTATACCAATTTGTCACGACCTAATTTCTCAGGTCATGATGGCACCTACTTTAACCCACCAGTAGGTAAGAAAAACCATAGCCTTGAATGTTAGTTTTGGGATAATTGGTGGAAAGCATAAGAAAAAACAAACTTGAGCATACAACTAGATTATAAACATATAATTGTAAGTGCAAGATACTAAATAAAACCGAAGAAAGGGGTAAAGTATACAAAATAGTATCCTCTGACCTAGTAAAGTTGGTACAAAAACCACTAAATCCAAAAATAAGTGTACAAAATTGTATCAATGTATAAGTATTCTCAAAAGCAAAGACTATCCAAAATAGTAGAAGGACATGGGATTAGTTCCAACTCTAAAAGATTACCCAATCTTCAATCTTAAAAGCAAGTTAGATGAAATGCTAGTAATGATGACTCATACTTGGATTTGCACTAGAAGAAAACATGTAGAAGTATAGTAAGAGTACCAAAACAACAGTACTTAGTAGATATTACTGGCCTACTGAGATAAATCATATATAAATGTAATAAAATGCTAGGGAGTAAACTAAGTATGAGATAAGTCTACATTTAAAATAAATACTCCAATTCGAATAAAACATTTAGTATGCAAAAATGATTTTTTTTAACATAATTACAGTCAAAATATAACCTAACAAGATCCCCATAATCCTAAAATGTGTAAACAATTAAGGAAATACCCGACCTAGCCCCCATAAGCCTGATAGAAGCAAGCAAGTAAGAGAGTACCAATAAAAATAACTGATAATGCCCAAACTACCCCTCCTAAGAAGGATAAAGCATTCGTTATCAAAATATAGTAACCCAACTAGGTTGGGGTTGATCCCACAGGGAATACACCATATATCTTGCTTGAACTTGTTGAAGCAACCAGGCATTGTGGAAAAGTAAAAAAGCAGTATTTGAAATAACTAGCAAGAAGTACTAAGAATTGGATACTTTTGGTCGTAAAGACTCTAAGACGAACACTAGGGCTGTATTCCCCCTGGCTTCTAACTCCGTAGACTTATTGTGCATTGTCGAACTATTCCAATACCTTGTATGCAGAATCTTATAAGTTATGTACCATCAATTGTCTTGTACACTTATTGGGAAATTTCACCCTTTACATTTTGAGTTTTAGTGTGTCGCTTTATTAACCCTTATCATAGATCCCAGTTAACTATCACCTTTTGAGTCTCAAGTTATCAATGAAAGTGAATCATCTTATGTAGACGATGCTGATTAGCTAAGTTCAATAATTAATCTCCAAATTACTATAATGATCTTTTTTTCCTACTCTCTACCTCTCTTGTGAAATAATTAGTGAATATAGGCGGGATCTTAATGTTGGCCACCACTAAGAAATCAATAAGTGTCACGACCTAATTTCTTAGGTCATAATGGCGCCAACCATAACCCACCAGTAGGCAAGCCAATCTCTATAGTTCAAAATGACTAGTAACAGATTACCCATATATATATATATATATATGAGAGAGAGAATACAGAATAGATGAAATAGGAGAATCAAATATATATTAAAGTAGAAAAACCTAGTGATATCAATACAAGAGCTTCTAATAATATAAGAAGAGTGCAAAAGTGGAACAAATAAAATAAATTACACTAATACAACTTATCTCCAAATATAACATAGAGACAATTATAGAACATAAGAGGGAGATAAGCAATACTCCAAATGTCAGGAACTCACTCTAAGACTCCAAACCATGGTAGCTCTGCTCGACATACATATCAATGATGATAACCAATACTATGATCTATAGGCTGCAGAGGTATAGTATAAGTACCAAATGAATTGTACTCAGTGGGCAAATGACAAATGAGCTCCAAAGATAAAATAGATATGCATAACATATACACGGAATGGAAACTACACCCAATGTTCAACAACCACATAAATAACCAATGAGATAATAAGGATAACCAATAATATTCTTGTCCAAGAGACTAATAGAATAATACTAAGGAAGTATTAATGATGAACTATCCTATTTTATTCATACTCAGAAATATCAGCACTATACCATATATCCCTGACCAACATACGAAAAAGGATGAAAAAAGGATATATAACACTATACATGGTAAAGTAATTAATATATCAACTAAACAAATGAAGGAAGGGATATAGATTAATACCATAGATACATATAACTAGATATATACATATATATATAGATGTAAGGTTGAATCAAAGTACAACCTCGATCATCATATCTTTATTTTAAAGCCTTATTATAATTTTATCAGGATTTTGTACTAAGATGCTCAGGGTTTCTAATCCATATATCTCATCATGAATAAATCATGCATAATAATGAAATGATAGGATAGAAGAGGCCAGAATCATACCTCATTCTTAATACCGAATCAATGACCAATCTGCCATAAGCTATTCATAACAATGATAATAATAATATCAATTACAGTGTATGTAACCAACTATTCTAGACAACCAAAAACCTAGCCAAACTTGTGTGTGTCCCTACTACCCTTGTCTCGGAAGGTTCAATCAACATACAACAATACATGACATAGTTATCACCCATATCACCAACTGATAGACATAGGCACATACTAGTGATAGGCGATGCACATGCAAGAATGAATGCAAGATACACGATTAATATCACAACCGCATTATCATAATCATCTCCATCATAATTGTCATAATCATGACTATCATCATCATCATTATCAACCTCTGGCCTTGCCAGGTATATATATTCATATATGTTATATATACATACATACATATATATATATATATATACTTGAACTAGTAGATATTCACATGGGCAGATCAATATGATCATCCTACGGCCTTTCTGGGTATTAGTATTATCATCATAACATCCTCCGGCCTTGTCAGGCATCATCACATCATCATAATATCCTCCGTCCTTGTCGGGCATCATCACATCATCATACTATCATCCTTCCTTTCAAGGTACCATCATATCATCACAATATCAAAGTTAATGTAAATAATAAAGAGTCAGCCCCGTAAGGGCTAAAGTAAGGTGCAAACCTCATGAGGACTAAAGTAAATGATCATGAACAGAGAAGAAATGAAGATTATATTATAGTTTATCACTCATTATCAATTTCACATTATCCATAAGAATATATAAAATAGGTGCATGAACTCAAGACATGGCTAAAGGAGTGTAGGTTTGTAAATCCATTGTCTGGAGTGATCTTTTGGACTAAATCACTATGAAGTGTAGAAAGGGTTAGAATCTTTCATGACTAGAGTAATTATTAGCATCAGATCATAAACCGAAACTTATATATCATTACTGACGTATTTTACCTATAAGTTATTCATTAAAGATTGACATTTATTATTATGAAGTAATACATTATTAATGTATAAAGTGGGCTTTAACCCTTAGTTAGTGGCAAACACCATAATATTATAATCTAATCAGAATCATATAAACCATCGATGCAACGATCATGAATGTACCAAATCTATCCATGCCATCACCAGTATTCAAATATTGGAATCAGAAACATCACACCACATCTTTCTCTACCCCATACTATAGAGATGTGCATATCAATACACACACACACATATATACACATATATATATATTCAAAAACTACAATTGCACCCTATACATGGATAAACACTTTCTGTATGGTCAACTCATATGATAATATGACCGTTGGTCCAATAATATGTCCGAAATAATTACAATAGCACAATCATGGACTTAGGCCCATATACTTATCCATAGCTCATATAAATGATCATATCTATAAGATATAGTATATCTATAATCACCTCGTATATAAGGGGTATCTCTCCTTTAGACGACATGTCATAACTATAGGTCATATACAATGACTATGGGGAATATTATCTCTAAAGTCCCAATATCATATCTAAAAGGAAATACCATCTCTATAGGCCCAATATCGTGGCCATAAGTCCTTAGTCACTATACGGGGAAAATACATCATTATCCATTAATTTACCAAGCAAATCTCATAAATAAGGCTCATCTGTCTGATCTAGGAATAACATCCATAACTAAGTCCACAAGGGCTAACACGAGTCTTGGCCTAAGTTTGTTGGACGAACCAACATCTAATCCTCCATTTCCATTATTCAGAAATCTACTCCCAAACTAGGCTAAGGTATGTAGTTCAACCTCTAGATGTCAAAAAAGCCATAACCAATATTAAGATAGGAACTCCATCTAAAGACAAGGGCATTTATGTCAATTACACCGAAATTGGAATTTCAAGGTCACTAGACTAGACTAACTAAGGTTAATCATATTAACCATGATTCCAACAATTAAACCACATCCCAAGCCTAGCATCATATCATATCCATGCTACAAATTACTCTAATCTAGGAAGAAGGCAATAAGGTCCTAAAAGTGTATAAAATATTTCACCTTATGGGTCACTCGAACTTCAATATTCAATAATAAGTCATTCTACTGATACACAATTACATTCACACTCATACATAATATATATCACACATCATCTTACGAAGAAGAGTAGACTGAAGCCTACCTTAAATCCGTGCCATAAAACCTTACATAATTCACCAAATGCTCGTCTTCATTTCATAATTCCAATGCCATCATACTATTAAAATCATAATCTACTCATCAATATGACAATAACGATGCCCATATTGTATCATTGTGCTTTGGGTCCAAAAACGACCCCCAAAACCCTAAATGGGTCCCACTTACATTAAATGCATTTCCGAGATCGACCCAATGCTCATACATGAAAAAGAAACCATAACCTTTAAGAAAAGGGTGAAAACAAACCTAATTTAGGGCTAAAATCAAGACCTAAGTGAATTTGGGGTTTTTGGTGAAAATTAGGAAATTCAAGCATGAATTTGAAGGATTCTTACCTTAAATTCAAAGATATTCGTGATAATAGATGATAATCAAGCTCCCAAGTTACCAACAATCCTCAATTTAGAGTTATCATACCCATTTAGGGTTCTTGGCTCTCAATGATGAGGGGAAAATAACCAAATTGGCGATATTAGGGTCTATTTATAGACCCCTCAGATAAGGAGATGCCACGATAACTCTCACATGGACTGTGATCTCTATGTTGCGTTCGCCGTGAGACTTGCTGCGATTGCAATGGAGTGATCATGGTGATCGCCATAGCACCAATACCAGCAACTTGAAATTATTTCCAAGTTTGAAATGATGCCACGGGATTAATTTGGAATTATATTTTTTCAAATGAACTATGTAGCCACACTAAATTCGATATTTTGGACACATTGGGAAAGTTGGATTTTGCAATTTGCGGTCTGACCAAATGTGGGACTCACACTCGTATTTCCAAATGTTCAACTTTCTGACAAATAGGTGAAATGAGCTCAGGTGCATTGGGACCCAAACCAAAGGTCTACCTAGCCTAATATCAATACTCTAGAGATGCTGGCGCAGTTAGAATTTTAATCCGAGATCATTTTACTTTAGGTTTTGCCCAATGGCCATTTGAAATTAGTGAAGACTGCCAAATAGGGAATTGGTTCTAAAAACCAAATGAACTGCTCAGTAACTAAACGATTAGTCCCAATAAGTCTTAAATAACTTGAGGCCGCTATGGAGAAGCTCATGCTGTGAAAATAAATGGAATTATGTAAAACAACTGGAAGGGTGATTAAAATATTCACTACTAAAAGGACTTTCATCCTCAAAAGTCAATTAATAGAAAGAATCTCAAAAGCTCAAAGGGATGAGGTATTGAGCCTGCTTGCTCCAAGCATGACATCTAAGATGACCTCTATATAGAGAGAAAACTTGCAAGGGATTTTGCCACAGGTATTCTTTTGTCAACCAGCACTCTCACTTCACTTCCAATAAACTAAAACTTAACTGTCACCACCAACTATACTCCAATTGAACCGAAAAGGATAATGCATCTAAACATGAACCACAACACCCTGATACCCCCTCAATATCTACACAAATCTATGAAGGCACATCTGAGCTAAAACCATCCTAATACATGAGTAATACCACCTAATATAAATCCAAATAAAACCTTGTTTTACCAATCCATATTTGCTATCTATTCTTAACCAAAAGGCAAACCAACTAAGTCTTGTCCGCGCAATCTAATCACAGAGGACTCAAAATAACTAAAACTGATCTGCAAAAAGTGTATATCGGTAACATAAGAATAAGCTCATAAGGCGCTATCTGGAAACACAAATAGAGATAATCAAGGGATGCAATCTATGCTGATGCTAAAACCAGTCCGAATGGTAATCAAACTAAAATACAGATGATAAAGGCATAACTACTCATCAATGATCAATCCGCTCCAGGATGTTCCATCAACCCAAAATGAAACATACTAAATCCAACTCATTTATATTACTCCCATTGAGTACATTATAAAAAATCTTATCAAGAACTGAAAGCTTGAGGCAAACATTGTAAGAACCATTACCGAGTACATGGGCTAACATCTGAAAACATATGAACTATAATCCAATCAAAGTTAAGAAGACCAAATAGAAAGCCACGGAGTAGGCTTAACTCGCCTATAACTTCAATCCAAATGGAGGAAAATCTTAAATAAAGTCTGCACATATTCTCTACAACTCTGAGCCAAAATCTACATATGAAAGCCGAGTCGCTCAGTTTCAACTACCCAACAACCCTGAAGACGGTGGATATACACAACCCAATTCTATTATAACTCTAAAATCACCATTCTAAGGCATCAAATCCAAATTTGAGCCAATAAATCCAATCAAGGGTCAAACACTCACATCGACCATATTGTCTAAATCAGACATATCTATGCCAGATTATGTCGAGCCAAAATCAAAACATAGCTAAAGCAAAAAAATAACTATCCTCTGGAGGGCATGAACTATTAATGCATATTTAAGAACTTCCCCAAGACTGAAAACCATGCTAGTAATGGAAAAAACTCTAGTCACTCGGAGAAATGCAACTCAAGATGAAAACTAATCAATACAACACTTCATCTTAGCAAAAATAGTCATAGGCATATATCATTTAGGAGTAACACTCCACCAAGTCTCATTAGGCCAAACAACTTTGAAAAAATGGGGATTTCCTGAATCTAGCCAAAGATTAATTCATCAAAGAAGAAATATACCAGTCTCAAAACCAAGGTCAAAGTTAAGACCACCCCTAGAAAATCAATAAATCAAGATAAAGAATTTCTAATTTTCTAACTTAAGAAGCGATCATAAGAAAGGCCACCTGTGTCTAACTCTCCAACTCTACTAGACAAAACCATATCACAACACAAAAGGAGCATCCATTCTCCACACTAATAACAAGGGAAGACCACTATGAGGGAAAAAACCAACAAATTAAAGAGATAAATCCACAATATTTCAACCTCAATGTCAAATCACTCTCGGGTGGTAGAATAGCCATAAATGAAGAATGGATTCAAAATTGGTAAAGCTTAAAAATGGGCTAATAGAAAGGGATAGACAATAAAAATCCCTCGCAACCCAGGAGGTAAGCCTAAGAATTTCAAAACTCAACAACGGGTAATATAATTGAATTTCCAATTCTAGAATCACATAGAGCCATAGAAAGTCAACTTACCTTTGAAAATAAAACACATTTATGAACTAATTTAACACAGATAACCAAGAGGGAAACGATCAACCCCCTTTCCTGATAAGGGAGAAATCATCAATTTAGGCTACATCTACTCAAGCCACCGAACAACATCACAAAGAATAAAATTTTAACTAGATAACAATTGTCTACACAGCTACCCAACAAGGATCAATTACATAGAGTAATAATATTAATAATATCAATAAACTGAAGAAATGATAGCAATAGTAATAACAATATTAACATCAATATAATGAATATGTGATACCAAAATGAACATTAATATCATGTACCACCCAAGGGCCATTATAAGGCAAATGTCCATGATAAATGGGACTCGAACCCACAAGCTACACCCATTGGGATAAAATATCAACACAAATCTACTCTATCCACTTCATAAAGAAATAAAGCACTGAGTAGTAACGTATTTAGAATTTAATTGTAAGGCACATAGTAACCAATATCAATTCATCAAGGCATATAATCATCAATTGGTATGAAACCCTTAATACACATAATAAAATATAAGAACGAGAAATAAAAGTATACCTATCTTGGTGAAATCCGTAATTATATTCTTGACGGGCATAGGGAGAATAAATGTGAACGAGCCCAAACATGGACCGACTGACTAAGTCATCAACTGAGGCGTCAAGTGCACTCTCCCTAACTTAAAATACTACAACATCATGGGGATGATTTGAATGGACTGAAGTGACTAGAAATCTCATATCGGGGACACTCTCTTGACCAGTAACCATTCTCTTTATAGAAGTGATAAACTCCTGAAACTCTGATCCCAGAGAGAAACACAAGCTAATCCCAACTGGATGGCAAACTGACACTAAGAGCAATCCCAAGCATAATGTCAATATTTCGCACAATAATAACCTAACTTAGGAACTCTACCTTAGCTAGGAAAATATATGCTAACTTTGTTGGATCAACTAAATCCTATCTGGGGAACTATCTGGACCCAATTTTCATATCGCCATAACTAAAACAATTTTATGGATGATATAACAATAGAAATATACAGATGGGATGGCCTCTTTCCACCACAATCAAAAGCCACAATACATTCTCTCTCTGTGGCCTGAACATAATCCATAACATGAAAGAAAAAGACCCAATTATTGTCATATGCTCCACTGCTAAATGGAGTGACAATACTGGTCCTCTTATAAATCCATGCACTAAGTCCAACTCAGAAAAATATAGCACAGGAGTATTCCTGGCCTAATCGAGAAACCCAATTTTGTACTTAAAATTTGATAAAGAACCTTGATGAATACCAATAGACCAAATTTTGGTTTAAGAACTTCTCAATGAATTAATTGTCATCCATTGATGAGAGGGATCTACAACATGACTCAGATACTCAATGATAAACCTTAAATGGCTGAAGTAGTCACGAGATAAACTGGTG
Source organism: Capsicum baccatum var. pendulum (assembly GCA_030864225.1). Lineage (NCBI taxonomy): Eukaryota > Viridiplantae > Streptophyta > Magnoliopsida > Solanales > Solanaceae > Capsicum > Capsicum baccatum. The sequence continues at coordinate 177,368,489 of CM061554.1, read as the reverse complement.
CCTAAGCTGACCCAAAATCCTTTTGGCTATCGTTGAAGATCTTCGATATCTATCTCTAACTCTTTAGTCTAATGTTTTACTAATACTCTGGAAACACATGCTGAAGTCTCGTCTATATTTGTCGACAACATCACCCATCTTGCATCATTCTTTAGGGATAAAATTGAGTCAAGGAATGTATTCGAGGTTCATAGAAATACAAACGCACAATAAGGAGTCAAGAAGTAAATTTCCTAAAATGTCTTTGTAGCCTTCTGATGATAGGATACGAATGTCTTCACACCGGTCAGCATGACTCTAGTAAACACTTAGCTCTGGTACTAATACATCGATGAAATCTAGGATCTGATACTAATTTGTCACGACCCAATTTCTTAAGTTATAATGGTGCCTAATATAACCCACCAGTAGGAAATCCAATATGCAAAGTCCAGAATAACTGGTAATAGACTACCTAGATATATATATAAAAGAGAATGCAAAATAGATGGAATAGGAGAATCAAATATATAATAAAGTCCTACAATCTTGTGGTACCAGTACACGCGCTTCTAATAATAAAATAAGAGTGCAAAAGAGGAAAAGATAAAATAAATTACACTAAAAAAACTTATCTTCGAATACAACATAGAGACAATTCTAGTAAATAAGACGGAGGTAAGCAATACTCCAAACATCAAGAACCCACTCTAAGTCTCTCAACCATAGCTACTCTGCACGATGCACATATCAATAGGGATAACTTGTACTATTATCTTTAGCCCATAAAAATGAAGTATGAGCACCAAATAAATGGTACTTAGTAGGCAACTTCCAAATAAGCTCCAAAGATAAAGAAGATATACATAATATATATAAAAAATGGAAAATACACCCAATGTTCAGTATCCATATAAATAGACAGTAAGATAATAATGATAACCTAGCCTATTCATGTCTAAGAGACTAACAAATAATACTAAGCAAGTATCAAGGATGAACTATCTTATTCTAGCCATACTAAGAAATCTTAACACTATAATGTATATCCATGACCAATATACAAATAAAGGATGAAAGAAGGATATATAACATTACACATGGACAAGAAATAAATATACAATCTGAACAATTGAAAGAAGGGATATACGATAATACCATAGCTATATATAGCTAGATATATATATATATATATATCTACATAGATGATTTTAATCCTATCAGGATTTAGTACTATCATGCTCAAGGTTTCATATCCATATATCTCATCATGAATTAATCATGTATATTAATAAAATTGTAAGATAGAAGAGGCTAGAATCTACCTCGATCTTGATATCAAATTAATGCTGAATTTGTCATAAGCTAGACATAACAATGATCATAATAATGATAATAACAATTTCAATAACATCGCAAGTAATCTGCTATTTGGGAGTACCAAATACTAACCTAAGACTATACATGCCCCTACTACCCTAGGCTCAAAAAATTCAATCAACATACAACAACACAAGGCATAGTCTTCACCCATATCTATGTAGCCATCCCATACCTGCTGATAGACATAGGTACATATTAGTGATAGGCGATGCAAATGCACGAATGAATTCGAGGTACACAATCAATATCATAATATCATCATCATAACCATCTGTATCATAACTGTCATCATCATAACCATCATCATCATCATAATCAACCTCTAGCCTTGTTGGGTATATTCATATAGTTTCCATATATAGGTCTACCCAAACTCAAACCAGTAGATATGCTAATAGGCACATCAATATAATTATCCTCTGACCTTGTTGAGTATCAATATCATCATCATCATATCCTCAGACTTGTCGGATGTCATCATAATATTCTCTGACTTTGCCAAGCACCATCACTTCATTATACTATCCTCTGGCCTTGCCGAGGAGCATCTTATAATCATAATATCCAAATCAATATCAACAATACAGAGCGATCCACATGAGGAATAAAGTAAAGTGCAAGCCCTACAAAGGCTAAAGTAAATAATCATGAACAAAGAAGAAAGGTAGATTTTATTTCCTTAGTTCATCACTCATTATCAATATCACATTATCTATAAGCGTAGATATAATAGGTACACAGACTAAAGTCATGGCTAAAAATATGTAAGTTCATAAATCTATTGCCCGGAGGGATATTTGGGACTAAATCATTATGAAGTGTAGAAAGGGTCAAAATCTTTCATGATTTAAGTAATTAGTAGTATCAGATCATAGATTGGAACATAGCTTAGTCAAGTCTTTAAGGTATCATTATTAATATTAACCACTTTTACCAATAAGTTATTCATTAAAGATTGTCATTTATTATTCTGAAGAAATTCATTATTAAGGTAGAAAGTGGGATTTAACCCTTAGTTAGTGGAAACTACAATAATATTATAATCTAATCAAAATCATATCAACTATTGATGCAACAATCACTAATGAACCAAATCTATGCATGCCATCATAAGTATTCAAACATTGGAATCATAAATATCATACCACTTCTTCCTTGGTCTTATACCAAAGAGATATGTATATCAACGTGTATATATATTCATAAACTACAATATCACCCTTTACAAGGATAAACATTTCTCTGATGGTCAACTCGTATCATAACATAGCCCTTGGCCCAATAATGTATTCAGAATAAGTAAAACATTACAATTATGGCCTTAGTCCCATATACATATCTGAAACTCATATCACAATCATATTTATAAGTTGTAGAATATCTATAATTATCTCACATATTGGAGGCACCTCACATCTTGGAGCCATCTTGTATCTATAGGTCATATATCATGACTATGAGGAATATCATCTCTAAAGGCCCAATATCATATCTAAAAGAAAATAGCATCTCTATAGGTATAATATCATGTCCATAAGTTATTATCCATCAATTTGCCAAGAAATATTCATAAATAAGGCTCATTAGTCTCAACTAGACCTAACATCCACTTTTATTTCTCGATTTCCACAATTAGGCAAACTATGCCTAAAACTAGGCTAAGGTATCTAGCTCAACCTATAAATGTCAAATAATCCATAACCAAACCTAAGATAGGAACTTTATCTAGAGACAAGGGCATTTATGTTAATTCTAGCCAAATTATGATTTCAAGATCACTAGAATAGACAACTAAGTTTAATCATACTAACTATGATTCCAACACTGAAACCACATCCCAACCCTAGAATAATATCATATACATGCTAAAAATTAGTCTAATCTAGGGAGAAGGCAATAGGATCCTAAAAGTGTAATAAGCATTTCACCTTATGGGTCCAAAACCCTCATCTAGTCCCCAAACTTTAATATTCAATACTAAGTGATTTTTCCTATAGCCTATCTTAACATTCACATTCTCATGCAATATATATAACACATCATCTTACGGAGAAGAGTAGGCATAAGCCTACCTCAAAGCCACACCGTAAAACCTTAAGTCATTCACCACATGCTCTTATTCACTTTACAATCCACAAAATGCCATAACACTATTAAAATCATAATGTTCTAATTAATATGAGAATAGTGAGACCCATAGTGCACCATTATGCAATGAGACCCATAGTGCACCATTGTGCTTTGGGTCCAAAATTGACACCAATAACACCAAATGGGTCCCATTTCTGGAAAACACATTTTCAATATTAACCTAATGTTCATACATGAACAAGGAACCATAACCCTCAAGAAATAGGTGAAAACAAAGCTAATTTGGGGCTAAAATTTAGCTCTAAGTGAATTTAGAGTTTTGAGTCCAAATTAAGAAATTAACCATAAATTTGAAGGATTCTTACCTTAAATTCAAAAATATTCACAATAATAGATGATAATCAAGCTTCCAAGTTACCAACAAAAATCAATTTAGAGTTATCATACCTATTTAGGTTTCTTGTCTCTCAAGGATGCAAGGAAAATGACTAAATCTGCGACATTGGGATCTATCCCTCTGCCCCGACAAAGAGATGCCATTATCGCCCTTACATGGACTGTCATTGCCATGTTGGGATCACCATGGGACTTGCCACTATTTCCATGGCATAATCATATGATCCTTGTGTGATCGCTATGGCACCAGTGCTAGCAAGTTGGAAATTTTTCCAAGTTTTCAACAATGCCACATGATTTATTCGAAATCTGATTTTTGCAAATGAACAATGTAACCATACTAAATTTGACATTCTAGAAGTATTGGCAAAGTTGGGTTTTCAATCTAAGGTTGTTTTAACAAAATATGGGGGTCCTACACCTAGATATTTAAATTTAACTTTCCGACCAATAGGTCGACATGAGCTCGGATGCAATAGAACCCGAACCAAAGGTCTACCTAGCCTAAAATTGATATTTTGGAGATGTTGGCATAGTCAAAATTTTCATCAAAGATTTTTTTATTGTAGATTTGTTCCGGTGGCCATATGGCATCAACGAAGACTTTTAATAAGAAATTGGTTCTAAAAACCAAATAAACTACTCGGTAACCAAACTGTCAATTCTAGAATGTCATAAATGACTTGGGGTAGCTATGAAGAAGCTCATACAGTGAAAATAAGTGGATTTATGTAAAATGACCAGAAGGTTCATACAATAAGAACAAAGAAAATCCCATACATGCAAGAATCTTTATCTAGAATGACTTGGCACTTCCTCTTCTTCGTTAATCCTCTATGGGTCCAAAAATCCTAGATAAGGAAATTACCTACCCATAGTTATAAGATCAATCATGGAAACCACCGACAAAATTATAAAATATATCTCAATATAATGAATAAAGAAATCTCAAAGTCGTAAATTGAATAACAAACCAAGAACAATAAAAACCCAAGATTACAAGTAAACATTTGAATCACCAAATGTTTTGAATGATATAAAATTAGCCCCCAAATTGGCCTCTCTCAACCTCTCTTTATATATCAACCAAACAAAGTCTAAAGGGTAATTATAGATTACAAGAAACCCTAGAAATCAAACCCTAAATAAAATTGAAAAACTTTACTTAACATACATAATAAGGACTAAAAACATCATAGGAGTGTATGTAGGTTACATGAAAACCTTAGGGGATGATTTTGAAATAATCCGGAAAAATTAAGGTCGGTGACCACGTACTAAGGTCACCTATAGATCATTGGTACTAGCTATGAGCTGTAGGTGGTCCTTGGTAAGTGAAATGACCTACAAGCGCTGAAAACTTTCTGTACTTCATGTTTTGATAACTTAATCTTACACCTACAGACCATAGGTGGCACCTAAGGGCAGTAGGTTCCCTTAGTAAGTGTCAGGGTCTTTTTTTTCCTGCTCCTGAGCCTTTGGACTTAGGACCATAATTAAGTAAGTGGCACCTACTCCCAGTAAGTTCCTTGGTATGTAGCCCAAAACTTTATGTTTTTATCTTCTTCTTCTATTTGGCATCCAAAACCTAGTTTCCTATAAAATCACTCAAAAAACATATCAAATCCAACAAAATAACCATAGTACATGCATGTTCTCCAAGTGTAAGCATCATAAGTGGTATGAATCCATAGGACATATATAATTTTAAATAAAAAATCACTAGTAACACCATGCCCGAGATTCTATTCAAACCATAATGCCAGACTCAAACTACAATTGCAGAATGATATCATAATAATAATGCCATAAATAATCACAATTGCAAAACTTGAATTAAAACTAGCTAATAAATATCAAATAATAATTTTAATATGAATCCATAACTTCTTTAGAGTCCATTTAATATCAAATTATCCACTTCAACAAAGAGTCTACAAGGGTACCGTGGTTTACTCAATAAGTTTAATAAATGAGCTTAAAGGCCAAACCTATTCAAGTTCGGATATTGTGATTAACCGACAACCGATAGAGGTCCTAAGTTATTGTAAGATTCAAAATTCCACAAAATATCCCAAGAAGGTTTCCTAATTCTCCAAGGCGAAAATCTTGATTTTTGACCTATGAGGAGGGCTTACTGGACCCTATACTAATCCCAAAAACATTTATGGAAAGAACCTACCCAAACTTAGACTAAGGCTTTACAATTTTACCCTACGGTGTGAGATAAACCAAAAATAGCCCTAAGAAGTCATTATGAACATTAAGAGGGTTATCAAGGTTAAAGTTCAAATAGAAGGCCCTAAAACGGCTAACTTTAACCCATAAAATACTAAAATAACCACCAAGTCGCAAAAACTTACCCCTCTCTAGCATGACACTAATACTAATACCATAATGCGACTAAATATTAGTGTAAAGTAAGGGTATCCTATCTGGAAATCATTCAAAGCTCCATCAAGTCTACAAGATCAGAGCTTCTCCCTTATGAGAATCCTGTGCATGACACCACACTATTAAAATAAAAATCTATACTTTAATATGGGAATAATGATACCCATATTCTATTTAAATAATCTATGTCCAGAATTGAGATAAAAATCTCTTATGGAGATCGCTTGAAGAATCACAACTTTGAAATCGTCATCACATCCCTTAAACTAAATGTCTATTTACCATTAAAAATGGGTGAAAATCAAGTAAAACAAGCCATAAATTATCCCATAAAGTAACAATAGTTTCAAAGTTAACTTAAGGAATTTATTGGAATAGAGATGAGAAAATAACCTACATAACATCTCCAACTCACTATGAATACCAAGTATCAATCTCCATTCTATCTTAGCTCTGTAAGGGTTAATGGTATTTTAGGACATAAAAAGTGGAAAAATTAATAAGTCCAAGTCTTAAATTAATTATCCCTCTCTCCGAGGGACTTAAGTTATAACCTAAGCAATAGTATGCACAAGACAGCCTTGTCGCCAAGGTAGCTCAAGGATCACCAAGGCAGCCCCTCCTAGGTGGCCAATGCGCTACTCAGTTAATGGCCTTTCCAATTCTCCTAAGCGGCCAAGGAATCACCCAAGATATGACATGCTAAAGGAAGCCTTATCGCCAAGGAAACATAAGGCTCTCCTAAGAAACCTTGCCTAAACGGCCAAGGCACTACTAAGGTGATGGTCTTGCCAAGGTAGCTATGCTACTTAGGTGATCCAAGGCATGGTAAGGAGACATTGCCTAAGTAACCAAGGAGCTGTTAAGGTGATGACATCAACACTGAAGGCACCGACAGACTTGGCTAAATGCTAAGTCTCTAATAGACCCCTCAGGAGTCATTTAAAATTTGGTGAGTGCAAACAAACTATGATACCACAGAAAATTTGATATTCTAAATTTAATGGCACCATCAAAATTTCTATTTCAATTTGTTTCAATCAAATGTGGGTCCTACACCTAAAGGTTTATTTTAATTCATTTCTACCCCATAGCCTAAAATGAATCCAAAAGCCTAGGGACCTGAACCAAGGGTACCCTTAGCCTAAAATTGAGTTTTTAGAGAGTGTAACTATTAGAATTGGCATACGAGGCCAGTTACCTATAGTTTAGTCTCGATGCCTAATTATTAGCAACAAAAACTTCAAAATAAGGAATTGGATCCAAAACCAAAGAACTTAGCTAGTAATCTAACTGTCGTCTCTACTAAGTCATAAATGTATTGGGGAAAATATGGGAAAGCTCTAAATGCCAAAATAGTGCAAAAATGTAGAAAATGACAATGAGGGTCATTACATTCTTATACCTTTACCTTATATATTTTCAATAATAATATAATGGGTCATTAAATTAGATACCAATTTACTATCCCTTCAATCCTGAATAGACATAGGTAAAGAGGAGAAAGAGGTTGGGATAGAAACATAATACTTTCAAAATTGCTTATATTGCACCCTTACTTATCCACCCATTATCGTTTTTCAACTAAACCACATTTTATTTTTAGCCTCTCTACTGAGGATTTTCAAGACAAAAAAATATAGAGCCAAAGATTTACAAATAAATAAGATCATTTCTCTTGTAATTTGTTACTTGGGAAAGAATATATTTATGTAAATTCTTTTTTGTAAATATGAAATAAGAGAATATTGACCTTTTGGGATGCTAGGCTTATACCATCAATCCCTTAATGAGAGACCATTCAGCAACAATAATGGAAGAACCACTCTCTTATAGTGGTTTAAGAATGAACCCTTTGAGTTTTTGGAACAAAATAAAAAAATAAAATCAAGAGTATTTATTGTTTGATGATCACGACAATGACATCACTATGGCGACCCCTGCCTAAACTAAACTGCTGATGCACTAACCTATCTCTTATTGTATAAAGTTTGATAGCGACCCCTTATTTTTAGTAGAACTTAGGTAGAAAGTTATGAGACTTCAACTCTATCCTAATTCAATATGAAGAACAAAATTTTTGACAACACATATTTATCAAAATACAACATTCTCTATAACTAGAATTCATGAAACCTATTGCCATTCTAAGACTTCCTACAAAACACTATACATTGACTATACATCGACAATCTTATCACTATCAACCATCATGGAATCATCCATAATCCAACACTAAACCTCATAATAAATAATTTTAAACTAAACTTACTCTATTGCAGGATCTGTTAATATTTAACACTGTGATTATACCCTAACCATGTTATAATTCACAATACCCTTTTGACCATCAATAATTATTATTATTTTTAATAAACCTTGATGGGGTCAAGGGCAAAATAACACCCCTTGGCCTTCTCATAAATAGGAATAAAAAAATAGTAATACAAGATGGGTGACATAAGCCTTACCTCTGATTGAATGGTGGTTTATGAGTTAGATATCAAACATATGCCAACTTAATTATCCCTAATTACTAAAGGGAAAAGCTAGAAACTAAGCATCTATTAGAGGAATCCTCTTAGTGTAAAGAAATTAGAAAACCATAAATAAAGAATACTGTTCCCTTACAAAGTAAGAAAATAATAAAACTTTTTTCAAATAAGATAAAACTAGACAAGAATGAGCTTAGGTGAAGAAGATTAGTAAGAGAAAAAAAGTACATATGAAAACCTGTATAAGACCTAAGAAAAGATTTCATAAAAAATAAGCTTAAGGCAGTTTCTTAATCATATTTAGCTTCTTCCTTCTAAAATTTGGCATGCCAAACTTGTCCAAATTGAAGTGATTTATTGCCTTATATAGTAGATGATGTTGATGGAAAAAAATGTTGATTAGTGTGAAACATTTGACTATATTTAAACAAATTATCTACTATATGATTAACCTCACTATCAGTGTGTCTACATTAAAAGATATCAAACATATTACATAAGTCTAGTGACATGTCAAGTTTATTTGGATTATATAAGGTAGTTTAATTGTGATTTTAACCACCCTGTGAGTATTTTAAAGTCCATTTCAAGTATAAGCCTATTGTATCCATGTTGTAGACATCAAGTTACACTTTACTTAACAACTTAAACTTCTTCTTGATTATTATAATCAACTACAAAAGTGTTGCAAAAGAATAGATAAAATCACCTTGATTATCTCTTAATTTATCTCCTTATCCTATATTTCTAGGGTTTTCTAAGCACTTCTGATCTAAGGTAGATTCATGCACCTCAGTGTTGTTATCTTGTCTTAATTAGTCTTATTTTAAGGATTTCTCTTATGTTTAATGAGTGTTGATAATATAATTGAGATTATAAGTGTTAAATTAATTTATTATAATTTTTAAGGTGTGTTTCAAAAAAGGTTGGAATCAATTTGGCCACTTAGAGTGAAGACGAGAAAACTAGTGTTACTAGCTTGAGCTGTGTGTTATTATAGTTGATCTCGATGGATTATAGTGTGTGTAAGTGGTTAATAAAGGTATAATTGAGTAATTAAGTGTGGAATAACTTGTTTATATTATTTGAGGTTCAATTTCAAAAATACAATGAGACAAAACACTAAATTAAAGATCAAAAAGATAAAGCTAGTACTCTTAGCTTACGTTAGTAGTTCATCATCTTGGACTGTATGTTGTTTTGAGATATAATATGTAGATTTTTATGATATATGATTCTTGGTGTGTTTATAATGATTCTATGTGGATGATACAACAGTTGTAAATCAAGTAGAAACAACACCACAACGCTTGTAAAGGATAAACAAATACATAGGACAAGACGACCAAAAATGGTGTTTTTGGAGTCATTGACCTTCCATGGACCTTAGGCATCGTGTTAGGGCTGTGGAATGCCATTGGGAGATTCATAAATAACCAATTACAGTAGATAACCATAATTATGGAGTTCCAAAAACCCTAGGGACTGCGAGAAGGGCGTGGTACACCTTTATGTCAAAATCAACAGCTTGTGTCCAAGTATAAATAGGATACTTAGTTGTTATGTTTCACTCCTTGGACGACCTTGGGAAATAAAGGTAGGCTGAATAACACTTGTATTAGGGTTTTTATTCAATTACATTGGTTTTTTTATTGAACTTAATATGTATTCATTCATTGTGATTACGGTTACATCCATGAGTGGCTAAATACTCCTTTTCAGGGTTAATCCATGAGTGGCTAAATACTCCTTTTCAGGGTTAAGGATAAGAAATGAGTATTATTGTTTTGAATTGATTTGATTGTGGTTATTTATCATTATTGGTTGTTTATTTATCATTTTTATCACTATTTTAAGGATTTTTGACCCTTATAATACATGTATAATCTTATCATGAGCCTAGAAGGATAAATGATATGATACAATGTGGGATGAATAAAATAGGATCATGAACTTACTTCAATGAAGTTATGATTTACACTTAGGATAGGAATATACTTAAGTTATCTATTTGGTTGAAGTATAGGATGACATACACATGTATTTGAATTATTTTCCATATTCTTTCTCAATGATGTAGTTGTGGAGCTAAGTTAGATTATTGATTAGATGTTCAGAATGCCATAGTCATAGTATAGACACTGTGTAATAACAACCATAATAAGTAATAGAACCAATGAAATTCTACATTGTAGTATGATTGTTTGCAGTGCCTTAACCCTGGATATCACCCCATAACTGTTAAAACCTTTAATTTACCATAATGTTTAGTTTACGTTAAGTTATAACTTTCAAACTTTGTGGTTACATTTACGTTGATTTAATATTAATAGTTGAACTAGAATTAGATAATTCCTTAACACTAGTTCCTATGGGATTGATACTTGTCTTTCTTTAAGGACACAATATTTTTGGGTGGACCACGTACACTTCATGTGTGCTTTGGCGTAACAAGTTCTTGGTGTCGTTGGAAGGACTTGTAATTTTCTAACTACTTTAGCTTTAGTTTTACTTTTATATTTCCTTGGTTCTTTTCATTTGATCTCAACTTTTTAATTTGTAGGAATAAATTAAGCGTACTAGTAAGCTGGCAAGGGATAGGGAGTTGGTTGAACCAAATCTTGAGCCCAAGAAATGCTTTTTCCAATAAAGGAGAGAAGCAGTCCTTCTCTCTAGTATCCCACTAATTCACGAGGAACAAGAAATTCCTTCTCTCATGCCTAAGGAACCAGGTGGATTTATGCACCTCAGTGTTGTTATCTATGCTTATTTATCCCTATTATAAGGACTTGTTATATACTTAATGTGTTAATAATAATATAAATTAGCATATAAGGGTTAAATTACTTGATTAAAATGTTTAAGGTGTTTTTGAAACAAGTTTGGAATAAATTTGGTCACGTGTAAATGAGAAAACTAGTGTTACTAGCTTGATTTACATATTGTTCTAGTTGATCCCGATGGAATCTATTATATGTAATGAGTTCATAATGTTATGATAGTGTAATTATGTTTAGAACAAATTTTTTATAGTTTTAGAGTGTAATTGAATCGATACAAGAGTCAAAACTAAGATAAAGATCAAAAGGACAAAGCTAGTATTCTTAACTTAAGTTTCTAATTCACCGGCTTGGATGTTGCGTTGTTTTGAGCTCTAATTAGTGGTGTTTGATGATGTATTATGATTTATGAGTTTATTATGATGATATATGGATGCTAAAAAATCTGGTAATAAATTAGAAATAACACCACAAGGCTTTGAATAGATGGACAAAAGCACGAGACAAGATTTGACATAAAACAGACACTTTGGAATCCATTGTGTGTCACTCACCCTAGCCACTGCTATGGGGCATGTGATACACCTTGTCAGATTCCTAGGTGACCAAATACAGTATTTATCCATAATTATGGACCTTAGTACACCCAAGGTACCTCGATAGAGGGCGCGACGTGGACCCTTAGTAAATTTCACCAATTTTGTCCTCATATAAATAGGAGACTTATGCATGATTCTAAACACCTTAGACAACTTGAAAAGTTTGAGGGAGTCTTGAAAACACTTTAATTAGGGGTTTTATTTCCTTACTTTAGTTTTTTTTTATGGATTTTATCATGTATTCATTTATCGTGATTATAGTTATGTCCATGAATGGCTAAAATCCTCCTTTCCGGGGTTAAGGCCTAGAACATGAATACTATTTCTATGAATTGATTTGGTTTTGATTATTTATAATATTTGTTTTTTTATTTATCTCTGTTATCACTATTTTAAGGATTATCTACTCTTAGAATACATCCATAGTCAACTTGTGAGCCCGAGAGGAGAAATAAGAAGATAGTATGTGGGGATGAATAGAGTAGGATTATAATCTTCTACAGAACGAAGTTGCAGTTTGAACTTAGGATAGGAATAAAACTAAGTACCCTAGTTGGTTCATTACGGGATGAAATATAAATGCAAGTAGCTTAGCTCTCACATCCCCGCCGAATAATGTAGTTGTAGGTCTAAGTTAGATAGCATATTAGAGACCATGATCACAATATCAACCCTGTGAATCAATATCCAAGATAAGTAACCTAATCAATGAATTTTAATATAATAGTATGGTTGTTCGCATATCCTTAACCCTGGATTTCTCGTAATTAATTATCCAAGAACTTTACCGCATTGTTTACTTTACTTTTATTTTATAACTCTCAAATTCTTTTGGCTACGCTTGCACTAAATTAATCACAATAGTGAACTAGAATTGGATAGTTGTAAACACAAGTCTCTTAGGGATCAATATTCAGCTTTATTTAAGGCAACTGTTTTACTTGGTGATACCATGTACACTTGCATGTGTGCTTGGGCGTAAAATATTTTTGGCGTTGTTGTCGAGTACATATTAATATGTTAGCCTGGGATAGATGGTTTACGAGTGATAACGATTTTTGTTTATTTTGTGGAGGAACCCACCGAGAGAGTATTTGTCTAGATTTTGATGGAAACACATGGATGGGACCTTCACAATATGGGGAGGATACTAGCCAATTTATGGAGAAGACACTAGAATCTTAGCCACACATCTGTCATTTTGTTCTCAGACTGATATTGAGAAGGTGAACATGAGTGAGTGTGTAGTGGATGATGTAAATTTAGAAGTGGGATTGGTTAGGCCTCATTAAAAGCACTTTTATACATTATTCTTAGATGATGAAATATCTATGAAGTCATATGAAATAATGGAATGGTGAGAAGATGAAGAACAAGAATCCTATAAGAACAAGAATCCTTAGTTTTTCGGTTAAATTGGAAACATTTTTAAAATTACAAAAAGATTTTCTCTTTTTAGTTTTTAGTTTGTTTGGGTCATTCTAGTAGGTGCACACTTCTCCCACCTCGTAGTTGCTATTTTTGGTTCTTTTCCATAGGGGCACCCTTTGAACCCAATATCCCTTTTCCTCTTAGGAGTAATTTTTAAATTTTTTGTGTTAGAATAAGTAAGATGTTCTTGTTGGTGCTGTATGTGATTGCATAATGCAAGTTTTTTTGAATGTAAAGAGCATGTTGATGGCATTAATTACTATTTTTGAGACTCCTAGGCTCTAGTTTATGACTCTTGTACTTGTTGGATTAATGTTTTGAATTCAAAATATTGTTTGGTTGAGATTATATGATGATCCTCCTTGAGTTGAGCATAAGCCATGTGTGTGAGAGGTTTGTATATTTCTTGTTGCATGTTATAGCTAGAACTTTCTTGGTGTATGTGCATAGCGAAATAAAAAGTGTGGGTTTAGGAGATGATATAGGAATTTCTTTGATAGCCATGTTTCATACCTTGTGTAATCTTTCCTTGTGGATAATCCTAGTTAGCCTTGTTAAGCCTTTAGCGTGTTTTCTTTGGTAGCCTCATACATAGCTTGTATTCCCTTCTTTGATCCAAAGTTCCTAAGTGATTTAATATAAAATTAATTGAGTTAAAGATTTTGAAATTTATATAGGAAAAGGTGAAATTAAAGTCCCAAAGTGATAGTTATTAGTGTGTACAATTTTTGTGTTAAGGTTGGGACTGAAAGAAATTTGTGGTCCAAAATTGAATCATGTATTAATAGACAATAATCCCTCCCATATTGTATGTGCGTACGCTTAATGAGATGGGGAATAAAAAAAGATATGGGTAGATAGAAGTGGTTGAAATAGTTTGTTAAAGGTGAATTGAATGAAAAGTGCCATGTATTAAAGTGCTTAGGGAAGATAGTCACTATTCTTGACCAAAATAGTTCCTACACATCCGTTAGCCTACAATACAATCCTTAAAGACCTATTTTATCCTAAGATTCATCATTATAATGTTAGTGGAGTAGTTCACTAAGGTAAAGTCTATGGTTTATCTTGTGTACCTTGTGAATTCTTTGTGAGAGGGAGCGTAACTTAATTTTATACCCATTTTGTGATACATTGCATCTATGTGAGTGAGTATGGGTAACTCTCTTATGGAAAGGGAACATGTTTGATGATAGTTTTGTGAATTGTATGACATATTTGATTAAGAAATATGTATGAGTTTTCCTACTTGATGAGTCAATTCTTGAGGATAGGATGCTTTGGAGTAGTGTTCTTGAGCTTTCAATCGTGTGTATAACACGCTTAGTGTTAAACCTGCATTTTATGTAGTCATTATAGTACTAGCTTGAGTGACTTTCTTATTATAGAAATGTGGAGTCTTCTATTATTATAATGCTTAGAGTAAAGAGTTTTTTGAGGACGAACAAGGTACTAAGTGTGGGGTTCTGATCTAAGGTGGATTTATGCACCTCAATGTTGTTATCTATGCTTATTTAACCTTGTTATGAGGACTTCTTGTGTTCTTAATGTATTAATAATGGTATAAATAATCATGTATGAGTGAAATTACTTGATTAAAATGTTTAATGTGTTTTTCAAACATGTTTGGAATAAATTTGGTAACTTAGAGTGTAAACGAGAAAACTAGTCTTACTAGCTTGAGCAATGTATTGTTTGGTTGATCCCGATGGAATCTAGTGTATATAATGAGTTCCTAATGGTATGATTGTGTAGATATGTGTTTAAAAAATTGCTTATATAGTTTAAAGTGTAATTGGATCAACCCAAGAGTCAAAACTAAGTTATAGATAAAAGGACAAAACTGGTATTTGTAGCATAAGTTTCTAATTCACCGTCTTTGATGTTGTGTTGTTTTCATCTCTAATTCGTGGTATTTTACAATATAGAATTCTTGGTGAGTTGATAATTATTATATATGTGTGTAAAAAATTTGGTAATTAAGTGTAAAAAACACCACAAGGCTTGGAATGGATGGACAAAAGATCGGGACAAGATTTGACATCAAACAAACACTTTGAAGTCCATGGGGTGTTGCGAACCCTATCCACTGTTATGGGGAGAGTGATATACCTTGTATGATTCCTAAGGAACCAAAATAGGACATTATAGAGGTATTTCGCACATCCTAGGTACCACGATAGAGGGTGTGACGCGGACCTTAGGTAAATTTTGGCAGTTTTGTCCTCCTATAAATAGGACACTTGTGCATGATGCTAAACACCTTGGACGATTTAGAAACTTGGAGGTATGCTTTAAAACACTTATATTGAGTTTTTATTTCATTACTGTAGTTTTGTTATGGATTTTATCATGTATTCATCTATTGTGATTATAGTCATGTCCATGAGCGGCTAAAAGCCCCCTTTCCGAGGTTAAGGCCAAGAACATGAATACTATTGCTATGAATTGATTTGGTTTTGATTGTATATCATATTTTGTTGTTTATTTATCCTTTTATCACTATTTTAAGTATTATATATCCATAGTCAACTTGTGAGATTGATAGAATGAACAAGAAGATAGTATGCGGGGATAAATAGAGTAAGATTATAATCTTCTTAGTTTCTCGAACAACGATGTAGTTGTGAGTCTAAGTTAGATAGGTGATTAGAGGCTTGAGATACCATGATCATAATATCTACCCCACAAATCGATAACCAAGATAAGTAACCTAATCAATGAAGTTTAATAGCATATTATGATTGTTCTCATAGCCTTAAACATGGGTTTCTCCTAATTGGTTCTCTAAGCACTTTACTTTACCGCATTGTTTACATTACTTTTAGTTTATAACTCTCAAAGTCTTTTTGCTACATTTTCACTAAATTAATCTCAATGGTGAACTGAAATTGGATAGTTTTAAGCATAAGTCTTTGAGGGATCAATGTTCGGATTTATTTAAGTCCACTATATTACTTGGTGACACCACATACACTTGAGTGTGTGCTTGGGCGCAATAATCCACCATCCCTTAGGATAGTTCATAAAGTGGTAATCCCACTTACGACTAATGTGACCTTCAATGTTTATAAATTTGATGTTCGAGGTAGATTTATAATGAAGTAGAACATGGTGCGGTTTTTAATAGTAGTGGATAGTTTATCGAGCTATCACATATAGATCCACAAGTTCTCTTGCAAAACTTTCCAGAGATCAGTGGCACATTCATCCTGTCGGACGTGTCAACTGATTATGTAAGGCTAACATTCTTCCCATTTTAACTTCTTTAGGTAGCAAAGAAGTGGTTGAACTTGAGCTAAAAAGTTCAATCACAACTTAGGATAACTTATACCAGGAGTTACTTATTCATTTTTTTCCATCCGACAAGGCTGAGAGACTGCAAAGTAAGATTTTGACCCTTAAGCAGATGTCGGATGAGAACATGTATCATTCTTGGGAGGGCTTCAAGTTTCTTATTTAGGACTATCCATATTATCAATAGTGTAATGAGTTATTATCTCACACCTTTGTTGAAGCCCTTGACCATAACATAAAAATTTTGCAAGATTCATCTGTAGGTGGTCAAACTTTAGAGAAGACTTATGATGAGTTGTATACTTTGTAGAACCGTGTAGCTTAGGGGAATCTTGATTGAGATGGTAACATGCCTATGATCTCAGTGAAAAAGGCTGTGAGCATGGTTGAAGTTGATAGCATCACAACTTTAGCTACCTAATTATCAACCATACGAAATTTGATGATGACCCAATTCAGCGAATTGGGTATGAATCAAACTCCAGCTTAAGTGAATGCAGTGCAGCAGGACCTAGGTTGGTGTGAGATTTGTGAAAATAGTGGCCACTTTTCTAACATGTGTGGTTCAAATCATAAATCCATATATTTTGTGGGTGATACACATAACCCAAATTATAAGAATGCCTACAACCAAATGTGGAAAACTTAGGCATCAAATTACTCCTGAGGCAATAATCAGTAGTATCAGCAATAACAACAAAATATGCAGGACAATAATGTAGAGGAAACTTTAAAGAAGATCCTAGATAAGGAAGAAGAAATGGCTGCTGAAATAAACAATTAGAAAGTGTCTTAACAAAATTTAGAGAAAAAATTGGGGCAACTAGACCAGACACATAATACCAGGCCACAAGGAGGATGTAATACCCCATACTTTTTTCTAGCTAATTTCGTCCCAAGAATGTCTAGTATTAGCTTCTAAATTGAATGATGGTTATTCTATGATGAGTTTTCAAGATTTTCATTTTTTTCATGTGAGAAATTCAATAATCTTTCCAACGATATAAGATTCACCAAAATCTAATAACCGAGTCAGAAGTAACGAGTATTTCAAGTTCCCTTCGTAAAACAACACCATATTAGTCAATGGCGTACCGCGCCACAAGAGGAAATGAAATTTGGCAAATTCCAGTAGGGGTCCACAATTATTGCGCATCGCACCAAGGCCCTAATTCAGAATTGTCCTTTTCCAGTGTCTTAGCACGATTTCCTCTGCGTTGCGCCAAAGTTCCAAGTCAAAAAAAAAGGGGCAACACGATGGATTCGTGACACGCCATCCCTCAGTTTTCTAATGCTCAAATTATAGTGACACGTCTTGTTGCGTCAGGGGTTCAGTTCAGGAAAATTTTACTAAAATTAAATGACACATCCAAGGTTAAAAGGATCAACTTCCCACCCATATTTAAGGCCTTTAACATATGATTCAACCACTTTTCACCCAAAATATAATAGTTTCTCTCAACAACAAGCTAGCGTTTTTATAGAAGATCTAATTTCAAGAAGGTTTCACTTTCAATCTTCATGAAATCACGAACTAAGGTATGCATAGTGTTTGTTCATGGACTCCTTTCATCCATAAAGTCCAAGAATCCCTTTTCCAATTTCAAGTTATGGATTTTCTTTATGATTTCACGATTGAGCTGTTCTTCTTTATCTTGATAAATGAGAAATTGAATTCTACTTCATGTTGGGTGATAATTTCTATGTAGTTTTAATTATTATAGATATAGATTCATGCAAACCTATGAATAAACCCTTGAATTATGAGATTATAATATGACCATGATTTTTAATTATTGTACAATGATGTTTACATTTACCATGCCTACAATATGTTTGATGTAATGCCAAAATTAAAGTAAAGTTCCTAACTAGCATGTTTTCATGAAATCCCTATGTATGTACAAGCTTATGCCTATCACATGTTTGATGAAATGCATTAGTAAATGCATTATGGTGATTAATATGTATTCGAGCCTGGGGGTACTTGTACCCAAAATATTAGCTGTGTGCGCAGAGTTATGTCATGTTTTTACGATACTCTCAGTCAAGATAAGAATCCTTAGACTTCAGATAGTCTTATGACTCAGGGAATATCCATGATATCATGGACTCAGTCTGTTGTTAGATATCAGTAGTATTCCGTTAGTCAACAAAATTAAGTAATTCCGCATCTAGTAGAGTCTTGTACATAGGTGTGCTGCGCACCACATTTATGTACAAGAGGCTATAAGATGTTTAAGGAATAGTTTCCCCTCTTTTAGTATTCATGTCATTCCAGTAAGAATAATCTCAAGTCAATCTCTCAGTCTAATCCATTTCTCCCTTTCTTCTACAGAATATGCCTCCTAAAAGAAGAAACCAAAATCAGTCAACCCCTCAGCCCGAAGAACCTTTGCGTGAACATTTTTCTCATGAAGAGTTTAGAGCTGCATTTACTACTCTTTCTCAATCAGTTGCCACTCAAAATTAATGGCTAGTAGTCATTCCATCCAACCCAGTGGCAAATTCAACCGCAGTTGGGATTCGGTACTTCACCCAAATGAATCATCTATCCTTCCTAGGGTCCAAGGTAGATGAGGACCCTCAAGAATTCATTAATCAGGTTCAGAAGGCGATAGACATCTTAGGGTTGACTACTATTGAGAGTGCTGAGCTAGCTGCATATCAGTTGCAGGATGTGGCTCATACTAGGTTCAAAAAGTGGAAGTCAGAGAGGTCAGATGATGCAGGTCCTATAGAGTGGGAGGAGTTTGTCATTGCATTCTTGGATAGATTCTTTCCACAAGATCTTAGAAAGGCTAAGGTTCTAGAATTCATTAACCTCAGGCTAGGCAATATGATGGTGAAAGAGTATTCTCTTAAGTTTACTCAATTAGCCAGATATGCCCCTCATGTGGTTGCAGGCAACAGAGCCAAGATGAGTAAATTCGATTTAGAGGTAAATGTCGCATGGTAAATAAGTGTAGATCTGCCATGCTGAACAGTTGACATGACTTTAGCCAGGATCGTGACTCATGCTCAACAAATAGAGGAGAAAAAGATAAGCAGAGGGAGAAGCAAAATTCAAGAGTGAAGACAAGTAGCTTCAACTTTGCTCAGCCTAAATTAAAAAGAGGAAACCGTTCCCAGTTTCGTCCTAAGTCATTAGTTCCATCCCCTTCTTCAGCCAGTGCTCCAATTCCTAAGTTTAGGGAGGGTAACAGAGATAGAGCGCCAGGCTCTAGGTGTCAGGCAAGTGTTAGAAATGCCCAAACTAATCCCCTTTGTTAGACTTATGGTAAGAACTATAAGGGTACTTGTAGAGATGGTAGCGATGTCTGTTTTGGTTATAGAAAGTCAGGCCACAGAGTTAGAGACTTCCCTCAGTTAGATTATCAGAGCCATCTCCGCTTCTCAGCTCAGTTCGACCAACCGAATCAGCAAGTTGCCACCACTAGTGCTATTAGTGGGCAACGCTGAAATCGTCTCTATGTTCTTATGATCCGACAAGATCTGGAAAATTCTTCTAATGTAGTTACTAGTATGTTATAGATCTTTCATTCGTATGTTTACACTTTGCTAGATCTAGGAGCTTCTTTGTCTTTTGTTACTTCCTATATAGAAGGCGATGTTATAATCAATCCCAAAATCCTAGCAAGCCTTTTTCAGTATCTACCCTCATGGGTAAAACCATTATAGCCCGACAGGTAAACAACAACTTCCCGGTTATGATATTTCAGAAAGTCACTTCAACAGACTTAGTCAAATTAGAGATGAATAATTTTGATGTCATTCTTGGCATAAATTAGCTTTATTCCTACTATTCCACAGACGACTGTAGAAATAGAATAGTGCAGTTTTCGTTTTCGAATGAACCCATTCTTGAGTTGAAGGGTAGTACATCAGCATTCAAAGGTCAACTTATTTCTTTTCTTTGGGCATGAAAAATGACATCTAAAAGATGTATCTATCATCTTGTTTGAGTTAAGGACACTTGTTTCAAAAGTCCCAGCCTTGAATTAGTTCCTGTTGTAGGTGAATACTCGGATGTCTTTCCCAAAGATCTTCTAGGAATTACTCCTAAAAGGGAAATAGACTTCGACATTGATCTTCTTCTAGTTACTTAGCCTATATCTATTCTGCCATACAAAATGGCACCAACAAAACTCAGAGAACTGAAAGGACAATTAAAGTATCTCTTAGATAAGGGATTCATTAGGACCATCATTTCCTCGTGGGCTTCTCTAGTATTATTTGTGCGCAGGAAAAATAGTTCTCTTAGGAAGTGTGTAGACTACCATCA
Source organism: Capsicum baccatum var. pendulum (assembly GCA_030864225.1). Taxonomy (NCBI): domain Eukaryota; kingdom Viridiplantae; phylum Streptophyta; class Magnoliopsida; order Solanales; family Solanaceae; genus Capsicum; species Capsicum baccatum. Next base: position 177,347,359 of record CM061554.1, on the reverse strand, counting down.
ACTCAATTGGTCACGGTCAAGAACAAGTATCCTCTTCCCAGAATCGATGAATTGTTTGACAAACTTCAGGATGCCAGTTAGTTCTCTAAGATAGACCTCAGATCTAGCTATCATCAGCTCAGAGTCAGAGAATGTGACATTCTAAAATCAGCTTTCCATACTTGGTAAGGTCACTTCAAATTCCTAATCATGTTATTTGGTCTTACCAATGCCCCAACCATTTTTATGCACTTAATGAACCATGTGTTCAAGCAGTACTTGGATATGTTCATCATAGTGTTCATAGATGATATCCTGGTCTATTCCTGCAGTGAGCAAAATCATGTAGACTATGTCAAGATAGTACTTCAAACTGTTAGAGATCTATAACTATTCACCAAATTTAATAAGTATAAATTTTGGATAAGTTCAGTAGCATTCCTTGGTCATATCATTTTCTGTAATGGCATTAGAGTGGATCCTCAAAAGACCGAAGCATTAAGAAATTGGCCTCACCTTGTCTCTCCATCAGATATTAGGAGTATCTTGGGTTTGTATGACTATTATAGATGGTTTGTTGTGGGATTTTCTTCTATTACATCCCCTATGTCCAGATTGAATCAAAAGAAATTCAAGTTTCAGTGATCAGATCCTTGTGATAAGAGTTTTCAGGAGTTGAAGACTCGACTCACCTCAGCTATAGTATTAGCTCTTCCGGATGGTCCAGATGGTTTTGTAGTGTATTGTGATATAGCCAGAGTAGGTTTGAGTTATGTCCTTATGCATCATGGTAAGTTCATAGCTTATGCCTCCAGACAGCTTAAACCTGATGAGAGGAATTATCCTACTCATGATATTGAGTTAGCAGTCGTAGTCTTTGCCTTGAAAATTTGGAAGTATTATCTATACGGTGTTTATATTAGATGTGTTCACTGATCATAAAAGTCTTCAGTATGTCTTTTCTCAAAAATATCTCAATCTTTGTCAGAGAAACTGGTTACAGCTCTTGAAAGATTATAATACGAGTGTTCTTTATCATCCGGGCAAGGCCAACATAGTGTCCGATGCTCCCAGTAGTCTATCCATATATAGTGTTTCTCATTTTGAGGACAGTAAGAAGAAGTTAGCTCAAAAAGTTCATCAAATTTCCAGACTAGGCATTCGCTTAGTCGATACAGAAGAGGGTGATATTTGGGTTCAGAGTAGTTCATAATCATCTCTAGTTTCTGAGGTAAAAGAAAAGCAAGATAGAGATCCCAGCCATGTTAAGTTGAAAGAGTCAGTCCAGGATCAGAAAGTAGAGGTTTTTATCCCAAGGGGGAGATGGTGTCCTTTGTTTTTACGGTCGTCTCTGTGTTCCAGGTATAGATGACTTAAGGCAACAAATTATTATAGAAATTCATGGTGTGCGCTAATCTATTCATCCAGGGGCCAGAAAGATGTACCGCAACTTGTGGGAAATCTAATGGTAGAGTGCGACGAAAAAATACATTGCAGAGTTTCTGGATAAGTGCTCTGCATGTAGTAGGTTAAGATAGAGCATTAGAAGCCTAGTGAATCTATGCAAGAGTGTAGTATTCCTACTTGGAAGTGGGAAGTTGTGAACGTGGACTTCGTGATGGGCTCTTCTCGAACTCGTCATCAGCAAGATTCAGTCTGGGTCATTATAGAAAGAATGACCAAATCAGTTCTTTCCTTCCAGTTCATACCTATTATTCAGCAGAGGATTAAGCCAAACTCTATATCAGGAAGTTGGTAAGATTGCACGGTGTTTCACTATCTATTATTTCAGATAGAGGTACCCAGTTCACCTCTCATTTCTAGAAAGCAATCCAAAAGGGTCTTGGTACCCAAGTTCATATTAGTACAACCTTTTATGCTCAGATAAATGGTCAAGCAGAAAGGACTATTCAAACATTAAAAGTTGTGCTGAGGGTGTGTGCAATCAATTTCAAGGGAAGTTGGGATGACCACTATGTTTGATTGAGTTTGCATACAATAACAACTATTATTCTAGTATTCGGATGGCTTTATTCAAAGATCTCTATGGTAGGATATGTAGATCTCCAATTGGTTGGTTCAAAGATAGTGACGCCTCAATTATAGGGCCTTACTTGTGATTCGATGCCTTAAAAAAAGTCTAATTGATTCGAGAAAGACTCTAGGCTACTCAGAGCCAACATAAGTCTTATGAAGATGTTCGTAGAAAAGATCTTGAGTTTGAGATTGGTGATTAGGTCTTTCTAAAGATTTCTCCCAGGAAGGAAGTGAAGAGATTCAACAAGAAGGGAAAGCTCAGTCCCCAATATATCGGTCCCTTCAAGATTCTCAGTCACTTTGGCAAAGAAACCTATAAGGTTGAATTACCTTCAGATCTGGCCTCATTTCATCCAGTCTTTCATGTCTCTTTGCTCAAGAAGTGCATAGGTGACCCATCAGTTGTAGTCCCTATTTAAAGCATTGGTGTTCAAAACACTCTCTCTTATGAAGAGATTCCAGTCAAAATCGTAGACTATCAGAATCGTAGATTGAGGAACAAATAAGTCCCTCTAGTTAAAGTTCATTGTTGAAATCAGTCCATCGAGGGAGCTACTTGGGAAGTAGAAATAGATATGCATACTAAGTATCCTCACCTCTTCTTCGCCAACTCAGATCAAGCTTAAGGTAACAGTTCTCCTTAAGCTTACTCAATTTCATGTTCAGTGTTCATCACAGACTTGGTATGCAGTTTACTGCTCCTGTTCCCATTATAAACTTTGTATCAAGTACCATTGCATATTTAGTCATGCAATCATGTATCCGTTTAGTTATGTAATTTTTCATCAGACATGCATTCTCTTTGTGAGAAACTTAGTTCTTTAGAACACTCACTCATGCATTCATAAATCAGTTATACATGCATCAGATATGCATGTTCAGTATTATATGTTTGGCTTGTAAGTCATGTCAATCATGAGATCATGTTCCAGTTATTCATGTTTAGTATGTATGTCAGTTGTCTTTTCTCCCCTCTTAGTCAGTCTTATTCGAGGATGAATGTTCTCAAGGGGGAGATATTATAATACCCTGTACTTTTTCCTAGCTAATTTTTTCCTAAGAATGTCTAGTATTTTCTTTGAAATTGAATGATGGTTATTCCATAAGGAATTTTGAAGATTTTCACTTTTTTTCATGTGAGAAATTCAATAAGCTTTCCAATGATATAAGATTTTCCCCCATCCGATAACTGGGTCAGAAGTTATGACTATTTCAAGTTCTCATCATAAAACAACACCATATTAGTCAGTGGCGCACTGCTCCACAAGAGGAAATGGAATTTGATAAATTCCAGTAGGGGTCCATAATTATGGTGCATCACGCCAGGGCCCAAATTCAGAATTGTCCTTTTCTAGTGTCTTAGCGTGATTTTCTTCGCGTCACGCCAAAGCTCCAGGTTGTAAAAGAAGGGTCAATATGATTGATCCATGTCACGCCATCCCTCAGTTTCCAAATTGTCAAATTCCAATGGCGACGCGCCAGGGGTTCAGTTGGACAAAGTTTTACTGAAATTAATTGACATAACCAGGGTTAAAAGGGTCAACTTCCTACCCCTATTAAATCCCTTTAACACGTGATTCAACCAATTTCACTCAAAATATACTAGTTTCTCTCAAGTTTTTCTCAAGAACAAGCTAGGGTTTTCATCGAAGATCCAATTTCAAGAAGGTTTCACAGATAATCTTCACAAAATCGCGGACTAAGGTATGCATAGTGTTCATTCATGGACTCCTTTCGTCCATGGAGTCCAAGAATTTCTTTTACAACTTCAAGTTATGGATTTTATTTTTGATTTCATGATTGGGCTGTTTTTGTTCATGTTGATAAATGAGAAATTAAATTCTACTCCATGTTGGGTGATAATTTCTATGTAGGTTTAATTATTATAGATATAGATTCATGCAAACCTAACCCTTGAATGATGAAATTAGAATGTGACCATGATGTTTAATTGTTGTACAATGATGTTTACATGTACCATGACTACAGCATGTATGATTTAACGCCTAAAGGAAGGAAAAGTGCCTAACTAGCGTGTTGTCATGAAATCCCCATGTATTTACAATCTTATACCTATCACATGTTTGATGAAATGCTCTAGCAAATTCATCACGCTGATTATTATGTATTAGAGCAAGTTATGCTTTTTTAGTTTCCTTCTATCAAGTTCTGGGGGTACTTGTACCTGAAATATTAGTTGTGCGCCCAGAGCCATATCATGTTTTCACGACACTCTCTGTCAAGCTACGAATCCTTAGATTTCAGACAGTCTTATGACTCAGGAAATCTCCATGATCTCATGAACTCAATCAGTTATTAGATATCAGTAGTATTCCATATGTCAACAGAATTTAGTAATTCAGACCATGTTAAGTTCAGTTAAATCATGTTCAGTGTAAACTCAGATGGGAGTAGAAATTAGCACCGATTGAACCCAAGAATAGGGACACACACTATCAGATGAGGGTGTAATCCTTCGAAGTGATCCTTAGATTCCAAAACTATGTAGCCAGCATAGGTGGAGACATCAACACTATCCGATGAGGGTTGATGAGGTGGATAAGAACTGTCAGATAAGGGCCTCACCATTCTTGTATAGGGGACACTATCAGAAGAGGGTCGCCCACAGTTTATCCTTACAGGTGTCGCGGTATTGACACCCCTTTAATTCGGGTGATAGATTGGACCCCAACTCAGCCATATTGGTGTACCAGGGGCATGTCAGTTAGATAACTACTTTCCACAGTTTCATGTTACAGAATTAGGACTGTTAGATATAGTCAATCAGTCTCAGTAATAGAACTCAGATAGTTCTTCATATTTCAGGACTGTCAGATACAGCCAACTCAAATACAGTATGGAACTTAGATAGTTCTATCAGATTTAGGACTGTCAGATACAGTAACTCATATTATCAGTTATATTCAGATTCAGTAATCATGTTATCACAGTATTAGTGTAATTTGTTATATCTTATGTATGTATTCTCACGCTCATAATAGTTAGTTAGTTATTATTATTGTTGATGCATATGAACCCCATGCATTCAGCCTACCTTACATGCATACCAGTATATTCAAAGTACTGACACATTTGCACTATGGTGTCTTATACCATAGTTTCAGAGACACTAGCTCCAGAGAAACATTAGATTCCAGATATCCGCAGACAGATTTAGAAGTGAGTCCTCATATTTTGAGGACATGATTATTTTTCCTATTATCTCATTAATTAGTTTATTAGTTGGAGTTAGTCAGGGACATATCCCATCAACTCCTTACTCAGACAGTTCATTTAGTTAGAGGCTTTCTAGACTATCATGTTTTAGACTTCAGTATGTTCAGTTTTGTTTTGGGTATTCTATTTCCCCACACAGTTGTTATATCATTCAGATCATGTTCAATATTGAACCTTATGTCCGTTTAGTTCATGTTTCTTCATTATAAAGTATTTTATGTAGTATAAAGGTAAAGATATCAGTCATGGGTTAGATTGTAGTCCTTTGTCATCAAGAGCATCGTGTGGCATTTTGGGTACTAGATTTGGGGCGTTATTGTGGAGTGCCAAGTGATACAGAGCATCCAAAGAAAGTTATGGAAATTACTTTGGGGAGTGGTAAGGATCTTATTGACAAACCTCTATAGAAAAATAAGGAGGCAGCTACAAAGTTGGTTCGACAACAAGTTATAGTGATAAATATTGATAATTTAGGAAAGTATGAGTATCTAAAAACAAAGGTTTTTGAATATGTGAATAACAGATCACCACTACCATTCCTATACAGATTCAAGAAATCCATCGAGGATACTTGTTTCAAATTCTTTGATAAGTTCAGAGACTTCACATGACCTTCCTCTTTTAGATATTTTAAAGGGAATGCCCAAGTATCCTAAGTACTTTAAGGATATGGTGACGAATAATAAAAAGCTATAGGAAGTTGAGAACATGGCACTTACTGAGAAGTGTAACTTGGGGTGATGAGAAAAATGCCCATAAAGATTAAGGACCTAGGGAGTTTCACCCTCCCCGTAAATATTGGTGATGGAAAAGTTGTCTATGCCTTGAGTAATTTAGGGGAAAGTATCAATTTTCTTCCCTTAAGAATGTTCGAAACTCATGGTTTGGTAAATCACGGTCATTCTCTCTGATGCTCCAATTGGAGGACAAGACCAAAGTTAAGCCTGAAAAAATAATTGAATACATGCTCATAAAGGTTGGTAAGTTTGTAATTCCTGCTGACTTTATTCTTTTGGCTTACGATGCAGATAATAGGGTACCAATCATTCCGTAACATCCATTTTTAGCAACGGGAGGAGAATTGACAGACGTGAGAAAGGGCACTCTTACAATGAGATTGGTCGACGAAGTGGTGGTTTTCATAGTGTACAATCCACCTAATCTACCTCCCCACAACAAATATTTATGTATGATTACACTGATGGAAAGGGATAAGTGTAGGGTGGTATAAAGAGCACCACCAAAGACCTCTTCTGACAGTCATATTGAGTTGACCGATCCACCACCTAATCCCAAAGTGATGATTATTAATGATCCTAAAAAGGTTATTATTGAGAAAGCTATTGACCTTGAGAGTAAATGCTCAAGAGGTCAGAAATGAATAAGAATATAGCCTCAAAGTAGGAGGAAAAGGATGAAGGAATTCTACTGAGTAGTGATGTTGGGTCCTACTGAAACACCAAATCAGGTGCTGGTTGGAAGGCAACCCAAGGTATAAATAGAATAGGATCATAAATTTACTTGAATGAAGTAATGATTTTCACTTAGCATAGGAATATACATAATTTCCCTATTTGTTTCAAGTACAAGATAAAATATGAATACATTTGACTTAGTTCTCGCATCCCCGCTCAACGATGTAGTTGTAGAGCTAAGTTAGATAATTGATTAGAGGTTCGGAAGGCTATAATCTTAGAATAGACCCCGTGAACTAACAACCAAGATAAGTAACCCAAATAATAAAATTATATACTGGGGTATGATTGTTCGTAGTACCTTAAACCTGGGTTTCTACCTATAACTATTCAAACTTTTAATTTACTGCATTGTTTAGTTTATCTTAAGTTATAACTTTCAAAATCTTATGGTTACATTTTCACTGATTTAATCTTAATATTTGAACTAGAATTGGATAATTGGTTAACCCTAGTCCCTGTGGGATCAATACTTGGCTTTCTTTAAGGCCACTGTATTACTTTGGTAGACCGCGTACATTATATGTGTGCTTGTGCACAACAAATTCTATCAGTATTAAGTTTGACACAATAAGAACTAGGTTTAATCATACAAATAGAAATTCTGACATCATGCTTATAGTTTTTGACCATTAAGATCAAATATATCCAATTAGTAGGCCAATGAAAATAAGGAAAAATTGTATGGAACAAGTAAGAAATATCTTTATTGATGAAATAAATAAATCTAGTTGTATTAGACTTCTTTCCTACATACTTACTAAATCACTTTTTCTATTAAATGTTCCAATAAATGACAATAGGTATAGCATGTAATAGAAGCTTGTGAACTTTATTAGTGTGGTCAAATATAGACCACCTCCATAGTAAGTGTCTTAAAAGGATGGTCTCATAATGGATGCCTATAAGATCAGCCAACACCTTCCATATATGCTTGTAAAACTCCCAGACATAAATATGTGATCACTAGTAAAGACCACATCTATAGCAGCAAAAGCAAATAACTGGTTCTAAACTAAAGGAAGTTATCTTCTCATATATTGGTAGTTTACCTCAAGGATCCTCCAAAATAGAAATGAAGCTTTAAAAAGAATATGCTTATGCCAGGTAAAGGAATTAGTTGAGGTTTTGTTCTACTATTCTCTCACTAACTTCCAAGCTGAAGAACATTTCCCACTAGTATTAGGCTTCCGCACTGCTTCATCATGGAAACCTTCTTGAAAAAGGAATTAAGTGTTGAGAATATAATAATAAGTTGAGGTGGTGCAATATTCCTCAACCTCTCTTTATTCCAATTACCATTTGTAAAAATCTTAAAATTCATGGTGTTGTTAAATGTTGGTTGCACCACTCCTTAGTTTTCTAAAGGAACAATTCCGACAAGGTATCCCACCAGAAAATGACAACTACCTAAGTGGATTATCCATTAAATCTTTTCTCAGCTTATATCTTGATATTCATCATGTGCGTCTATACAAAAGACTGCCAAGAATGACTTCTTGGTCACTGGATTGTCTCTTTGACAATATATAATTCTTGAAAAAATCCCCCAAAATGTATTTTTGTTTCTAAAAATACACAATTATTTGTATTGTAGAGAAAGTCAATCACACTCATATACCTCCTTCATCATAAGGAACACAAAGAGCTTCCACACAATCCGAATGATATTTTTTTTTCTCGCTGCCCAACCTCCAAAAAAAATCAGATATAATGGATTTTATATGTTTAAGAGTGGTTATGGGAGATGATACAACTCATAGGATATAAATAGGCAAGTCTTGAAGCACAAACTTAATCAATGTTGCCCTACCACCAAAGCTTTGTATTTTGGCTTTCCATCGCATAATATTTTTCACCCCTTTTAACACTATCCTAGAGAAATAGATAACTCTTTCACCACCTATGTAAAGTGGACAGCCAAGAAAAGTGATACAACTATCTTTTTAGATACATCCCATGATAGTCTAAATTCTGTTAATAAAGTTATGAGGGGTCTTGGAAGGGATTATAAAGTGACTTATCCTTATTAATGATCTAGATAGAGATATTTTCATAGTAACTTAAAACTTCCATAATGAACTACAAAGTAGTATCTTTCACAGAAGAGAAAATAATCACATCATTTGTAAGATTCAGGTGATTAATTTGAGGTCCCTTATTCTCCAAATGAAAACCTGGTACTGGTTATGGTTATAAAGATTATTTATCATTCATGAAAGAACTTCAACTCAAAAAATAAAAAGAGATAGACAAAATGGATCACCTTGTTTGATACCTCAAGTAGAATGAAAGAAAACCCGCATCTTACACCCAACGATCAATCTTACATAAACAAGCATAATTACTCCTAAGGATCATCAATTAGACTCAACCTAACTTATTTCACAAACCATAGCAATTCAATTATACCATATTCAAGGGATACTTTCGACTGATGACTACTCCCATACAATAAGAATATAAGAATTTCAAACCATAATTAACCGATCATAATTTATGGTTAAAATTCAATCAATAACTAGTTTATTCAATCACTAGTACAGTCAACCAAATCAAATAAAGTCTGTCATTAAAGTGTATAAGTCACCTCAACCAGGATCATCACTATCAACTAACATGTGACTCACTCATACAGATTTTAGCAAGCCATATCATTAAAATTTCATGCCAAGGTCTACTATATCCACCCTCTCAACCAACCCCCTCTTATTGTAGATTTAGCCATGCCTATTTACACATCTTAATTCCAAAAAATAGACATAAATCAAAGACACATATAAGTCACCAGGTAAGCTTCTAAGCTTCTAACCCATCAAGTAGACAATCAAGTCATCAAATGAGCTATTGCAATGCTCATATCAATAATATCACATAAGGGTAAATTTCACCTATTTCAGTTTTCCATTTAGGACATCAAGAATTTCATTATATATTATTGATACGACCAAATTACAGCTCTCATTAGAAAGTGTAAGCGGTCGCTGTCAAATATATAACCCAACTGGGTTGTGTGTCGAATCCCATAGGGAATACACTGGTCACTAAGTGTTGTAATTATTAGTAGACTTTTGGTCGAAAATACCAAGAAAAGGGGGGGGGGTTGATTTATGCATGAACTAATTGTATCAAAGTAACGAATGAGACAATATATGTAGTCAGATTTAATCACAGAGAATAATAAGTTAGGGTTATGTCCACCTTGTAAGTTCTACTTCTCTAATAACTATGAGTAACATGGAATTTAGACATGCATGCACTTATAGATAATCGTATTCTAATGCTAAATCCAAGTGTTTCTCAACCATTAAGGATTCATTTCACTTAACTCACTCAAGCCTAAAGTGTATTCTAATGGTACGAACTCTCTAAGAAGTTAATCCGGTTAAGGCATTAACGTGTAAATAGAGGTTGGAAGCCCTATTTCCTTATCATACTCTCTTTTCCAAATATGTAACTTTTCTCTCGAACAAGTTAATGCTATAATGGTGTATTGTCTATGTTTGCAACCATAAGAATTGAATCAAAATGAAGAGAGTAAAGATATAAGTAGAATAACACATCAATAATTCACAAACTCATAGTTAATAGATAGTATCTTATGAGGTTTTCATAACCCTAAGAGAGAAGTTTAGCTATTCATGGATACAACGAAAATCAAAGTAGACATCATCATCATACCAAAACTATAACAATCAACACGATGAAGATGGTTTGGCGTCAATAAGGGGATGACGTTTTTCCATCTTTTGTCGTTGTCCCCACTCTAGCGTGTTTCTCTGTTTAAAGACTTACAGAATCTGAAAACTGAATAATGACTGAATAATGCTGAAAACTTCAGTAATAAGGTTTTTATAACATCCTTTCCTACTAAGTTGCTACTGCATCCTTAAGTATTTAAAAATGCTGAGTTTGCCTGGGAAAAAGTTCCCATGCATCACATTTAGTCCAAAAGCTGCCTTCCCTCTTATGTGAAGTTTTCCTTTGCTGCCCATAGGTCCACAAAGTGCTGAAATCTTCACCATTAGTACCTGAAAACATGCTAATCACATTGGTCTGCTCACTTACAGGAAAACGGACTAAAAGTGCAGCAATTATATATTTTATCCTCAAAACTTAACTAAAATATTGGTAAATTATGGTTCTTAGGGGTATAAATACACCCAACATCACCACCCCACACTTAAAGCTTTGTTTTTCCTCGAACAAAATATTACATCCTCGCAAACCCTCAACTAAAATTTCACAATAGCAACACAAAATGTTCAACAAGACATGCACGACAATCATTAACAAAGAGTAGGTTTCTTGATCACTACTAGAAACAACTCAACCTCCAACATAGACTCATTAGGATGGTTAATTCGTATCCATAATTTAAGCCACAAAGAATCATATAAAACCACCCAAAAATCATCAACTATGTGTGTCTCAGACAAGATATCACCCATAATCACTCACAGTTTTGCATTTTTTGAAACATGGGTATAAGACTCTCCTTACTCTCACTCTCACAAAGAATTCTTATATTGCAACTGATGATCATAGGCTTGCCCTTAGTGTAATGCTCCACTAATATCAGAATGCTAAGCTTAGGATCAAATAGGTCTTTACAGGTTGTAATGTTGGCTAAGGGACAGGTAGGACTATTTTTACTAGAAATAGTGACTATATTCCCTAAGCGCTTTAATACACTACATTTTGTCATTTACACTCTCTTGTAACAACCCCTCTACCTTTCTTTCATCTACCACCCCTTTTCACCTATTTTGTTATTCAATCATAAACACACTATCTTTTTGTTTTACTAATTCTTTTTTTTTTTATTTATATATTTTTTTTATAAAGTACCTCTATGATAGCCACTCTTTTCCACAATATTTTCAAGAACCAATACACTCTGAGGCATCACTTTTACCATTTTCCTCTTATCTTGTCACATGACTCTACAATTTAAAGCGCTTAGGAATTTGGATCAAATTATGGTCTTGAAAAAAATGGATTAGGCTACATATGAGGCTGTCAAGGAAAATAGCTAAAGGCTTAAAGGGTGTTTACTTGGATAATGTACAAAGGAAGGTAAAAAGAAGATAGATAAATTCAGGGCTACCAAAGAAATGCCTAAATCATCTCCTAAACTCACACTCTTTATTTTGCTTCACACACACACCAGGCAAGTTTTAGCATCAGTCACAACAAAGAATATACAATAACCTCACACACAAAAGGCACATGGTCAACTTCATTGGAAGCATTATAGATTTTTGACCTAATAAATGAATGAATCAAACCACAACATAATCACACAGTGAGTCACAACTTAGAGCCTAAGCGTCTCAATAGTAATGATTTAGCACAAACTCTTGTTATAAAACCATGCCGTCTATTAGAACAATTTCATGCAACAGCTAAAATCTAATTAACTAATTACGACTAATTCAAACAAAAAACAAGAATAAATGTAGGCAAAAAAGTACAATACAGAAGACATATATACATATACCAGCACCCCACACTTAGATGGGAGACACTGCCCTAAGTGGAAATAAATAAGGAAAACCTGATTAGTCAGACTCCTCTTCTATGTCTTGGGTCATACCCCCTGCGTCAGAATCATCATCAGAGTTGTCCTCCACATCTGAATATGGCAGTCGACGATCATCGTTAGTCGGTACGTCATCATCGAGAGGTTCCTTAAAATGTACCCCCACTCCACACATAGCCCGTGCATGCTCATTCATCGGGTAGTCATAGTCCAACTGCTGAAGCTCTGCATCAGTCGGAATACGAGCCTCACTCATCATGGTTAACCTAGTCATTCCATATAGATGGCAAAAGAAACTTACATCTCGAGCATGTCTCTCTGCAGTGGTAAGGGTGATGCCATGACCAGTTTCAGGCTCTTTAACTTTCGTGAGATCAACCTTCTTCGGGTTGTGTGGAAGCTTATGGTGTGCAGGTTTCTCTTAAATGTGCTCCTTACTTAAGATCGCAGTCAACAAATTGCCAAAGCTGAAATGGTACCTTTTGTGTAGTCTTTCTTTACGTATTGACGATCGTATAACCGCACTAATGTTGATGGGGATATTCGTCATCAGAGCGTACATAAAGACTACTAGATCACGTATGATCTTAGTGTACTGTGTCCCAGGAATCAGGCAAGAGTTGACTATCCTTAACCATATACGAGCTTCTCTGTTCACGGAAGCATACGGGAAGGTATTGTGCCAACCGTTATCCTTGTGATAAATCCACCGGGCCATGGACCTTGTTCCACATAGTGTATGTCTGATTGACCTATAGGGAGGTCTGTGATAAAGCTCCTTGAGCGGTGATGGATCCACAGATGGAAGGCCCAGAAAAGAGTTGAAGAACTCCGTATTCAGTTGCAAGACTTGGCCCCGAATCTTTACTTCACTTCCGGTAGCCTTTGGGGACCAATTGGCATAAAACTCTCGCGTTAGATCAAGATTGCATTCCCCCATATCTTGGAAAATTAAATCAAGATTTAGTGCCATGATTTTAGCCGAAATACGGGGCTCTCTCTTTGCTAGACTCTCCTTCTGCATCAAATCCACGTGAACATATTTTTTTACTTTGCTTTTCTTGTACCACTTCTTTCCTTCCTCCTCTAGGACCCACTTTATACCGAAAGTGCATCAAGGTATTTTTAGAAAGGAGGACTCAGCTTGCTCCTTTCTTGACCGTTTCTGACCTTTCTGTGAGATGGACACTTTTTTTTCCTTGTCGTCCTTTTGGGGCCATTCTACCTGAGATCACAATAGAGTCATGTTAGCTGCATCTCAGAAGATTCAATCAAAAAACAAATAGTAATGGTACTACCACAGACTTAATTTGTTGGCACAGACTAATTAAGTGAGTGATGTTGATTACTCAGACTTCATCGACATACATTTAGGCGATATGTTCCAACAACATGTTTAGCACAGTCATACTTTCATGTAATCTTGACTATCCTTTCCAACTCTTTTTCATGTAATCTTGACTATACTTTCATGTTTGAATTAATGCCCTTTTTGAGCAAGACCACCACATAGAGATCGTTTCATGTTATTGCATAGAAATAATCACACCATATTATTTTTGTGGTAAATCATGATTGGTATCTCGATGAACGAGTCATTCAAACATTCAAGCTTTCAACTTTCAAGATTATGTATTAACTTCACAATTTTAACTTCAAAAAATATGACAGTGTATAACAATCAAGTGCAAGTCGGAACAAAATCAAGAACACCCACATGTATTCTTTCACTCAACTAGATGTATCATAACAACCCAACCACATTCTTATCACCAAACACCACTTCAAAATCTAATAAATCATTATAAAAGTAGAATTTCAACAACTACAGAATATGGGTCTTAGAAATTCCAGCTAGCCATATGTTTTAAAATTTCCTGCCTATTTTACACGTAACTATTAAATCAAAAGATCTTATATTCGAAAAACTTTTTGAGATTTACATTACCTTATTATCCCTTCATATAACCAATCAATTAATGAAAGAGTTACTTTACCAACTTCACTGAAAGTCACAACATTTAAATTAATCAAACCACCATAAAAACATAGAGGATACACATAACACATAATCAAAGCAACAGAACAACCTCAAGTCACAAGTCTTATGCTGGCATGACCCAAGAATATCCCTTAGTCGTAACATGGTGCTTACAACCAAAGGTTATCCCTAACTAACCCATGGTATTAGAATAATGCATGAGTAACTTATTATTGCATATATAATGGCTAAGATGACAGAACAGAAACATAAATTTTCAATAAACGGGTTCAATGCATCATTGGTAGAAGTTTACAACACCTTAATTTGAATGAAAAATTTAAAATACATATAATAACTCTTATTGACTATCTATGAAGCCTCTACCAGTACTAATTGTAGGTAGTTAGGCCAAGACCCCTAGTTAGCCTTAATTAATTCACATAAAAATAAGTAAAATACTAGAACTATAAATTAACTTGAGTCGTAGAATATAGGGAACTCATCACCTACTGGATAGAAGCTGTGATTTGCCTTACTATGATCTTGGTAGTAAGTACTTGAATCTACATCACATGAAAAGTTTAGGTATAAGAGGAATGCATCACTAGTTTTGAATGTGCTGAGTAAATTAGATATGTAGTGTGAATAACTAAACATAAAACTGATATGGATGGCAATATGTAATGATTCTATAGATGATAAGCATAAAAGTAGGACATCATGATATTATGAAACTATAAAGTGAATTACAACTAGGTATGCTGATGATAAATTATTTAAATCAAAAGTAATGCTAATGTATACTAAGATACAATGATCCATCTCGTAACCATAAATATTGGACATGAATATTCTGAGATAACTGAAATACTATAAACTAGACTTAACTGAGCGCTATACAAATACTAAAGTTTGAAACTGTGGGAGATACTATTAACCAACATATAAAAGTGAGATAAACATGGAGTTCAATGTATAATACCCATGGAAAATGGCCCAATATATCTTTTTAGGTATAAAGGTGTCACGATCTGATTTATAAGTCACGATGATACCTACTTTAGCCCTTCAGTAAGCCGAACCACATTTTCGAGCTAAATGAAATGGGTTAACTTGGTGAAATTTTTTTCCAAAAGAGCGAAATGGACAATACAATTCAAAAATAAGCAAAACAATAGAAATAGTCTAAGTAAGTAGCCATAACATAGAAAATAATCCTAAAACCTGGTAGAGCTAGTACATGAGCTAATATATATATAACTCAAGTTCTAAAATAGTCAATACAATTTGTATCAAAGAAAAAGACTAGACAAAAATAAGATAGAAGAAAATAGGCAACTCTGACTCCAAGAGCTCACCCTTTCTCTGGAATCCAACACAATAAGATCAATGAATGGCAACTAGTACTCGGATCTGCATGAAGAAGTACAAAAGTGTAGTATGAGTAACAAAACCATGGGTACTCAATGGGCATAATCGACCAACTGAGCTACATATGATATTATTATGATAAAATGTAAGATAACATAAATAAGTCAAGGTTGAGGCAAACCTAAATATACTCCAACATCATTGTACATGAATAAGTAAATAAATAAAATAATAATATAACATAATATAAGAAATTAAACACATGCGATTATAACTACAAAATTGGCCACTATAAGCTAATAGGTGCAGAAAAATAAATAACCCAATGCAAGTCCCCATAAGCCTTGAGGACACAATCAAGTAAAGCATAACTAAACCACCGTCATTTACCAACTTCCATTATATGATTAGAATCTCTCCATGTCATGCAACACTATAATAAATTCCCATTTCCAAACCTGAACCAATATCCATACTATCTATATATCATACTCCCTTATCGAACTTGAATTGGTATATAAATCATCATAATCGTAGTCAATGTCCGGACTCAAATAACAAATATAGTGCGGCATACGGATCCAAACCAATAATTTTACAATCAACATAATAATTAATAGATGGACACAAACCAGTAATTATTTAATCAATGCAATAATAATCTCCTTGACTCAAATCGATTATATACATCACCAAAATCATCACAGCCAATATCTGAACTTGAATGTATATATATATATATGTACGTATGCATATATGTAAGTATGTATATATATATGTATGTATGTATATATATATATATATATGAATGTATCTATACATATGTATGTACATGTATATATATATATATATAATCAATATCATAAACTATAACACAATCTATAAGCATCAACTCATAACCCATCAAAATCATTAAGTGCCCAAGTTCCTCAATACTACCTTAATAAGCATTTTCAAGGCGTATAACAAATGTATAAAGGTCTACAAGAACTA
The DNA here is from genome assembly GCA_030864225.1 of Capsicum baccatum var. pendulum. Taxonomy (NCBI): domain Eukaryota; kingdom Viridiplantae; phylum Streptophyta; class Magnoliopsida; order Solanales; family Solanaceae; genus Capsicum; species Capsicum baccatum. The sequence goes on along the minus strand of CM061554.1, from coordinate 177,330,738 downwards.
ACATGAATTTCGTCCTAAGGTGGCTCTTGCCCTCAAAGTACATTTAAAGAAAAAGATACCCTAACCTAAACATTTCCAAGTTCATCACTAACACCAAAACCCCATCCTAAATCTAACACAATATCATAAACATACTGTGAACTAGCTCAGTCTAAGAAAAAGAAAAACCTAGCCTTCCTGGTTGCCATAGAAAGCTTGAAGAATCTGCTTAATCACTAACTTTTCCTTTTGAGAAGATTCCACAAGGTGCCATGCCATCAAAATCACAATCTACTCAACAACACAAGAATAATGATACCCATATGTCACCATTATGCATTGGCTCAAAATAACTCAAAAATCCTTTGTAGGTCCCGCCTATTAAAATCGCATTTTCGAAGCCAACCCAATATTACATAATGTTCAAGATGTATTACCCTTTAAATGGGTGAAATCCAAACTACATTGGTGCTAAAATAAAGTCACCAAGTTCAAGGGATTTGTGAAAATCCACCACGAATGAGAAAGAATTTTACCTCAAATTCAAATGAAATTAGGTAATAATAATTATCCAAGCTCCCCATATCACCCACAAGCTCTAATCCTAAGCTTTCTAAACATTTAGGGTTTAACTCTATTTGAAATGGATGAGTAATGGGCAAAAAAGGGCTAAAAAGGGGTATTTATGAACTTCCCAAGTGTTTTGGTAATGCAATCGCGAATTGTCCCTCGTGATCATGGCATCTGGTGGCTGCCAGGTGAGTTGCTATCACTACATACTACACCACAATTGTGGAACTTAGTGTCCTTGCATGGGTATCATAATTGTGACCCATGGAAAGCTATTATCAAGTGTGCCAACACAGCCGAGACTTGGACTCCCGTATATGCAACCTCTCAGGAGTCATATAGAATTCTGTATACGTAAACAAACTATGCTAACCTATAAAATTCTATGTTCCAAACACACTGGAAAAGTCAAAATTCCACCCGAGGTATTTTCAATAAAAAGTGAGTCCCACACTCAACTTCTATTTTCTTAACTTTTTGACCAATAGTTCAAAATGAGCCTGGGTGTTTTGAGACCCAAACCAAGAGTCCAGATAGCAAAAAATGAATATTATGGAGCTTTTGGAATAGTAAGAATTGGTATACAAGGTTGTTTGACTGATGTTTTTGCCGGTAGCCAATTTGAACAAGCAAAGAGTTCAAAATGGGAAATTGTCTCTAAATAAACAAATGAACTGCCCTGCAAAAGAACTGTCAGTCCTAAAATTTCGCAAATGACATTAGGCAGCTACAACAAAGCTAGGGTCGTTACAATATCCACTACTGAAAGGACTTTCATCTATAAAAGTCAAGGATTAGATTGTACCTAAAGTTTTAAACAAGTGACGATACGAGGTTTTCATCTTGCTCTTTATCTCTCAAGTAGCCTCCTCTACTGGATAGTGCCTCCACTAAACCTTAATTATATGAATATCCCTAGTTCCACCATCTAAAATCACTTGCGAAAATGAACACAAGCTCCTCCACAAAGTTCAACCACTCATCAGACTGGACCACATCCCATCTAAGCACATAGGATGGATTCGAAATATATCCCCACAACATGGAAATATGGAAAAATATATAGACAGAAATAAAATCTAGAGGTAAGTATAACTTATAATCCACCTCGCCAACTATGCAAGAATCTTGAAGGGTCCAATATATTTGGGGCTAACCTTGCCTTTCCTCCCGAACCTTATCACACCCTTTAAGGGTTATACATGGAGAAGTATCATATCACCAACTCCAAATATCAAGTCATGAATCCTATGGACTGAATAAAACTTTTGCCTACTCGGAGCCACTTTCAACCTGCCCTGAATTACCCTAACTCTATCCATGACTCCCAAAGCAAGTCAATACCATTGGGTCTAATCTCTGAATTTTTAAACCATCTAATCGAGGAATGACATCACATACCATATAAAGCCTTAAAAAGCTCCATCTCAATACTCAAATGCTAATTGTCGTTATAAGTAAGCTCAACCAATGTTAAGTGTTCCTTCCACGGACCTATAAAATCCATAACATAGGATCAAAGCATATCCTTGAGAACCTGAATAGTCCTCTTTGACTTGCAAAGGGTATGAGGATGGAAGAAATACTGAGATCCATTGGAGTATCCAACTTCTCTCAAAAAGTTCTCTAAAAGCTAGAAGTGAACACAAAACCCTAATACAAAATGATATATATAGGCACACCATGCAAATAAACTATCTCACACACATAGATACACACTAATCTCTCAACACTAAAGGACATCTACATAGGTATGCAATGTGCAAACTTGGTCAACCGATCCACAATGACCTAAATTCCATAAAAAACACAGGAAGTATGAAGCACACCACTAACAAAGTCCATGGTAATCTTCTCCCATTTCTACTCGAGAACGGGTAACCTCTAAATTAATCCCCCAGGTCGCTGATGTTCGGCCTTCACCTGCTGACAACATTGGTAACGAGCTATAAAGTCCATCATATCTCTCTTCACTCCACTACACTAATAAAGATTTCTCAAATCTCTATACATCTTAGATGTACTCGGAAGGTGAACTAAAATATCTAAATTCAGTAACAACCCACGTCCAAAATTCAAAAATCCACACGAATCTAAGCTCAAAACCTTCAAAACACCATATCCATGGAGGGTATTAGCTTAAACTCTACCAAATATTATTCCAAGTGTAGATATAGACTCTCTAGGTGTTAGAGAACAAAATCTAACACAAGAAACTTCCAAAATAAAGTAAAATCATGTAGATCTAAGTTTTTAGTTTGGATCTATAGATAGAATATCTAGAGCTATGAGTCCTATGCAAAATCAACTTAATCAAATCATCAATCCCTACAAGACAAATATAACTATCAAATCTCAAGATGTCCTCAGAATGTATGGTAGCCCTCTTGGACTCACCACTTAACACTATATCACAGAGAGGGTGAAATACCCCATTGTAAAATTCCCTTGGTTTTGGACTTACTAGAGTTGGAACGACTCAAGGGTACAAATTGTGCCCTTTAATACGACTTATGGGATAGATTGGTGGTTCACTTGAACACTAGCAGTGTGACTGGGATCGCTACTACCCAAGATATGACTCATCTTGGTACGAGTCATATAGGAATATACGAGTGGTGCAAGGAAAGTCATATAGTTCTTATTTGGGCTATTTTGTGGAATTATCCCAAGGTACAGTTAGTGGGTATGATTAAGTGTACCACTCATGCCCTTAGGTATGAGTTAGGGAGGTATGATTCTTAGAAAAAACAATAGGTAGGGTCTTTGGAAGGTCTTGGGTATGAGTTGGGGTACCACTCGTACCCTAGCATACAGATAGTATAGGTGATTCGTACCCCTAGATGTGGCTTATTTTTAATTTTAAGTCAAGGGTAGTTTAGATATTTCCTACTTCAAAGCCCTTATGTTCAAACATTATAAGACTATTTATTGCCTCTTATAACACTTATTAAAGTATGGAAACACTCCAAATGCTCTCTCAAACTTACTCTTGAAGATTGGATGCTAGGGTTTCTTTATGTGTTCTTTAAAGGACTAAAGAGTAATGTTTCTTTGTGGAATTTTCTTGAAAAAGGCATGTAGTTCTTCCCTCATTATTAGTTACAACTAAAGGCATGTGTATTGTTTTTTTAAATATTCATTTATGAATTATGAATGGTGGTTTTTGAAATATATGTCTAGGGTCGTGATGCATATGGTTTGGTATTAGTTTAAACTATGTTTTAACATATCCTTGGTAATGGTTTGCATATGTTGGTACTTGTTGGTTATGGTTTAACAAGTGGGTCTTGATTAACCCTAATTATAGTATTTTATACAGTTATTTTGGTCTGGGTAAATGTACGCCCTCAATATATTCGATAAAATGTATTAAAGAATGTTTTCAATCTGTTATTGAACTTTCATTTTAAATCTTGCATGGTTTGTTTTGGTAATAGAACCCTAAATGTATTTGGATGGTTTTTAGTAGTTTAAATAGTTTAAATGGTATAAATGATATAATTGTTTGGCATGGTCATAAATGGTTTGGAATGGTTTTAAACTGTATAAATGGTGTACATGGTTTGGAAGGAATAAATGGTAAAGCCTTGGTGGCTATGAAATTGGTCCCCCAAGTGGTTTAATATGTTTAATAAAAGGGTACATGGAATCCCTTAAGCCTATACATAGTTTTCTATGGATTGTACTTGTAAATATAGTCGGTATGACGATACCCCTATAAATGGACTTGGTTAATAAATGGTAAATGGATTGGTTGGGTAATGGTTTTGATTGGGAAATAATAGTGGGGTGTGTAGCAAAGCCTTTAAAGGTGGAGGTCCCGAGGACCAAAACCAGAAATTTATATTTGTCGATGTGAGGATTGGTCTGGGTGACTGTGTGAATGATGTCCCATTTTATATTTGGGGCATGTACAAGTCATCCCAAGTCATACCAAGTCATCTTCCCTAGTTATGTGGCTACACGCACTAGGGCCCTTTTAGCCGGCAGAGCTTAACCTAAATAACCCGTAGGTGATTTAGGATAACAAAGCTACACAACCCAGGTAAATATTTTAAAGGCATGCTAGACTCAGTTCCTTTTCTCGGTATGGTTATATATATATATTTATGGTGGTATGCATTATGGATGTTTTTACTTGGCCTTTAAATGGAATTATTTTACCATTATCCCGAGTACTTGTTAGTGTTCACCCACTAACCCATCTTTGGGCGACTATTTACCCATACTATGCAGGGACCGACCTTTCTACGTCAACTTCTTAGTGATTAGATTTGGGGATAGTCTATGTTGTATTGAAGTGGTGAGCTTACGTAGTTCTAAAGGCATCTATTTTATGTCATGGTTTGTTGACATGGGTATGTTATGAGTTGGTTATATTTCATATATATATATATATATATATTCATTAGATTATTATAATTGGTTTTGGTTTGCGGGGTTTTACAATAGTTTGGTTGGTAATTGGGTGGTTGGACTTGGTTGGGTTGGTCTCATATATAGACTTATCCCAGAGTCACCACATGGTTGGATACGCTATCTTGTTATATATTCAAACTTCAGCCGACTCAAGATATATATTTGGTGGTTGGGTTGGGTAGTGGGGGCAATTTCGGTACTGGTTAGGCTTGGGATTGCCCATTATGATAAGTCCCTGGTTTGGGTTTTGTCAAATTGGTATCAAAGCTTTACATTTCAGTGTCATTGGGTATCTACAAAGCTGTCTCGAGTAGAGTCTTTCTTATGGGTGTGTTATACATCATACTTATAATTAGGAGGCTACGAGGAATTTAGGAATATTTCACTTTCTAAGTTATTCTTGTTTTGAGCAATGGAGTCTAAGGTCTTGAACTCTTCTCTGAATCTTCCTTGGTTCACTCTTTTGATTATGTCTTCTCAATGATCCAAAGTTTATGGAAACTCTCCTATGTCACTCGAAGACAACATGTATAGATCTAGTGCAACTTATAGGGCATAGACCTGGCGAATGGTTGTAGCTTCTAGTTTTCCTCATAGATTCTTACTGGTCTCCACTAACCCAATCTTAGAAGGTGATAATCTTACTCAGTTACCTCAAAGAGAGGTTACCAATACTGAGTTTCATCATCCTAATAATATATAGACCCAAATAGTGACAACTCTATTAGACCAATCCTATCATATTGGTATGAGAAGGAACAAGTTAAGGTTGGTAAATGGGCAAGGTAAGGTGGTCTCGGTCTTCTAAACCTACAGAAGGCCAATGTTATGGCGATAAATAGTCTAAAAGGGAAAAGTTGGGTAAGTCCTAACTCCTATGCTATGTCTTATGTCCCCTACCTGGATTCAATTTGGAGGTAGGTGTTTCTAGATTGGAAAATTCTTCTAGGTCACAAGGTTCCCAATCTTGGGCTAATGGGGCCTATTCTGGATCGTCCCATTTTATTTATAAATTTTATTGTTGGTCGCATCATGGTTGTTGTGAGGGAAGAAGGAATTTTTTTTGTAGTTAGTTAGGTGTCGTGTTACGAGGATGTCCTATAAAGGTTAGTACTCAAGGAAAATAGGATATCAGTTGCTACTTCTTTAGCTTTTGCACTGAGGGGTGCTAGTTTTGGTTCTGGCATTGGTCAAAATTATCCTAAAGTTCTTACTATCCATTGGGAGTTTGGGGTATCTTCTGATGCCAACATTAATGTATGGAGAATGCTTTTCTTTGTAGTTTCTGTGGTTCACTTGGTTTGGGGTCTTCTTTTTTTTACCTTATTTATTGTTGTATATTTTGGTCTCAAGGTTACTTTAGACTCTTTTCTTTTTCTATTTCTACATCAATAGGTAACTTTGTGATTTCCAAAAGAGTCTATGAGGGGCAACTAGTTTCTGTTGGTAACAAAGGGGTATTGGTGGATTTGTGAGTGACTCAAATATGGTGGATTTCAATGTTATTTTGGGGAATGGATTAGTTGTACTCATGTTGTTGTTTATTAGATTATTGGATCCTTAAAAAAGTTTGCCTTTTGGCTCTCTAGTAAGTCGGTTATGGAATAAGATAATAGTTTCGTTCGGATCCCTAGTCTTTAAGGTAAAGGTTATATCTTGGAACTTGGTGATTGGTCTCCAAAGGGATGTCCTTATTGGTTGGTTCATATTCATGATCCTAACTCAGAAGGTCCTTCTTTATTTTGGTTTCGGTGATGGATAAATTTTATGAGGTTTTCTTGATAACCCTCATTGTATTTTTCTAATTGGGAGGTTGGCTTGGGGTTGCCCTTGTTTTGGACACTTGTCCAATTCTTATTTCTTTTTTATAGAATGTTTTCGGTAGAGTTAAAGGATCTTAAAGAGAAATTAAGGTAAACCTTAGATAAAGGTCGCATTAGTCTTAGTATTCCCATATGAATTATTTAGTTCTTGCATGCATAAGTGGAATGGTTTTCCCTAGGAATGGATAGGTTGCCAATTGGTGGATAAGGAATTTGGAATATTTTTCTATTCAGAGGACTTTATATGTATATTTTATATTGTATGGGGTATTTTTTATGGTATTGAATGGTGGTTGGTAGACCATAGGCTTGAACCTAAATGCTTGATCTTGGTAAAGAATGTATGTTAGCTCAAGAATAACAATGTATGAATTGAGGGGGCTAATTTGGTAGGTCAAGGGTCTAGTCATTAGATAGGTTAGATCATGGATCTTGAATGTATCTTTGTCCTTATAGTTGCATTTTATTATTGGCATGAAATTGATTATTAAATTCATGGTTTTGAATATGGGTTTTGGTACAACTCAAGACTTTGACATGATTACTCATTTAATTGATTTTCCATGGATTATGATGTATTATTCATGCTTTGTTTATGTTTATGAACATTGTGGGATGTATGGAAATGTTAAATAAATTTTGGGGTACTATGGATTCCCCAATTACTTGGTTTTGATTTTGGAAATTATAATCTCTCAAACTATTTGTGAAATTTCCGTTGAATATAATTTTGTCATGTGGTTTGACTATTCTTAAATCTTTGCATTGCATAAATGGTTAAAGGAACATGAATTTTTTTTTGGTTGGATTCAAATAATTTTGAAAAAGCCTTGGTTGCCATGTTTTGATTTTTAATGGTTTTGGTTTAATTAGAAACCTTGGAGTCAATTTAGTAATATGGTTTTTACATGTCTATGATGGGCTGTAGAAAGCATTTGGTTGAATGAGGTTTTCGGTATAGGAGAACCAAGCATCCCTAGTGTACTTCTTTGGTGATACCCATTAGAACGAAGAATTATTTTTGTAGATGTGATGGGATGAGGGTTGGTGGTTAATCTTAAATTTCTTTTTAGTGGTGGACTTCAAGGGAAGGTTAGGTTGCATTTTTTAGTGATACTCTTTTGACTTAATTAAAAGATTACTCTACTAGTGTTGCATGCATTTTTATAGGGCTTATGACTAAGTTTTATATTTTGCATTCTCCTTGTTCCCTAGATATAAGCCTTGACCTTGTGTTAAGTTACTCCTGCTATGTGTGGTTGTGTTTTTTTCGGTGTCCAGACTTAAGGACTCTTTTTATGGTATGGTTCTGTTGGGATGTTTCTTCATTATGGTCTAGGTGGTTGTTGTAAAGTACTTCATGCCTTTAGTGTCGTGTCTTGTCTTTGGTATCTTGCCTTACGAGTCATGGATAACTCTTGTAATTTGATTTCTTAAATTGCTATTCTTATGCGAGGATTGTAGTGGTTTTGGACATATGGTGATATGTTGAAATGGGGAATGTAGAAGCCCCTAAGTGGGGGAGAGTCTAGGGTGACTACTAATAGTTAAGGTTTTGGAAATTGAGGTAGGGTTGGTGTCATGATAAATGGTTAGGAAAGGAATAAGTGGTGGAAAATCCTTTTGGAAATAATAGAGGGTGCTAGATCTTTTGATTGATAGATCATACTGTAGGTATATAAGTGGTAGGCTTGAATATTATAGTTGGTAGATATACCAATAAGTTATGGTGGGTACTTGACAGATCTTGTAGGGCATAGTTTCATGAATTATTTTCATGGCTTAGTAATGTATGGATTTAGATGTTTAATTATAGGTTGGGGGTTTCAGTTATAGTGGTTGGATATGGTTTGTTCATGTCCTTTACTCATGCTTTCCATATTATAATAGTGATGGAAGCGAAGTGGTGTTTTGGGATAGATATAAGGAGTAGATCCTAGTGGACTAAGTTACCTCCTTTTATCTTTGAATAAGCTTGAACATGGAGGTGGTGTATAGCTAGACTCAAGCTCACATAGTGGTATGTCTTTGAAAATTCTAACTTGAATTTGATTTTCCGTTGCACGAGTCCATTCAACTGGTATTCTATGAGGTTGTGTTGAGGTAAGGTGAGAATGGTCCTTGGTTGATTGGTTACTTTGGGTGGTATTGGTATCTCAGATTCCTTGTGTTTTTGGGAGGTCCCAATCAGGATCTTGGATTGGAAAGTTTGTCGATTGTAAACAAAAGGTGTGGCTTTGGTAAAGGTTCCATGGTGGAACTAAAAGTCTGAGAAAGTCATTTGGAATATGGAATGGGACATTGAGTATAAGTGTCCTCGTTCATTCTTTGTTCCATAAATTTGTGCATATGATGTGTCCTCTTAAACACCTCTTTTTTTTTCTAACTTGGTTAAAGGTTAGCAAAGGTTTCTATTGCATCTTTGTTTTCTAACTTAGTTAGAGGTCGAAATAAGGGTGTTGGGGGGTTAATCATGTTTGGGTTATGTAGTGATCTTCTTGCCTTGTTTGTGTGTCCTTGATTCCTATTTTGGTTGAGGAAAGGTTTGTTGGATGTTAATATGTTATCTCATGCTTGTACCTTACTCTTACCCATCATTCAAGGATGAATGATCCTTGCGGGGAGACTGAAACACCCTAAGTCTTGGATCCTTGAAAAATTCCCTTTGTTATGGATTTACTGGACTTGGTACGACTCTAGGGTGCCAATATTACCCCTGAATACAAATTGTACGAAGGATTGGTGGATCACTTGTACACTAGGCAGTGTGTTTGGGGTAGATACTACCCAAGATATGACTCATCTTGGTACGAGTCATATAGAAACATACAATAGGTATAATTCGTATGGTACCTTCTTGGCTTGTCTTGTGGAATATACCTAAGGTACGGTTAGTGGGTACAATTGAGTGTACCCCTTGTACCCTTATTAAAGAATGGAAACACTCCAAATACTCTCTCAAACTTACTCTTGAAGATTGGAGGTTAGGGTTTCTTCATATGCTCTTCAAAGGGAGGAAGAGGCATGTTACTCTTCAAAATCTTCTTTTAGAAGACATGTTCTCCTTCCCTAATTGTTAGTTTCATCTAATGGCATGTATATTGTGTTTTAAACTTTGATTTATGAATCATGAATGGTAGTTTTTGAAATATATGTTAAAGGTCTTGATGTATATGGTTTGGTATTGGTTTAAACTATGTTTTTACATGTCCATGGTAATGGTTTGCATATGTTTGTACTTGTTAGTTATGGTTTAACAAATGGGTCTTGATTAACCCTAATTATGGTGGTTTATGCAGTTGTTTTGGTCTTGGTAAATGTACGCCCTCAACATATTTGATAAAATGTCTAAAAGAATGTTTTCATAGTTTAAATGATATAAATGCTTTAAATGTTTGTCATGGTCATAAATGGTTTGGAATGGGTTTTAATGGTATAAATGGTATACATGGTTTGGAAGGATTAAATGGTAAAGCCTTCGTGGCTATTAAATTAGTTATGCTTGTGGGGTACATGGGAATCCCCCAAGTGGTTTAATATGGTTAATAGAAGGGTACATAGAATCCCTTACACCTATACATGGTTGATTATGGATAGTACTTGCATGTATAGTTGATATGACGATACCACTATTAATGGCCTTTGTTAATGAATGGCAAATAGATTGGTTGGTTTCTTGGTAATTGTTTTAATTGGTCAATAATGGCGGGATATGTAGCAAATCCATGGAAGATGGACATCTCGGGGAGACTAAAATTGGAAACTATTTGCCGATGTGAGGTTTGGTGTTGGTGACCGTGTGCATGATGTCACACTTTATATTTGGTGGATGTACTAGTCATCCAAGGTTTTCTTCCCTACTCATGCGGTTTCACATACCGGGGCCCTTTCAGCAGTGGGATAAGAAACCATATAGACAATGAGTGGTTTAGGACGACAAAGCTTCATAGCCTAGGTAAAGGTTTTAAAGGTATGCCAAACCCGGTTCACTTTCTCGGCATGGTTATATATATGTGTATGGCTATATGCATTATGGATGGTTTTACATGGCTTTGTAAATAGCATTATCTTACCATTATCCTGAGTGCATGCTAGTGTTCACCCACTAACTCATCTTTGGGTGACTGTATACCCACGCTATGTAGGGACCTAACATTTTACTTCTCCTGCTTAGTGATCGAATTCGGGGACAATCAATGTTGGATTGAAGTGGTGAGCTTTCATAGTTTGGAAGGTATCTATTTTATGTCATTGGTTTACGTTAAATATTTTTTGTCTTTCATATACTTTGGGTTTTGGCTATGGTCGGGGGCATGTCCCGACTAGGAACTCTTTGGGTAGTCTAGAGGCTTTCTATGGACAAGTCTGGACTTGGTTATGGTATTGATTGGATATATTTCATATATATATATATATATATATACATGCATCAAATTATTATATTTGGTTTTGGTTTATAGGTTTTGGCATTTGTTTGGTTGGACATGGTTGGGTTGGTCTCATATATAGACTTATCACAGAGTCACCACATGATTTGATACACTATCTTGTTATATGTTCGGACTTCAGCCGACTTAAGGTATGCATTTTGAAGTTGGGGTGTGTAATGGGGTCATTTCTCATTCCTGGTTGGGCTTGGGATTGCCCATTATGATAAGGCCCTGGTTCGGGTCAGGTCAGATGCAAAGTCCATTATCCTCAAAATGACGATCCTAAATCTACTGCAAGAGTGAGGACCTAGCCTCAACACTAGCAAGAATCCTCCTAGGGTCTGAAATTTCAAGACAAACTATCAAGTTGGCTAAGTACTAGATGTCTCGTGCCAACGGCCTCTGAGAAACTAAAATACAATTGAAGCTACACATGCTCAGAACCTTCTGACTCAAGGTGTATGCTACTACATTCACCTTGCCTGGATAATATAAGATAGAGATATGATAGTCCTCAAGCAACTCCATCCATCGATGTCGCGTATAATTAAGCTCTCTCTGGTTCATAAGATTCTAAAGATTGCTATGATCAGTGAAAATATCACAATGCACACCATAAATATAATGCCTTAAAATCTTAACTACAAAAAGTACTGCCACCAACTCCAAATTATGAGTAGGGTAGTTATGCTCGTGCACCTTAAGTTTCCTTGATGCATAAATAATAAATGACCCTATTGCATTAATACACAACTCAAATCAACACAAGAAGCATTACAATACATGGTGAATCCCTCATCCTCAACTGGAAGAGACAAAATAAGAGCTGAAGTAATGAACTCCTTGAGCTTTCCAAAGCTTGACTAACACTCCTCGGAGAAAGGAACCTCCTAGTCAATCTAGTAATAGGAACTAAAATAGTAGAAAAACCCAAGACAAATCATCTATAATAACCAGCTAAACCAATAAAGCTATGAATCTCAGTTGGAGATCTAAGTCTAGCCCAATCACGAATAGCCTCAATCTTTGTCGAGCCTACAATAATTGCATCATTAGACACCACATGCCCAAGTAATGTCACCGACTCAAGACAAAACTCACACTTGGAAAACCTGGTGTAGAGGACATGATCCCTTAAAGTCTGGACCATAATCCATAAATATTGTGCGTGCTCTTCCTTACTTATCAAATACACATGGATATCATTATTGAATAAAATTACGAAGGAATCCAAATAAGGCCTGGATACTCAGGTTATCAAATTCATAAATGTGGATGGGGTATCCTCAGCCTGAATCCTTAACTGATGTTAACCATAAGGGGTCCTAAAAGATATCTTTGGGATATCCTCAGCCCAAATCCTAAATTGATGGTAACCAAATAAATTTTAGAAAAACATCACTGCACCCTGAAGTTGGTCGAACAAGTCATTAATGTGAGGCATAGGATAAAAGTTCTTCACCGTTACCTTATTAAGATTCCTATAATCAATACACATACGCATAGATCTATCTTTCCTCTGCACTAATAACATAAGAGCTCCCCAAAGAAACAAAGTCGATCTAATAAGACCCATACCAAAAAGATCCTAAAGCTGGGAATTAATCTCCTTAAAATTGGCAGAAGGAATAAGGTAAGGAGACATACAAATAAAGCAGGTGGTAGGCTTAAGAACAATAACAATCTAAATATCATGGGAGATAGGTATGCCAGGTAAATAGTTAGTGAAAACATCAGGAAATTCATTAACTACAAGAACAGAGTCAAGAGACGGACTCTCCACAGTAACATCATGAATATAGGTGAGATAAGACTTGAAACCATGCAAAAGAATCCTCCTAACATGAACATAAGTCATAATCCCTATTACCTCGTAGTTAATAGCTGCCTTTCTCATGATTTGGGGCATGTTGGGAATGGTTAAGGTTACGATCTCCAAAAAATAATCCATGACCACATGATTGTAGGATCACAAGTTCATGCCCAAAATCACATCAAAATCCACCATATCTAATATAATGAGATCAACATGAGTACCAATATCTTTAACAGTCATAAAATAGGATCTAAGCACCTGATCCACTACAAAAGAATCACCCACAAGGGTATATAGACTAAATGAAATAGATAATAAATCTCAAGATGACTCTAATTGTGGATCAAGATAATCATACACATAAGATTAAGTGGATCTCAGATCAAAGAAAGAAAAGGTCGTCTGAAGGCACACCAGAATCATATCTATGACAACAACATTTGAAGAGTCATCCTCGGGTATAGAATATACAACATACACTCCTACAACCTGGCTAGGATCCTGACCAGTCAGCTCCCCTACCTGTCTGAGAACCTCTATGAGCACCCTAAGGACCACCCCTATGACTCTGTAAACAACCTCTAGCTGAGGGATGAACTGCTCTAATAGGGAGAATACTCTAAGCTATGGTAACGATCTCCCTAGGAATATGTCAATCACGCGAGTAATGACCTAAAACTCCACAACTGTAATATGTCACCAGAGCTGAACCAGAACTAGAAGTTCTAGCGGAACTGAAATAGATACCACCACTAGAATAACTAGAAGGCGAACACCTTGAAGACTAACCATCAGTCTGACTAGGGCGATCACTAACACAATACTGACTTCTAATAGTAATCTAGAGAATTACCTTAACAGGTTAACTAGGCTAACTCTGAGGTTGATACAATTGATGTGGAGGGTATCTACCATGAAAAACACTACCTCTGAACTGAGAAATTCTACAACACCTAAGAAAACTACCCTGATACTGATGTCTCTTATTGTTTCCCCCTTAGGCATCATGGTGTATCCCCTTAATCAATAGAGTTTGCTAAAAAACTTCAGGAAAATACCTACCCACAATAATTAAACTCTGAGTAGACATGCAAAGAGGAAGTCTCAATCCATGAACAAAGTAACAAACCCTCACATACTCATTAGATAAAATAGAAGTAGCATCCCTAGCCAACTCATACTTAACAACATTCATGGAGCCCTTGTAAATATAGAGAACTAGTCTCACAAATGATCCCTAAGGCTACGAGACATATAATTCTCATGAAAATCTCAATGAACTGAGCCCATGTTAAAGAACATGACCTCTCCACCTATATTGAGCTTATAAATCCAATTAAAAAGTAGTGTAATCCATACCAGGACTATCAAGTAGGCCCAAATTATAGATCCTATTCTCACAAGCTATTAGAAACTCATATGCATCCTCATCTGGTGCACCAGAAATCCTAGGTGGAGCCAATCTCAAGAATATACCCAACATCTTCTACTCATCAATAGACATAGAAGGCTAGGCAACCATTGGTTGGATAACTAAAAGCGTGGGAGGGACCTCAACTCTAGGATCCATAGCTATAGGTTTTGACCCTACCTTAGTAAAACTCTGATCTATAAACTGTGCACCAAAAACCATTCCCAAAAGATGAAAAAAACATTTTTAAGCACTGAAGAATAAATAAATCTCAGTGGAGCCTAGGCTGGTCCCTGACCTACTACTGGCAAAGGCGAAAAAATCTTTGGCTCAAGAGTGGGAATAGGGGTCTGGTGAAGGCCCCCTATCCTAGTCCCTAGCTTGTAATATATCTCAAGGCTATCTACAATCTTTAGGTCATCCAAGAACAATGATAGGATCCCTAAGCTCAGTCTTGGGACCCTTACCTGGTGTAGAGGTAGCACATCTCCTAGCCATTCATGAAAGAGTGAAATCAAACGAATGTTAATACAAGAATAAAGAGAACAAAAGTGTACAAGGCATTATCAAAGGTTTAAGCTTTAGATTTGACAAGTGACTAAAGGCCTTTATAGAGTATTTGTGATGCCTTTTTCAAGAGAAGCTAGAAGGAGAACTTTTACACTCAAGTGAAGGATATAAAAGAAATTTTACACATTAAAGTGACACTGAAGATGAGTGCTAGAGTGCTGAGGCTTTTTGAACTAACATGTTTTTTCATTTTGTAGGTTTTACTTGTCTCTTTAGGTACTCTTGATTATGGAACCCAAAGTTCACAATTCCATACCTCGGATAACAACATTCTTTGAACAATCATGGCCAGATTTGAAGCTTTTAACCGAAAGATGGACAAGATGTTGTGAACAGATTTTGAATCAATAAAGGGTGGCATGACTATAATAAATGCGTTTTTATAAATATTATGTCCACCCAAATCTTCATAAACTCAAATGCCACCTTAAAATCCAAACTACCAAGCTCCAAACTCACTTGACCAAAGACCCTACATTTCATAAAATCTAATGCCTCCTCTCTACAATTAGAATCCGAAAAGAATATGGCCAAGGCTCAAGATGGATACAAATTTGGTGGTGATATAAAATAAACGCATTAAGAAAAAAGGGAAAGAAAAAGGGAAAGAGAAACCACGGGTAGTAAAATTGGAAGGGAAAAACAAGACTTGATTATGGATCTTGTCCACTATGACCCTTTTTATTCACTAACCCAAATTATAGCACTTTGCTAAGCTTTGATTCTTTTTATGTGTCAGTTAAAGATCAAACATCATCAAAGAAAAATCCAAAAGGAGTTCCATACACACACATGGTTGATAAGTTAATGGAATCTTTGGCCGAAAGTCCCAATTTTAGTATAAGTAATGAAGAAGTGAGTCCAATGGGAAAACATAACATATTAACTCCAATTGTGGATCATGAAGTCTTCCATGATTCAAAACCAAGTGATGAACACACTTCCCATGATCTACAAGGTCACAAATCTGTCTTCTACAGTCCTAGAAACTTGAATTGTTGTGATGTGGCTAGTAGTGGCTAATGTGTTGTAGTTTTGGATTTTCTTAGTGAAAAAGTGAACGAATATTCCTTTTGTGATACTCTTGGTTTTGTTAGGTTGCATAAGGAACAAACTCTTGTTGTGAGTACGCAAGCACTAGTCGATCCTTTAGATGACAAAATCATTTCTTTACATAAGAATGATTTGTGTCCATCTAGTTCTAGCACTTATGACTTGAAGGTTCTATTACCACGTGAGAAGAGTATTCACATACTAGTTGACCTTTGTGAAAACCGAGGTGAGTCTACATAGGTATGTGACTTCCCAATAACTAGAGAGGATATGAATGATGATCAATTTACTCACAAATATAGTCCATTACTTGAGTTTATGTATGATGTGCTTGATGAGTGTCAAGTTGGTGATGATATTGATAGAGTTGATCATGAGAGTGGAGATGATTCTTTGAGCATATTCTGCGATAAAAGTCTAATTTTTAATTTTGCTCATATAAATCATGAAAATAAATATAATGAAAAGAAAGACATGTATATTTTTGAGAGTGAACTTGTAGGCTCTAACTTCTTATCTTTGAATACTAATCCTCACTCAAAGAAAGATGTCTCGTGTGAAGTTGGTAAGATTATTCCTTGCATGACCCCTAGTGATATGCATTGTGATATGTTTAATAGGAAAGGTGGTATGCTTAACATTCACTTGTTGTCCTATTTCTTGAGATCTATCAATAATATAGGGTTGAGTGAAGATTATGTTAACCATCTGATTCTTGATGATGATCTCCCACTTTTGGAAAAAAATGGTCAATTGGGTCATAAATACCTTGATATGCTTCAATGTTTAAGAAACCTAATTAATGATTATTCTTGTGAAAATGTCCTTGATTGTGATTCATTTGTTGTTTATGGTGGTTTGTTACTATGTGAGAATAACTCCTTGAAAAAGGAGGTAATGCATGAGTGGAAATTTCATCTACTTCTTCGCTATATTTTTTTTATGTTGACCATACTCATAGTGAGGATTTTGAGATTAGTAGTGAGTGCATGCACGAGAACACCATAGTTGAAGTTGACTTGCAGGACACATTTCTCTACCTACTTTTTGTTCATGATATTTCTACTAGTGATAAAGAGGGTATGCCTAATTTTGGGGATGTTACTTTAGGGGAAAGTGAGTATAGACTCATCCTAGATCCTTGGCTACTTCTTCTATTTGATCCTAGTGCCCTTCTTTATGTTTTGGTTTTGATATGAGACCCCTTTCACAAAGGTGGTTTCATAGTTAAGGACCCTAAAGCAAATGTTTCATTACCTCTTTGGGGTTTTGCTCATACATGTGTATCCTTGTATGAAAAATTTGTGCTTAAGTTTCTTGAATCTCAACTTGTGCATGTGAAGTTTATGTTTTACTTGAAAGGAAGAAACCACATGAGTTTAAATGACTTGATTCCATCCTTATATGCTAAGTATTTTGAATCCATTGGCATTCTTATAGATTATAGCACCTTGGATGATTTCTTTACACTTGTTTCCTTTGTATACTACCTCTTTTCTTATGATGATATCCATGTTAGTCTTGTATTTGTTTTATATTAGGATAGGACATTTGTTTATTAGCCTACTTGGAGTTACAATGCTATGTGTCTTTTGTGGACTATTGTAGTTGCCTTATCTCTTGAGGTTTGCCATAGTCGTGTCCTTTGTGATGCTTGTGGTAGGTGTTTTATTCCAAAAGTGTAAACCCTTGGCATAATTACATAACTTGTGGTGCTAATGCTAACCCTCATACCAAGAGGATTGTGTTTTTTTATCTCTCTCTTTGGTTTTTGAAAGATCTAATTTTAACGATAAATTCCTTTTACGATATAGTGGATGATACAAGCATAAAGTGCACAAAAGAGTACAAGGAATTATCAAAGGTTCAAGCTTTGGAATTGACAAGTGATTGAAGGCCTTTTGGAGCTTTTGTGAAGCCTTGTTCAAGAGAATCTAAGAGGAGAACCTTTACAATCAAGAGGAACCTGAAGTGAATGGTATAGAAGACATTTTACACATTAAAGTGACACTCAAGAGGTGCCCCATTTCCCTTATTCATTAAGGTTATTTCTGACATTTACTATGTAATAGTATAAATAGACATTGAGCTCTTGTTTTCTTTATCTTTGATGAATATCAACAAATTACTCTTTAGTTGATAGTTCTTAGTCTTTTAGCTTAGAGAAATCTGAAATTTAAGTGTTGAATGAAATTGGAGGGTTCTTCATTTGTTGTGAACATTTGGCAAGAAAGGTGTGAGTAAGGGAGTGTGAATGCCATTTGTTCACCTCAAAGTGAGGTTTGAAATACCATTGGTGAGGCGTGTTTGAATGCTTGAGACACATTCTTGTGCTAATTATTGGTGATAGTAAGGATCTCATTATCTATCATTACTCTTATGCAATTCTTCTATATCTCCTTTCTTCTTGTGTTGATTCCATCATTTAGCCTTGTGTTGTTTGTCCATTTTTAGTTTCTAGATAGCCTTTAGGTTATCATTTTTTATCTGAGCCTTTCTTAGTGTTTATCCCACAATACTAATCCTTGGTTTTACTTTTCTTATTTAGAAAATCTCACAAAAAGAGTCAAATATAAAGAAAAATCACAAAAAAGGTAAATATCATAGTGTTTCTTGTGGATCTATGGGTTGAAAGCTAGATCTAGTCATTTTTATTTTGTTTTGTTGGTTTCAAGTGCTAGATTCTTGTTCTCTAGCATCTAGGGAGTCTAGATCTATATTTTGAACAAGATTTGGCGATTTTGATCAAGATCCAGCATGGCTATGGCGTCTTGAAGCTCTAAAGGAGATAGATCCATGTGATTTTGAGTTTAGGGAATTGTTTGGAAGTGATTGTTGTCATTTGAACTCACCTTGGCCTAACGAACCTAGATCTGAAAAGAAATTGGATATTAGGATTCATTTGCTTGTTCGTCAAACTTTGGTCAACCCTTAAATATTCATCTTATTCTTCTATCTGCATCAAATCTTGTTAAAGAAGAATATTCAAGGAATGTGTTCGATCCAAAAAAGGGTGGAAAGAGGGTGTACTTAGTGTTTGTGAAAGAAGTTTCCTTAGCATATCCATTTTCATCCTAAAGAAGTAAGAGACAAAGGGGACAATCAAGTACAAACAAGTACAAATCCAAGTACAAAAGGGGGGGACCAATCTTTTTGAATTCAAATTGGATCTTAAGAAAGGCTCCAAACTTGTTGCTTTTCCCTTCAAAAGCATTTTCTGTTCTTCCCTAAGGTATTAGGGCGAAACTTGAAGAATTTGGGATTTGAAAATTTAAAAATCACGTCAATAAATTCATGCCATATCATCACTAGCTTAACAACTTGATCAAGTTTCTAAGAAGATCTCCTAGTTTCTAATTTTTTATTCTAGTTTCATGTGTGTTAAATTCTATCACTAATTAGAAAATTATTAAGTACCTACTAGGTTGATAATTATTCTTGAGTCCTTTTGTTCGTGTCCTCGCTTTTTGTATGCTTTTTCTTGTTTTTCAAGTCATAGTAATTTCTTGGTTCAAGTACATACATCATTTTTGTTTGAGTCATACCAAACAAAAATCAATTCAGGACCAAAGTTGATTTATCACTCATTCACTTGCTAAGTATATGCCAAGATTTCAACACTTGTGAGACCAAGTGTGAGGTAAGGATGAGTGTAAGAATGGTGAGAATTTTTGAAATAACGTGTTTGTTCGTTTTGTAGGTTTTACTTGTTTCTTTAGGTAAACTTGACTATGGAACCCAAAGGTTCACAATCCCAAACCTTGGATAACAACATTCTTGGAACAATATGGCTAGATTTGAGGCTCTTAACTGAAACATGGAAA
Organism: Capsicum baccatum var. pendulum; assembly: GCA_030864225.1. NCBI lineage: Eukaryota > Viridiplantae > Streptophyta > Magnoliopsida > Solanales > Solanaceae > Capsicum > Capsicum baccatum. Next base: position 177,310,840 of record CM061554.1, on the reverse strand, counting down.
AAATGTTGCGAACGGATTTGGATTTAATAAAGGGTGGTATGAATATAATAAATGTGGGTTTGGATATATCATGTCCACCCAAATCTCTACAAACTCAAATGCCACCTCAAAATCTAAACTACCAAGCTCCAAACTCAACTGACCAAACACCCTATATTTTACAAAATCTAATGCCTTCTCTCCACAAATTAGAATACAAAGAGAATGAGGCCAAGCCTTAAGATGGAGAGAAATTTGGTGGTGATATAAAATAAGACTGTGAATAAAATAGGAAAAGGGAAAGGGAAACCACGGGTAGTAAAATTGGAAAGGAAAAAAAATATTTGATAGTGGATCTTGTCCACAAAGGACCCTTGTTATTCACTAACCCAAATGCTAGCACTTTGCCAAGCTCTAATTTTTCTTATGTTCCGGTTCAAGATGATACATCATCAAAGATTAATCCAAATAAATTTCCACACACACACATTGTTGATGAGTTAATGGAATCCTTGGCCGAAAGTCACAATTTTTGGATAAGTTATGAAAATGTGAGTCTAATGGGAAAAATTTACATATTCCCTTGTAATTTGGAGAATGAAAGCTGCCAAGGTGCAAAACCAACAAAAGAACACACTTCCCATGATCTAAAAGGTAATGAATCTATCTTCTACACTCCTAGAAACTTGAATTATTGTGATGTGGCTAGTAGTAGCCAAAGTGATATAGTTTTGAATTTTCCTAGTGAAAAATTGTATGAATCTTCTTTTGGTGATACTCTTTGTTTTTTTAGGTTGTATGAGGACCAAACTCTTATTGTGAGTATGCAAGCACTAGTTAATCCTTTAGATGACAAAATCAATTCTTTTTGTAAGAATGATTGTGTCCTTCTAGTACAAGCATTTATGACATGAATAAGGTTCTATTACCAAGTAAAAAAAGTATTCATACACTAGTTGATCGTTGTGAAAACTGAGATTAGTCTACGTTAGAATGTAAGTTTCCAATAGCTAGACAGGATGTGCATGATGATCAATTTACTCATGAATGTAGTCCACTACTTGAGTTTATGTATGATGTTCTTGATGAATCTCAAGTTGGTGATGATGTTGATAGAGTTTATCATGAGAGTGGATATGATTCTTTCAACATATTCTGTGAAGAAAGTATTATTGTTAGTTTTACTCATAGAAATCATGAAAATGAAAATGATCGGAAGAATGACATGTATCTTTTCGAGAGTGAACTTATATGCTCCAAATTCTTACCTTTGAATACTAATCCTCTCTCAAAGAAAGTTGTCCGTTGTGAAGTTGGTGAGATTACTCTTTACATGACCCCTAGTGACATGCAATGTGATGTTTTTAATAGGAAAGGTGGTATGCTTAAGATTCACTTGTTATCCTATTTCTTGAGAACCATCAAGAATATAGGGTTGAGTAAAGTTATGTTAACCATCCATTCTTGATGGTGAACTCCCTTTTTTGAAAAAGAATGTTCAATTGGGTCATAAATAACTTGATATGCTTGAATGTTTAGGAAACCTAATTAAAGATCATTTTTGTGAAAATGGCCTTGATTGTGATTCCTTTGATGCTCATGGTGGTTTGTTACTATGTGAGGATTACTCCATTGATAAAAAAGGTAGTGCATGTGTGCAAATTCCATCTACTTCTTATCTATATATTTCTTATGATGAGCACACTCATAGTGACGATTTTGAGATTAGTAATGAGTGCATCCACGAGAACACCATAGTTGAAGTTGACATGTGGGACACACATCTCTACCCACTTTTTGCTCATGATATTTTTAATAGTAATAAAAAGGGTATGCCTAATTTTAGGGATGATACTTTAGGGGAAAGTGAGTATAGCCTTGTTCTAGATCCTCGGCTACTTCTTTTATTTGATCCCGATGCCCTTCTTTGTGAGTTGGTTTTGATGCGAGATCACTTTCTTAAAGGTGGTTTCATGGTTGAGGACCCTAAGAAAATGTGTCATTACCTCTTTGGGGTTTCTCTTATACATATTCATCCTTGTATGACACACTTGTGCTTAAGTTACTTGAATCTCAACTTGTGGATGCCAAGTTTGTTTTTCACTTGAAAGGAAGAAACCGCATGAGTTTAAATTACTTGATTCCATCCTTATATTCTAAGTCTTTTGAATCCATTTGCATTCTTATAGATGATATCACCTTGGATTATTTCTTTACACTTGTTTCCTTCCTATAATACCTCTTTGCTTATGATGATATTCATGCAAGTCTTGGATTTGTTTTATGTAAACGTATGACATTTGTTCATTATCCCACTTAGAGTTACAATGTTGTGTGGGTTTTGTGGACCTTTATAGTTGCCTTATCTCTTTATGTTTGGCTTAGTCGTGTCCTTTATGATGCTTTTGGTAGGTGTTTCATTATAATAACAAAGGATAGTTGGTATGATGTTTGTGGTAGGCGTTTCATTGTCATAACAAAGGATAGTGGGTTGTATTCCACAAGTGTACCCCTTTGTCATAATTACATAACTTGTGGTGCTAATGCTTACCCTCATACCAAGAGGGTTATGTTCTTGTTTTGCTCTCTTTTTGGTTCTGCAAGATCTAAATTTGAGGACAAATTCCTTTCAAGATGGAGAGGATGATACAAGCATAAAGAACACAAAAGAGTACAAGGCATTATAAAGGTTCAAGCTTCGGAATTGACAAGTGATTGAAGGCCTTTTTGGATCGTTTGTGAAGACTTGTTAAAGAGAATCTAGGAAGAGAACCCTTACACACAAAAGGCAGCTGAATTGAAGGGTACATAAGACATTTTACACATTAAAGCGACACTTAAGAGGCTCCCCATTCCTTTATTTGTTAAGGGTATTTCTAATATTTACTATGTAATAGTATAAATAGACATTTGAGCTCTTGTTTTCATTATCTTTGATGATTATTGAAAGAGTACTATTTAGTTGAGAGTTCTTAGTCTTTTATCTTAGACAAATCCGAATCTTAAGTGTTGAATGCAATTGGAGGGTTCTTCATTTTTTTTAACATTTGGCAAGAAAGGTGTGATTGAGTGAGTGTGAATTCCTTTGGTTCACCTAAGAGTGACGTTTGAACTACCATTGGTGAGGTGTGTTTGAAGTTTCAAGAAACATTTTTTCAATAATCATTGATGACAGTAAGGGTCTCATTATCTATCTTTACTTTTATACAATTCTTCTACATCTCCTTTCTTCTTGTGTTGATTCCATCGTTTAGTCTTGTGTTGTTTGTCCATTTTTGGTTTCTAGATAGACTTTAGGTTATATTTTGGTATTAGATCCTTTCTTAGGTTTTTTCCCAGAGCTCTAATACTTGGTTTTACAATCTTTATTTTGAAAATCTCACAAAAAAAGAGTCAAATCAAAAGAAAAATCACAAAAAGGTAGATCTCATAGTGTCTGTTGTAGATCCGTGGGTTGAAAGCTAGATCTACTCATTTTTTTGTTGGTTTAAAGTTCAATATTCTTGTTCTCTATCACCTAGGGAGTCTAAATCTACATTTGGAACAAGGTTTGGGCGATTTTGAGCTAGATCCACCATGGCTTTGCGTCTTGAAGCTCTAATAGATATAGATCCATGTGATTTTGAGTTTGGGGCATTTTTTGGAAGTGATTTGTTGTTATTTGAACTCACCTTGGCCTAAGGAACCTAGATCTAAAAAGAAATTGGAGATTAGGGTTCATTCTCTTGTTGGTCAAACTTTGGTCAACTCTTAAATATTCATCTTGTTCTTCTATCTTTATCAAATCTTGTTAAAGAAGAATATTCAAGGACTGTGTTTGATCCAGAAAAGGGTGGAAAGAGAGTGTACTTGGTGTTTGTGAAAGAATATTTCTTAGTATATCCATTTTCATCCAAAAGAAGGAATGGACAAAGGGGACAATCAAGTACAAACAAGTACAAATTCAAGTACAAGGGGGGGACCAATCTTTCTGAATTCAAATTAGAGCTTGAGAAAGGCTCCAAACTTGTTTCTTTTCCCTCCCAAAGCATTTCTCTTCATCCCTAAGGTGTTAGGCCGAAACTTGAAGAATTTGGGATTATAAAATTTAAAAATCACGTCCAATCAATTCATGCCATGTCATCACTAGCTTAAAGACTTAATCAAGTTCCTACACAGATTTCTTAGTTTCTAATTTTTGATTCTAGTTTCATGTGTGTTAAATTCTATCACTAATTAGCAAACTAGTAAGTACCAACTAGTTTAATAATTAGTTTATAGTACTTTTGTTAGTGTCTTTGCTTTTTGTGTGATTTTTCACATTTTTCAAGTCGTAGTAATTTGTTGGTTCAAGTATGGACATCTTTTTTATTTGAGTCATATCAAACAAAAATCGTTTTTGGACCAAAGTTGATTCATCACACATTAACTTACCACATACACGCCAAGATTTCAACACTTGTGAGACCAAGTGTGAGCTAAGGATGAGTGTGAGAGTGGTGAGTCTTTTTGAACTAACATGTATTCATTTTGAAGGTTTTGCTTGTTTCTTTAGGCACACTTGACTATGGAACCCAAAGGTTTACAATCTCCAACCCCTGATAAAAACATTCTTCAAAAAATCATGGCCAGATTTGAGGCTCTTAACCGAAAGTTGGACAAGATGTTATGAACAGATTTGGTATCAATAAAAGGTGACAGGACTAGAATTAATGTGGTTTGAGATAAATTATGTCCACCCGAATATCCATAAACTCAAATACCACCTCAAAATCCAAACTACCAAGATCCAAACTCACTTGACCAAAGACCGTACACATCACAAAATCCAATGCGTCCTCTCTACAAATAAGGATCCGAAGAAAATGTGGCCAAGATTAAAGACGAATAGAAATTTGTTGGTGAGATAAAAGAAGAGTGTGAAGAAAAGAGGGAAAGGTAAAGGGAAAGGGAAACCACGGGTAGTGAAATTGGAAGGAAAAAAGAACACTTGATTGTGGACCTTGTCCACAAAGGACCCTTGTTATTCACTTACCCAAATTCTAGAACATAGCCTTGCTTTGATTCTTCTTCTGTGTAGGTTCAAGATCATACATAATCAAAGAAAAATGTAAGAGGAGTTCCACACAGACACATGGTTGATGAGTTAATGGAATCCTTGGCCGAAAGTCCCAATTTTGGTATAAGTGATGAAGAAGTGAGTCAAATGGGAATAGTTGACATATTTCCTTCTAATGTGGAGCATGTAGGCCTCCATGGTGCAAAAACAAGTGAGGAACACACTCCCATGATCTACAAGGTAACAAAGTTATCTTCTACACTCCTAGAAACTTGAATTGTTGTGATGTGGCTAGTAGAGGCCAAAGTGGTGTAGTTTCAAATTTGCTTAGTGAAGAAGTGTATAAATCTTCCTTTTGTGATACTCTTGGTGTTGTTAGGTTGCATAAGGACCAAACTCTTGTTGTGAGTATGAAAGCACTAGTTGATCCATTAAATGATAAAATCAATTCTTTTTGTAAGAATGATTTGTGTCCATCGTAAGAATAATCTTTCTTAAAGTGAAAGACTAGTCATAAGTAAGTAGAAGGAAATGGAAAACTCCAACTCCAAGAGCTCACCCTATCTCCAAAATCCAACATAGCACGATCAATGAATCAACGACAACAACTACTACTCGGATCTACACCAAAAAGGTAAAAAAGTATAATATGAGTACAAAAACCATGGGTACTCAGTAGGCAACATTGATCGACTGAAATAAATCGTGATGTAAATACAATAAAATACATGTAACATAACTAAGTCAGGGTAGAGGCAAACCTGAATCAATTCCAATAGCGTTGTACATGAATAAGTAAATAACTAAAATAAAAACATAATATAAGGAATCAAACACATGCGATTATAACTACAAAATTTATCCCCACAAGCGAATAAGTGTGGAAAAATAAATAACCCAATATAGGCCCCTATAAACCTGGACGGAACAATCAAGTAAAGCATAGCCAAACCACCGTCATTTACCAACTTTCATTATACATGTAAAATCCATCCATGTCATGTAAACTTGAGGGAATACTCCCTCACGCTCATGTTGCCCTGCCTCAAGTTAATGAACTCTAACACTTTGGCCTCCCTCAACTATATTGGGAAGAATCTATCTAAGAAAGTTGTGGCAAACTCTTTCTATTCTACAGGCCCTGCGTCTACACCCCTATCAACCTTCCTTTACTTAAACTATGTATGGGCTACATCCTGCAAATGGTATGTATCTAATTTAGCACTCTGACTAGATGTCACCCCCATGGCATCTGTGAACTTCTGAACCATATCTAAGAATTCCTATGGATCCTCTTCAGAGTTAGATCCCGTGAGATAAGGAAGATTCATTTGGGTGAAATCCCAAATTCTGGTTGCACTAGTATTGGCCACTGGGTTGGCTGAAACAACAAGTGGCCGTTCATTTTATGCTGCTACATAATTGGCTATAGTAATGAATGCAACCCTGAATTTTGCTTGAGAGACGTGTCCGTCTAGAGGATCTGCCTAGATGGGTTTAGAGGCTAGCTGATTTCTTATTCTTTTTCTGTTCTTCTTGGGAGGCATGTTCTATAAACGGAATGATGAATTAGATTAGACAGGGTGTCTAACTTGATCTCATGCTCACTCGCATGAAAAAAATACTGAAAGAAGGGAAGTTTTTCCTAACTGCCTTGTAACCTCTTGTCCATAAGTGTGGCGCGCTACACACCCATGTATAAGACTCTACTCGATGCTAATTTCAGACTTCCTAGGACACTTTAAAACCTTAGGCTCTGATACCAAGTTTGTAATGATCCGTAACTACCCCCCTAGTCATCACACGTTCCTTACAGTCCTGAGGGACAACAAACTAACCCATGAGCTGGTACCTACTGTGAGCACTGGATAACATGATTATAAATGCGGAAGAATACTAACATGCCATAAGGTTTTAATAACTGAATATAAAACTAAAATATGAGTCTACAGAAAAAAATGATTTAATCTGATAAAATAATGATAAACTAGATAACTAACTATAATATCTAAATACTGAATAACTGACTCTAATATCTGAAAAGCCTCTAAAACTGACTGACTAAATATAAGTTGATGGGACAGGCCCCAACAAACTACTAACTGAGACATGAAATAAATTAAGCCTGTTGTCGAAGTATGAGGACTCACCACTACTACTGCTGAGGATCTAATTAGGTTAATCGTGAGCCAGGAATTAAGCGTCAGAACCTATAAAATAATACATCATAATGCAAAAGAAAAGGTAAAGAATTAGTACTTTGAATGTACTGGTATGCTAAATGAGGTATGTTGATATGCATAGTTTCATGAACAAAACTAATAATTAATTGGATATGCATGTAAAGCATAAAGTATTGAAAATAGAGCATGGAATTTAGAGATACTGAAAATGCATAAAAATCTGTAAATACAGAGGTGAATGAACACGCATATAACATGAACTGAGTAAAATCTATAAACTGAAATACTTAAATAATTTAAATCTGTATGCTTTGGTCAAAAAACACTAAGATTGAATAACTAAGCTAGGACCATAACTAAGACTATGTTTGAGACTATGGGAGTTATCATATAACCGACAGTAACTAATTTGAGCTAATCGGGGTCCAACCTGTAACCCTAGTTGGAAGGGTGTTAATACTATGCCACGAGTACTAATGATGGCTGTGTGGATCCATTAAATTGATATAATGTCTAAAGGACTAAGGGTGTAAATCCTGAACTGACGGGTGACCCCTGCAAGATAGTCAAGCCTAATATGATGGGTCACTTCTTATATCCTATGCTGGATACGTAGTTCTGGAGTATAGGGACAACTACTAACAACTCTGCCTATTTGATGGGGAAGCCTCCATCCTAATATGCCCAAATTACAACTCTCGGTAGAAAGTGTATGCAGTCACTGTCAAATATAGAACCCAACTAGGTTGGGTGTTGAATCCCACAGGGAATACTGTGCTCACTAAGTGTTGTAATTGTTATTAGACTGTTGATCACAGGTTCCTAACCAAAAAAGGGGGGTTTTGGATTTTAATTTTTAAAATAATTAATTGTAACAAAAGTATTCCAACTAATGTTTCTCTTTGTATTTCGTAACTTTATTAGATTAAACAAACCAGGGTTATTGTCACCAAAATGCTAGCACCATTTGGGTTGTGAATCATTTATGAGTTCCTCTTAGCAAATTCAATTGCAAGAAAGGTTGGGTCTTATTCTTTATCCCTTATTTTCTAAACCTAAGTGGATAGATTATCCTCTAATTCTCTCAAACTCGAAGGAAGCATTATTATTTCAACCAATTTCTCATGTAAGCTAATCATGTTAGGGCATTTTCTATTACTCTAAAGGGTAAAGCACTAAGAATTCATGTAAATACTTTTTTCCCAACAAACTCTTTCCTTTTAGACAAGTGTTTTTCTAGGGATCACTCTTCAAGTTCGCAACCAAGGAAAGTTATGAAATTGAAGAAAGGTTAATGCAATGTCATTGAATTATAGAACTCAAATTGATTCCCAATCTATATATATATTTCACATTAAGGATCCCATAACCCTAGTTATGGGATCTTAGCCACAATACTCCATAGAAGAAGAAGAAGTCATTCTTGTTTTATTCATAAATAGATTAAGAATTTACTTGCAAAGAATCCCAAGAATCAGTTCTTCAATCTTTAATAATCAATTGTTCAATGCTAAAGTACTCCCAGATCTAAAGAATCCCCAAAGTATTGGGTTATAAAGAGTTTCGATATATGATAAAACTTGAAAAAAAAAGAAAAAAGATGCCTTTTTAACCCTAAATTTTGTATTTATATGTTCCCATCTAAAGAAGGAATTTAAAATTTAAAAATAGAAAAGCCGCATCCCAGTTGACGGTTCATATGGCCGACCGTCAAAGTCTTGACGGTCCACTATTTTGTCCGTCACTTATTTCTTCCAAATAGTACTTTCTGGATAAGACCTGAAGGTCCACCTGGTGGTCCATAGCATGACTGACGGTCCACCATATTAACCGTCACTGAGTTCCTCTGGAGGGTGGTTTCTGGATAAGCATTGATGGTCCATATGGTGGTCTGTCGCATGACTGACGGTCCACTATGTTGATCGTCACTGAGTTCCTCTGAAAGGTGATTCCTTGATAAGGGTGACGGTCCATCTGGTGGTCCGTCAAATGTCTGGCGGTCTGCCATGTTTTCCGTCGCTTAAGGCATTTGTATGGTAGGTTTTGTATCGCCTTGATGGTGGACCTGGTGGTCCGTCAAAAGGCTGAGGGTCCACCATTATGACTGTCAAACTCACTGTTCTGCTACTTTTTTCTAGATTTTGTTCTGTGGTTATCTCCTTTCACTGAAAATACTAAAAACTTTATTAAATAACACTTTAGTTGCCTGAAAAGATATAATTTCCCAAGAAAATGATGCTAATTGTTCCGTAAAATACCGGAACATCAACACCCTCAACTTAAGGTGATTGCTTGTCCTCAAGCAACTCAGCACCTAATTGCACACATGAACAATAAAATGACAAGCAACCAACCCTTGAAATATTTTGATGCAATTATTCAATCATCAGTTCAATCACATGCATTTAACACATCAGGCTCCACTCCCAACATTTATCATAGTTCAGCTCTAAAGCATGAATGTTACATTCTACAGAGAATAGCAAAGTTCAGTGAAATTTCGGTTGCCCTCACAAAAATGAAATCCACCACTTATTATTTGATGTGGACAAAGTCTAACTCTCACACTCATAAAGAAGTTACAACCATATTCAAATTATCCATAGGCTTTCCCAAGCCATACGACACTACCTAAAGATTGACTCACTAGGATCAAACAGGTCTTTTCGAGGCTTGCAATGAGGTTTCAGGTCAGGAGGGGTATGTTTTTAGGTAAAGTAACTCATTGAAACTTAACTCTCCTTACCCTAGAATCTTTTCAACTTTAAGTTGCTATATATATTATTATTTCTTTTCATAACAGCTACCTTTCGACTTAGGCTAATGCAGTCAGTGGCCAATCTTTTGACATTAGCCACCTTCAACTTAGATGCTTTATCTAAGTTGAAATGTACAATCCTATGTAATTTGCTAAGGCTGGAGCTGAATGTTAAAACCCTACGGAGAGTAATTAACTGTGAAAGGATTTCGGAATGGGTTTTAAAGACAAAAGATGGGTTTAAAAGTGATAATCTTTCTGGTAGGTGTTGTTTATTTAGGTTAGAAGGGCTCAAAGTACAAGAAGGCTTGTCATCCTATCCTAATTACTCCCCTATAAGACTATATCTATGACTCAGGCAAGTTCTACGTCTTAACCTATGAAAAAACTGTAAGTAAAACCTCACACCCACAGGCAATGAAATTAAACTTCCTTTGTATTTCTTGGAATGTTCATTGCATGTTGCATGCACCTCTTCTAGACTAATGCTAAATGAAGAAATACTGAGAGTTATATACACATGTTTACATGAATAAGGTAAATAATTACATACACATACTCATAGTCTTATGCTGCATCATTCATAGCCCATATTTAAAACAAAGTACTGAAATAGAAATAGTTTATAGATACTCACTAAACACATATATTTACATCACAGGCTGCAAAATTTGAAATGCAATAGTAAAAACACCCTAAACATGCCACTTCTACTAGATAGGACATGATTGTATTTAGAATATTGGCAACACATCCAACCATAGTGTAGATATACCCCACCCCTACACAAAAAGATATGCATTGTCCTCAAAGCAATAAAATACCATAACTGAGGATTGAGTCATCTACTTTACCTCCTATTCCTCTGAGGTATCTCTTAGGTTGGGTGAGATCCCTGCATCGTCACCCTGTGCAATGTTGGCCCCTATGGTGTTAAGAGCGCTCATAACCTCACCCTCCACATTTTGAGGGAAAATCTCATGAATTGAACCTGCACTTGTCCCCCTTTTTTGGCAACACTAGTAGAAACTCCTGCCGCTTTATTTTCTTCTTCTGTTTTATTCCTTTTAGCTTCTTTCTTTGACTTCTATACAACTCTGTTCAGGTTATGCTAGTCTAACTCCTCAGGTGACATTTCTTCTCTCTTTCTCCTTTTTTTTTCTTTCCTTACTACTTTTTCATCCATTTGTTGTTTGTCTTTATCCGTCATGGGTCTACCTATAAAATATAGGCAGTTGTGATTGTTTCTTCTTTGAATCCACTATGTCAGCCTTTGACTGCTCAAATTTAGCCATGAGCTTGGCAAGAATTGGGAGAGATAGTGAATCTAGAATTTTGTTGATACGAGCTTCCATGTTATCCATCCTAATTTGAATAGTTTGAAATGTCTTAACTGCTTCGGCCACAATTTTATCCACAAAAGGTTCAAAATATCCAGCCTACTTTTCTAACTGCTTCTGAAACCGCTTTTTATTCTTCACCACCTTTAAAAAATTCACCAGGTTGAATTCGTATTCCTCAAAATCCACTCCACCATCAAACTATGTAGAATCTGACCCTGCAGACGTACCTTGGGGCACATAAACAGGTGGCATATATGTGGTAATGGGTAAAGGCATACCTTCAGGAATTTCTATGGCTTCAGGAACTGGTATAGACTAAGACTGATATGATGGAGGTTTTGTCACACGAATTTTAAACTTTGATTCGTCTTTTGACTTCTCAATGTCCTGCTTATGTGTAGCCTTTATCTCATTGTCAACCCCATTGATCAATGGCACCACAACTTGTTTGCATAATTTAGTGATCAAACATGTGAAAGGTACAGAGGTGGTCACTTTATGTGCTCACACAAATATCTCATCTGCAATTACTTGACCAAAATCAATTGGTAGCCCTGAAATCAAACTGGATACTACTACTGCACTTTGATGATCCAGGTTCCCATCTTCTTTTGTTGGCATTAACCTCAACCGGACAATAGCTCACCAGAACTTAGCTTTAAACCCAAGAGTGAACTTTGCAATGGGCTCTTTGGAATTAGTAAACCAGGAAGGATTTCTATCATCAGTCAATAACGAGGCCACCCAACATATCTGACCAGAGGAATTTCTAATTCAATACTAAAAATCTGGGACCGCTGGTGGAGACTTATATCCTGGCCCGAATAGCATCCTATTAATTATTTGGGCTTAGATATCAACGGTGACCCCTCAGACTGGGACATAATCCCTATTTCGTCTATGTGAGTTTGGAGTTCCTTTTGGACATTCTGCTTTCACCAAACATAGATAATTTGTAAATAATTCTCTTATCCAATTCAGTTGGTAGTTTCCTGGTGGCCTGCTCATCTATGCTAGTCCATATTCGTTGAATCGACACTCTAACTCAGGATATTTATGAAGCTCTATTTTCATAACCTGATGTTCTTCTAGAAATGACCTTTAGATACCTCGATCTGTGGGTGTCAACCCATCATAGAAATCTTTGTGTGATCCCTCTATTTGCCATATCATAGTTTCTCAAATCTGGGTATCTTTCCTCATGATAACGTTATTACCCTCTTGTTCATTTACTGCATCAGTAGCTTCTGTTTGATCCCCCACATTAGTCGTTTCAATTTCACCTTCTGCAGGTAATGGTTGGGTTGAAGCAACTGTTGTTTCATCCAGACTTGAATCAATGAAACTGATGCTATTCTCATTCCCCTCCTCAGACTGGGGAATTGTGATGGCTTCCCTTTCAGTTCGCCTAGTATTATAGGCCGGTGCGGATGTATTTTTACCTTGTTGAGGTCTTCCTCCTCTGTCTTATGGAAGTTTAAGGGCCATATCACCTGAAAACCAATTTAACAAATCATTTCAAAATTCAAAAACAATCAAAATTGTTGCTAATGTGGTCTGACGGTCCACCAAAAGTTGGACCGTCCACCAAAGGTTGGATCGTCGACCAACTCTGCCATCAACCATTAAGCAGTGACCTACAATATCTTGGGATTACTGACAATCAACTAGGTGGTCCGTCACAAAGTTGATGGTCCGCCAACTTGACCATCAACCCTTAAGTAGAGACCTATAAAATCTTGAACCTTCTGACAGTCAATATGGTGGTCCTTCACAAAGTTGACGGTCCACTTCGACCTTCATGGCTTATACAGAAGATATATTTTATTGAGTATTCTGACGTTCATCTTGGTGGTCCGTCAAAAAGTTTACGATCCACCAGTTTGACCATCATACCTTTGTCTTCAGCCAAAAAGTCTACGTTTGACCATTTTGTCGAGCAATAACACATCAGGTCATATTTTCAACTACCATTATAGCTCTAAACTCATATTTTAAGCACATTGATCTCATTTTACACTTTATGTCTCCCAGATTTCACACCAGTTTGTAATTTGAACTTCAACAGAAGACATTTATACTCAGTACACTAAGAACAAACCAATAAATCATTCTTTTACACTTAATATGGACTAGCAGAAGAGAAGGGTTTTCACTTACCTCGATTCTCGATTACACTATGTCCTTAAAGCTTCAGAGACAAAGCAAACTTACGAATCCTAGAACCTGTGTTACTTTTTAGTTTGTGATGGAGAGACGAACGAGTTGAGTTGATTTAAATAAGGCACAAATAGAGGAGATAAGGGGCCTCAGATGGGTTAACTCTCTTCAGGTTCTTCGAATCTTAGAGAAGTAGAAAAGTCAAAGGTTATGGAACGGTTAAAATAAGTGTACCCGCTCAATTTTATTCTCAAAATCTCACTTCGTGTCAAATACAGAGTACTTATAAATAGTACTGATTTAACCTTACCTGATTTAGAATTAGGGTTAAAGTGACAGTAAAATTGATGGTACGTCATGAATATGACGTACCATCACTCTGAACGTCATCCCTTACCTGAGTTGATGTGTTTCTATTTTAGTTTGATGGTAAGTGGGATGGTCCACCAAATTGGACATCACTGCTTACCAGAATGTGGGTCACCAGTCTTATTTCTGACGACCGTTTTGATGGCCCACCAGGTATGTGATGGTCTGCCATTTATTCCGTCAGATCCTATCCAGTGTATGCATTTTCTTGCTAATTCTTGATGGTTGAAAGTATTGGTTCGTCAGAGGACTAGTGGTCTGTCAAGTCATCCATCACAATGGTCCAGTCACTCAGATGTATTCCTATTTCCCTTTTTACCACACTTCTGGCCTTGCACACTTTATTAACGCATCAAAATTGCAGAAAAACACAAAATAGACTCTAACTATGGTTACAACAACATGTTGTGGGTTGCCTCCCGCTAGCGCCTGATTTAACATTGTGGCACAACTCAGGTAACTTGAGTACTTAGACTTCATAGAGATAAAAGGCATCAACACTTTTTATTAAGTCTTTTTGACCAATATAAAGTTTGATTCTTTGCCCGTTCACTTTGAAGACACTACCATCTTCGTTTTCAAGCTCAACTACTCCAGATAAGTAGACTTGGTTAATTTTGAATGGACTTGACCATTTAGACTTCAACTTACCTAGAAATAGCTTCAGTCTGGAGTTGAAAAGAAGTACCAAATCACCTTTCTTGAATTCTCTCTGTGCAATCCTTTGATCATGGTATTTCTTCATCTTCTTTTTATACAAGTCAACTCTTTTATAAGCCTTGAGATGAAATTCATCCATCTCATTTATCTGCTCCAATCTTAGATCAGTTGCTTCTTTCCAGTGCATATTCAGCCTTTTAAGAGCCCATAAGGCCTTATGCTCAAGATCGATTGGCAAATGATATGCCTGTCCATAGACCAACAGATACTGAGACATGCTAATTGGTGTTTTGAAAGCAGTTCGGTATGCCCACAAGGCGTCCTCTAGCTTCCTATACCAATATTTCCTATAGGCGTTCATAGTTTTGGAAAGAATGGCCTTAATCTCACGATTCGACAGCTCCACTTTCCCACTAGTTTGTGGGTTATATGGAGTTGCTACTCGGTGTTGTTCTACTCTATACTTGGCCAAAACGGCCCTTAAAACTTTATTGCAGAAATGGGATCCACCATCACTTATGATTATTCTTGGTACTCCAAAATGGGAGAATAAGTTCTTCTTCAGAAATGCTACAACTCTTTTTCCTTCATTGTCAGCCAACGCCACAGCTTCTACCCATTTCGATACATAGTCTACAACTAGTAGGATGTATTTTAATTCGTATGAGCTTACAAATAGGCCCATGAAGTCAATGCCCCTTACATCAAACAACTCTACTTCCATTATATTTGGACATTGTCATCTTATGGCATTTGGAGATTGATCCTTGTCTCTGACATTGATCACATCTATGAACAAGCTCATATGCATCTCTGAATAGCGTCGGCCAATAGTAGCCACTCTCCAATACTTTCTGAGTAGTATGGTCACCTGCGTGATGACCGCCAACATATGATTCCAAAATACTCAGCATCTCCAGATCTGGGACACAGCGCCTAATAACACCATCTGCACATCGACGAAAAAGATAGGGCTCATCCCTGAAATACTGGATCATATCATGAAGGAACTTTTTCCTTTGGTGAAAGGAAAGATTATCTGGTATCACCTTACTTACCACGTAGTTTACGAAATCAGAATACCACAGAATCTGCTCGAGATTCGGAGCTAGTATCTTCTCATCCGGAAAAGAAACATCATTATCTACCTTTTCCTGGATTTCTTGTTCACATTCAAGTCTGGATAAGTGATCAACCACCCGATTTTCACATCACTTATGATCCTTTACCTCAAATTTCAATTCTTGAAGTAAAAATACCCACCAGATCAATCTCGACATTGCATCTTTCTTAGACATTAAGTACCTCAGAGCTGCATGATCTATGTGGACAACCACCTTGGTCCCTAGAAAATACGCTCTGAATTTCTCAAAGGCGTAAACTACATCCAGGAGCTCTTGTTCAGTGAAAGTGTAGTTCTTTTGAGCCCCATTCAGGGTTTTTCTGGCATAGTAGATTGGATGAAACACCTTATCCTTTTTCTGGCCCAACACAGCTCCAAGCTCCACCCCGCTAGCATCACACATTAATTCAAACGACTTTGTCCAGTTCGGAGTAATAATAACTGGAGCCTCCACTAATTTTAGCTTAATGCATTCGAACTCCTTCCTGTAGTCATCATCAAAAGAGAATTTATCCTTCTTTTCAAGAAGTTTCAATAATGGGTTTGCAACCTTCTAGAAATCTTTAATAAATCTACGATAAAATCCTGCATGACCAAGAAAGCTATACACCCCTTTTACAGATATGGGGGGAGGTAGTTTCTTGATGACTTCAACCTTGGACCTATCTACCTCAATACCTTTCACAAAAATTTTATGTCTGAGAATAATGCCTTCCTTCACCATAAAGTGGCATTTTCCCCAGTTAAGTACCTGGTTAAAATCTTCACACCGCTTTAATTCATGACTTAAGTTCAACAAACATACGTTAAAGGAATCTCCAACAATTGAAAAATAATCCATAAACACCTCTAAGGTGTCGTCAACCATATCAGAAAAGATCAACATCATGCACCTCTAAAATATGGTCGGTGCATTACATAAACCAAAGGGCATCCTTTTAAAAGCAAATGTTCCATATGGGCACATGAACGTCGTCTTATCCTGATCTTCAGGAGCAATGGAGATTTGGTTATACCCGGAATAACCATACAAGAAACAGTACCAACCTCTACCTACCAATTAATCGAGGATCTAATCTATGAATTGCATTAGAAAGTGATCTTTTTGTGTCCACGAGTTGAGTTTTCGATAGTCCATACACACCTTTCACCCTGTGAAAGGCTTGAGTGGTATTACCTCATTCTTCTCATTAGCCACTACCATTATGCCCACTTTCTTTGGCACACATTTTACAGGACTCATCCATTTACTGTTTGAGATTGGGTACACCACCCCTGCATCTAGCTACTTAACGATTTCTTTCTTTACCACATCTTGCATAGGTGGATTCAAGTGACGCTGATGCTCAGTAGTGGGTACATGATCATCCTCTAGCTAAATCTTATGCGTGCATATGCAAGGAGGGATTCCAATGATATCTGTAATAGTCTAACCAATATCTCTCTTGTATCTATTAAGAACAGAGATTACAGCTTCCACCTATTGTTCGCCTAGATCAGCGACAATAATAACCGGCAGTGTATTTCCACTACCCAAGAATACATACCTCAGATAATTGGGTAGATCTTTAAAGTCTAACACCGGTGTCTGTTCAATGGATGTCTTCGACGGTGGTGAAGGTCAATTCCTAAGGTCAAGGTCAAGCATCTTGGGGGCATAAGAATACAACCCCATTCCTATCAAAGCACAGACAATTTCTTCGTACTCCTTAATATCCTCATGATCAATGTTCATAAGCATATCATCTAATGTCCCAATAGTAAGTTGCTCCTCCAAAGATAATTCCTGCTCGTCCTCATAATAAACATCAACTATAGAGAACACATTCATTTCTTTTTACTTCTTCATTGATTTGTATACATCAAAACGTACCACTTTGTCATTCATCCGAAATAAAAGCTCATTCACTCATAGATCAATCTACACACTTGCGGTTGTGAGAAAAGGTCGACCCAAGATAATGGGCACCTCAAAGTCCACCTCACAATCTAAAATAATAAAATCCACAGGAAAAATGAAGGTATCGACCTTCACTAATACATCGTACATAATACCGATAGGCTATTTTACCGACCTATCTGCCATCATAAGCCGCATATTGGGTGGAGTAGGATCTCCCAACCCTAAATTTTTATAAATGGATAGCGACATCAAATTAAAGCTAGATCCTAACTCATACAAAGCCATAGCAAAATCCAAAGATCCGACCGTGCAAGGAATAGTGAAAGATCCCGGATCTGCCTTCTTCTGTACTAAGGACCTTGTGGTAATCGCACTGTAATGATGAAAATTATCGTCCTGTTCATAGTTTGCTGCCCTTTTCTTTGTCAAAAGGTCCTTCATGAATTTGGTATACCCTGGAATCTACTCCAGTACCTCCACCAAAGGCATATTTATAGTCAGCTGCTTCAGCATGCTCATGAATTTACTAAACTTATTGTCATCGGCCTTCTTCTTCAGTCTCTAAGGAAAAGGGGGTTGTGGTTTTAGGAGAGATTTCTCCACCACTTTCTTTTCTTTGTTTTTCTCATCTTTAATCTTTTAAGACTGCTGACAGCTAGGTGTAGTATTATAAATGATCTCATCCTGGTTTTCAGCTTCTATAGGATGATCACAATGTGCTTCAACAACACTCTCCTCCATACTATCAATCACAGGCTTATCCACGGATTGTTTTTTCAACACCTTACCAGTCCTTGTAGTAATTTCCAAACATGACCCATCTTTCCTTGGATTTTGCACTGTGTCACTTGGTCGAGTGTCAGCCTTTCTTTGATTAAATACCACCTATAGTTGACTCATTTGCTACTCCAACTATTTTATTAAACTGGAATACAAGTCAACCAATTGTTTTATTGAAGACAAATTATTTTTTACCTCATTTACTCCAGTATTGGTTACCTCAACTCCTTTCAGTAGCTTAGCTATCATGTCCTCTATGGACATCTTCCCAGAGTTAGATTCAAAAGCTTCACGATTTCTAGGAGGGACATACAAACTACTCTATCATTCTTATTCTTCCAATTCCCTTGGGCTCGATCCTTGTATCCAGATTTTTCATAGTAGTTCTGACCTTGGTTTTCTTGGCCACTGCCTCGGAAACACCTAATTATTCAAGTAATTTTCTTCCTCCTCAGAATTGAAGTCAGCTCTTCCCTGTGATGCAATAGCTTTAACCTTCTTTGCCTTTCTTAATAATAAATGCTTAGTAAGAAGGTACATTTTTGTTTTCATGTGAGCCATATATTGGTCACACTTCTCTTCCCTTTGCCTTTATTCTGGGGTCATGCCAATAGATACAGTAGAACTCGCTACCTGAGAATCTTTGGTATACCAAGCTCTACTCTTGTTTGTCATATGATTAAGTATTTCAGATGCCTCAAGAAAAGTGAGGTCCATGAATGACCCACCCGCAACATTATGTACCACTGTCTTAGTCACCAAATTCAAGGCCCTATATAATATCTCTATCAAGTGGACATTGGTCATCTGATGATTTGGGCACCGCATAAGCTTCTTATTGAACCTCTCCCAAGTCTCGTGGAGAGCTTTAGTAAGAAGCTGTCTGAAATTGATTATCTCATCTCTCAATTACGCTCTCTTGGACGACAGAAAGAATCTTTCTAGGAAAGCGTCTTTCAGTTGCCTCTAATTGGTAATAGAGATGGGAGTTAGCCTATTTAACCATAAAGTTTCCTCTCCAGATAAAGACAATGGGAATAAGCACAGTTGGATCGCATTTTTTCTAACCCATGGATTGTCAAACGACTTACATGTTGAGATAAAATTAATCAGATCCATATTTGAAACATCGTCTGCAAGTCCACCAAATAACTCTTTAAGTTGCAATAGCTGGATCATAGTACTAGTAATATTGAACTTGGCTCTGCATGCTAAAGGCGGAGGAATGCCCCTGTGGAACTAGCCCCATCCAATTCGTCAACATCATAATAAAAAGCAAACTGCACAGTTCTGCGTTTGGGTCTCATTCTATCCTGACAATCTCTGTTGACATTTATGTTCACTGGTGCAGCCATATTATCTGCACGCCTTATATTTAATAACTCATTATCACCCAGGACCTCATCATCAGAATTTGGTACCCGACCTGGGTTATCAACATTTTACTGATTTACTTGTGCAGCTGCCAATGCAGCTAATCTAGCCTGCTCCTGTTGAGCAGTTATCCTTTCACGGTATCGTTGCGCATCCATTCTGCCAATGAGATGTGGTTTAGGATTTATAGGTAATATTGGTTGGCCCAATCTCTATGTACTTGGCATGCATAATAGTCAACCTATTCAAAACAAAAATAACAAACCAAAAGTAAAGTTTGAGAATCTTTGACCAAAGGGTCAATTAACTATCACAAACTTAGTTGCCACCGTATTCCTCAATCACCCTAATTACAACTCTCAGTAGAAAGTATAAGTGGTCGTTGTCAAATATAGGACCCAACTATCCTAGGTGTCGAATCCCACAGGGAATATTGTTCTCACTAAGTGTTGTAATCATTATTAGACTATTGATCAGAGTTTCCAAACCAAAAAAAAGGGGGTTTAGGTTTTAATTTGTAAAATAATTAATTGTAACAAGAGTATTCCAACTAATGATTCTCTTTGTATTTCGTAACTTTATGAGATTAAACAAACCAAGGTTATGGTCACCAAAATGCTAGAACCATTTGGGTTGTGAATCATTTATGAGTTCTGCTTAACAAATTCAATTGCAAAAAAGGTTGAGTCCTATTCTTTATCCCTTAGTTTCTCAACCTAAGTAGATAGATTATTCTCTAATTCTCAAAAACTCGAAGGATACATTATTATTTCAACCCATTTCTCGTGTAATCTAATCCTATTAGGGTATTTTCTATTACTCTAAAGGTTTTAAAGCCCTTAGAATTCATGTAAACACTTTCTTTTCCCAGCAAACACTTTCTTTTCAGAAAAGTGTTGTTCTAGGGCTCACTTTTCAATGTTGCAACCAAGAAAAGTCATGAAATTGAAGAAAGGTTTATGCAATGTCATTGAATTATGGAACTCAAATTGATTCCCAAACCATAGATGTGTTTCACATTAAGGATCCTATAACCCTAGTTATGGGATCTTATCCACAATAGTTTATAGAAGAAGAAGAAGTCATTCTTGTATTATTCATAAATAGATTAAGAATTTACTTACAAAGAATCCCAAGAATCAGTTCTTCAATCCTCAATAATCAATTGTTCAATGCTAAAGTACTCCCAGATCTAAAGAATCCCCAAAGTACTGGGTTACGAAGAGTTTCAATAGATGATAAAACTTGTAAAAAAAAAAGAAAAAAGATCCCTTCTTAACCCTAAAATTTTGTATTTATATGTTCCCAAGTAAAAATAAATTTAAAATTTAAAAAAAAAAGTCGCGTATCAATTGATGGTCCATATGGCGGACCGTCAAAGAGTTTACGGTCCACCATCTTATCCATCACTCGTTTCTTCCAAATAGAAGTTTTTGGATAAGACCTGACGGTCCACCTGGTGGTCCATCACATGACTGAAGGTCCACCACATTAATCATCATTGAGTTTCTCTGGAGGGTGATTTCTGGATAAGCATTGACAGTCCATCTGGTGGTCCTTCGCATGACTAACGGTCCACCAAGTTGATTGTCACGGAGTTCCTTTGAAATGTGATTTTTGGATAAGGTTTGATGGTCCATCTGGTGGTCCATCACATGTTTGACGGTCCTCCATATTTTCCTTCACTCAAGGCATTCGTATGGTAGGTTCTGGATCACCTTGACGGTCGACCATATGGTCCATCAAAAGACTGACGGTCCACTATTTTGACCGTTAAACTCACTTTTTTGCTACTTTTTCCAACTTTTTTTTGTGGTTATGTCCTTTCACTGAAAACACTAAAAACTTTATCAAAAAAATCTTTGGTTTCCTAAAAACATACAATTTCCCTTAGAAAATGATGCTAACTGTTCTGTAATATACGTAACATCACATCCCTACACTCGCTTGGTGCTAAATCTTTCTTCCAACTGAAAGACACTGAAACAATAGATTTTTCTGAGTTTAACTGACTCATATTTGACTATTCTAAAAATTCTTATAGTATGCTCTAAGACTATTCTTTAATGTACTGAGACTAGACTACATAAACAACTATGGTGGAAATCATTCACAATTTCACCAAAAACCTTTAACTACATACCATTTTCTACTAGTTGTCTAGTGCCTAAGTTCAAGAAAGTGTATCAGGATAGGGTACCAGGATTTATGTCCCACAACTCTTTCACTAGTGGATGGACATATCTAATTTGGGAGAGGTATGGTAAGAATCACCATGCAGAGTGAATGGACAATAGTGGAAATTATTGTGTAAAGCAAGCCAGGAATCATTTGAAGAAGTGTCCAAGTGACAATAAAAATAGTAGAGATGCTCATCATTAGACTTAGTCCAACACTTCAGCAACTCCAAAGAGTCTCCATACTTGGTACATTATCTAGTATAGGTGGTGGTCACCATCGAAATAGGTTGTATGACCTTCAGACTCAATAAGATCATGAAGGTTCTCATCCTACAGTCACTATTATGTTACAAGTCTTCCATAATCATATTTATTCATTAGTAGATACTGGTGCAACATTTTCTATCATAACTTCTTTTATAGAGGTAGACTTTGGTGTCATTTCCAAAGCTTTTTTAGAACCTTTCTCAATATGTACTCTAGTTGGTAATTGAGCCATAGCTAGATAGGTATATAGAAATTACCCAATCAAAGTTTCCCAGAAAGTCACCTTAGTTGACCTTGTAGAGTTAGAAGTGGTAGATTTCAATGTTGGCATTGATTTAATACACCTTCCTATACCTTTATGGATTATAAAAAGAAAGTAGTCAAATTCCAGTTTCTAAATAAACTAGTTCTAAAGTAGAAGGGTAATACTTCAGCGCCTATGGGTCAATTTGTCCTTTACCTTAAATCTAGCAAATTGATCTCTAAAGGGTAAATCTGTCATCTTTTTTGGGTTAATGATTTAATATCTAAAGCCCTAACTTTTGAATCAATTCTAGCGGAAAATGAGTTTCCAGAAGTAATATTAGAAGATCTACCTAGAGTTCCTTTTGAATTGGAATTGACTTTGGAATAAATCTCCATCTAGTTACACAACATATTTCAATTCCACAGTATAGAATGGCTTCGTCTGAGATTAAGTAGTTGAAGGAAAAGTTTGAAGATTTATTAGACAATGATTTTATTTGGACCAGAGTCTTTTGATAGGGTGCTCTTGTTCTTTTTATGCGCAATAAAGATGATTCTCTTATAATATGCATCCACTACCATTAATTAAACTATGTCACAATCAAGAATAAGTATACCATTCCTAAGATTAATGACTTGTTCGACCAACTTCATGGAATAAATTGTTTCCTTAATGTAGACCTCAGATCATGCTATCCTTAGCTCAGGGTCAAAAAATGTGACATTCTAAAAAAACCTTCAAAACTCATTATGCTCATTTGGAATTTATTGTTATTTCTTTTGGTGTAACAAATTCTCCTACAACTTTTGGAATTGACCAGAAGGGTGTTTAAGAAGAACTTGGGCATGTCCATCATTGTCTTTATAGATGATATCCTCAATTATTCCTAGAGTGAGGATAGACATGCAGAACATTGAAGGATTGTTTTGCATACTCTTAAACATTGCTAGCTATTTGATAAGTTTATGAAGTGTGAATCTTGTTAAAACCAAGTGCATTCTATGGTTATACTACTTTTGGTGAAGGCATTAAGGTAGATCCTAAAAAGATCGAAACAGTAAGGAACTGGCCTAAAGCTATCTCTCCATCAAATGTTAGGAGCTTCTTTGGTTTAATTGGTTACTATAGATGAGTTTTTGAATGATCTACCTCTATTGCTTCTCCCATGTCCAGACTGACTCAAAATAAAGTCAAATTTCAGTGCTCTAATTGTATAGGGAGAGTTTTGAGGAGTTGAAGACTTAACTTACCTCTACTCTAGTTTTGACTCAGCCAGAGGATTCAAATGGCTTTACTATTTGTAGTGATTCTTCTAGAGTTAGAAATGGTTGTTTGTTGATGCAATGGGGAAAAGTTATAGCATATGCCTCTATGCAACTTAAGCTTTATGATAAGAATTACCCAACTAATGATCTTTAAATGGTAGTAGTTATTTTGGCCTTAAAGGTTATAGAGGCATTATCTCTATGGGGTTTATGTTGATATGTTCATGGATCATAAGATCCTTCAGTCTGTGTTCTGTCAGAAAAATCTATATCTTCGTCGGAAGAGATAGCTAGATTTGTTAAAGGATTATGACATGAGTGTTTTGTACCATCCAGTAAAGCCAATGTGGTGGGTTATGATCTCAATAGAATATCTATGGGAAGTATTGCTCATTTAGAGAATGAGAAGAAAGAGTCAGTTTATGGGGTTTATAGGCTGGATAGATTGGGAGTTTGATTGGTTGATTCAACCAAAGGTAATATATTGATTCAAAATGGTTCAGAATCCTATTTGATAGCTGAGGTTAAAGAAAATCAAGGTAGTGATCCGAATTTACTTAGGTTGAAATATGTTGTCCAAAGTGAGAAGGTTGAGGTTTTCTCCTAAGGGGGGTATGGTGTTTTTCATTATCTGGGAAGACTATGTATTCTGGATATAGGGAACTTGATATAATGGATGTTATTAGAAGCACACATTTCTTGGTGTTTCATTCATCCAGGAGCCACCAAGATGTACCATGATCTATGAGAAGTCGATTGGTAGAATGGCATAACGAAAGAACTCATGTAATTTTTAACTAAGTATTTAAACTGCTAGCAGTTTAAGGTTGAGCAACAGAGAGTTAGGGGTATGCTTTAGGATATTGGTATTTCTACTTGGAAGTGGGAAGTGGTAAATAGGGACTTTATTATAGGGCTACCTCGTACTCATCGACAGTACAATTCTATTTTATGTTATAGTGGACCGAATGACTAAGTCGGCCCATTTCCTGTCAGTTAACACTTTTTACTCAGCTGAGGAATATAATAGACTATACCTTAAAGGTTTGGTATTGCAACGATTCCTTTTGAATATCATTTCAGATAGAGATACTTAGTTTACCTCTTGTTTTCGGAAGATATTTTAGAAGGGTCGTAGTACCCAAGTTTATCATAGTACAAATTTTCATCCACAAATAGATGGTACAACAAAGATGAACATTCAAACATTAGAGGACATGTTGAAACTATGTATGATTTATTTCTAAGGTAGTTGGGATGATTATTTGCCTTTGATTAAGTTTTCTTACAAAACCTATCACTCCAGTTTTCAGATGACCAAGTTTGAAGCACTTTATGGTAGATGGTATAGATTTCCTATTGGTTGGTTTGAAGTTGGTGTAGTTAGATTGATAGGGCCATATTTAGTTCATGAGGCTATGGAGAAATTTCAACTTAGTAGAGAAAGGCTGAAAATAGCTCAGAGTCATCAGAAGTCCTATATAGATGTGAGAAGAAAGGAATATGAGTTTGTTATTAGAGATTTTGTCTACTTGAAAGTTTCACCCAAGAAAGTGGTGAATATATTTGGAAACAAGGGAAATCTTAGTCCCCACTATATGTTCCTTATAAGACTGAGGGTCGTTATAGCAATATAGCTTATGAGTTAGATTTTCCTACAGACTTAGCATTAACAAATCAATTCTTCTATGTTTCCTTGTTAAAGAAATTCATTGGTCATCTCACATTAGTTATGCCCTCAAAGAGTATGTGTGTGAAAGATAGTCTCTTTTATGAAGATGTCCTAGTTAAGATCCTTTACCATCAGGTTCATAAGTTGAGAAATAAGGAGGTCACTTTTGTAAAGGGTCTTTGGTAAACACTGTCAATTGGAGGTGCTACTTGGGAAGCAGAGGTAGATATGATGACCAAGTACACCCATCATTTCTATTTGAACTCAGCTCCTAATTAAGGTAAAAGTTTCCTCTTCATTAATTAATTATTTTTATCGCATATCACCCGGCTATTCACATTTCATAACATGCATTCATGAGTTTAGTTCAACCTATTTTTTTGTTGTCGACTTAGTATAATGCAATATTCATATCTTAGAAATTCAATGAAGGTATTGCAACTCTTTTCCTGACTTTTTAGCTTAGTTAGTTTTGATTTAGGGATAAATAACCCTAAGGGGGAGATATTGTAACACCCTAAAAATTCAAGCTAAGATTAGAACCATGTTTCAAGTACATTAGGATCAAACATTATGTTTTGATAGTATTATTAGTTATTTAGAGATTTATTAAGGCCAAAAGTAACTCCTAGCTTATGGAAAAGTCAAGACCTTCCCTATCGATTAATTTCATAAGGAGAATCTTTCTATAGTCAACTTCGAATGAGCATAACTCCAATATTATGAATAATTTTTTATCTCAATACGAGCCAAAATGATATATATTTAAGTTATCATTCCAAAGCATCCGTCCGATATTTGAGTAAAACATTATGAACATTTCAGTTAAGCCTTGTCTAATAGTGAGATTTCACGATCTAAACCACGACTGTGATTACATTGTACAACCCTAAAGTAAAGTCATCTAATCATAAAATCCTTGGTAACCTAAAACATGACAAGTCTAATGTTATGACCTGAGACTACCCCTAGTCGTAACACTGTGCATAGAGTCACAAGCAGCCCCAAGCTAACCCATGGCCTGGGAAAATACTAAGAATATTGAGAATAACTAATAAAATAACTTATACAAAAGTTGAACAGAATGCAAAAATAAATATCTAAATAAAACAAAGAAACAATAACCGAATCTGAGATCACAAGCTGAACATCTATTTATAACTGTGAAAAGCCTTTACTAAAACGAGTTGTTGGACAAGGCCTAGCGAAATCCAACAATTTGAAAATTGGGAATGACAAACACAAAATGAAATAATATGTTGACACTGGACCTCTCATGATAGGACTCACTTAAACATTGTTGCTAAAGCGGTAAGAAATTGTACTAGGCACGATCCGTAAGTTGAGTGCCAGAATCTATATTATGGGACAAAACAACATAAAAGAAACAATAAAATAAATACATTAAATGTACTAAGTATGTGAGATAGAAAACAACTAATATAAGCTGAACATGGTACATGTAACATGGTATACTAATGCTAGAATCAAGTAATCAACATGTGTTGTATAATAAATTGAATCACTAATTACAAGGTCATGCAAGGATCTTAATCTGGACTGTAAATTTTGAACTTGAAGATGGACTGAGGGAGTCACTAATATCCCACATACCATGATCTGAGTTAACTAAGTTCCAACCTTTAATCTGAGCTGGAAGGGTGTTCAATACCTTTCCAATGGTAGTAAGACTGCCTAACGTGGATCCACTAAAATGATGGCTAAGGGGACTAAGGTGTCAAGACTTACTTGATGGGTGACCCTTTAGAACCTATGGTGGTTCTATAGTTATGGGACATAGGGATTTCTACTAAAGGCCTCAACCTAACTGAAAGATAAACCTTCATCCTTGCATCTGCTAGGTGCAATGTACGACTCCCAACTAAATGAAATTAATAAATGTAATGCTTAATACTAATACTAATCTAAAGACTAAAAATAAATACTTTATCTGAAAGTATTCCAAGCATGTAAAGTGTGGAATATAGTATCCAAAATTTTATGCATAAATTCTAGATTATCAAGTATTCATAACCTGTCATATCTGAAGAATGCAATATTATGCCGATTTCACAAGCAAAATGATTTTTAAAAATTCAATGCCTCACATCCAACAATCATGGATTTTACAATGTATCTAGGGTTTATGATCTTGGTCATGTAATAACACTAAATTTATGATAAAATAGAGATTAACTCAATGACGCCAAAGGATTAAGATATCAATGAAATTACCAATATCCATAAACCCTAAATTATGAATAAGGAACCGAACTAAAAAGTTGGGTCAACTTTTGGACTCAATGGATGAAAGGGGACCAATTTATAAAATCCCACATACCTGAATATGAAAACCCTAAAGAATTTTTTTAAATTTGTAGCATAATAAATATGAACCCTAGCTCTGCCTTGGGGTAAGAAATCACATCTTTCCTCTCTTGGAACTAAGTGTCAATTTTTTTCTAAGTAATGAGGTCTTAGATTAATGTTAACCCTAATAAACATCCTTAAAATATCAAAAACAACGAAGTTTTGATGTTAAAAAGTGGAAAAATATTAATATGCCCCTGTAAAATTTATAACTAGAAATATTGGGAGGGACATATAGGACCTTTCCGTGATCTGGGACCAACCTACGACTGTGGGTCATACTCATAACTTGGAGTTGGATGCTATTTCTAATTATGACTTATTTGAATTATTTCAAAGAAAATTGGTCAATTGATCACTTTACTCAGGACAAACATACTTAGTTGATCGTGTAATTACCATGAGATTAATTGAAACTGTAATTGAACTTATTAATTCATATTTTATTTTAGTAATCAATTTATTTATTACTAATAATGGATTAATTTGAATCAATAAATGACTAACATGTTACATTAGATGAGTAATCTGTTGGAAATGACCAAACAAATAAAAACATCTATTGAAAATGATCAAATAGATATAGACATCTATTGTAACAGATGACTTACCTGTTGCAACAACTAATTCATCTATTAAAAATTATCAAACATATATAGACATCTGTTGTAACATATGATTAAGTTATTGCAACATATGACTCATCAGTTGAAAATTATTAAATAGATAAAATATGTGTTGAAAAATAATTTAAAATACTAAAGCTCAAATATTTTTTACGAGAAGTCAAACGTTTTTCCCTTGTCTAATGTCTTGTTTTAATTTTAATTAAATTAATTTAATTATTATTAATAATTGCTTAATTTGAATCAACAAATGACTAACTGTTATAAGCTTTTGTTCCAAAAGATGACTAACTTGTTGCAACAAATAGGTCATTTGTTGGAAAATAATTAAAATACTAGGAAACTCAAACATTTTTGGGAGAACTCAAATATTTTTCCCATTGTCTTAAAGACTTGTCTTTAATTTTAGGTACATCAATTTAGTTATTACTAATAATTGCTTAATTTGAATCAACAGATAACTAATATGTCACAAGAGATGATTCATCTATTGGAAATTATCAAACAGACAAAAAATTTGTTATAACAGATGGGTCATCCATTAGAAAACAATTAAAATACCAGGTAACTTAAATATTTTTAGGAGAACTCAAACGTTCGTCCTCTTGATCCTTTTGTATTTGATGTATGATATACTATTTTTGTATTCTTTACCTGTTTCATGAAATTTTTATGTGTTTCACTTATTCATTGTGCCCCTGTTAAAATTTTAGAATTTTTTTAGGTCAAATTTTATTCGTATATCACTTGGACATTACTGCATAGGTGATTTTGTAAGTATAATTATGATTTTTGTTGAATTTTTTATTTGGTATATCTGTTACTACTACAATGGATAGAACTTGCAACATGAATTCAATATATGATTCATTTGTTTCAACACGTGAGTAATCTTTTGCAACATATGACTAATTTGTTGTAACAGATGACCCATATGTTGGATTCATATTACAATACTATAATATGAATCAAACAGATGAGTAATCTGTTGCAACAGATTAGTCATATATGTTGTAACAGATTACTTATCTGTTACAACAGATTAGTCATATATGTTGCAACAGACTACTCATTTTTGCAACAAATTACTCATCTGTGCCACATATTATTCATTTGTTGGATTAACGTTACATGTTTTATCCATTGTTGAAACAACATTAGTAGCAGATACACCCAGATGAGAATTTCAATTAAAAATTATAATTTTACTAACTAAAATCACCTAATAAGTAATGCCCAAGTGTTATATGAATAAAATTTCACCTAAAAAAATTTCATCAAGTAGCAAAAGTAACGGTAACAACAAAAATGTTCAGCAACAAGAAGATGACGATGTTGAACAAAAAGAGATGATAGTGAAGAAAAGATGATGATAATGAAAAAGATAATGAATAAATCAAAAACAACAATGAATAACAAGAATTGCGAAGAGAGAGAAAACTCCAATAAATGAGAAGAGAGAGAATTGTGCCCTTTTTTTCTCCATTTCTAGTTCTATTAGGTTTTACATTGGATCAAACTGTAATTAAAAAACTTGTGAGTTATTTTCAAACTTCTCTTACTTTCTTAATCCTTAATAAAGTAATTGTCACTTCCACTCAATTATTAAGACTTGTGTCACCCACACCTCATTTTAAAAGTCTTGTTACCTACAGTCCAAAGCCCACAGTTTCTTAGTCCAATATTTTAATGGAAACGGACAAATAAAGGCCCTTTGGGCCAAACAAATCCCACAAAATTGCTCATGGATTAAACTTCACATATAGACATCATAGATTACTTCTAACTAATATTATGGTCTAACTTTTACTAATTACATTCAAAAGACATTAATTAGTGACCAAATATATTTAGAATTTATTTTTACAGTATAATTAATATTAATCTAAAAAAGGAATAATTAATGCTCATTATTATATCTAACTTACCTCAATATTCTCCTTATATAGAACAAAAATTGCTGGAGATTCTTCTTCCATAACTGACCCTTTTTTGTATAAACATATAAAAGCCAATTAAACTTTATACAATTGCATTTTAACTATATATATATATATATATAATTGTATATACAAACATATTAGAATTTTATTAATTAAGTATAATATATAAATATTCGTATCAACAATAGATTGTGTAAACATGTAATATTATACATATACAGTTAAAAAAATAAACATATACATATGAGACAAATACATTTGTATAACATATACATATGCATGTTAACTATGTACTGAATAGACATACACATATGTATATCAACGCTATATTGTATAAACGTATAATATTATACATATTCAACTAATTGAACATTCTTATATTTAGATCCTAATGTACTGATACTCATTCTAATGTATGATACACAATGTATAAAAAACAACATATGTATATAAAAATAATTATACTTATATGCATATGTATGTACATATATATTCACAGATATAGAACATGTATATACAAATGTATGCATATGTATGTGTATGTACATATATACAGATATGCATATGTATATATACACAAATATAGAACATGTGTATACACATATGCATAATGTATATAAGAACCAATACATACATATTCTTATACATATGCATACAACATAGAACAAACTTGTATACATATATATTATACAAAAATATATATATAAACACATTAAAAATATGCATCAAATACATTCATATGTATATAAAAATATACAAATAAGAAAAATATATAATGCATACTAACATACAAAAATCTATACAACTAAATACAATTAAATCACCTATATATAATTATCAAATTTAACCAAAATTGAATCAATACCAAACTATGGGCAACAAATTTTTAGTAAATTGAAATTCATATAAAATTTGGATTAAATTAAATTCAAAATATATTAGTCCAAAATAAATATTACGGATTAATATAATTGGATTAATTATTTAAATCCAAACATATATGGATTTAATTAGTGTCCAATTTTTATTGGGCTAGTCCGTTAATTTCAGTTATAAATGATGAGACCATGTTGCTAAGCCCAAGATATTGTCATATTCTAGAGGTCCAAATAAGCACCATGTGTCGAATGCCGTGACATGCAAAGTCAAATAAACTAACCAATAGGACCATGCCACATGTCAAAATGATACAGCAGGCCTAGTAAAATAAAAATCCCATAAAATGCACCATGTCACTTGAATTTGATTGGTCAAAGGAAGTCCATCTTCATCATGACTCTTTCATTTCCATAACTATAAATAGGGGTCTCATAATTCAAAAAAAAAATCCAAAACTCTAACAAGTAGCAAGAGAAAACTCGTGGATCAAACGCCACAATTTGGCTACAAAGCTTAAGCATTAAAATCAAGTTCATCAAGATTTAAGATCAAGACGGCAATATTCAAGAACAAGCTCAAAAGCCCTTGAATTCAAGCACAAGTCAAGATCAAGTCCCTCAAATCATTCAAATCAAGTTCAAAGTCAAGATCAAGCTTCGAGCCTTTGAATTTATATTTTAAAAGATGAATCAGAGAATTCTTAGAGATCGTAACACTCATATATTGAAATCAATAAATTGATTGTTACAATATTTTCTTGTCGCGAATTATTTATTTTTCGGTCTAAAAAATTTCACTGTCCAATAAATTTTGGCACGCCCAATGGGACAATCCCTACCTCTCATCTCAAATTTTCCAATTGCAAAGTTCAACAACACTAAAATGACTTACCAGAAGGTTAACACTCAATCAACTGCTTCCAAGGCTGCTGATTTAAAGTTCTCTTATAAAGTAGAAATTATCCCTGGTGCTACTTTCGAAAGCTTAGGACCTGTCACAAGGAGAAAGGAAGGCATGATAGGACAACAAATACATCTAGTGTCATCCGCACCAACCTCAGTTTTTGGATCTTCTACTCCAGAATGAACAAAGTCCAATGCAAATGCTTCAGAAGGAGAAAGTAGTGAGGTGAAATTACTTAAGAAAACTCTATCTCATCTTGAGCATTTTGATTCCAAATACTCTGGAGCAAAGAGCGATGGTGTAACGCCCTGAGTTTGATACCCCAAACACTACACGTTGCTCATAATTTCAAAGGACCGTAAGCTAACCTATGATTCGTACCTGTCCTAATAACTGAGTAATAATATTGTATAATGTGGAATAATAGGCTAAAATGCCATAAGTTTCAAAACTGTAGTACTGATAAAAAGAAAATGGTTAAGTCTGATAAAACATTCGAATTTGAAATACTGAACATTATCTGAACATCTAGTCTGAAAAAGCCTCTAAACTGCACTTTCTGAATAAGAAGTTAATGAGACAATCTCCCAACTAACTCTATCTACTGAAATATTGAATCTAATGACATAATGAAATAAAAGAATATCCTTGGATGATAAGGACTCACTGCTAGTCTACTACTGCTGGATGAATGTCTGACCTGCTAAGAATACTTAGGGTCCCGTACATCTAAACCAATGGTATAAATCACCATAGCACAAAAAAGAGTATATGTAAGTACATGTAAATATACCGGTACTCAAAATAAGGTAAGGCTGAATGCAAGGGTTCATATGCATGAACTATAACTGACTGTATAACATGAACATAACTGTGTGAGAATACATGCTTGCATACATAACTGTAACTAAAGTTATAAAGATTCTGAATACTTAGTTTATTGATAATATGGATTACTGATAATTGATATAATGTTTACTGAGTGGCTATGTCTGACAGTCCTATTTTTGATGGAACTAGCTGAGTTTTGTACTGAGCTGAGTGATTGCATCTGATAGTCCTAAAATTTATAGAACTATATGAGTTCTTTATTATAGACTTAGACTAAGACTGTGGGAGCTAATCATCTAACTGACCTACCCTTTTTTGAATAGATTTGGGGTCCAACCTGTAACCCAGTTGGAAGGGTGTCAGTACCATGCCACGGGTAAAGACACTGAAGAGATACCCTCATCTGGAAGGTACTCAAATGAGAATGGTAGGACCCTCAACTATCAGGTTAAGCCACCTTATCAACCCTTAACTAGTAGGTTTTGATTTCTGAACATACGTTGGCTACATAGTTCTGGAATGCAAGGACTGCTTCTAAGGATCACACTCTATACTGGCAGTTGAGTCCCTATTCTTTGGTTCACTCGGTGTTTAATTCTACTCCCAATTGAATAGACACTAAACTGATTTCCTAGTACATTCTAGGCTGGACTGATCTATTACTGATTGTACTGATTAACTGATTTAAATTGAGTTTACTGAGTTTTCCTGAGTTCTATAACTGAACTAGAGTACTACTGATCATGACATAATTGAGAGTATCATGTAACTGACACTGTCTCTAGGCACACAGCTAAATTGTCAGGTATTAAATACTGCCAAGACTCGATAGCATGAAAATAATAAGACATGATAATTATTGAATACTTGACAATAGTCAATAACTCACAATATAATCTCTAAGGCATATCATCAATCACTTGAAAGTCTTGAACTTGCACATGGATAGGAATGCATACTAACACATCATAATTTTATTAAACCAATCTCATGAGCATTCCATCAAACACATACAGGTTTAACTTTAACGTGGAAGACATTATGAATATGTGGGTATAGCATAAGTTCATCATTTAAACCACCAAAGGATCACAAAAGCACCATAGTCTCATTTTATTATTTTATCTAACACATGGTAGGCATTGCTTTATAATTAGGTATGATCAATAATGCTAATACATCATGACTTCATAATTCAAGGGTTTCAATATAAGAGAATCAAAATTCAACTTACATGCTATCATAATATCAAGAAATACATAAAGATTTCAACTTGGAACACATTCCATAACATTAACATGATTACATTCAAACCCACAACATGGAAATCACAATTCATTTTTTTAAAAGAAGTTTCTCAAATTCCAAGGGTGGAAGGTTTTTTCAACAAATGCATTATTTCCACTTACACTGCTTAAGTTAAGCACTTCAAAGATCAACTTATGCGATAATCTATGTTACTCTTCAAAATCTTCAGTGATTGTGCAACCAATGGTGAATGATACCTCATCTATAGAGGAGAAATTTACGAATCTAACAAAGGAAATTAAGGGCTGACCAAATATATCAGAATCAAGATGCTCGAATTGATAAGATAGTGGATAAGATAGAAAGACTGATAGATGGAGAGTCTAGACATGCACCTTGAAAATCTCTAGAGTCTCACGAGATACAACATCTTTTTAAACAAACACCACCAAATAAAGAAGTACAAATTTCCTCTAAAAGAATGATCCCTATTGAGCAATTAAAGGAATTCATTGAAGGGACCCTTAAAGGATATTGTCACAAAGTCTTCCATTGCGTATGCCAAGCCCTACAATGTGAGAATCGATAGCCTTAAAAAGCCTGCCGATTATCAACCCCCTAAATTTCAACAATTAGAGGGAAAAGGGAACCCAAAACAACATATTGCACACTTTGTTGAGACATGTAATTATGTTGAAACTTGCGGTGACTATTTTCTCAAACAGTTTGTTCGTTCCCTAAAGGGAAATTCCTTTGATTGTTTTACGGACCTTGAGCCTAACTCCATAAATAGTTGGGAGCTTTTGGAGCATGATTTACTGAATCACTTTTATAGCACAAGGCATATAGTGAGCATAGTTAAGCTCACAAATACAGGGCAAAGAAAAAAGGAACCAGTTATTGACTTCATCAATCGTTGGATAAATGCTAGCCTAATATGCAAAGATAGGCTCAACAAAGTTTTCATAACAGAGATGTCCATCCAAGGAATGCACAGGGAGCTTCTATACATCTTGCAAGGCATTAAGCCTAAATCATTTGAAGAGTTAGCTACTGGTACTCACGACATGGAGTTGAGTATGTCTTTTGCTGGAAAGGGAGCAACGCCTGTCCATGACCCTTAAAGAGGAAAGGATTAGTAGGAACCCAAAATATGAGGTAAGTTTGTCCCCAAAAATGAAAACAAAGAGTCCATGAATGTTAATGTGTCTCCTGTGATGGTCACCACAAAGGTGAGTAAAAAGCAATGTGTAAGTCGACTTTTTGAGCATGTCCAAATTATGAAACTTTGAAGGAGATACAAGAAAAAGAATATCCCTTCCCTGATTATAATTTTGCTGAGATTTCAATGAGCTCCTTACGCATAAGCCCATTGAACTCCCAGAGATGAAGTGTCCTAAGAAAGCTGGAAGGACCAATGACCCTAATTATTACAAATATCATAGGCTGATGAGTCACCCTCTGGAAATGTTCTTTTTCTTTAAATACAAAGTCATGTAACTTACGAATGAGAAGATCTTCTTCAATGATGAGATGGCTTATTCTTATCAAATCTCGATCACTTTTGGCTTACTCGATCATGTCTAAATATGTGTTGAAGAACATAATGAGAAACTATTCGAGCCTGAAAGGTCTTCAATTGATGAAGGAGATGACAAATCTTAGACTCTGGTGACCAGGCATAGACGTAGGAAGATGAGTCTATGAAAGGAGTCATTGGAGTAGCCAACTAGAAGGAGGATGATAAAGAAATCAAAGAAACAAAAGTTGGTAAAACTTTTGAAGAATACAAGGGTAATAGAGCTTCACCACCAAAAACCACTGTGTCCAGCAACTTTGGAAGAATTCTTACTAAGTTGATTTCTTGGAAAGAATGATCAATTCAACCTTGAGGCATCTTGTTTTAATACTTCCAAAGAGGGGGAAAAGGCGAAAATCCACCCATGTGGGTTCCTCCATCTTCTGAAATGCCTACCGAGCTAATTATCTAAGAGGCATATGTATGTGAAACAAAAATCATATTTATAAATAAGGACCTTCTTCTTGGAGGAACCCTACACAATCATCCCTTATATATAGCAGGTCAAGTTTTTGGAAAGAGGATGAATAGAATCTTGATTGATGAGGGGTCCAAAGCTAACATCTTGCCGTTACATACAATGATGAAACTTGTCATTGGTACCAACTAATTAGCCAAAAGTCATATAATAATCCAAGGCTTCAACTAAGGAGGCTAGAGGGCCATGGGAACTGTCAAGTTAGGGTTTTGTATGGATGAATTTCAATCAAATGCATTAATGTATATGATCAATGCCATAAACTCATACAATATATTACTTAGTAGGCCTTGGGTACATGAGAAAACAATTATCTCATCCTCTTATGATTGAAGTACCTCAAAGGTGGAGTGGAAGAAAGATAGTTGCCGATGACAAGCCATTAACTAAAGCTGAGTCAGATTTTGCCGATGCAAAATTCTACTTAAAGAATTATGCTGTGAATGAGAAAAGGGTTAAAGACGTCACCAAGAAAAAGTGTGATGACCTTTCATCTAAGAAGGTCACGGTCACTATAAAAAATGTTGCCACTAAGAAGCCTCTTTCCACTTTGAATAAATAAAGTGTTGCACCAATGAAAAAGAAGGAAACTCCTATTCTTTGCTATATATCAAAGGTAAAGAAATAGAAAGATCACCCATCTGATGCCTAAGATAATGTGCTAAAGGGGCTAACTTTACCTGTCCAAAAGATTGATGCAATAAATCCATCCTCAAGGCTTCTTGGAGAGTCTGTGGCTCAAAATCCGCTACAATATATGAAACTCTACCCAAAACTTATAAAGAGGGATTCGATTCAAATACATACAAGCTATTTGTAAAGGCGGGATACAATTCTAATGATTCATCAAGGTTGGGCAAACTTTCTTCGGAAGGTACAACCAGGAAAGCACGTAGAGGCCTAGTATATACACAACCACCTCCAATTCACATCTCCATAAGAAGGGCAGTTAGTAATTACATCACCATGGAAGAACAATCCAGTGCTACTAATAAAAGAACCTATGTATTTGATCGACTTCGAGAATCAACCATAATAACTTCTGTGTTTTAAAGGTTAGGACCTCTAAATAAGAATAAAAGCAACAATCACTACAGAAGTTATCAAAGCATGATAATGCACTCTTCACTCAAAATCCAGAAGGATTTCCAAAGTTTGATTCTTTCTAGAATTAGGTAACAGACGAAACTGGTGGTTTCATGTAATGAGATGCTACAAGAAAAGGCTGATACTGTGGTTTATACCAAGAAATACGAGGAAGATGAAGAGAGTGTTGGCTGTTTATATCATGTTATGACCTAGAATGAGAGAGATATCTCATCTTAAATGAAGGTTGGTAAAGATATAGAAGATGCTATCTGGTGTTATCATATATTTGGCAATAATAATGACCCAAAAGAATAAGAAGATTCTGGAGATTCCCCATAACAAATTAAAGAAGGAGCGAAGGCCATAATAGATCCCTTGAAAAAAGTTATCTTGGAACGATGAAGATCCAAAACCAACTTAACTAAGTACATTTATAAAAGTGGAGGAGGAAATCACTTATATGGACATACTCAAAGAATATATGGATGTCTTCACTTGGATCTATATGGAAATGCCTGTCTTTGATCCAAAAGTAGCAGCCCATCAGTTGACGGTAAAAAATAGGGCTCGTCCTATTAAGAAAGCCAAAGGAAATTTAGGCCATAGTTGGTTCCGTTGATTGAAAATAAAGTTAACAAACTCATTGAAGCTAGATTTATTTATAAACTCAAATATCCTACATGGATTTCAAGTATTGTTCCAGTGTAAAAAAAATGGCCAAATTTGAGTTTATGTCGACTTTTGGAATCTCAACAATGCTTGCCCTAAGGATGACTTTTCAATCCCCATACTAGAGTTAAGGATTGATGCCAGCACTAGTTATGAGGCAATGTCCTTCATGGATGGTTTATTCGGCTATACTAAAATCTACATGGATCCAAAGGATAAAGAACTTACTCCATTTTGTATTCCCAAAGGTATTTATTGCTACAAGGTGATACCTTTTGATTTGAAGAATGCTAATGCCACTTATCAAGGGGATATGTAAAAGATCTTTGATGGCCTGCTCTATAAAAATATTGAATGCTACATGGATGATCTTGTGGTGAAGTTTAAAAAGAGAGACGACCACTTAAAAGACCTAAGAATGGTGTTCGTGTTACTTTAAAGATATCAGCTTAGGATAAATCCATTGAAGTTTGCCTTTAGAGTTACTTACAAAAAGTATCTTGGCTTTATGGTGTGACACTGAGGAATTGAAATTGATCAAGCCAAGGTCAGTGAAATTTTGAAGATGACCGAGCCTAGAAACATTCATGAGTTAAAAAGCCTTCAAAGAAGGCTAATATATTTAAGGAGGTTCATCTCAAACCTGGTTGGAAAATGTCAACCACTTAGTCGCCTCATGAAGAAGGACACTCCCTTCGAATGGGACGAAGTTTGTAGTAATGCCTTTAAGAGTATCAATTTATACTTAATGAAGCCGCCAATTCTTGCCGCACCCATACCTGGGAAACCATTAATACTCTATATCATGGAACAAAAGAGGTCAGTTAGAGTATTACTGGCTGAAGAAAATAGTAAAGGGAAAGAGAACTCTCTTTACTATCTAAGCCGAATGATGACACCGAATGAGCTAAAGTATTCTCCAATTGAAAATTTATGTTTGGCATTAGCCTTCTCAATTCAAAAGATGAAACACTACTTCAAGATTATGTTGTTCGTCTTGTGTCTATGGAAAATCCTATCAAGTTTGTAATGTTGAAACCAGTCCTTGGTGACCTATTTGCAAGATGGTACCTTCAATTTCAACAATTTGAGATTGTGTATGTTCCTCAAAAGGCCGTAAAGAGACAAACATTGCCTGACTTTTTGGTAGACCACCTGATACCTAATGATTGGAAACTGAGTGATAAACTTCCTAATAAAGATGTGATGGTTATTGAAGCCAGACCCTCGTGGAAGATGTACTTTGATAGTATCTCATATCGAGGTGGAGCTGGTGCTAGTGTGGTGTTCATCATGCCACAAGAAGAAGTCATCCCATACTCTTTTATTCTAACAAACGGATGCTCTAATAATGTTTCTTAGTATTAGGAATTAATACTTTGACTTGAGATGGCGGTTGACATGAAACAACTATAGTTATAAGTCTTTGGTGATTCCCGATTGGTAATCAAACAACTTTTGTGAAGATATGAAGTCAAAAAGCCTGAACTACGACCAAATCATGATTATGAACATAAGTTGATGGGGTGGCTTGGAGAAGTAACCCTCCATTATGTGCCAAGGAGAGAAAATAAGCAAGATGATTCCCTAGCTACTTTGACCTCAACTCTGACTCTTCCAAATCATAAGCGAGTTACTATCCGCCAAGAACGGGTAGTACTGTCGTCAAATGAGAATGTACAAAATAAAGTTAAATACCTTATTGCTATTTCTGAAGCCACAAACAAATATTGGAGACAACCTATCAGTAACTATTTGTGTTATGGGATACTTCTAAAATATCTAAGAAGAAGGATTGGCATCCGTAGTCATGCACCTCGAATTCTTTACTATAAAGACACGTTATACAAAAATTCATTTGAAAGAGTACTCTTGCGATATTTGGGAGAGGAATAAGAAATTCAAGCTTTGTAAGAAGAGCACTCTGGAGTTTGTGGATCGCATCAGTCTGGATTAAAGCTTTATTTTCATATTAAAGGATGGACTACTATTGGCCAACGATGGTGAAAGATTGCTTGGACTATGCTAGAAGATGCCAATCTTGTAAATTCTATGCGAATTTCATACATCAACCTCCTAAAGTACTACACCCAAATTTAGAATATTGGCCATTCAATGCTTGGGGAATGGATATTGTTGGTCCACTATCAAATTTTATTCGTTGGCACTTATGCATCTTGGCTGCAACATACTACTTCTCAAAATGGGACAAAGATGTTGCACTCAAAGTAGTAAGGAAAGAAAATATTGCAAACTTCATCCTACTAAATATCATCTACCGCTTTGGAATCCCTCAATATATAATAACCTATAATGGCAAGCCATTTGATAACAAGTTGATGAAAAAGATTTGTGATCTCTTTGGCTTTAATTTGAAAAAGCCTTCTATGTATGATACTGCCACCAATGGTATAGACAAAGCATTCAATAAGACTTTATATAATTTGTTGAAGAAAGTCATCTCCAAGTCCAAAAAAGATTGGCATGAACGAATGGAAGAAACTCTATGGGCATACAGAATGACTTACCACACATCGACTCGAGCAACCTCATATATGCTTGCTTTTGGAGTGGAAGCAGTCCTACCACTGGATCATCAAATACCTTCTTTAAAACTGGTTATTCAAGAAGTGTTCACTGATGAAGAAAATGCTAAATTGTGTCTTTCATAATTAGAAGTTCTTGATGAAAAGAGTTTGAAGGCTCAACAAAATCTTGAATGTTACAAAGCCTGTCTATCTCGTTATTTTAGCAAAAGATTTTGCTTGAGGTGCTTCCATACATTTTACAAGAGGCATATTCGAATGGTACTTTCAAGCTTACCGATACAGATTGAGTCAAAATCAGCCCTATTAATGACAAGTTCTTAAAGAAGTACTATCTTTGAAGGAAGATAACACTCCTTAAGGAATGAGTATAAACTTCATATTTACTCCTATCACACAAGAGTATAAACTGTGTACGACCCAAAAAAAGTTTGCTGGGTTTAAAACCTCAAAAGAGGAAGCCTAGGCAAAAGTTAGGACACCAAAAAAAAAACACTCACCCTAGAACTATGTTGTGACTTGATCCTCTTCACTGAGGTACGTAGGCACTTGGAATCTTATTTTGAGTTCAGTTGCATGAGTGTCAAAAATAATTTGTTTCTACAATATACGTCATATGGATACCATATATGAAAAATATTCTAATTGAATTTTGGTTTAACTCCTAGTATTGGTGTCTTAATGGGGGAAAACTCCTATGAAATATGAGCTTCGTTCACATAAGATGAAGTCTTTAACTCTCTAAATTTGGAAGTTGAATAGCTCTAAATGCCAAATTTAGGACTGAAAGTTTACAAAATCTCCAATTCTTCAAATCAAAGCCTTTAAAATTTCCATGTCATAAGGTGGGAATGATTTTTCCCTTTGCACCTTAAGCTGGTTTCTTTATGGATTTATCTTTATGAAGATGTAAAAAAAGTTTCCATGTTTTAAGGTGGACAAGATTTGTCCCTTTGCACTATAAGCTGGTCTCATTACAAATTTATCTTTAATAAGATATAAGCGGTTTCCATACCTTAAGGTGAACAAAATTTGTCCTTTTACACCCTAAGCTGGCCTCTCAAGGATCTCAAAATTTCCATGCCTTAAGGTGGAAAAGATTTATCCATTTGCACCTTAAGCTGGCCTCTCACGGGTTCATTCTTAAAAGGATCTCAAACTCTTCATGCCTTAAGGAGGATAAAATTTATCCCTGTGGATCTTAAGCTGGTATCTCATGGGTCTTTACTTAAAATGATCTCAAAATTTCTATGCCTTAAAGCGGACAAAACTTGTCCCTTTTCACCTTAAGATGGAGTCTCACGGGTTCATCCTTAAAAGGATCTTAGACTTTCCATGCCTTAAATTTGTCCCTTTGCACCTTAATTTGACATCTCATGAGTCTATCCTTAAAAGGATCTCAAAATTTCCATGACTTAAGTGGACAAAATTTGTCCCTTTACACCTTAAGTCGGCCTCTCACGGGTTTATTCTTAAAAGGATCTCAAAATTTCCATGCCTTAAGGTACACAAAATTTGTCCCTTACCACCTTAAGATGGCATCTCTTAGGTTTATCCTTAAAAAGATATTAAAATTTTCATGCCTTAAGGTGGACAAAATATGCCTTTTTACACCTTAAGCTGACCATTGAAAAAGGCCCATATTTAAAGAAGATAATTGCATAAATTGCATTATTGAAAGGGCTCATACTTATAGAAGACCATCTTGTAAATGCATCCATGAAAGGGCCCATACTTAAAGAAAATCATTCCATCTGCAAGAAAAATATTTTGATCTTAATGTGATGGAGGCGAATTTAAATGCTCGCGCCTTAAGCTGTTTTCCACCGTCTTCAAGAAAAATTTGTCGATCTTAAGGTGACAGAGGCAAAGTTAAACTCTCGCACCTTAAACCAGTATCTACCATTTGCAAGAAAAATCTTTTACTTTTAAGGTAACAGAGGCCAAGTTAAAATCTCGCACCTTAACTCAGTGTCTACTGTTTTCATGAAAAATATTTTGGTCTTAAGGTGACATAAGAAAGTTAAACTCTCAGACCTTAATCCGGTGTCTACCATCTTTAAGCAAAATCTTTCGGTCTTGAGGTGATAGAGGCAAACTTAAACTTTTGCATCTTTAGTTGGTGTCCAACATCTTCAAGTAAAGTCTTCCGGTCATGATGTAACAGAGGAAGAGTTAAACTCTTGTACCTTAAGATGGCCAATTATTGCATATCGCTATCTACTCCAACCCTACAAAAAAGAGAAAAACAAGAAAAAATGTAAAAATACAAATAGAAAGGATGTTACCTGCCAGAGCATTGCGATCTTGAAAGTTGTATATCACCAATTTGGATTGAGATGAGATGTCTCACTGAGAATAATTCCCTCAAATCTAAATTATTTGGTGAGGCGACGCAATTCTGGAATCCTCTATCGAATAGCATATAAGACCGCCTTCAAAAAATCATCCAGAACAATCCAAGAAGTTTTAAAATCCAAATTTTGGATATGTTATATATGCATGTTTCTGCATCTATAGAATCAAGCGGATTATAATTTTGGTACTCTCATATTGAGATATAATTTTTTTGGCGGCGTCTTATAAATCTGAAATTGTAGATGCATCAAAACTCAAAGCTGATTTTTCTATAATACCTAAATAATTTTGAAGGTATGGAATTATGAATTTTTGATATGATATAAATCTTTGTGTTTAGTTTCACAAGAATCAAGCGGTTTGCAATTTCATCGTTTCTGCTTGAAGATATGAAAGTTTTAGTAAAGATGCGCAAATCTAAATTTTTCAGCATGATAATATTCATGGCTAACTTTAAAAAATTATTGAGAATTATATTGAACGAATTTAAAGATGAATTTTGGATATGTTATAGATCTCGAATCTTAGTTTCGGGAATATCAAATGGTTCATGAATTCGATATTCCTATAGTAAGATATGAATTTTCTACCACTAAGATGCTGTGCTAAAAAAGTGATGGAAATAAAAGAAAAGTAGGAGGGAAAGAAATTACCTCAGTACTGTTCATAGCTTGAAAACACCAAAATTGATATTGAAAAAGTGGGTAACCTACATCCTTTTATATATTTTTAGGATGGATGTTTCCGTCTCCATTTGGAAGAGCTTCCATCTCCAATACAAATTCAAATTGGAGGTTGTTTCTTTGTCCCATACAAATTCAAATTGGAGGTTGTTTTCTTCTCCCATACTAATTCAAATTAAAGGTTATTTCCTTCCCCAATAAAAATTGAAAAAGTTTCCATCCTAAATACAAATTCAAATTGAAGGTAATTTTCTTCTCCCATACAAATTCAAATCAGGGATTGTCTCCTTCTATAATATAAATTCAAATTGGAAGAGTTTTATTACTGATTAAGTAAGGTGGTAAAAAACATTCCAAAATCTATTTGGAATGGGATGTCGTGCCTCACCAATGGGACTTACGTGTAGAGATTTGATAATTCTCAAATTACAATGTTGAATGGATGTAAGCGATCGTTGTCAATATAAAACCCAAATAGGTTGCGGTCTAATCCAACAGGGAATAAGGTGTGAATCCAAGTCATTTGCGATTTAATTCATTGATAGTTTAATGTTTAATAAAATGGGGGGTTTAAGTTTCACGAATCATTGTTTGTCACTTTAATTTTGATGTTTGTAATCAAGAGTTTATGAAATAACCAGAATTATGTTCACTAGGGCTTACGGTACATAACAGATGCTAAAGGTGATTCAGGATTCTCATGACGGGTAGGATAACAAGCTATCTTTATTGATGTTATGGTCAAATATCTCTCGACCTACTTAAGCTTTTAATTTTCTAATCCTCTTGGACTTAAGGAATTTCTATTCACTGCCTAGATTTTACCTTATGTTAACCAATCTTGTTGCAGCGCTGATTATTAAAGAAAGTATTTTCGAGTCCTATTGATAATTCACTTCCTAATATATTTGACTTCTTTCTCAAGAAAATCAAAGAAGGTTTATTTACTATTTGCAACCTACAGATGTTAATTAAAGCGTCAGAATTATCAAGAAATCCTACAACCTATTGAATCTTGAATACCTAGCACCTTATCAAGACCTAACCCTAGATCCCATAATTCAGGTTAATGGAGTTCAGCCTCTCATGACGTAAAGAACGAAAAACTTAATTGAATTCTAATTGTGAAAGACGCAATTTAGCAATTTCGTTGTGACTCGTCACAACTTCTCTTCAATTTCT
Source organism: Capsicum baccatum var. pendulum (assembly GCA_030864225.1). NCBI lineage: Eukaryota > Viridiplantae > Streptophyta > Magnoliopsida > Solanales > Solanaceae > Capsicum > Capsicum baccatum. The sequence goes on along the minus strand of CM061554.1, from coordinate 177,266,155 downwards.
ATTCTTGTTGGTTCTCTGTCTCATCAGCTTAAACTGTAATATCAAACATAAACAAATCAAAAACAACAAAAGTTGCTTAAGACTTCGCAATTATTCTCAGTTAAAGGCCTTAAATGTGTTAGCAATTGCTCACACATCAGCACCCTCCACTTAAAACAATTTCTTGTCCTCAAGCAACTTAGCCCCAACTAAGAGAGTTTATATCACATTCAGCAGCCCATTTTCCATTTAAGCTCAGGACATAGTTACTACGTCCAAGGTCAATACAATTAAAATCAACTATGTGTATAATTGAAAAACAATAATGTAACGCAAAGGACTCAAGTGATGGCATCAATCTTAGCCACAACAACCATTCATATAGCAATGTTACACTATTTAAATAAGAAAGTAGCTATAAATGATACCAGTGTGCCCTCACAACAAAGAAACCCCCTCCTCTCATGTAAGAAACCAAAAATGTAATTGTAGGGGTCATCAAAAAACTCTCACTCTCAAAACAAAGTTCCAATTAGTATATGCCAAGTACCTTAGGATTGCCCTTATTTTCAACACCAAGACCTTCAGATAGGCCAGCTAGGATCACTATAGGACTTCTTTTAGTCTTTTAATGTAGGCTACGGCCGGTATGATATTCAAGTACATTTAGAGTGAGTATGCCTCCTTGACACTACACTACTCTATTGGGGTTCACTTATTAACCTCTTTCTCTTTTTCTCTTCTCTTGGTCACACATATTCGAGTTGGATGTTTCTCTATTTTTTTTGAATAAGAACCCAACTTTTATTTATTTTCTTTTATTCTACCCTTCTTCATACTCATTTTACACCATACACCCGTATGATAGGCACCCTCAACTTTGGTTGTTTGCCTAGGTCAAGGTGTATAGTGTCCAAAGAGGACTAGGGTCAAAACACGTTCATTATGGTATAAATACGAAGATGAAAGGTGTCATAAGAAAGAAATGGTCAATTTAGGCTCAAAACAGGGATGAAGGGGTATTATGAACACAAGGAAGGCTATTTAGAATAAAAGTGGGTTAATTAACAAAATAACCTATGATCATTTCCTAACCCTCTACCCTTCAACCATGGTAAGACTAGCCAGGAAAGTTCTGGCTTTGGAATACAGAGGGAATTAAGTAGCTGCTCACGTTGGAAGAATTTACCGTGTCAACATGTAGTGGCTTTCAATTGTTTCCAAGATTTCTTTATTACCAAATAGAGTTGAGAAGCATAGATCTTTTGAAAATCCAATTCAGTGGAAAATTACCAAATTGGCTATTGGATAATAACACATAGCTTGAAGAATTCTCATGGATGGTAATGATTTCTTTGGATCTTTCAACATGATGGTAACACCCTATCCTTAAGTTTAAGTCTAGGTTGAGGTATTATGGCTGCTTAAGTGAGCTCACTAACCTGCAAAGACCTTTAAGGGCAATTTTGTCCTTTTAATTTTATCTTACCCCAAATAATTAAAATTCTTTTTAATTCATCGACTTTCATACATTTTCTTTACAGCAGAGGTATTTATTTCTCACCATTAGATAACATCATTCTTCTTCCTATCAAACACAAACTCTCAAGAATTCAAGATAAATTGCTTCAAGAATCAAACCTAGTTTCTTTTTTGCGATAACTAGTTTATCAATTGTATTGAGGTATGTAAGACTACTACTACTTTGTAATTCTTTGAATTTAATATTCTCCAATTTAAATTGTTGCAAGATAGGTTAGTATTGAATAAATCTCTATGGTCATATTTCCCTAATTGAAATCCACAAGTAGGGTTCTTGTGATGTCTTTGGGTAAATTCCTTATTGCCTAATTTGTGCTAAAGATGTATGTACTCAATCCTGATATAAATTATAAATTCAACACTGCTTCTCTGGGATTTTCTCCAATATTTTTTATTTCTTGATTTACTACTTCATTCCTTGCCTTGTTGAAAAGATTAGTACTCTATTTCTTCTTCAAGAACTTTGTCAGCGTGTTAGGAGATCTTATGACATATGAAATCATGTAATCGATGGAATTCTTGAACTTTGATATAATATTGATTTAATGATCAAAATTTTTCTATGATATTTAAATTTCATGAATTTTCCCTAACTTTAGAAAGTGTCAAATAACGAAAAATTCTTGATCTTTTAGATGAACCCCTTTTATCTGTTTTTCATTAGGAGGTGATTGTTCTTGCTATATTTTAACATGATTACTGGAGTCTCTTCACTATTGATTATGCTAACAAAAAGTACCCTTCAAAGTTATTCCATAAATCACATCATGCTATGAAATCTTTAACAATGCTAAAATGACTTGAATCTTTCAAAATCTCCAAATTTCCATTATGTTATGAAGTATTGTTTTATAAATATGGCATAATAACATGGTTCACATGACTTCTAATACTATGAAACTTCTTCAAAAATGTCCCCATGGACTTATATATGATCTTCATAATCTTAAGCTACGCTAAAAGCAACTTGAACACATCCAAAATTCCATTATTCATAAAGTTATGAGAATATAGATCTTATGAATCATGACAATATCTATTATCATACTACTTTTAATGAGTCAAAGTAAAATTAATGATTGATGTAACTTATCAAATATACGCCAAAAATGACTAATCCATAATTCATGAGCCTAAAGTAGCTAACTCATAAATATGAGTCAAGAAAGACTAAAATAGAGCGTTATGAGACTAATAATACTAATCTCTGAATATTAATTCATTAAGATAAAAATATATCTTTATGAATTTAAGGGAGATAGATAGATAATCGAGAAGGCATAATTCTAACTGAAAAATTTCTGAAACTGCATTTGTCGACATAGGATATATATTATTCTGAAAGCCAGATGACTCTTTTTCATGAATAAAGGAATATCTATGGATCCTTTCTAGAAAATCATGTGATGTCATATCCTATGTTTGGAAAGGTATAGAATGACTTAGCTGATAAGTCTAAGATCAAAATCCATGCGCTCACATGGTGGTTTATGTTAGTTCACTACTTTCTCCCATAGATAACTAAATGGATTAATTTAGTTTAAGTTGCCAATTACTATTTTCGCTTATTATTTTGTCCCGTTTCAACTTATCATGTCTTGAATTGTACTTATCACTTTTTTATTTCCCTGGTTTATTACTTTTTTGTGTGCTTTTGTATGCCTATACATTTTACTATTGACTATCTTGGATTTCATAATGCAGATTTTGAGACGTATATTTGTGATTTTGTGGAGTACTAAATCAATTCATATTAGTTATTTTTAGTTTTATTCTTATGTTTTAAAATTTTCACAATTTTGGTTTAAGACCTCTATAAATATATAAAATAAATAGGTTTTTATTTAGTGTATTACTCATGTTATTTAAACATTTCTTCCACATATATGGATAAATGTTCCTAATGTAAGCTAAGTGGTTCACTCGGGCTAGTAATATTTTAGATTGTCTGTTACGTACAAGGCCTAGGTTCGAGTCGTAACAATGCTTTCCATGCCCAACCCAGTATCAAGTTTATTGAAATATTAAAAAATAGGCTAACTACGACACTTCACATGAATATAAGTTCAGTGTTGCCAAATCTTGAAAATTTTGAAGTGAGTGAAAATTGTCTCAAGGGTCATATACCTTCCAAGACTTGGGGAATGAGACATTTACGAGCACTAAATTTGTCAAACAATCAATTTTTAGGAGAAATATCAATAAAATTTTCCATCCCACCATCATTAGTAAAATTGCATTTAAGTGGCAATAAATTCATAGACAAAATTCCAAAAAAAAAATTTCCATTAATTTGGTCCCGCTCGAGATCTACCAAAATATTTTTTTGTCATGATTCTTACATGGATGGGTCAAAGTCATTCAGTACTTTCTATGCCTTATAATCAAATTCAAGGTCTTATTCCCACGAAGTTGTGCAACCATTTCATTCTTCAGTTCCTAGACTTGTTAGAAAATTATTTTTTTGAATCTTTTTCATCTTGTTTCAATCATTTGGGATCACTAGAAAACCTTTTTATTAGCATAAACATCTTAAGTGGAAACCTTACTCATCCATTCCAAGACAATAACTCTGTTTTACTCAAAATGGATCTCAGGAATAATAAATTTGTAGGAAGCATTCCATAGTGGATTGACAAACTTTCTGCATTGAATATTCTTATTCTTAAAAACAACCAATTTGAAGATGAGATTCCAAACAAACTATACCATTTACAAAGGTTAAGAATGATCGACTTATCTCATAATAAGTTTATTGATTCAAATCTTTAATGCCTATAATCAACATGCAACTTTCCAACACCTGGAGAATTTCAGGTCCAGATGAAGGTAATATTTATAACAAAAAATTCTTCCCGTAATTATAAAGGTATCATGTTATTAAGTTCTTAGTTTTGATGATTGGAAAATTGTATGTTGGGAACTTATTTCGTAGATATCGTAAGATAACAAAGATGCTCCTACTTACGGAACAAGTTGGGCTTACCTATCACTATCACAGTCAACCTCATAGCTGGACACAAGTACAAAAGTAGATGAAAAGTTGTTGCTACTTTTTTGTCTCAACTAATGACATTTCTGTTAGGTTTTATTGTGTCATCTATATATTGCTCATATTCTCCAATAAGAAAAATAAGCTTCCATATACTTACAACATAGATCTTTCTCAAAGCACTTGAATGAAAGACTCACTTTGCAACAGGGAACTAATAGCTCATCAAATTTTATTTTCTTTCTTATTGTATTCGAGTCTTTGTATTGTGATCTTAAGCGTTTCCTATTTCTGTTTGCTTAATTATTAGTAGGTGTTTCTGGTGTAAACGCCTTTTATCTAAAATTATCTAAAGTTCAGTGATTCTCAAGCTAGAGTTAACTTAGCTTTCCAGTTATAGTTAGCTGGAGTGTCAATGCAGTAGAGTTACTATGCATTTTCATTGTAATAGAGTTATTAGTAGGATAAAAGGATTAGGAGTTTAATCCTTGGAGTTTGGAGTCTGTATTAAAGTTTCTTAAATATAGTGGAGCTTAGAAATCTTGGAGGCAGGTCATGGTTTTTCTCCCTTGAGCAAGGAGTTTTCATATAATGTACTTATGTGTGATATTTACTTTATTTATGCACTTTTATTTAAGTTTCTTCTAGTCCTTGCTGGTAGAATCTATCTGTAAACCGGTCCTAAGTTTAGGAGCAACCTATTATAGCACTTTATTTGGTACCAAAGCCAAGGTCTTTTTAATAAGGCTAACACCTTGAAAAGATCTTGAGAATGACTGATCCTCCCAATAATGAATAAGGTCAGTTAACTACTAGACTACCTAGGTAGAATGGTTACTATTATGGGTGGTGGAGATAATAATGCATAACTTTGTTATGGATGATGAATCAGAGCTATGGGATGTTGTTGAGGATGACCCTTTTGTTCCAACAAGGGCAATGAAAGTTAGGGATGTGACTTCACAGGTTCCCAAGACCAAACCAAAATATGATAATGCAGATAGAAAGAATATTAAAATTACAAGGCCAAGAAGTTGCTTGCATGTGGAATGGGTCCCAATGAGCAGAACAGGATCTATGCCTGTAAAACTGCTAAAGAGATCTAGGGTAGATATGCCGACAAACTAGTATGAGACTTTCACTATGAAAGAAGAAGAGTCCATTTAGGAGATGCACATTAGGTTCAAAATAATAACAAATGAGCTTCACTGTTTAGGAAAGGATATCAGAACAACCAAAAAGGTTCAAAAACTTCTAAGTATTCTTCCTAAGTAGTGGAAAAGCAAGGTTAATCTAATCACTGAAGCTATAAATCTGAAGACATTAACCACGGATGAACTCATTGGCAATCTCAAAACTTATGAGATATTGAAGAAGCTTGTGAAGTATATGGTTGAGCCTAAAGTAGAGAAAAACCTGGTTCTAAAGGACTCTAAAGAATCTCCATGTATTGAAGTAAGGAGACAACTTATATTACAAAAAGGTTTCTTAATGCCTTAAGAAAATCAGGGGCTTTACCTAGAAGAGAAGAGTCCAGAAAGAACTTCAAGGAAGTAAAGACAAGTGATACTTGTCACAAATGTGGCAAGTTATGTCACGACATTAAGGACTGCCCAATGCATAAGGTAAAGTACAAAGAATCTTCCAAGCAAGATGTTGGTAAGGACCATATACCTGTGATGTATAGTAAGAGAGCTGAAGCTGACAAGTTATTATTCAAGTGTTGGAAGCCTGTTGGGTAATCCTCAAGCAACTCAGACGATTCAGAGAAAGGAAATGATATTTCTATGATGGTGATGGATGATGAGGTACAAATCTTTGGTTTACTTTTTTCTCTGATGGAAGATACTTATGATGATGAAGATGAACCAATGACTCTCCTGGACATTAATAAAAATATGAAAGATTACTCTCTTAGTAAGTTGTGCTCTCTTGCTTTTGTGCTAATTGATTCCATGAATGAGCTTACTAAATAAAAGGGGAACCTAAAGGAAGTTTTGGAGAAATCTGAGGAAGAAGTAATTTAGTTGAGTGTCCAAGTGACTGAACCCACCAATGAAAAGGCAAACATGAAGGAAGATCTTGCAAAGTATGAGAAAAAAATGGTTGAGTTGGTATTCAAGTGGCTGAACATCAAGCAAATTGCAATACTCTTTCTTGTGAAAATGATCTGTTTAATGAGAAGCTTAGTGAAATCTATAAGCATGATTCAAAGGGAAAAAAGTGATGAAAACTGAATATAGTTTCATTTGGAAAACGAAGTGGATAGAGTTAAGGCAAATATGTCTGCTTCACTTGAAAGGAACTCATCACTTAAAAGGGAACTGGTTCGGGTAAAGACTTGGCTTGAAAAGGCTCTCAATTGAACTACTTCATCAAAAGCTCTAACTACCCTCACCATCCAAGTGTTCTTTAGTAGGAGAGGCTTAGGATACCACAGTCAAGGTAATGCTTCCAACTTCTATGTCATAAATGTAAGGAGCAAAGATAATATCCTATGCACCCATTGTGGCAAAGATGGTCACACAATAAAAATGTGTCCATCCAAAGCAGTAGCTCAGAAAGGCATGAGAAACCTTAACGCTTTAAGAAGAAAGACAGGAATCCATATTGTGAACTCAGAGTGAAATAGGTTCCCAAGACTAAAAACTGACTTATGATGCAGTGAAAATCAAGAGGAAGCAACCAACACAAGGATTTTGATGATGGTTGCATAAAATCTGAAGGATTAAAGATCAACTCTTATTGTAGGCCCAAAAAGGAGGCAATGTCTCCCTTGTGATGGAGTTGAAAATAATTAAAGTGTATTGATACTAGTGGTTTTGTGCTTTTGGTTGACCAAAATGATGTTCTCACAGTTTTGAAGGGCATATTCTTATTATATCTTTGAAGAAAGTTGGTAGGAAACTGGTTGAGTGAAACAAGAAGGGATGGAGCAGATGATATCCAATTGAATGCTGGCTACTTTCATAATTCTCCTTATATGGCTATTAATTGGTAAGCAGGTAACTTGGTTAGATAATGACCTACATGTATAATTAAGTCTCATATCTTCCATAGATATATAGACATGGCAAGGAGGAGAAGATGTATAAGGGGTGTGAGATAACACAAAATAATTGTGTTTAAAGAATTATTTAAGGATGAGGTCCCTAATTAGGTTAGTATCATTTACTAGTCCTAAACAATGATCATTGTAAAAATTTAATGATCTGTGCCATGCCACTCTCCCACCTATTCCAAAAACTGTCACATGTACTTTAAGTTGAATAGACACGTCCATCTTACCGGACACATCTTATCAGACACATCTCCTTACTAAATCTGAACCATCCATTCATGTCCTATTTAAAATCAAAATTAGATTTTTTTCTTCATTTTGAAAATCTACTCTCACACAACCTCATCAATTCCCAAACCATTTCCTAAAGCCTCCTATCATTTTATTCTTCATAGTTCATTAAATCCTTGCAATTCCAAATCCTTCTTCATCCTCACAAAAGGACGAACCCATTCTATTGAAAGTGATATACACTTCCTCCATTCCTTCTAGCTCAGAGGAATTCTTTACCCTAACAAAGTTTACTCCACTTTCCCTATGCATGATTTCCAGGGATTACAAATCTCAGGAGAAGATGCAAATCCTTAGTGATCTACTCTCTGAAAAAGGTAATGTTGATGATGCAACTGTTGACCCCAAAACAAATCCCTCTTCTAAAAGAAAAGATGATCCTAAAACTAATTCCTCTAAAAACTAAACTGATGAAGATGATCTTAAAAAAAACCCAATAATACTAAATCCCTGACCAAATAGTTCCATTCACATCAGGGTTTGGACTCTTCTTCCACAACCCCTTCATCTAATAAATCGAGTCTCCTAGAAAATCTAGAAGTGCCTCCATCGAAGAAAATTTGTTTGAGAATATACCAACTTATAAGGTAACCTCTACCACTATTCAAGCTATGAGTGAGAAGATAGGGGTACAAGGTCTGACTACCTTGAGTGTTGAACCTCCAGGTGGGAAATACCCCCATAACACTTTTTACCAGGATGCAGAATGACCCTTCCGAAACCGTTCATGATAAAAATGTGTTGCTTTCTCCTGCTCTTGATCTATCAGGTGATAATAATGGTGCCACAGATGATTCAGACAGTGATGACAATAATCCCTTATTAACATAACTTGAACCACGACCTAGTCGTATCGTGTCGGGTGCCTCAAGCCCCAACTGGGATCGGAGACCAGCCCCATCACCCACTATAACTGCCCTACACCATATGTCTAATACATTTTGATAATATAACATAACAAAATGGAACAATCATATATCAAACAGAGTTAAATAGTGTCATCCCCAATACCAATACAGATGCCAAGTCTAACCCCAATACCGATACCGCACATACCAACCCAAAGTAGTCTTACAAAGCCTCTATGTGAAGACAAAACAACATCTGGTCAGGATATGTCCCTGACCATAGACGAAAACCAAAGTCAAAGAAATAACAAAATTATGTAGAGAAGACCATATCATGAAATGGATCCTTTAAGAATATGAAGATCACCACTTTAATCCAACACAAAACAATCCTCGAATCCAAGTCACTGAGCAGAAGGAATAGTATGGCTGGTTCATGCATCGTATGGGGATACAGCACCGGAATACGGGTTAGCAGGTGAATGCTAAAATGTAATCAGGAATAAAGATAAAATAATGTAAACATTAGAAACCAAGTAAATAACCCTATGCAATCCCATCCATACATATGTATAATTAATGTCGGGAAAGGTACCGGGTGTAGGATGCAATTAAATCTTTAACTTGGGCTGTGTAGATTGACTATCCTAAAATCACCCACGAAATATATGGGTCCAGTGTTACCCCCTGCATAGGCCCCAGTGCATGTAGCCGCATGCCTCAAAGATATCATAAGGGCCGTGGATTCCCATGTACATTTCATCCTCCATGATACATAAATATAAGTATAACTTAAGGGATTCTTGTGTACCCCATAAATTTAGGGTTTCCATGAACAACAAGAGTTTCCAGTGTCAAAGAACACCAAATCAAGATTTAATTACCAAGGCATTATAAAGTGGTATCATCATATCGACTATAGCTTGCAAGCAATGTCATTAGCCAAACCTTAGGGATTCCCATGTACCCCGTAGTTTCCATTATTATAATCTCTTGGGGGATTGATGTGTACACCATAAGAGTTTTTGTTTAAATCAAATCCATGGCCACCAAGGCCTTACAATTAAGCTCTTTAAACCATCCAAACTAACTTTAAATTCCATTACCATATTATGCAATGCAAAATATTCAATGAAAGTTCAACTATGTAACAAAACTATTCTCATAGGCACTTTATCAAACATGTTGAGGGCACATAATTTCCAAAACCACAACCAAGTACCAATTGACCATTCTCATCCAACCACATGTTCAAACCACCATTAAAATTTGAAAAACCAAAAAATAAAACATGGGAAAACAATATCTATCTACCAACAACCAAAACCCCCAACACATAGTTCTAAGTCAAACAACACTCACAATTAAACCATGAAAACCATTCATTAAAACATGAAATTAGTTGAACTAACAATGATGGAGGAGCAACATGCCTTAGATATAAAAAATATGAAGAGTTTTACTCTTGAAATCCCCTAATTGATTATATTAAAGAATCCCATCCTCTTTCTTGAACTAAAATTTTGAGAGAGATTTCAGAGCATTTCAAGTGTTTTTAATTGAGAATAATAGAGTAAATGAAGTCCCAATAGTTTTTTAAGTCGTGGGGTCATGAGAGGTTAAGAGAGAAAATATCCAGAATACCCCAAACTTACACTGTAAAAATCAAACTGGGGAGTAGCTCGTACACATATCATATGAGTGGTACCCATCATTCGTACCCTAGATACAATATTGGACATCACACACTATCCACCCTATGACTCCCCTCGCCTAAGTCGTACCCATACCTTATGATAGTACCCTCAAACCGTATCCAAGATAGAATCAAATGGGTTGGATACTGGACAACATCAGAATTGGACTATACCACTCGTACCATCTTCATATGACCCTTATGATGTCCATTCATACCTTGGACAATAAATAACAAAAACCATACAGAGTAACATACGACCAAGGACCCTAAACCATACCCACATCATACAAAAAGTACCTTCAAGTCGTATGATGTCCAAAAAGTTCAAAACCCAGGAAACTTTTAAGGACCAAAACTCAAGGTTTTTTTCAATTTGCTCGAATGATGGAAAAATGTAGTATAACATGATTCACAACCCTATACCTTAATTCTGACCTTTAACTAAGTCAGAAAACAAAGATTCAAGGAATTAATATTTACTCTAAAAAAGTTTGAGAACAAAGATGTTATGAAGAACACTGACATTCCGCATAAATTTTTGGAGTAGAAAATAGGAACAGATACTTTGACTTCATGTCCTCTTCAGCTTTCCATGTAGCCTCTTCAACCTTATGGTTCCTCCAAAAAAAACTAACCGAAGCTACATCCTTGATCCATAACCGATGAACCTTTCAATGCAACACTCAATTGAGACCTCCTCATTAGAAAAAGAATCCAAGATACCAATATCTTCAATAGACACAACTTGCGATGGATCACCAATTCACTTTCTCAACATAGAGACATGGAATGCTGGGTAAATGGAGCTCAAATTAGAAGGCAATTCCAACACATATGCAACAATTCCAACCCTCCTTAAATTCACATAAGGACCAATATACCGGGGAATGATATTCCCCTTATTCTATAACTGCATCACTCCCTTCATAGGAGACACCTTCAGGAAAATCCTATATCTAACCTTAGACTCTAAGTCCTTTTGCCTCATGTCTTCATAGGACTTTTCGTGACTTTGGAAAGCCTTAAGCCTATCCCAAATCACCTCCACCTTCTCCATAGCTTGGTGAACCAAGTACAGTCCAAACATATTATCCTTACTAAGCTCGAACCACCCAATAGAAGACTACACCTCCTACCATACAACACTTCAAATGGAGCCATCCCAATGCTAGAGTGGTAGATATTATTATAAACATACTGCATAATAGGGAAGTGCTTAACCCAACTAATACTATAATCACGCAAACACGAAGCATGTACCCAATATTTGAATATCACTTTTTGCTTGCCCATCTAAATACGAGTGAAAAATAGTACTCAGACTAACCATAGTCCCCAATCCTTTCTGAAATGACCAGTAAAAGTGAGATGTAAACTACATACCATGATTAATGATGATAGAAAAAAGTATCCCATGCAACTTCACAATCTCATAGAGATACAACATCACCTAGTACTCAACTAAAAATTTAGTCCTTACTGGCAAAGGTAAGCCAACTTTGTTATCTTATCCACGATGGCCCAAAGCAAATTAAATTAGTATTGAGATAAAGAAAGACCTGTAAAAAATCCATATTGATTACTTTCCACTTCTATTCAGGTAACTCAATCTCTTAATTCAATCCTTTAGGACTCATATGTTCAACTTTCACTCGTTGGCACACGATGCACTTAGACAAAAAAATATCCATATCTCTCTTTATATTGTTCCATCAATACTTCTTATTAAGGTCATGATAAATATTTGTCGAAATGGAATGAACAACATAGCGTGACTCATGTGCCTCATCCAAGATCCTCTCATGCAAACAATCGACATCGAGCAAACATAACCTCTCTTGGTACCACAAAGTACCATCACCACTAATATCAAAGGTTATTAACTTCTGCCCATCTATATCATCCTTTATCCTTATCAAGATAGGATCCAATATCTACTTCTCCTTGATGTCGCACCAAGAGTTAAACATGTTGCTTCTTGCACCAAGACACCACCATCCTCAGAGTCCAAGAGAAGAACTCCAAGGTTATCCAAATGGTGAATGTCCTTCACCAACTCCCATTTCTCCTTATCCATATGAGCTAGAATCCCCATGGATAACATGCTAAGAAAATCAATAACCATATTAGATTTACCTAGATGGTAGTGAAAACTCATGTCATAATTCTTGAGGAGATCAAGCTATCTTCTTTCCCTAAGGTTGAGCTCTTTCGGAGTAAAAACATATTGCAAGCTCTTAAGATAAAAAAACATATCCACATGCACTTCATACAAATAGTGATGCTACATTTCAACACGAACACCACAACCAATAATTGTAAATCATGAGTTAGATAATTTCTTTCATTCACATTTAACTTTAAAGAGACATAAGATATCACATTTCCATTCTGTATCAAAATGTAACCAAGTCCCACACGGGATACATCATAGTAGACTATTAACCCATTAGTGCCTTTAGGCAAAGTATAAACTGGAGTCGAAGTGAGTTTATCCTTTAGATTCTCAAAACTACCCTCACAAGCATCCAACCACAAAAACTTTACCTTTTTCTAATTCAACTTAGTCAATGGGGAAGCTATAGAAGAAAAACTCTCTACAAAGCACCTGTAATAACTAGCTAAACCCAAGAAGCTTCAAATATCGATTGGAGTTGTAGGTCTAGGGAACTTTTAACCACTGTACCTTTCTACAAATCCACTATGATCCCTTCACTAGAACTGATAAGACCCAGAAAAGTGACAATGTTCAACAAAAATTCATATTTCAAAAATTTGGCATACAACTGCTTCTTCTTCAAGGTCTATAATAAATATAGAGGTGATTTGCAAGATCCACCTCGCCTTTAGAGTACACCAAAACAACATCTATGAAAATAATGAAAAATAGATCCAAAAACTTGACACGACCTAAACTTCAGACCATGTCATATGGGAACCTCAAGGTCACATGAGCTGGAGGTCACCTCGATAACCCAACATAAGTGTCTCAATATGCTGTAGGAGTCGAAGGAACTCTAACTCATATATCATAGCATAAATATATCATAATTCAATATTATAAACGTTATAATAACTACACACAAGTTAACAGTTGTTCATAATACCTCTAGACGATATCAAAGTCAATAAATATATATGCTGGTACAAGCCCCCAACTATAGCCAAACCAAGTCTAAAGATATGGACTAAGATATGAACATCTTCCGAAGTAAGAAAGCTCACAACTCCAAGTTAATGCACGAACTGCTTTGATCTACTAATCATTGCACAGGTAAAGAAGAGGATGCTTTGGGCCCTATGTCGCATTTAGACGTATCATTTAGAGACGGTTAGCTATTGGAATGCTAGCATGTAACTTAAAGATAAGTGATAAAAATAACATCATCATGCAACAATAAGAAAATATATCATATTTTATCTCATATATCATCAAGCATTCATTCATTAGACATGAAGTGGAGTACTACCACATCCCACATTCATAGATTAATCTTTCTCAACGTGGTAAGAACTTAACCACAATCACATTATCATTAGATAAGGGACTTTACCATTGCACACACATTCATTATCCAAAGACTTTAACCATATTCACAATAATTCAAACAAGGTACTCTACCGAGACACATTCATCATTCAACAAGGGACTTTACCCATATACATTTATCTAGGCAAAGGACTTTACCCATACACATTCATCATTCAACAAGGGACTTTAATCACACACATTCATCAAGACAAGGAACTTTAACCTCGGGCCCATTTCTTAGACAAGGGACTCTAACCACATTCCATATGTGAACTTTACCACAAGCCCCTTCATGAGGTGAGGTACTTTGACCTCAAGAGCTCTTCTTATACAATGGACTTTACCTTTTATTTTTATTTGGCGAGGGAATTTAACTCCAAGCC